>OY390735.1:33546318-34757013 GCA_959613385.1 Geotrupes spiniger
TATGCAAAATAACACAAAAGAATGATAATACAACAACGTATGAATTGATAAATAATTGAAAATAATTTAGTACACAATAACATTCCTTAACTTACCCATAAGAAAAATCACCCCAATGCAACTCAAGACTTAACTATGATTTTATACGAATTATTAGCATAGATTCGGCTACGTAACCCATCCAACAACTAAAAACTTTACATAAACAATTGTAGAGTGAAATGAATTAAATAACGATAACGTGTTGTATTTTATGTACTAGCAAGAATCGTTTATTTAAATAACAAAAACATATTGAAATCAGAGGGCAGGTAACCTAGAGCGATACAGGAGAGACTGTACAACGTATGAACCGATCTGGTGACGAAGGTTAGAAGAGATGGGAGTGGGAGATTATAACAAATGTTGAGGAATCAGGCGAAGAAAATAACAAGGGTATGGTAAGAAAGAAGAATAGAATGCACGTCACTCGTAATACATGGTTCGATGACGATTGTAGACGAGGAAAGGAAGGAGAAGGTGGGAATATTACCTAGAGGGATGAAACGTTATAAAGAGCTATCATAGCAGAAGAAGAGATATTGACGAAGTAAGGTGTGGCTGAGATGAGAAAGGGCGATTTTGGATTGGGTTGGGTTGAGAAAATAGAAGAAAATAACGAAATAGGCGAATAAAGTTCTTCCAAGCTACTCCATATTTCTTTTCTTGACACCCTTATCCAAGTCTATAAATGCTAGGTTCACTTCTTTGTTTTTCTGTCTTTCCCATGATCTGCTTAATTATGAATATACGAGGCCTGTTCAAAAAATATGTAGACTGACGTCATAAAACAAAATGTACTTTATTTAGAAATTACATGTCTGGGTCCCATTCAAAGTACTCACCTCCACGACGCACACACTTATCCCAACGGTGTTTCCACAGTTGGAAACAGTCCTGGTACGTCGGAAATCGTCTCAAATCTTCTTCCTTTCAAAGGTCTTTGAAGTTTGTGGAACAGGAAGAACTCAGCAGGAGCGAGGTCAGGTCAGTAGGGTGGGTGGGGAAGAACAGGGATCGAGTGTTTGCTCAAAAACTCACAAGTTCTGGGGGATGAATGAGCTGGAGCGGTGTCGTAATGAAAAAAACCAGCCACGACTCTTCCACATTTCTGGCGTTTTCCGCCGGATAGCGTCCCGCAGACGTTTGAGAACTTCAATGTAGTAAGTCTGGTTCACTGTGGAAGCTTGTGGGTGATACTCGTGGTGGACTACGCCTGGGCATCAAAGAAAACTGTCAACATCATCTTCACATTTGAACGAAGCCTTTTTTGGTCTGGGAGATGTTTCACCCACCCACTGGGACGATTGAACCTTTGTTTTATGCCATAACCGTACACCCAAGATTCATCACCAATTATGATCCTCTACAAGAAGTTTTCATCTTCCTCTGAATGTTCAAACAATTCCTGACAAACCTGGACGCGATGGGCTTTTTGCTGGTCCGTGCATCTTTTTCGGTCAAAATCTCGTAACGTGATCCAACGGATATCCCACACTCTTCAGCAAGCTCTCTGATGGTTAGACGTCGATTTTCCCGAACCAGGGTGTTTATTTTGTTGACATGTAAGTTGTCAGTTGACGCGGAAGGACGTCCAGGACGCTCATCATCTTCAAGCGACTAACGACCATCTTTAATACGTCCACGCCACTTAAAACATGTCGCACGCTTCATAGCAACGTCGCCATAAGCCGTCTGCTCGTTCAAATCATTCATTCTAAAATCTGACAAATGAAAAAAATACACTTCACAAACAACTGCGTAGCTAATCAACCAGTAATGCTATTTGCAATCAGCAAACTGCCTCGTAATCTGCTGATCTGTACGAAGATGGCGACACACGGATTTCCCTGAAACCAACTGAGCCTTACTTTTTATCCAATAGTCTTTCATATACCTTGGCTACTACACTCACTAGTGTTACACCTCGGTAATTTTCACACTCATCTGAATTGAATCTTGTGAATGGGTACAATGCCTTTTTCCAATCCTTGGGTATTTGCCCTTTATTCCAGATGCTTTGTCAACTTTTGGTCCTAGATTCGTTACCGTCTCTGACGTGATTTCATCATGTCTTACCAGTTCTGATTCTGATATTATTTCTTTTTCCTCTTGCCATCCCTCGTTTCCGCTGTTCCACCGCCGATGGATTTCATTCAGGGATTCCTTCTCTAGCTTTCCGTCAAGGTTTCGAAGTTCTTGAAATAGTCCTTCCACCTCTTTATTATTTCTGCTCCGTCGTATTTATTCTTTATTTGCTTCATTCTATATTTCTTTTCACTTCTTAAACATTTTAATGTTTATGTGGTATTAACGTTACTATATTAAATGTAGATTGCATGTTTATAATAAATTCTTCTTCTTCTTCTTTCTTAATTTTAGGCGAGTCGCCTGTTTAATCACCGTCCAGTTGCATAAGGCTATTGCTGCATCGTTTCCTGGGGCGTCGAACGGCCCAATGGAGACTTGTCGCGAGCAATTTTTACAAGTCTGCAGTTATCCACCCTGCTCATGTGTTCGTTCCATTCCTTCTTCCTGTCTGCTACCCAGTCATTATGTTCTTGACGTTACAGGTTGTTCTGATAGACTCGCTTCTCTCTCTATCCAACAGTATCTTTCCAGTAATTCTGCGGATTACCTTCATTTCAGCTGTTTTTAAGAATCTTTTGGTTTTTGCTGTTTCTAGTCTCCTTTCTGCGGTGTGTCATCACCGGCCTCACGATGGTTTTGTAGATCCTCGATTTAATGTCTGTTCCCATACTTTTATTGCACCATATTGTATTCTAATTGCTTTTCTTGTTGGGTCTCTCACCTCTGCTTCAATATCACCAAAGCCGGAGAGTTCTATGCCAAGGTATTTAAATTTAATTTTTTGCGCGATCACTTTACCATCGGGTTCAAGTTTGCATCTTTGAATAAATTACAAATAATCTGATATCTATTTTCAAGTGGCCTAATCAAAAACTTTGTAGGTTCTTTTATTCTTTAGTTAAAACGTTATTATAAACTTTGTACCGAGAAGAAATACTACTATGCAAGTCATGGGAAAGTTTTCTGCCACTCGATCCGTACCTTCCCGTAGTGATGTGTTTGAAAACGATATCAAATGAACAATAAATGGTGAGTTGTTAATTATTCGGCTCGAATATTTAACTATTAGTTAAGTAATTTAAACGCCCACCTAACATTAGTAAATTTCAAATATTTCAAGTATATACGCCTTTACCGACTACCGTGGCAATGCCGTGTGCGTTGAACATACTATACTACTGAGTACGTGTGAATAAAAAAAGATCTTCGTCGCGGTCCGTTATCAAAAGTTCAAGGTCAAGGCGACCATAACCGAAAAAAAAACGCAAGGAAGCTATTTGCGTCGCAGAATCGAATTCGTCGGATAAAATCAATTTTATTCTTGTGCAACCTAAACGATCGCTACTTTCTCTATTCGGTTTTGTATACGACTTACCAACTGACGTACGTCATCATAAATATCAATAATAAGTATAACATTATATACTACCATTACACACTCGAAAGGAAATAATATTTACTTGCATTTAAAGGCGAGCCAGCGCAAGTGAAAAGCGATCAGACCTTACAGCAGAGGTTATCAAACTGTAAATCGCAATCAACAAGGATCGTCAATAAATTGAAAAGCCTTCGCGGATGAAAGTAGTGAGAAATATCTTCCTTACATTTCGTTCTTTGCTTTGTTTTTTATATCTTAATTATTTTATTGGCTTGTTCGTTACGTGTTTTGTATTTTTGCCTTTAGTTTCGCCTATTTAAAGTTTTTCATATGTTGAGTCATCGTTACTTTAAGCTTAAAGCATTTCATGAATAATCAGGTGAGAGCTTAAATGTTTTCTTTTTTTTTGAGAACATTTACCGAAGTATCGCCGAAGAAAAATATTTTAAATTAAGATTACGTAAAGTAAGTTTCCAAACACGCAAATATTTATTCATTCATTTGCTTGTCTTGTCTTTTTTTTACTTTGTATATATAATCGCCGATATTTAGTTACTTATTTAAATTGAACCCCATTTACATTTTATAGTCGTCTGGCGTCGTTAAATCAAACGATTTTTTATTAAAGCGCAGTGATTTTTATTTATTTATTTAGATTTATTACAACTTGCAATATATTTTTAATTTCATGTTATATAACTTCACGAACAGGTATAATTCTCCCTTGTCTCTTTCCGGAGCTGTATGTACTTTACTGCACATAGTATGGTAACATACCTTACAACGTCTCTAGAGGAGCTATGTAAATTGACATATCTCGCATTTACTCAATTCACACGATTTTCGAATGATTCATACAAATATGTCAAGCTTATGGTTCTATAGTACGTCTTCTTCACACACATTAGCACTGTGTTTATACAAACATTTTCTATATTCATTACACTTTATACGATTCTGATACCTTGCACGTTCCACATATATTTTCTACTCACGTCACAGCAATTAATTCACCTACACATACATATTTAGTATCAAAACACGTATTTTTGTATTTGTTTTATAGTTTTCCTCATATAAGCCTCACCTCGGCAAAACACGCGTCGCAACCTCCAAGAATGTATATACCGAGCGTCCATTGCTATCTTTCTAGACTTTGTGGTACGTTCACTGTTACTGCACACGTTTTCAACGTATAACCGACAGTTCAGAAATCTCCATAGTATTACTACATAACAGTTTATACGTATTAAATTAATGCATAGTTTTCCATAAATCGTAATTTGGTGTTCATAGTCATATTCCGTTAAACACGCCAGGATACTGGACATAAAATGCTTTAAAGATGCGTTGGCATGTTGCCTTTAATGTGAAATATGACAGCTCTCATTTCACATTTCAAGTTATGGGAACGCCCAAACTATTTTTTAGCGAAAACACTCCTCGATATCGATATACTTGATCGTTAATCATTTCAAATACTAAAAACTGCGATAAAATGTGTCACACATGTTTTATAGCTGGGCACCAAAACAGAAACCTAAACCAGCATAGTTTAATGTCCAATAGACATTTATAGAACGTATTGTCTTTACAAAAACACTTTGGCGCCGGCATACGACACAAGCTGACGCCGGATATTCAACGGAGACAAACTTAATTATAATATTAATAGATCTAATGGAATGTGCACGCACAATTATAAACGATGCCGTTCTATTTATCAGCGTTGCCCACCATTTAAATGGGTTTTTATTTATGAAAACGCCGCGGCCGATTTGACGAACGTTTCGCGCATTCAAGGATATTTACATATTCCATTTTATTATGCGAAAATTCGCTTGGATCCTCGATCGCGCTATGGCATTTCAAATATTCTAATTCTGGAAGTCGTCGGCTATTCAAATCGTAAAATGGACGAATCTCATTAGTCGACGTACATAAAACGATCGTAAAAGTTTAAAAAATATGACTTTCGACGTTATCGACAGTAAACGTTGAAGTAGTTATATGAAAGGTGTAGGTAGCACGGATATTGGTTCTACAAAATCCATGTTGTCGATATTAAATTATATTTACCCACAAGTCGTACGAATGTTTTTGTGTGTGTGGGACCATGACATGCGGCAATATGTTTTTGTTCATGATAAATACCGCCACTAAATATTTTTTAAATGTCAAGGTAAATCCGAGCTTTTTAAAATATACTACTCAAAATTGATTTGCTTTTTTGCAAAATTAAGAAATTTGTCGCTAACTTTTTAAGATATCAAAAATCGGGGGTCAGAACTTTGTACTCTGTTAGTATAGTTGAGTAAATTTATTGAACAGACAAGGTACGTGGTTTTTGAACTTGTTATTGTTTTTACAATAAAAAATGCGCAATTTGTAAAAATAAACAAAATGCCATTCAGTTGTAGTTGTAGTTGAGAGGGCCCCATTTCCTATCACATACGGGTAAAAATAATACGTTCTGAATCCAGAAACCAGTTATATTATGATGGATGATAATCGTAAATGACATATACGGATATGCGATGATTCATACATTTTTACTAGGCAGTAAGAACTGGACTAGCAACTAGGATTTGAACAACTATACCATAAATTAGAGAGCCGATAAAGCTTTTTTCTCCTGAAATCCTTTTTATTTGATAAGTGTAATTCGTCTACTGAAGTATGTTGTTGCTACTTGTGTGCGTGGCGATTTGTAAGGTCGGCGAGAATTTCGAATACGTCTCTCACTCACGGATTTACACCACTGATGCGCACCGTTATTGTCTGGGTTTTATTATATCGTTCGAAGGCTTGGTTGCATAAAAAACTCATTTTACCTTTGTGCACTATTTGTTAACACTTTACTTACAATTACTTTATAATTACAATTTGCACTTGGTGTATAAGTTGCGATGTGTTGTATGCTTGTTAGCTACTTGTACAGTTGTACGTGTTGTAATGAAGTAGACTAATGTGCTACTCGTCTTGATACTTGATTAATACTCGAGTGATTCTCGATTAATGCTGTTTTAATACGCTTGTACTACTCTGATGTGCTTGACTACTCAAGTGATTCTGATGTTATACTTGAGTAATGGTGAGGTTATACTGAATGTGAAGGGCAAAACCTTCTTTAAATACTGTTCGCTAGATATCACTGGTGGGAATGAAATTCCCCTACTTTGGTGCTAGGCGGTACTAGATGAAAAACTCGTCTCCTGATTGGCCAGAAAACGGATTTCATACTGACCAACATTTGGTTGACCGGTTCGAAAATCTAAATTCCCGGGTGTGCATGCCATATAATAATTTAAATTACGTTGTTTAATGGCTTATTTACAATATCAAGAATGCCCTTTTAAAAATGCGACAAAAAATAATAAAAACCGTAGTTGTTGAGTTAAAGGGTGGAATAAATCGGGCTGCAAGATTTAGAACATTCCCAACATTTTCTTCAAATGTCCGATTTCAATTTCCTTGTCGAGGAAGTTAAACCAAAAATAGTAAAGCAGGATGCAATAATGCGTCCTGCGATTCAAATTGATGAAAGGTTACCTGTAACTTTGAAGTATCTGGCTGGAGGCGAGCATTTTTATATATTTTAACAGGAAATTATAAAAAGTTTGAAATATGTCACGACAATTAGACAGAAACATGTAACAGTTCGACAAATCTTCCTTCATCAAAGTTTTGTATAAACATTAATTAAACAAGTCTGCAAAGAAAAAGCATCGTATCGCACGTAAAACAATATTTTAACAACTAAGATTTGCTGTTCTTTAGTACGAGGGGTATTTTGAAGGTGATCTAATAATTGTACAGATTCGTGAGTGCTTGAAGATGTAGATAAGTTAGTTAAGATTTTTGAAAGTCAAACTACATCCTGCAAATTATCCTTTTTAATTATCTTTTGCTGTTATCTGAACGTTAATTGCAAAGAGAGTACGCGACAAAATCTCAAAATGTTTGTTCGTCGTCATTTTGCTAACACACTTCCGCTATAGCCTTATTCAGATATTCATCTTCTTTTGAAAATCAAAATCATTACAAAGTAAAGCTCTCTAGGGACAGAAACAAAACAGAGACTGTTTCATTTCGTTCCTTACGATCCGTTAATATATAATCTGTTATTACAATTAGTATTCACCATTATTTCCGTATGTCTTCTGTAAGAGCACTGCAAGGAAGAACTATACCAGTTCATTTAAAAGTATATTGCAAAGAGATTTACGATTTTTGTTTTGGCCATATGTGCTGCTAATTTCCTTTTAACTATGAATATAATCTGTAGTGGTCCGCACTGAACTTTCTTATACTCAATTTTTCGAAAAACTTTTCAACTAAAAGTTGTTTAAAATTTCATGTCTTTAAGTTTTATATGAACATCAACCGGAAGTGATGGTTTACTCTTATCACCTTTTCCGTATCTCGAAAAAATTATTCTTATAAAAGTTAAATTTTAAACAATTTTTATTACATTTTTAACAGTTTATAAAAATTATGTATAAGAAAGTTAAGTGCGGACACTGCACATTTTTTGCGTGGAATATCTTATAAAGTTAAAGCATCGCATCGGTGCGAACGCGATATTTTTCTGTTCGGATATCGGGCGCCGTTCGTCGCCCTGGAACGGCGTTCTTCGGTGACGTACCAAGGCGCCGGTGTTGTGACTGTAAGGATCGCAATGACCTAACGGCTAAATTTAACCGACCGGCGCAATTCACATGCGTTATTTATTGGCCGGCGATACGACAGGCCTTTTAACTATGTCCGTTCGCTCGCCGTCGACGCGCTACCGCTTCCGAAACGGACGGAAAGACGAAAGACGTGAGGATAAGTGACATGATGAAGTAATGCGCCAAAATACACAAAAAATTAATGGACAAAATGCCAATATTCTGACATTCATTATTTGCAGGGTTTTATAATCTCCTATAATCCACCTTCTAAAAACTGTGCGAGTAAAAAATATGCCCCATCAATAATACTTAGGGATACCAGTACGTATAAATTATGCCTGCAGAATACTTATCAGAACAATTATATTTTATGTAATAGTGTAATGTGTAGTTTTGCCACAGGAATAATAAGTTCGGGAGATGCAATATATAAAATTGTTGATACTTTCTGATTCCCTACACGATTGAAGTTCTCAAACCAGCCCTAGTTTTCTTTCGTCAAGCTACATTTTTTCCAGAAATCGCTGTCAACAGTTTTAATAATACAAGTCTACAAAAAGAATGCTTTTCGTGGTTTCCTTTAATATTCCACCTCGATATACTCGTGTGTAATATGAGTACTCTAAAATCAAACATGTTGTCAGTTTTTTCTATCGGGTTATGTTTTCATACAAATCAAATCAAATGTAACAATGTACATGTACATGTTTCCAATGAAATATTACAAATACACATAAAGCTAATATAAAACTATTTCTGCAGGTTTAATTAACTGAAATATTACTAAATATATTGAAAAAAGATAAATATGTGTCAATAACTAATAATTATAATCTTATCTCTTACAAGTTTCTCTTCAGTGCCTTCCCACCTCTCAATTCTGTTTCGTATTACGGTGTGTACTTGTGTGTTTAAGTAGTCAGGGGATTACCCAGACGAGTAACAAAAGAGAAGGATGGAATATTTAATTAGCTTGAATGTACGCGTGAAATATCTCATCGACTTCTGTTTGCCCGAAGTGAACGAAGGGACTTGGGGTGTACTCGACTCGATTTGTAAGGTCGGCGAGAATTTCGAATACGTCTCTCGCTCACGGTTTTACGCCACTGATGTGCGCCGCTATTGTCTGGGCTTCATTATATCATTCGAATGCTTGGTTGCATAAAAAATTAATTTTTTTACCTTTGTACACTATTTTATTTTACAATTACAATTTGCACTTGGTGTATACTGTTGCGATGTGTTGTATACTTGTTAGGCACTTGTACTGTTGTACGTATTGTAATGAAGTAGACTGATGTGCTACTAGACTGATACATGAGTGGTTCTCGATTAATACTGCTTTGATTGTTGTGCTGTGTTACTACTCGAGTGATTCTGTTGTTATACTCTTCGAGTGCTGTGTTTGGCTAGAATGTTAAGGGCGACACCTTCTTTATATACTGAAGTTCGCTTGTATCACTGGTGGGAGTGAAATGCTCCCACTTTGGTGCAAGAAGGAGAACTCGTTTCGTGATAGGCGACAAAATATGTCGTTGTATTTATCTTATAACGAATTTTGTCCGGCTAATTTATAGTAATCATCACGTGCACAAGTCGTGACTATAATCCACCGAGTTAACGCTTATTTCTTTAATTATATTGGTTCGTCCATTTTTATAGTTCTGCCGATGGTTCCACGGAAATTGTAACTGCATATGCAATTTTTATCTGCGCTTAAAGTGTAATTGTTCTGATTGCATATGTTTAGCAATAGTGAAAACTATGCCGAACATATAACACCCGGGCGTTAAATTTTCCCAATTAATTAGAAATCCTTCAAATTGTAAACGTTTTATAACGGCAAAGAAAATCGCGATTCTCGCTAACGTATGTTACGCCAATGATTTGCGTCGCTATCGTCTGGGTTTTATTAATCGTTCGAAGGCTTGTTGCAGATAAACTCCTTTAACTATATACACTATTTATTACCACTATTTACAATTTACAATTATTTCGCAATTACAATTGTTGCGATGTGTTAGCTTGTTTGCTAATTTATTAATGCTCAAGTGAATAACACTCTTGTTACTACTTAAGTTGCCTTGAATATTGATGTTACTTCGACTGTTGTCTTGAATGATGATGCTATGTAACTCTTTGTAACTATGTAACAGTTAGATCGTTGTCTTGAATGATGTTGATACACTGGATGTGTTACTGTGTTACTCTTCGACTGTTGTCGAATAATGATGAGACACTGGATGTGTTACTGTGTGTAACTGTTAGGCTGTTGTCTTGAATGATGATGATACACTGAACGTGTTACTGTGTTACTATATAACTGTTACACTGTTGTCTTGAATGATGTTGATACACTTGTCTGTGTTACTATGTTACTTTGAATATGTAACTGTTACTGTCTGTTTAAGGGTGAAAACGTTCTTTAAACAATAACATTCGTTTGTGTTATTGGTGGGAATGAAATGTCCTCACTTTGATGCAAGATGAAGAACTCGTCGTGAGTGCTAGAAGAATGAATTTAATGTCATGAAAGAAAGGGAAATTTTGCCCGATATTTGGTTCACGGTTTCTAAGAGGATTAATCTAAAATCATGAGAGCCATATAATACTTTAAATGGCCAAAAATGTTCGGTAATTGTTTATTTACTACCGCATTGTGTAAAATGTGGCAGTTGTAAAATGACGGCTTATGTAAAACGGGAATTCTGGGTTTAATGCCGGGTCGCAATTGTGTTAAAATATATAATGTCTTGTACGTGACCATACGAGAGTTTTTGGTTTTTAAATATCGGGAAAATAACTAATAAAATGTTCGGCCGGACCGTTAGCGGCGCATCTGCCGAATCATATGTAGCTGGACAACCGCGAATTTGGGACTAATTACTTATGCAAAATATTCTATATATATCTGTCTAAACGAAATAATTGTAGCGAATATTTTGCACTGGATTACGCAGATCCAAAATTGACTTGATGCTTATATGTACATATGTGGGACCGAACACAATGAAATAAATATCACAAATGATTTAGTAAAGGCTTAGTAAAGTATTTTCTCATATGAGTTTTTCATTTTATGCAGTGCAGAACTTGAATCTCATTTCCATTAGAATATGATCCAAATAGACTGCATCACACGTCTACTTATCCACTAACGTGATGGATGGTATTCCGTCTCCAATACTCTTTGTGGATAATACTTTCACGTGAACGAAATCGACTGCAGTAAATCAACAGGTGCGTAAAGAAAATCATAAACTCGGTCGCTGTTTTTGTAAAAACATCGAAAATTTAGAACCACCCGTTTGAAGATGGGAGCAAATATATTTGATGTATACGTGCGTGCGTGTATTTGACATTGGTTTGGGTCGGCTGTCGGCCACACCATATTCAAGCATGTACGTGTGGTGGCGCTTAGACAGAGACCATAAGCCGTTCCGATCGTCTATATCGTTCTCTCTCGCTTCACCAAACTTCGAACGGCACATCATCCGCGCCAGACGTAACGCGTAACTTGACTCGGTGCGTCAGCGAGTAGCAACTGAAGTGGCGCCATCGAGACGGTATCAAACGATGGAAGTTAAAGTTTACTCGCACCGAATGTAGGTCAGTCGTACGTCGTTTTGCCTTTTACAGATGTTCGTTTGCATTTTAATATCGAGCGCTGGACGATTTCTACCCGAAAAGCAACCGGCGGAAAATACGTAACACATTCGACATTGTCCGCCTTTTAAACTCGAACCGTAAACACGTCTATCTCGGGCGACGATGTACGAATGCAAATATTGATTTTGCACTCTATTTGCCAAACGAACGTGTTTATTGTGAGTCGTTAGTGTGTGCACTCATCGACACTGTGCTTGGATAGACTTCAACAAACAAAAATGCCAAAACGAAATTGGAGTGTACTACAATTTCGTTTTAAATACGGTGTCGCAATCTCTAAACGTAAGTGTCTAGGTAAACAGGTCTCATGCACTGTTCTGAAACATTAAAATTCAAATGCGTACGCGTAAAGTGGACATGACGGCTATAATGCAAGCCGATTCGTGAATATATTTCGCAAAACGGTATTACATTTTTTAACCATTTCAAAATTATATCTCTCTTTCAGCAACTTTACGTTACTGGTTTAAACAGGATAACAAAATTAGAGAATTAGAATGAAACTAAAAAATGACCAAAAAGAAATTAAAATGATTCACGAATAAAATTAGATAACAATGAAAGTGAAATTAATGGCATTTCATTTTGAAAGCGATGAATATGAAGACAGTTTGAATGTAATCTTGATAAGAAATGACATTTTTAAATTAGAAAAACCAGAAAATGAAAATGCGTACAATCCAAACAACGAAAATGACGAAACTAATAACTAATTCTATATAAAAAAAAACAGATAATAAACTAAAATTAAAATCAACAATAATATTGAAAAAACAAAAAAATAAAGAAAGAAACAATTGTAATTGGTACTTTATTGTTCAAATGACATTGAACAAATGATGTATTGAAAATATATGAAAATCAATTGGTAGGAGCAGCGTAAAAATCTAACAAACGATGGTTGCAACAGATAGGAAAGTAACTATATAACATCATTTACAAGAGATATCGCCCTAATAGGAAATATAAAATAAAGGGATTAAATATTCCGGACAAAATAGAAACTGCCACAAATATCCAAAAAAACACGTTTATTGTTATAAATTTAATTAACTTGATTCCTGAGTTCTAATTATTTTGGGTTATTTGTATTTTGCGGCTTACGTTATTAGGGCAATTTATTGTTTTATTTTATTTCATCTTACGCTAATGTGGCGCCTCCGCCCGTATTAATATTATTTTATTTGTTATTTTTATTTAATATTACATAGTGCTATTTTGCAATTATCGAATATAATACATGCATTCCAAATGAATCATGCAACACATAAAACTCGCATATATTCTAAATGAATACGACTTTGTTTACTTTGTGTATTTAGTGGAGACCTGTTGACGGTCGAATAACGTCGACTGTTGACTGCGTGCCAAACGAAAAGATTTACATGTTTTCGCGAAAACAAAAGATTTATCGCGCCGCGGGCATAAATTTCAATTCTTTATCAAACTAGTATATTACTAACGAAGGAAAAATAACGGGATAAATCCTGGCCCATAAACAACTCGAATCGTAACCGTTCTGTCATTTTCGTAATCTTTCCAGATCGTGCCAATGCATTTTTTCGTCTGTTTGCGCTTCAACGAACGTCAACACAAAAAACGCGAAGCACGTTTTATAATTTGTTGTGGCTGCTTAGAAATTGTTTAAGTAGCAATAAATTCCGATCGTTAAACATTTGCCTGAATTATTTAAGCTCCGCACTGGCGCCAACCAGGTTTTTTTTAGAATCTAACGTAACTAGCGATTCAAAACATTTTGTTTGCACGGCATCGAGGCGCGTATACATATTTTTTTTTCGCAAATTTTTAGAGGCGACGATAAATTGGTTACTATTTATAAAGTAATTAAATTTCAAATTGGAAGGAGACGTTATTTTATTATCTCAGCTGTATTGATCCAATCAAATACAACTGATTTGTTCTTCTAGTGATATTTTTATATATTATTCTTATGTACTATACCAATTACTATCTAATTAAAGTTTATTGTTTTTGATTTTTTTGTTATCATCTGTGATATTTCTGCGTATTGGAACGTTTTAGCTGTGATGCTTCTATATATGAAATGAACTAATAATTAAGTGAATTACTACACAGCCATCGGCCTAACTAGACACTGCCAGGAACACGGAGGTATTGACCCGAAGGTAAATGCTGTTAACAACATAAAACGTCACATTTGATATGCTTGGCCAAACCCGTAAAATGCTCTAATATAATACTTTGTGTTGGGGCAAAACCATGTCGTCGTTAGGCGCCGAGGCATTAATTCCATCTCATCCCTTATTGGTGGTATTATTTTTTAAGTAAAAAATTAATAGCAACCGAATTGTGAATTATAGATGTTCATCTTTCGATTAATTTTCAACAATATTGATTGAGCTACTTGGGTGGCGAGACCTACGTACTTAATTTCAGAAGACCATTAAGGGACCGCAATAATTTGCTTTGGACTTGAACAATTTATTTCATTCTTTTCTGTTACTCGTTTTCTCTTTCCAATTTTGGATCTTCGTATTTTTTAGATCTCGATCTACACTTTCCAATTGGGACCATTTTTTAGTAATCTATTTCTCGCCATTTTCGCAATTCTGCCTTGATGTCCTTTTTCGTTTATAATTACTTCCAAATATAAGACTTGTAATAAACAATGTTCTTTTATTGTTTATTGTTTTGAGTACCGCAAATTTGCACGAAAAACTGGATAGGAAGAATGAGCCCTTACCTAACATATCCCAGTGCTTTCAACCTGCAAATGAAAGAATTACGAAAGGGACATGGGAAACTAGCAACTGACAAAGATGCAAATGGATCATCCCAATGGACACCTGTAGGTACATTAGGGCTAAAGCAAGCCTCCAATGTATTGCTTGAAGATCCAATGACTGTATTGTGCAGATGTTAAAAACCAAGGATGAAAAATTCCGAACAAAATGGGAAGAGGCTGTGTAAGCACAGATGGGTTCCTGAATAGACGATGTGATAGTAGCTTGACGGGGGTTGACGATCACTAATTTTACTAATATGAATGGATTATTGGCAGAGATTCTTCTAATATCTACTTCCAGGCAGATCAACGGGACGTTCGTTCCTAGTTATAGTGTTTACAGATACCCATGAAGAACATAAGGAGAGTCTCCATAATAATTACAATTTGTCTAGCCATGTAAGTGGATCAGGACATTGGCAGGAAATATGGAAGATACAACAGCTTCTTAAATAGCATTCAACTCAATATTTGGGACATTTTCTGAAGATCTTGGAGTTTTAGAATAATTCTTTAGTGTAAAGAACTGAGAGGAGGGAAAACAATTCCAACATTGTACTGATGAGAAGGTTTCCAGGACATTTACGATACCAATCTGGGAATATTACTCCAACTTGTCTTCACTGGTCTTGCGGGCCATTATGAGCAAGTTACATATAAACCTCAACTCAGTGGATACAGCATGCATAAAGTCAGAGGAGACTTCTACGAGCACATAGGAAAAGACAGGTAAAACATCCTGGCATAAAACATCACTAATTTTACTAATATAAATGGATTATTGGCAGAAATTCTTCTTACTTAAATTGTTTCTTTTTTCACTTTCACTTTCTGTTCGTTTGCTTCCCCGAACTTACTGACGCTATGGTGCTTCCCGTGGTCGTCCTGGGATGACTTGTTTTTCTTAGGTCGCCCAGGCACGGATAGCCCTGTGATGGCTTCTTGTAGTCCATCTTTCCGGTTCCGTTGTCCGTTCTCGAGCTTAGAATCCATCAAGGAATTTCTGTACTCTTGGAATCGCCGTTTAACTCGCAGAAGATTCATTTAGTTGCACTAGTTGTAGCTCATTTTTTAACGTAAAGTTACCACAAGACTCCTGTTCTCTTTAGAAGGTAGCACGAGTTCGATGCCGCCTGCGACCTACCTCGAGTACTATATAACGATGTGTTATTGTAAAATAAGACCAATTAAATACAACACAAGACGACGAGTGTTTTATTTCGAGCAATGAACGAAGTCCCGTAAAAATTGAAGTAACAAACGAAATAGATTGTAAAATATTACAAACTCTTTTACTTTGCCAAACTCATAGTCCCTTCCATCGTTCATAGTTATTTGCAAATTTTCATCTATGGACTGTTCAGTTTCGCCCATTTTTATATATAACGAATTGTGTATGAAAAATGAATTCCGAAAGTAACATAAAATTGAAATATTATGCCTGAGAATAAACTAAAACAATTACATTTAAAGCATAACTATAAAATAAGGAACAGCCAACGCAATTTGGCTACACTTTCCCTTCGTTACTATGGCATAGATGTTTCGTGTGTTTATAGTATTAAAGTTATCACCAATATTGCGTACTGGGTACAAATACCAAGTTACAACTTCTTACTACGAATGCCGATTCGATTTTCCAAATATGTGTATCCACATTCTCAGAATTTGTCACACCTTATTTCACTTCAATTCAAGTACAAATTCTCGATAATGACCTCTAGATTCTACATTTAGGTCGCTTTTTTCTCGGTACCGGTAATCTTCTAAAACTTCACGAAACTATTTCTAAACCTTACAAGCTGTTAATAACGTGCCTTGTTCAAATGATAAAATAATTATGCACCGGAGTGCACCGGATTATACATTTCTTTTGCTACTCGCCATTCGAAAACCGTTGAACTCACAACGAAGAATCGTGAGAATTTAATGTTTTTAAAAATTAATTGGAACAGACAAACAGTTATTGTTATTCTTATATAATTTTATTCATCACGGTAATTAATACTTGTACATGTACTGTAATGTACGGTAATTGTAACGTTTATTATTTGCATAAGCGATTATATTTTCGGAAGTATATCTTCTTCATTCTATGAATTATTATTAGATAAAAAGCCTTCAAATACTTTGTTTGGCTTGACTTTTATGCACATTCTTTATGTATTTCAAAATTCGTCCCGTATCGACATAGAGCGCGTTGATATAGAAAACTCGACTATAGCTTTGAAACGAGTCTTACAGAATGCAGGCAACCACATTAACACATCAGCATGCGATTTGCAACTGTGCATACTTGTCAATCTGAAATATCTTGCTAGTGTTACTTGTTCATATTACAGTAAGTGACTGGTCCGTTCATAAAAATCAATTCAAAAATAATTGTTGCATATATTTTCAAATGGAAAATTAACAAAAATGCAAGTATGGAATAATTAAATTCATTATTAAATGATTAAAAAACTATCAACAATAATTATTGAAGAAATAATTAATAATGTTGTCGTATTCGTAGATAAACAAATCATGTCGGGCACATCTTCAAATTCTTGATTTCTTGATTTCTTGTTGATATTGATCAAGTTCCAGGCAATCTAGAACTGTAACTCACGGAAAAAGAATCGTCTATCCGCCTGATCATTCTATCCGGAAACTCCCACATGGGCAATGTTCAAAGGGCAACAACATTGCATTACAATCGCATTGCTCGAGTTTGTCCAATTTCTTTGACAAACCACTCTCTTTCATATCCAAAATTCGAGTAGTAGTGGTAGTAGTTTATTTAATAGTACCAGACGTGGTCGTGGTTTTGCATAATTTTCCTACAAAATGTTAACAGTTAACAAGTTTGGAATACACCGCACGTAATTTTTGATCACACCGTAGAACGCTATAAATTAAATTAAAAAAAACCACAACCTTTATTGGCATTAATTTACAATTATACTATTTCCATATTTACAATTTCATGTGCCTGTTCCCTTGCTTCCTCCTGTATCTCTCCTCCGGTCCTGTTCTCTTTTCTCCTCCGTAACTCTCTTTATTTCCTTCATTATCTCTAATCCCTCTCCTGTCGCATCCAAAATATTTTTCTAGTTTCTTCCATTTATTTTCTCCTCCTTATTCCATTCTATCTCCTCACAATCCTCTATCCAATGCTTCCACTCATCTTTCCCCCCGTCGCAGATCTTACATCTATATTCTTCGTCCATCCAATATTTGTTATTTTTCTCCTCACTTCCGCACCTGAATCTCGCGATCATTCTTTCCTTCATCCCCGATCTCCCCCCTTTCAAATATTCCGGTCTACCCCCATATGTACAAATTTCTTTATATCGTCTATTATATGTCGCCTTCCTCATTCTCCCTTCTCTTCCTTGGGCTTCTATCTGTTTCCATCTTTCCAATATATTTCCCTCCATGTCCTTCCCTTCTCCCATTAACCTTAGTGCTTCCCATGTTACGCCTGCTTTTTCGTAAAGGTTCTTCCTATGTCTCTCCAATTTTGATAGTTCTGTTTTTCTTGTTTCCCTTGCCATCATCGCCCTTAACACCATCTTCCCCAGTCTCTCCTCCCCCTCCACCTACTTCCCCAGCTCATATCTGACTACCCTTCTGCCAGCCTCTATTGCCATCTTTTCCTGTCCTGTCTCCTGCAAGACCACGCACTCTGGTGTAGATCTTTCTATTTGTAGTGTCTTTTTCAATTCCCCGTGCTATCTTTTCTCCCCTTCTTCCTTTACCCCTCCCCCCATATTTTTATTCCTTTCTCCAAATTTCACTTCTCTTTTATTCCACAACTTCTTTACTATCCCTTCTTCCGCTCTTCTAGCTTTCTCTCCTGCATATTTCATGTGATCGTTCCAATTATTCCCGCTCGTCCATGCAGTTCCCAGATACATCCACCCAGCTACTTCCTCGTCTCTGCCAATACTGCTATGTCATCAGCGAATGCTAATGTCCATAGCGTCTTTTTCCCTATCTTAACACCCCCTTCTTGTCCTCTCCTTAATACCTCTTCCATCTCTGATGTATATATATTATATAATTTCGGCCTCAACGGGCACCCCTGTCTCAGTCCTCTTGTAGTTTTGAACTTTCCCGTTGTCCTACTGCATATTCTCACCTCACACCATGTTTCCTCGTACAGTTCTTCCTTCTCTGCTGATATTCCCACTCTTTCCATCGTCTTCCCCAATATCTTCCTATCCCTGTCGAAAGCTGGTTTTAGATTCATAAAAATTACATACATCTTCCCTCTTTTCCTTGTCATTTCCCTCTCTACTAAGTAGTTTAATATGTATATATTATCTCTTGTTGCCCTTCCTAAACCCCGCCTGCCCTTCTGGTAAAATCCATATTCTCTCTACTTTCCCGTCCAGTTTCTCTGCCATCATCCCCGCGTATATCTTATATACCTCATCCATTAGAGTTATCCCCCTATAATTCTTGACCTCTTCCTTGTTTCCTCTTTTCCATATTGGAACCACCATTTGTGTGTTTTTTCCCGATTTTCTTCCAGTTAAAAAATAAAAATATAACGTAAGGTTGTTTCACAAAGTAGGTCACTTCTTGGTTCTCTCCAAAGCATTATTACTCTGTCCGAACATTAGGTATTTCCTCTTTCCAATCGTTCATTATCGCAAATGTTCAACTATGTGTTACATACGAAATGTGGACCAAAGATTTATTCTGTTCTCCCAAGTGGGTGCAAAAATAGACCCGTAAATGGGTTGTCTTTTTTGCAAAGTGTATGTTTTCCAGATGATTAACGAAGCTACGTTTGTGGATTCCACGATTTTAATTAAACTTTTATAACCAAATAAAATTTACACAAAATGATAACACAGTTTCAGCTAACTCAATAGTACAGTGGTGGATATTACGCAGGTATGGGAAGGTCGAGTTTTATCAAAATTATCCAGTTCTTACTTTTCTTAAAATGATTTAAAATGGAACCTATTGAAAACGAAATTATAATAAAAACGAATTAAATAAATGTAATGAAAAAGTAAAATAACAATTAACTAAATGAAATGACAAAAAATCAATTAACGAAATAAAAATCTAATGTTAAAGAGCGAAACTAGTGCAAATACGCATCGAATCGAGAAGACAAAAAAAGCAAACAACTACGAACTTCATAAAAATATCTCCTTTTTACGGTGTCCTTTTTACCCCATATTTGTGGGTTCCGAGTCCTTTACACATTTCTTGCATCCTTTACGGTACTTTGCCTATTCATTTCTTGAATTGTTTTCCCATTTGCTTTCCCCTATCTCTTCTATGTATTTCGACCAGGTGAGCCTGGTCTTCCACTTTTCCGTTTCGTAATTTCTAATGTGATTCAGCTTGGTTTTCCCCGCTATCTTTATCTTACCTTATCTATATTTTGGTTTGTGTGTCTATTGTAATATTCAGCATTAGCATCAGGTAATTTTTTTTCGTTTATTCCTTTTTTCCCAGAGACTGTCTTACTTACCGTTTAATATATGTTGTTTGCCTTCTTAATTCTGTTATTTTGAGGCGTATTTTCTCATCATTTTTAATAATAATTCCAAGGTATTCCGTTGTGGTCACTTCTTCCATAGGTTGATTTTTATTCAATATTTTGATATTGTCTATTGCTTCTTCTATTTCTTTTATAGCGATATTATTGTTCTGTATTTCATCCTCTTGTTACATGGTATATTTACTTGCAATGGCTGTATCTCGTCGTGTTCGTCGAATTTTTGGCCGTAATGAATACTCCATACTTCCATTTGTTCCGGGATGTTTAATTGATAATGTTGTTTTTATCTCCGGAATCTGTCTTCTTTCTTTTTCCTCTTAATCCTTTAATTGTATTCCAGAATTTTCGGTTATTATTTCTGTAACTTTCATTTAGTTCATTTCCCAAGTCCTTCCACGTTTTTTGTTTGATTTTTTCACAAGTTCTTTCCTCTTCCCTTCTGTTTTTATTATACGTTTCTATTTTTTTTCTATGTTTTTTTCTTTTTTGTCTTACACCGCATCTTTAGCTTCCTTTGCCCACCAGTTCTTTCCCTTTCCACATTCTTCTCTTGCTGAGCTAATTACTATTTCTTTTAGTGCTTGTTTCCCTTCCAAAGTCTAATCTCTATTCTCTATTTCTAGCTTGCGTCTGTCTTATCTTACTGATTGCACTTTCATTTCCTTTATGTCTTCTTAAATGTCTGTTCTGTTTTTCTTCCCGGAAGAGTTTCCAATGGTTTAGTTCCTTTGCTATATATAGAAAATAATTGAATCAATAAAATTTAAATCGTTGAATCCAAATCCAAGAACGTATCCATTGAAATGAATCAAATGGAAATGAAAGAAACAAGTTATATAACCGAACGAAGACACCTACGTTTAAGTAAACGAAAATGACTTCATAGAATGCCTTTTTACATTTTTTGCTCCATTTAATAGTTCAATAGTTCTAGAATAGAAATCTTGAAGACACTTTAGTTTTCACCATTGGAAAAGTTATAAGATATAGGACACTAAGAATATTGACACCGTAGTTACGCAGGTCTAGATCGAGTATTTTTTTAGGATATTTTTTTATTGAACCAAAACGTTTCTCGTGCATATCGAACATCGGATAGGTACGGGGACGAGCGTCCTAACCGACTTTTATAATGGAATAATTCAACGGATGCGTGTCAATGACAGGTGCACAAGGTGTAACATCGGCACGGGCCGTGACGTCACTAGTACTGGCGCCAAGCGACCATCTACCGGCGCCGCTAGGTGCATGTTGATCGATCAGAGTACACCTGTCCACCCACCCACCCCCTTCGCCGCCGCACGGGCACCCACTTTCCCTCCTACAATTAACGAACCGCGAAAAATAACCAAAGCCTCGTTGAAATTGAGAGTCGTTGTGCAATCGTTCGACTTTATTTATTGCGTGTGTTGGTAGAGGAATGACGTTCCAGAATCGTATTGTCGCGGGTTTACGTTCCATAAATCTTTCGTGTCTCGTGTCTGTAGGAAAAATGACATTAAATCGAACAAAATGGTGAACACTATCTACGTTTCGTTATATGATGAATACGTAACAGTAATAAATTGCTTGAAATTTGTTATATGTGTTTATTTATTCAAAAAGGATGTGTCGTATATTTGTGCGAAATTTTAATATACGTATGCATATTATAAACTATAATATTATAAAATTGTAAAGTACTACCATTTGATTTGGTTACCAATTACATACAATGTAACAATCGCAGTTTCCTTTTTTTGTCATGTGATATTTCATTTGTCTGATACAAAATACCCAACAAACGCCCAATTCGTCTTGTTTTGCACATTTACCTACAACTTGACTTATAAATCAAGTTGTAGGTAAATTAATTTAGTATTTCTACCGAAGATGACAACATAGTTGACGAAATGCACATTCAGATTGACTAAAGTGCTCTGTGGTAAAGGTAATATTTATTTCATTTTATGAACAAGTAAGAAAGAAGAAGAAAGTAAGCTGAAAATGCCCATTACCTGTACAGTACAAACGACCTTAAACATCAGCTTTAGTAATTGTCAAAGCAGTGGAAGAAAATTAAAAAAAAACTTGATATTACCAATTATTTCGTATTTGACTTCTCAATGTTGGCCCACTAGTTGGGTTGGGTTGGGTTGGGTTGGGTTTACTGTTTATTAGTATTCTTTATTTCACCTAACCCACCGCGACGAATAGGCATATACATATGTGGAAGAAAAATGCACACAATGAAGTGAACAAATATCTATAAATAAAAACGAGAAAACAAAATAACTAAATAATAACTCACATGATGTATTCACAGTCCATGGAACACGCCACGTTGGGCGCCAATAATTGATAGTACAAAAGTCATAACAATAACGATCTTTCTCGTTTGTCTTTACTTTCTGTTATATCGAAAAGTTTGTGTGGGACTAGTAACGCCATCTATACGTCAATACCCCACACTCAAACTGCTAAGTAATTACAGAGGTCTTCTTCGATCGACTAAATACTGTCCAGACTTTTAACTACTATGCAGACGTCGCTGAAGGTACGTCAAGTCTTGTAAATATGATTGAACGAAAAATATATATGCCCGTCAATACCCAAGCCCTCGTGATGCTACGTAATTGCAGAGGCATGCTGTCTGGGGTATAATTAACATTACATTTTTGCTTTTGATTTATCGAACGATTTTTTACAATTATCAACAAATTTACTGTTCATTTCAGAGTTTTCAAAATGTTGATTATTTAAAGTGTGCTTAAAACTAAAAACTTGTGTAATTAATTTGCACTAATGATGTTTGTAATTAAATGAACTGTTGTTGTTTTTGACATTGACAGCGTTACATAATAAAAAATCGAAAGCGAGCGAAGATAATACCAACAAAAAAGGAAAAACATAAAATTATATCATTGAATACCACAAACGAACGACTCATTGAAAAAAAATTGTTTTCAAAAATAAAGAAAAAACAAATGCATGTGCTTCAGTTACGCTGAAATTTTACATTGATAATACCGGGAACACGAACTTTTCATATTGAATCATGAAAAAACAACCAGAAACAATACAAACTCATTCATAAAAACATAGTTCACCATTGAAAGAAAAATAAATCGGCATAAAACTGTTTGGGACAATAAGTGAAGAAAATAAGCGTCGATAAAGAAAAAAATTAAAACAACTAAATTAAAAACAAACGATGAATAAAAGGTTCATCAGGAATATTTCATGAATCATTTTACGTCAGTTATAAAGAAGAAACAGGTCCACACAACAATAATAAATTAACGAAACTTGTACGTGACCTAGATTGCAAAAAGTGTTACATTAAAACTGCAACGTTATGCATAACATGTTGAATGAACATAGTTCAATGTAAACTTTCGCGGCCGTTGTCCAGAAGAAGCTGTCATGACCAGCGAAACGTCAAATTATAATCTAAAAATGAGTTTAAAGATTTAATTGTTGTAACATTAAGTTTACAAAGTAAAAGTTTTGAAAATGTTATTGGCAGATTTTCGGAAAACTTTGAGACTGTGAGGAAATGGCGTAGCCAAAATGTATTATTTGCGTTGCATATAATGCAATTCAGCGTCTAGCAGTCCATACGTACAAACACCTATATAAGGAAAGAAATGGATTACCAATTTCGAGTGGACGATTAGAATTACCAGTCAGATAGCACGAGCGACGTCCGATGCCGTCCGCGACCTACCTTGACGACTATCATATAACGATGTGCTGCGTGTAAAATAAGACCCATTAAATACATCACAAGGCGGCGAGTGTTTTATTCCACGCAACGACTGTAACAATTTAAACAATAAACCAAATTGATTGTAAAATATTACAAGACCATACGTTACTGCCATTTCTTGCTTCGGTAATAAGCAGTTGGATTTTATTACAATTTACTTGAGACCATGACTTCAAAGTGTGTTAAAGTAATAAAATCATCTGATGTGATACCTATCTAGCCTTACACAGGATCTATACGAAAACATTTCCTGTTGTTGCGTTTTCACTACGAGGTATCATTCAGTTAGGTAAATTAAATTATTTATTTCCACATATTTTAGCATTGTATTAAAACTTAATTCTGGTTTGCTTGGCTGCTGATCTCGACACATGTAGATTACAACTCGAAATAACTATTGTACCTGCAAGTATAAGTATTTAGCTAATATCTAAGCTAAAGAAGTATTTGTATACGATACAATGAATTAGCAGGGAACGATTGAAAGAGGCTAACACATAAAATGGATATATTACAATGCATAAAATAAAAAAAAAATGCTCCTCTTGTATGCGATCAATACATAATATTTCTAAATATTAACGTATGAATGCACAATGTCTTTGTTTTTTTTTTTTTCTTATAATAATGTATATCTTGTGCCGATGTCGGTCTTGAGAATGCAGTGATTTAGTTTTCCTGTGCACGCTACGAGTTTAAAATAAGAAATTCATAATCTGTTTGCAGATGAAACTAACAAAACTATTTCTTTGCTTTCAGCAAAACAAGCCGTTATTAATAATAGGCACGTACCGGAGTTAAACAGTGCGATTTTTCTTATCTAAACTAGTTGTCAAATAAAAGGTGTTTCAAATCAATAATTATAAATACCTGTAATCGAATAAAAATTAAACGCTGAAATTGCTTATCAAACAGGACAACTGTTACATTCCCGCGATAACGGTACCATTTCAAGTTGCCGAAGTGTACCATGGAGGTGCTGATTTTCAGAAAACGAGCGATCGACAACGAATGCCCGAAGATTCATCCGGTCGAACGGAAATTTTCGACGCGCTGCTTAAAATAATTGACGACTTGATTCACTTTGCGACGACGGTGATTGATAGTATCGTGTGTCGGAGCCGTCGTGCACGACGCTGGAATCCGGTCAGTCCACGGGCCCCTTCGACTTTATTAAATTTGCATGAGTGCGTGTGGTCCGGCGGCAAAAACGAGGCATTTTGAGCGACACACAGAAAGTCGATTAGCGCCAAAGTAAAAGTACATTTACCGCGTATCACAAGCTTGTTAATTAACATTCCGAAATTCAAATCCACGATAATCAGAACATTAATGTTATTTTTAAATATTTAACTAAATGTTGAACTAGCTAAATAGTTTATAAACTGTATCCATAATTCCGCATGACACATCTCATGCAACAGCAATAGCAATACTTGTCATGTTTAATTTAATAAGACTCTATATTGATATCGTTGACTAATTATAGTACATGTGAATCAGGAAAACATCCATCAATCACATACGTTTCCAAATCAACTTGATACAGGTGGGATTCAAATACGGCTGGCATATGGCGCAGTAAAGACAGCCTGTAGGTGTTCAATGATTGTAAAGACGTAGGGCACCACCAGTACATCCATTTGTCACTAGAAATGGTCGATTGAGTAGACGCTGTTATCGATACTAAATTACCAACGCTCGACACTAATATGAGATTCGAACGGGAACTAAATAGGTATATCGACCACCCTGGTAGATTTTTTATGTGCGAGCTGTAATAAAATGAATAATGTTTACTTTCTTGCTTTGGTCATACTTCATGGGAACCGGTTAGTTGTGTAATAATGTGCATGATCTTTGTTGGTGAGGATTGCCTCGCCTCAATGCTCTATCCGTTGCACCGAGGAGTCTTTACTTATAGCATTAATGCTCTTATCAAACTCCGATAAAACATTCTGTTAACGAGTACGTTCTATAAATCGTCTTAGTTCTAATATCACATAATTTATTAAGATTTCCACTGCGCCATTATATCTTGTTTCTTCAACTAGGTTCTTGATATTCGCTACTGACGAGGTGAAATAACACCGAAACAATGTTCTCTACATTATGTCCTTCATCGCCTAGCAATTCTTCAAAGTATTTTCATCTCACGATTATTTCTTTATCGTCTGTCAGCACCTCGCCGTTTATATTTTTAATTTGCTTTGAGTCGCGATCTTTTTTCTTAATGATTTGAATATAGTGTAAAATAGTGTAAATAGTGTAAAATAGCTTTTCCTTTCCTTTGGTGTTCTCCATTGTTTCTTCAAGGTCTTTCCAAAGGTTTACTTTTGGTGCTATTACCACACATCATTGTCTTTTTTTTTTATTTCTTCTGGCCACCATGTCGGTTACCATCCGTTGTTACTTTTTCTGCTCGTTCCAAATATTTCTACATTTGCTCTGAACGAATGTGTTTGTCACTTCCGTGTTCTCTTCAAGCTTTTTCCGTAAATGTCATCTTTCTTTGCGATATCTCTGTTCACTAATGTTATTGATTACTGATATTTTTGATTTTGATTCTTGTGCTTCTTCATTTCCAGGTCCTCTTCTTACTTGTATATCTGCACATATACATGACTTCTCTGCTCTATTGTATATTTATTTATGTCTTGAAGAATATCTAAGTAAGTTCTACCTTATACTGAAATCGAGTATTATGTTTCCAGATATAACCTTCTTCTTTTTGCATGTGCACCTATCACTTATATATTTCGTCTTTTGTCCCTGCTCTACTATTGTAATATATTTTTTTCGCTTCCTCTCTTACCACTGTTAGCTCCTCCCAGTACTTATTTGTTATTCAATCCATTTGCAGGATTTCGACCATTCGTTTTGATCTACCTTCCCATTTATAAACATCCTCAGATAGCTTTTTGTGTATCATTCATCCTGCTACCGCCGCCGCTCTCATCTTTCCGCAAGTCCATATTTGCCTCTTTTTCCGTTATCCCTAATATATCCCGCTTTTTCGAATTCTCTTTCCTTTCCTTGTACACTTCTATTCCATTTTCCAATTGTCGTCCTGTGCTGCGTTCCTGATATTTCCTTGTATTTCTATCTACATCATGAACTCGTTACTGTATATTTTCTTCTTTGTAGTGCTTTATTTTTATTATCCTCACCTTTTCGCTTACATTTAGCCACACGTTTATTTGTTCTGTATTATGTTTCTAGCTGGGTCTTTCGATTGTATTTCTTAATTCTTTTATTGGAGACCACGAAGTCTAGTTTCTAGTCTTATGTTTATCGTTTTAATGTCTTTGATCATTTCTTCGTTCTTATCTCTCCACTGTCTATTTTTAGTTCGTTAATTTCTTCTTTTTGGCACCATTTCCATTATTTTTTTAAATGTATCTTCTTTTTTTAGTTTTGTCTCTAACGTGTTTCTGATTATTTCTTTATTTCGATATTGTTCGTATTTTATTATAGGCTAGATGAAAGTCTTCTTCCACACCAATGAAAGCTACGATTTTTTTTGGGTCTAGAGCCAACCCTGTGTATAAGATATTATCGGAACGGACGGTAATATATTATACATACGTGCGTTAATTGGAAGTTACAGTTATTAGTCGAAGACATCATCTGTACGCTCGCACATATCTTCACGCAACTCGTTCTTTCTCTTTCTCCACACGTCCGTATGTAGCTACACGATGTGCAAAACCTCGAAAAATCACATCGAGACACGAAAATAAAACTCGTCCGATATTTTAGCTGCGTGAATGTATCTTTATGTGCGAGAATATATAGAAATACACTGTGTGGACGGTGTGAGGTCGATGGCTTTTCAGATTGCCTTTAACATCTTCCACATCGCGGAAACTGAAAAGGACGAGGAAGCGATCGCTCGCGCCGATCCGCTCGTTCGAATCGTCGGCCATGCCGAAAACGTTCCGACGGCAATTTAACCCGTTGCATAGATTAATAATAAACGTTTCTTGCGCACCAAGACAGGCCACTCCTAATAAAATTAAACTTTTTTGTCGGCCACGGTCGCAGTAAATAGTTATTAATTAGTGTATTTCGCCTTTTAGGGACGTGCATGTGCGAAAGTGCAAGTTTTTCGCATTGCTGAAGTAGCCGCATGTAATATGCATTTTAAACGACCTCTTTCCGAGAAGACCGTTCGCGTTTCGTTCGTTTTTTACGCAGTTAATGAATTTCAAATCGACGCGATGCACGAGCCGAACGCGTCCTTCGGATAAATAAAAATCGTTTCTTTGGCGGCACCTCTTTGCAATAATTTCTCGGTGAATAATTTTGTCATTTCGGAAATTGCTATAAAACGTTTCAGTTATGTTTTATTTATGTACTGTTTTTGTTGATGTTCGCTGCGTTGTGAGCAGAGGTGTGATCCACTTTCTCCCAGCGAAACACTGGTAGCGAATGCAGCTTCAACAAAATATAATCAACGATCAATGTATATTATTATACACCAGCTCACAAATATTTTATTAAAAGATTCATTCACGATAATTGCTCCAGAATTTGTATCCTGATTTTTGAAACATAACAATTGAATAAGAGCACGATGAAGCCTCGATGCAACGAATGGATTATTTGTGCCTACAAAACAACAAATAACAAATTGGGCTGCCGATAGCGTCATTGGAATGCTATAAAGCTGGGCAACACAATACAATCTAATTAACCCAGTGGTTCTTGCCTTCTTGGTTAATTTTGGGCACCTGTCAGTGAAATACGTGACTCATTAGTGTACGAGAAATAAACATTTAATTTAATAACGAAATACTTCTGAAAGCATTAAACAACGTTATGCATAATTCTAATTATCGAAGTTAATCTACAAGAACATATACGTGAGGCGAATAATTGTATTTAATTTTTATTTTTTTGTATTTTGAACATTCTGCATTTTTATCATAAAATTATAAAGTCGGCAATATATATATTACTTGAGATTTAGCGACAATTAAATAATAACATATATAAAAGTATGGTGAGAGGTTCGGGTGCAATACAGTAGATGTGTTATTCTTGTAAATTTTGAAATCACTTGAAAGTAGTAAAGAAGCTGAGAGAACATGGAAGGGGGAACATGGAAGGTAGAAGGATAAACCAAGCTCTTACGAAAATAGAATGTGAGGAAAACTTAGCCAAAGCCTTTGTGTCCTACTATGCGACGATGAAACATAGATCATTGGGTAGCTTAAACATTCAAGACGTGGTCTCTCTAAGACTTCATAAATATGGTTAACGATTTTCAATTTCGCGAACGTTTCTTTACAAAGCTTTTCAATGCCTTCTTTATCTGAAACTATTCGCTAATGATATTGTTCATTTTATTCAATTCACTTGTGTTTGTTGAAAATGTTGTTTATTAGAATCTAATGTCTCTAAAATTTATTATACTTTTGTTGTTAATGGCATTAATTTTTGTGAATTATTTATAGTCGTATTACTTGAACATTTCATGATGGACCAGAAAATACTATTGGAGAAGAATTGTATATAGGAGCATCTGGAGACATGGGAATGGAGATAAATTGATGAAAGTTTAAAACGAACAGCTAGAGCACGGATGTCCACTAAGCTCCACAGTATTTAATATGCACAGAGCTGACTTGTATTATAGATAAAAGCATACTAGCTGGGCGTATATAAAAAGTCATCGTTGACGTGTTTGTCGTAGCAAACATTGAGGATGGAAGTTTTTTTTACAAGAAGCCGAGAGAAATAGTACGTGTGTAAGGAAACTTGAGCAGCGATTCAGATTGGCAGAATAAGTGGGCTTTACAACTCCACCTTGAAAAATCAACAGCGTTACGAAAACAGGACACCGGACGGTTGCAAGGATAAAGTATGTGGCTATATTAAGAAAGAATTAATTATAGAAATGTGGAATACAAGAAGCTTGAATAGGAAGCCCTAAAGAATCTACTGAGAACGGCTAAACGACACAATGTAGAGCTAACAGTACAAGAATCAAATTGGAGGAGGAATGAAACCTTACATAGCTCCTCTTAGTAGAATGATTCGAAATGAAACCTTACATAGATCTTCTTAGTAAGAAGAAACAAATTCGAGGTATCATTTACACTTAGGAATGAAGACACGGTTCCTCAATCCCTCAAAGATAAAAATGACTCTATGAAGGATATTTGTTGCCAACAACTCTAACAAACATCAAATGGTGTTTGAGTCCTGATTGCTATAATAGAAGCGCAAATATCGGCAGATAATAAAAATCGATACCCTGGATAAAAAAAGCAACAACAATAGCACGGTAGTTGAAGATTTTGGGAGGTTAAAAAGCTCAGTGATGTCAACACAATATCCCAGAAATGATATGCGCAGAAGACTCTGGAACGAGGAGCATCTCGTACAATGACTGTTAGCAAAGGAGCTAATTGGAAGTTATTTCAATGTTCGGTAGACACGAAATACAGATCAGGGATTGCAAACAGGAAAAGCGTACAAAAGCTCAAGATGTTCAAGCTGGACAAACCACGGAAACTATTCAAGTGAACTACACATGTGCAACAAGATAGGAAATAATAACACAACCGGAACCAGCAAATTTAAACATAAAGCCATAGCAGACGCAGACGAGCAATTCTATTCAGGCGAAATGGTTGGATGAGGAGGGTATGAAGATGGTGGACAATCAAAACTAGGATAGAAAGAATCATTAGTAAATAAATCTTGTGGAAAAAACTCATCACAATCATGAAAATTTTCTATTTTAACGGATATGCACGTTTGTGAGGACCCTTAAATCGATTCTGACTATTTTCGATAGGACGCCTGTGTGTGGATTAATGAAACTTGAACCTTAAGATATGTAAATGGTTCGGAAGAAAACCTCCTATTTTTGAAAGCAATAGACCAACGAAAAGTGAGGGTTTAGTTGTGGGCATTTATCCACTGTCAAAAAACGATAAGTGGTTCTTATTGGAAGTTATTATTTGAAAAGTTAAAAATACTGAATTTTGGTAGAGACATATTTTCAAAAAATATTCCAATACCATAAAAAAAACTCTAAAATAAATAGTAAAAATTGACACAGATCAAATTTTAAAAAATCGATAAAAATTGCAAAAAAGCATTGATAATCGTTAAAAATCAAAAATGTTAAAATCCTATGAAATTATAAAAAAGTTAAGGCAGTCGAAAATAAACTTTAAATGACCGTTAACAACAGTAAATATAGTAAAAGTCGAGAAAACTTGCATCACCATTGTCGACGAAAAGCTTTATAAGTGGAATTATGCGAATCAAAAACCTTTATAAGTCGAATTCTACGAATTAAAAACAAGAACGTTAGCATTAGTAAAATTTTTGTCTCAAAAAATATTAAGAGCAATTCTCATTGAAAATCGAAAAAATCATTAGACATGATAAAAAAATGGGAGCAAATCGTTGTAATTTGTTAGAAATCGAAACGACTTTTCAAAAGGAATTATAAAAATCGTTGTTAAATTAAAATCGAAAAACTCGAAAATCGTAAAAGATTCATAAAAGTCGAAAAATATCATTGTAATGTATAAGAAATGGAAACAAAAATATTATCAAAAATCGTTATAAGTTGCAAAAAACAATCGAAAATAATCCAAACAAAATTGAAGCAAATCTAAAAATTCTTAAAGGATTGTAAAAATCATTGAACCTTGTAAAAAAATCATAACATGTTGACAAATCTGTAATTCTGAAACATGCGAAGATTATTAAAAATCCTAAAAAACGTACATTAATGGAAAAGATAAAGAAGTCGGTAAAATCGAAAACACACAAACTGAATTTTATCGAGAATCGAAAAATCTTCATAAATTGTAAAAACAATCGCAAAACGCCGGAAAATAGTTGAAAGTTATCATAAACTATAAATATCTATAGAATCTTTGAAAACAACAACATCCCGAAAAAATTCTGAAGGTCGTAGAATCTTTATAAATTGTAAAACATTGAAATTTGAAAAATCGAAAACATTATATATCAAATTATGTAAAAATATTTTTAAAAATAGTTAAAAACACTGTTTGCGCGACATTGCCGAATGGACTTGTGTGTACTCGTCTCGTGGCGATTTGTAAGGTCGGAGATAATTTCGAATACGTCTCTCGCTCACGGCTCTATGCCATTGATGTGCGCCGCTCTTGTCTGGCCTTTATTATATCGTTCGAAGGCTTGATTGCATAAAAAACCTCGTTTTACCTTTTATACTATTTATTAACACTTTACTTACAATTACAATTTGCACTTGGTGTATACTGTTGCGATGTGTTGTATGCTTGTTAGCTACTTGTACTGTTGTACACTTGTCGTCAAAAAATCTGGTACACCTATGTTTTCTCAATGTAAACTATACTTTTAGAATACTGTCACACTGTTCGCTGTCATCGAATGTCGAAACATGTATGGGACGTTTTACACAATACGAAAATCTTAAAATATTGCCACTAGATCTATGTACGTGTACTCGATTTTTTTGGCGACGACCGTACGTGTTGTAATGAAATAGACTGACAAATTTAAATAAACTTACCTTTGCCACACCGTATTTTATTAACACTAGATGTACATTTCGACAACTAAGTTGTTATCTTCAACAGTATACTGAAACAAACTGATGTGCTAGTCGACTGATAGTTAAGTAATTCTCGATTAATACTGCTCGGCTGTTGTGTTGCTATTGATGTGCTTGACTACTGCTCGAGTGATTTTGATGTTGTACTGAATGTTAAGGGCGAAACATTCTTTAAATAATGAAGGTCGCTAGATATCACTGGTGAGAACGAAATGCCTATATTTTGGTGCTAGGCGCTACTAGCCGAAGAACTCGTCTCTATTTGGCTAGAAAATGATGAATTTCATAATGACCAAGGAAAGGGATGTTTTGCCCGACATTTGGTTGACATGCATGCCATATAATAATTTAAATTACGTTGCTTTTGTGAAAGGGGATTCGTGCAATAATTGCCAGGCCAACATTTTGTTATACTAGAGAATATTCTGTACGTGACCGTACAAAAGATGCTTTGGAAAAATATGTACTAGTGGGGCATAAATGTTTGACTGAACCTATGCGGCATCTGCACCGCGGTACCTGTTTTCTTCTCCATGTGATCTGTTTCAAGTTGTTATTTACAGCACATATTTTAACTGTGCACTCGACTCTGCAAGTAAACTTGATTGGTTAAAAGTGTTTTTATCAATTTATTTGGAGATATTTCAGAAAATGATAAAAATGGTTCATTTATGATACTGGTGGTTAAAAATTATCCTACGCCATATACTTTAATAATATACGACCTCAAAAAAATGAAAAGGTATAATTGCCAAAAGTTGTATAACTGTTTCATTGTCACAATCAATTTTTGTTAGTTCGATTTTCTTTTTCGTTTCAGATTCTTCTAGTCCGAAAGATTGGTGTAAAATAGCCTATTGGGAGCTGACGCAGCGGGTCGGCAGACTATACCCCGTGGAACTGCATTCTGTTAATATCTTTTGGGATATACCCTACGGCGATGGCCTTTCACTGAAACAACTAGCTCAACACAGTTTTAGTCCTCCAGAAGAAGTGCGAAAAACGAGGCGTAAAATTGGTTTAGGTAGGTTTGCTTTTAATAATGCACTGTAATTAGTATTAAAAAAAGCAACTTATTCAGACACACTCTACACATATATGTTGTTTTATTTGAGCTTACTTCGTAACTAAGATCAGAAGTTGATATAGTTTTCTTCGCCCTACTCATTTACACAGTTCGCAGCATCAAATCCAGCACTTGAATCACTTGTAGATATACCAACTCAGCAGTCATCACTTTAATATACAAATTATTCCTAGTCTTTTGCAATATTAAACAAAGTTTAAAAAGTAGCAATTATGCTTTAGCTTGTTTAGTGGCTGTGCACTCAAATGGTCTCATATCATTATATCAATTTGCCGAGCTTGAATTGCTTATTATTTGCACAAACTGTAATCAATTTATTTGTTTATGTCCTTATTTTGCTTCGTTGGATGTTGAGCTCTAGTCATTTTCTTTGTGTAAACTGAAGTAACTTTCTTTCACTATCACTGCCACTATTAGCTTGTCTTGCTTCTCCCATAGTCCGATAAACTTGACTATTCTATTTTCTTAGAGAAATCGGGATTTTTTCATCGTTCCTCTAATACAAACGCATACTTTCTACCATGTCCAGTTGCGTTTCCAGTTTCACTCAAACACAAATGTGAATGTTGTCTGCAGTGCGTTTGTCAAGTTATTAGTCACACCTCATCATGCTATCCAGCATTATTTCATGCAATCGATCGAAAAATGTTTTTATTAATGCGTCTGTTATGCGTCCGATTAGAAATTCGCCGATTTGAATATCGCATTCAATGTTAATGGCTTTAATTATAAGCCGGTGTCTCAGTTCTCTGTTTATTATTTTAATTAAATACGCAATTATGGGCGAAAAAACCGTAATACACCTTATAAATAAGTTTAAGTATGCGCATATTAATGGAGCGCACGCATTCCAGGTACGAGTTCGCTCAATTTGACTTATCGGTTCGATTGGTTTCATCAATGTTGCGCAAACAAGTCACCGCTGGCTGCAGTCATGTCCAGATCGTTGCTGCTGCACATCTGCGATATCCGTTTATTTCTTGCCTTCAACGCAATCGTAATTGTTCATGTGTTCTGCTACGCGGTAAAAAAATCAACATGTACTTACGATTTTGTTTCTTTGCCGTCTCCTCTTCGAAATAATTGGTTGCCCTGTTATAGCACCCCGATGGTACATGCACAATACCTAGTCAAATAAAAAAAAATTGCGTGTCCCCAGATGTCGACGATAATCGCATTATTAGTTCTGATGTCAACGAAAGTTTTGGTGTCATTTTATGCCTTGGGGTAGTTTCAAGAATGATATCTGGCCTAGCAGCCAATTGATTCATGAAATTCTAATCTGGACAACTGTTAGTTAGCAAAATTAGTCGTACAATTGGATACAATGAAGATCCAAAGTAAATATTTCCTTTTTCATTTTAACTCGGTTATAATTGGCTAAGGCTGCATCTGCTTCCGCCCAATTTTCTCGATTTTTGCTCCAAGGTTTATAACGCATTTTTTTACAATTCTTCATAATTACATTCGTTCAAATTGAAATGTATTCAGTTTTTTGTATGCGCATTTTCTCCTGTGTCTATTTCGTTTTATAGTCATCAGTCATTTTAAAATCAACATAATTTAGAAAGCTGGTGGAGCGATAGTTCATAGCTAACGACGCAACAGTATGCTGAAAATATCAGTATAAGTATAAGAAAGTTCAGTGTGGGACACTGGAGATTTTGTTGTATTGTGAAAAGTGGAGACATTGAACGAATGAATGAAATGTTACCCACAGAAATACTGTTATATTTTCCATTAATTTTTATCCACGATTGGAATGGATACAAAAGAGCAATTACGTAGTAAACTTAATAATACTAGCGGCACTTAAAAGATTAGTATACTGCCATGCCCTAATATTAGAGTTAACAATTTTGCATCATTTTGTATTGCTTTCTTTTGTAATAATTTTCCAATCCTCGACTGAGATATCTTAGAATGTGCTTAATCATTGAGCCTTATCTATTCAGATTTTCGTTATTAATTTCAATATTTTTCAGGTATAACGCTTTCACGCGAAGATGGCGCTGTCTGGGTGTACAATCGTTCCGGCAACCCGATCTTCGTCAGCTCACTAACCCTGGAGGACAACGACGAAGGCTGCCCTTCCTCGCCTACCCGAGTACCTGAGGAGTACTGCCTGTGCGTCTTCGACCCAATAAAGGCGGCGCGACGAACATACGGGTGGAACGGCGGCCAACCACCGGGTCGGGTCGATCACAACTGCGTGACGATCAGCTTCGCGAAAGGCTGGGGCTGGGGTTACTCCCGACGTGAGGTCATCTCGTGCCCGTGCCGCATCGAAATACTGCTAGCGCCGTGCAGGTGATCGATACTTTGGACACTCGCGGACGTTACGTGTACAAAACCGCCAATAAGGAACTGGATTGTGATGCCCCGACGCCGACGAGGCCCAGTTTTCGAGAAGACGAGAACAGTGCTGCTACGTTTCCGTCCCGTTATTGTTTCAGTTTAACCGTTCCGTTGATCTCGTGGCGTTTGCGATTACTCGACTAGTTCGAATATATTGGCGTCGTTTATTTGGAACGCTCTCACTTTATGTCTTTGATCTAGTTGCGCAACAGTAGTATGAACGGCAAAAGGGCTACACATAAAAATTGTGTCATTCAAGTCTATTCAGGATTTGCTGAAATTCGATCTTTGAAATGTTTTAATGGCTGTTGCGCCACCTAATTGCTAACTATAGTTTTTGGGACGCTCCAATCGCAAACGCGGCGACTTTACCGTCGTTTTTATACCGATTTGTATTTATTGAATTTTAAATGTTTTTTTTTCGCTCTCGTTGCGTCCGTATGACGTCGACGGAACAGTTATTTTTCTAAACAATGAAGCCTGGAAACAGGGTAAAAATCACAAGAGGAAAGCGAACATTTTGGTTATATTATGTACAGTGTAATAATACTAATAGGAACTTTAACAAATTTAAAACGAGCGTGTCCTCTGTTTGTAATATATCGGATGGCCAAATAAACACTCTATTTGAACACTCAGTAGGACGAAATCTCCCAAAGAACAAAGTTCAGATGGTCTATTTCCACTCCACAAATTTTGATTTTGGTTGATAAATGGCTGAATAAATCCCTTATCATAACATAAGAAGATACAAAGGAAACAATTTCCCTGAATAAGTAAATTTCATTAAAATCTGACTGATTTAAATTATATAATAATAATAATCATAATGAATGTACAGCAAATTATTTCAGCCATAAATCAATAATTCAATAAATTCAAAAGAAAAAGCTTTTTACCTCAATAGATTTTGTTAGAGGGAATGTTCAAATATATTTGATTGTTTCGCCACTCGATATTCTTTTCAACAATAAAGTTTTTCAATGGTTGTGTATCCAGTTTGCGCGACGTATTCTGAATACTAACGTCGTGAAACCAGCACAAGCTTTCAAGCTTAAAAATCATAAATTAAAGCGACTACTTGGTAGATAATTAGATTTCATTTCTTGGTATTCATCAATGAAGTTACTTTCTAAACATCTATATGCTATTTTATGCATGCTAAATTATTGTTGTTGCAACAAATTCGTCGCGATTAAGGAACTCTGCAATATACTTTATCAATGACCAACCGTTGAAAAACTGATCGTGTGTATATACAAGAATTATATTACGATATGAAATTAAAATCTGAGAGTAGAGGTACTGATGTATTATAGTTTTTTTTTTATTTTGTTTGTTTACAAAGAGATATCATTACCTTATATGCATCGAAAATCGATGTAGCTATATGAAGGTAAAATAGTCAAACTTATACTTTTGGTGCTTCGAGATTTCTAAAGTCTCGAATATATTATATATATGTATAGGGGACCATACGTAAACTTAAAATGTTTAATTTGTCGTAGTCACTTTTTATATTTTTTTATTTTCTAACTTAAAGAATCGTGTGTAACTATTAATCTAACTTATTTCTTAATTAATACCTCGTTAAGTGATCGTACTTATAATTTGTCTTCGTTTCGATTGTTTCAAAAAACAATTAGTACTGCATTTTGTTTGCTAAATTAGAGGTCAGGAGTATACAGAAAACAAAGCCAATATAGTTTAGTAAACGGGGCTAATAAAATGTTTAATTATGCCTGCTAGTCATTAAGAATTGAGTTTATTGTTAGTTGAAATAATGATAAATAAAATCATCACCAAGTTTCTTTACGTCATAAGTTGTACATGTACATATTATAAAACAGCAGTGCCTTTATAGCAATCCCAAGACAGCTTATTTATTTGTATGTATTGTTGAAAGTTGTCTATTCCTATTTATTTAATATTTTTGTACCAGTTATGAAAAATAATATGTTCTGGAATTGAATAAAGTAAATTACAAGCTGTAATTTTTCGTTTACGTATGATTTTGTCACTTATCTATTTTGAATTTCTTTTTGTGTATCGAATACTCAATATAGCTTCTCTCAGAACTGTGTAAAAAGAATTCACGACAATCAGTCAGAGGAGTCCAAATAACTTGTAAATACTGTACATATTTGTGTACCTACAGCACAAATTTGGGGTCAAGCGACCTCATATTTATAATAAAACATAAATGAATATCATGCACATTCGTTTTTATTTAACTAACTTCGAAAATTACTAAATAACCCACACCATCAAAATAATCCATGCCATAATTCTAAGTCACAGGTTAGTCAGAGACAACAATTCTAAGGTAGCACTTTTACAATGCAAACATCAAACACATATACAAAATGAAACAAATAAGGTAAGGTGGGCCAAGTAGATGAAGTTAGCTCTTGTAATTAATAAAATATTCAAGCTAAAACTAATTCTTAAAGTGTTGCCTATTAACGGTTAAGATGGTAAAAATCTCTGTATTTATGCTCCGTCATCGACTTTGAAATTTGATTTTCAATATACAAGCAGTTAGAATAATAAAATTAGTAAATTAGTTGTCGGGTCGTGACCCTTTGGGAAATACTGACTCGCTCCGGACGTTTGCTTTCTAAGAATTGTCCACATTTGCATTCGTTGTCAAATAAAAGCAATGGGAGTTGGGATTTCATTCATAATTATAATAATAATAATTTATTCAAAACCCAACAGCAAAAGGCCAATTACAGGGAAAGCATATTTACAAAAAAAATAAAAAATGTATACATATAATAATAGTATAACATGCGAGAAAAAAGAAATAAATGTGTATACAATTGTAACCAAACCAAAAATATACAAAAACATATAAGACAAGCAATAAACATAAAATAAAATAAAAAGTAACAACTGTACAATATGTAATAATCTTACAAAGCTAACAGGAAAATGAATAACTAATTAGTGTTCTAAGTTGCTTGCATCAACGTTAATAAAGTCGAATTCTCTGCACATGTTCATTATGGGTGAATTAAAATAATTAATTGAATTGTAGTTAAACGTTCTAAGTAATCTAGAATTAAGTCGCAGAACATGAAAGTTAATTAAATATAGCAAATTATTGCAAGAAATAATGCTGTTAACTGTTCTAAGTAAAAAACACTCTGTGCAATAAACCGTCACATTTGCAATGATTGAGTGAAAAATTCTACTTGCAATACATTCTGGTCATAACCACGAGGAGGATAAAAGCCATGGATTTTAAAATATAAATTTTTTTTAAAAACTTTCTCTGAATGCTTTCCAGTCTATCGATATGGGATGAATAAATGGGGAACCAAACCACGGAACCATATTCAAGAACACTTCAAAATACAATCTTTTGATTGCATCTAAGTCTTTTTAAATGTATTTACATTTTCAAGAGGGTCCCACAAATATTATTATTAAAATCAATCCTAGAAAAATTACGGCAAAACGACAAATGCTTACATTTTGGAATATTAAATGATAAACAATTATTTAACACCATACAGATAACACATCTAAATCATCTTGTAAACATTTCTCAAAAGTAAAAAGCTTGAGATCGTCAGCATATAATAAAACGCTGATCAATGAACATGAAGAGTAGACCTAAATTGGTACGAAGAAGGTACTGGTACTCCAGAAGGTACGTAAAAAGGCTCTGAAATATAGCCTCCATGTTCAATGACATTAATTCTATTAAGTAAATAACTACCAAGTAATTGAATAATATTATCAGATAAACCAAATCTATCCAGTTTACGAAGAATAAGAGAATGTGGAACCATATCAAAAGCTTTGGAGAAATCGGTATATATAACATCAACTTGTTTCCAATCCACCAACACAGAAACATAATGTGTAAACAAGCACAACTTAGAAACTGTTGACTTACCTGAGAAAAATTCATGTTGAAATGGATTATTTTTTTCAACGTGATTGAAAATACATTTCGCAATTATAATTTGAAAGATTTTAGCAAAATTTGAAATTGGAGAGATTGGACGATAATTTTTAACATCAAGAAATGCCTTCTTAAAAATCCGCGGTGATCCGCACGAAACTTACTTATACTTAGTTATACTACGTTTTTCGAAAAAACTTTTCAAATGAAAGTTGTTTAAAATATCAATATCTATAATTTATGTAAGAATATTTTTTTCCGTAACGTGTACCGTTTTCGAGATATGGAAAAAGGTGATAAGAGTAAACCATCACTTTCGGTTGAGAGATTGCGTTCAAAATAGGACGTTTTCCTCCTTGCTACATACAAATGTTAAGTTTAAAGTTTCAGAGCTCTAGCTATAATCGTTTCGACGCTAGAGCGCGCACAGACACACAGAAACACAGACAGACGCACACACAGACGTCATTCCGAAAATAGTCAGAAACGATTCAGGGGACCTCAAAACGCGTATATGCGTTAAAATCATCACCGAAATTTTTCATGATTCCTATACTTACTTATACATAAAGTATAAGTAAGTAAAAATGGGAGACACTGGAGCAAGTTTCCAACAATCGGGAAAAACATTATATTGAATGATGCAATTAAATATTGTCAACAACGGTTGTACTAAAGCAAGTATGCAATCAGTAACAAGAAAAGCAGGAACGTTAACTGGGCCCAATGTAAAATTTGCTTTCAAGCGTTTGCATGCCTGAATTACATCATATTCCGAAATAGCTTTCATATATAAAATTGTATTGCAATTACAGTTGTAGTAAGTGGAAGAAACAGCAATATTTGGACGTTCATTATATACCGAAGCAAAGTATTCTGCAAATGCATCAACAATGCCTTGTGGAGAACTGTAAAAAAAGTTGTTGAAAGAAACTGTCCCAGGTATTCTTGTTTTACTGAGTTTATCATTAATGTGACTCCAAAATAATTTTGAATTTTTTCTAAGACTCTTCAGCATTATTTAAGAAAATGTCATAGGCAGTCGAAATTTCTTGTTTAATTAATTAAACATGTTTGATTTTTAGTCAAACTCAAACTCGAACTAATTCTTTTATTCATCTGCAAATAGTGATTTTTAATTTTAATGTTCCTAATGTTTTTATTAAATCATCTAGGATATTTACAGAAAGTAAGATTTTTTACGAACAGTCTCATTTATTATTTGATTCAGTTTACTATAAAAAGTATTACACATTTCATTTGGTCAGTGTAATCTTTAAGACAAATTGTATCAAGATCTGCCACTGTAATTAAAATTATTAAAATCACAATGTCTAATTTTGAGGCAAATATTGAGAGAGGGATGGTATTTGCATCGCAATCAATAGTTTCAGAGTGTAAGACAAGATCCACAATATTGTTACTACAATTCAAAATTCTATTTTGCTGGGTTAAATTACAGAAATTTAAGAAACTGTTAAAGGCATTTAATTTACACTAACAAAATTATCAACGTAATAATTCTATAATTCCGATATATTAAAATCACCCAAAATAATTACATTACCGTTAATAATATCAAGAACCTCTAGGTATTAAAAAAAACAAACATAATTAAATAACGTGGTCTGCGATGGTATGTATGTTCAATTTAACACCCAGAACATCAATGTTAAACAGGAAATGAATTGGAAGTGCTTGAGCAATAAAATGATGACTTACTGCTAAGAGCGGCGGAGGACTGCATTTTTGCCTAGGCGGAAAGGTCATGCGGGGGTCATGACTTAACCGTCTTGGTCAACAGGAGTTAACCTCAATAAAAATCCTAAATCCTAAGGTGGGGGACCAGCCTGAGACGATGCATGGCTGGTTAGAAGACCAGTTCCCACTGATCCCAACTCTGGAATACCGGGCGACCTTCCAGAGTATTAGCCTTATCATGGCATGCGGGGCTCTGCTATGACGGACCTAGCTATTCGTGGGAACCTTATGGCCACTGAGCATGTTTTTAATCCAAACGAGCTGTGGATAAACCTCGATCCTCGGCTTGCCAAGGATAACATGGAGACTGGGATTGAACCCACTCCTGTATCTCCACCAACCACTCCTATGCAAAACCGGGAGGCGTTATTGCCCCTGGAAATTGTGGAGGAGAAAGTAGTGGAGAGCTCTAGTGCCGAATCAACCCTGAAAGGGGGCGAAGAGGCACAGAGACACCACACTGGAGCAGAGTACCAAACCGCCTTGAGTTCACTATTGGAGCAGCTGGTGAAGAATGTGGAAGAGGGGGATCAAGCTTCCTCGGAAGCCCTCGCATCATCCAGGCGGCTCCATTCGGATAACAGCACACCCGCACAGCAGGCAAAAAAGCCCTGCAGGATAGATGATGCTGAGGCTACAAAAAAGTCATATAGTGCAGCGGCGGAGGGCATAAGAGTTGGAGTAATCCACTCTGGGTTATATGACCAATGAGCAGCTTAGAACTCTACGGATGGCGATTCTGGCCACGGTAGATAAGCTGACCGAGCAGGATCCACAGGTGCAATTCCAGAGCTGTTCATTTCCACCTGGATGGCCCCTGATGAGCCAAGTGCCACGTGGCTTGATGGGGTAATTATTAACCTCAAGCCATGGGAGGGCGTCAGGCCCTGGTCAGACATAGACATTCTCAATTGATGAGGTCTCCATGAAGGCTCTTGAGTCCATGGACCTGAGACCCTTGGCCTCGGCTGGATTCTTTTCGGGGAAGAGGGCGGGTCATGACACAAGTGCTGCAACTCCGCTGGCGGATCACTGTAAACGGCGAAAGGTCAGGCAAAATCGACCTCAAAAAGTGGGCCCAGGAAAAAAGCGGCACCGAAACCGGCACCGCAAAAGCTACCGCCGATGTAGTACAGGCCAACGGGGTCCACCCACAGGTGAAGCTACAAAGGCAAAACCCCTGCCACTGGCAAAGGGGCTTCCAAAAATGGGGTAAACTGCGCCCCAAAAGAGAGGGCGACCGACCTCCTAAAAGAGGCAACTGAAACAAGCCTGCAAAGACGGAGTAATGACTACAACTGTCAAGTGCTTGCAGGCTAACTTGCTACATGCCAAAGCAGCCTCATATCTGCTTGGCAAACGTTTCCAGGAAGAACGAATCGATCTCGCCTTCGTCCAGGAACCCTGGGTCTTCAGCACAGGCAAGATCAGCAATCTGGAGAATACCAGACTGCCAGTAGAGAAGGGCAGGTTGAACATCGTAGCCTGCTCTGCGTACTTCCTGTGAGACAGTGCGGAACTACCACCTCCTGTGGTAGTGAGAGACTTAATCTGCTTCTGGAAGAGGAAGAACGCCCACCTGGTTGTTGGATGTAATGCGAATTCCCACCACACGGCTCGGGGCAGCTCAAATATCAACAAAAGAGGTGAGTCTTTGTTTAATTACTTTATAGGGAAGGGACTAATAGTCAATAACATTGGTTCCGAACCAACTTTTGTTACGAAAAATGGCAAGGAAGTACTAGACATAATGGTCAGCTCAAACTACTTGATCACTAAAATACTCGACTGGAAAGTATCTACCGCGCCCCCATGCACAGGCCATAGAAATATTCAATTTAGTATTGAAGTAGGTCCCCGACCTGTATCGCATCTTAAGAAAACGGATTGGGACGAATATAGGAGCGTCTATATCCGTGAACGGAAAACGTGATCACTACAATGAATAATTGTGAGGAGATTGAGATAGCTGCAGAACAAGTAAGGGAGGCGGTTGTTTCTGCCTATCATGAACACTGTCCACATAGGAAGAAGAAAGATAACAGAAACGTCTCTTGGTGGAACCATGACTTAAGTAAAAGAAGTCCGACAACTCTTTAATCAAGCAACTGGGACCTTTACAGAAGTACTCTAACGGACTACAATAAGGAAGTGCGCAAAAGGGAATCTTGGAGGAGGTTCTGCGAGAAGGTAAACGATACTCCTAGCAGCGCAAGAATTCACAAGATTCTATCAAGAGAGCCGACACAGATGCTAGGGGTGATAAAACGACCAGATGGCACATTTACGGACTCTGGAAAAAAACCCCATTAGCATGATGTCCTTCATTCTGAAGACCTTAGAAAAGGTGGTTGATGGGCATATACAGAGGGAAGTAGTAGTGACTTATCCCCTGAATGCTTATCAAAAGGGCAAATCAACATACCTTGCGCTGAACAACCTTGTCGGGATAACACAATCCCTGGAGTGCAACGGGATTGCGATAGCTGCCTTCCTCGATATGGAAGGGGCGTTCAACGCAACGCTACCTGTATCCCTCTGTAAAGAGCTAGAGGGATTGTGCCTACTGTGGCTGACTGGCTAGGAGCTATGCCCAAGGCCAGAACAATGACCACATCATTATGTGGAGAAACGGTTAGATCTAGGGCGGTAAGAGGGTTCTTTTCCCCCTACTGTAGACTCTTCTGGTGGACGACATACTAGCCATTGTCAGCAGTTTGGTGGTACATATACAGGCCCTTGCTGATGATATTGTTATTCTAGTGCCTCTGGCAGTGATGAAGCAATCATCTCTGAAACACTACAAGAAACGTTAAATGTCATCTAATGATGGTGCGAAGGGGCCGAATTAGCCATAAACACTCATAAAACAGTTATTGTTCCATTCACTAACAGGAGGAAGGTTGAGAAACTCAACCCACCCATACAGAAAGGTGAAATGATACCATTGGTGGAGGAAGCAAAATATCTATGAGTGACACTAGATAGAAAGCTCAACTGGAACTCCCATATGGAAAAAATGATACACAAGGCTAGACAGCCTTCCCCGGCAAAGAGCGGAGCCAACCGGGAATTTATTCGCCCAGAACCGCCTCTTGGGATCATAAGAGCACCGACCAGAGCTCAAATAAGAGCTGGATGGAGCACAAGGTACTTGAATACTGGTAGGAGTGCCAGAGAATGAGACATTCCAAGATAGTCGGGTATGACTATACCTGACATGCATAAGCTGGGAGTGGCTGAGGCCACTGAGTGCCAACTATGCCTTGAAACTGAGGAGACAGGAGTGTCATGTGTGCCTGCCCCGCTCGGGGACAAAATCAGGTTTACAGTCTTTGGTGAGACAAAACTGGAGCTGGGCGAACTTGACAAAAACTCACACTCCAAAATACTCCTTTATCTAAAGAGAATGGGAATTGAGGGTGAACTATAAATAGTTGTGAGCTACACTAGATCCTTGCGGTCGCAGTGGAGGGGCTATTAAATGCCCCACTCATTATAGCTAACTATCTACTGCTAAGACCACCTCTAGCCTTTGCCAGAACTTCTGTCTTGACGAAAAACTTTAAAGTAACATTAAAAGTCTTTGGTGAGACAAAACTGGAGCTGGGCGAACTTGACAAAATCTCACACTCCAAAATACTCCTTTATCTAAAGAGAATGGGAATTGAGGGTGAACTATAAATAGTTGTGAGCCACAATAGATCCTTGCGGTCGTAGTGGAGGGGCTATTAAACGCCCCACTCATTACAACTGAGTAACTGACTAACTACTGCTAAGACTACCTCTGGCCTCTGCCAGAACTTCTGTCTTGACGAAAAAAATAAAAATATTTGTAGAGAAACGCCGGAACTCAACCATGTTTCACTCAAAGCTATGATATCGTAGTCAGAGCACAATGAATTCTGGTAAAATGTACGTATTTTGGTATTAAGCCCTTTAACATTCTGATAATTAAGCCTATATTCTTCGACATTGTTACCGCTTACTTACTGTGCTTTAGGCCGATACCATCAAAATTTCTTATAAATAATATATTGACTGGATAGATGTAGCATCTTTTTTGTTATCATGTTACTGATCTGATGAATTCAAAATTTCAGGCACATTGTAAATAATAACGTTATTTTCAAGATTTTTCTTTTAGAAAATCTCGTGAATAGTGTCATCAAAAGTGTGCCCATAAGAAACTGGATCGGTTTTGCCAGTAGCACTGTTCCGCAAAGATTAAGTTCCATTTTAATTTCATTCAATTCAGTCTTGCAGATATATCTTTTAATGAATTTATACCATCAGCAATCTCAACACATACAGAGCAGGTCCATTTAATGTTCTTCTTAGAACCGAAAAATCTAGTTTCGGACGCCCCAAGATCGACGATCGAAAGAAGGTAGTACTCAATTTTTTGAAAGAACTTTGAAATAAAAGTTGTTAAAAATTATAACACCTTTAACTTGTATAAGAACAATTTTTTTGATGACTCTTTTCGAGATATGGAAAATATGTTGCGCTTAAACTAGATGCTAGATATGCAAATCTTATGCACATAGTCAAATTGTCATAATTGATAGCAATTGGATTCGGCTATTTGCTGCCAATTATTTTTCTGATAGGCGCAGCAGTGACGGCGGAGAATAGGTCAAGAGACGAGGTAGTGAATGTGGAAGGGAAGATTTAAATGGGTGAACATATATGTGTATATGTATCGTTTGATGAATATAAAGAATATCACGTGAAATTTATTAGATATGCCAATAAAGGTTGCTACTAGTACTATTATAATTACAATAATAATAATACTAATAATAATAGTAAGTTGAATTATTGTGCATAATTAAAATTTACATTGCTTTTACTTAAAATTACCCCTCACTAACCAAAGAATACCTTTAATCAATTCTAATATGCCCATTCACTCGTCTAATGGATGTTCCATGGACTATTTTACGACCTCGTTTTTTTAAGGTGATAAATCGAACGAAACACATCCGTTTTTCCTCATTATTATCCCACAGAAAGACAAATGGATGTTATATCTTTTTGCTGTTCGCACATTTTAATAGCTACTTTACAAGACAAGTGCGTTGATTTTTGAGAAAAATATACTCCTATTTAAATATAACATATTATTACATTATTATTGTCGTGACTCTATAGACTTTTGTTATTGTTTTGTTTACTAGATAGTGCTAAAAACTTTTTCAAATTTTGAAATTAATTTTAAAGTTATGACAATAATCGTAAATAAAGGTTATATAAGTTCAACAAAATTTAAAAATATGAATGCTATACAAAATTATATTCCCATATGCGAATTTATTGTTGTAGTTTTTTGCGATGGCAGATAGTGAACACAGGGACATCTCTATTTAAACTTGTTTTTATTATATCTTCTAATTTTAAATATTTATAAATTATTAGAATCAAATTGGAGACAGATGTATTACAGCTTGTAACTAAAATAGGTTCATTCTGATACGATAATCTACACATGAAATTCATAACGGGTGTAATGAAAATTAATTAATGTAAAGACAAAGCAGTGGATCTCTGTACAATATATCAGCAGCAGATATAAGAAACATATTAGTTAAGAAACATAACATAAATTATTTCTGACTATTGCATTATACACATTGATGACGTTGTAATATTTTACCAAGATTCTTTGCTCTGGTGTTAACACTTTGACAAATAATATAAATGTACAAAATTAATAGCAACAATTAATTACATTCCTAGTGTATATAAAATTGTAATTAAAATTAAATTCTTTGCAATTCTTGTATATTTATGATAAGCAAACTGCATATATTCAATTGTCAAAGAAAATTTTCATAAAACATGTATTCAGCATGACAGCTATAGACACTGTTATAGCTCTAGTATTTCTCTATTACTGTGACAGATCTATAATTTGAGTAACAACAACGCCTATTTACGATAACGCTGAGAAAATCAATAAAAATCGAAATTTTTTGAATTTTTTAATTTTTTCTCTATTACTATGACAGATCTTTTATTTGAGTAACAACGACGCCTATCTACGATAACGCTGAGAAAATTAATAAATATCGAAATTTTTGGAATTTTTTAATTTTTTCTCTATTACTATGACAGATCTTTCATTTGAGTAGTAACAACAACACCTATCTACGATAACGCTGAGAAAATCAATAAATATCGAAATTTTCGGAATTTTTTAATTTTTTCTCTATTACTATGACAGATCTTTCATTTGAGTAAGAACAACGCCGATCTACGATCACTCTGGAAAATCAATAAAAATCGGAATTCTTGGAATTTTTAATTTTTTTCTCTATTACTGTAACAGCTCTATCATTTGAGTAACAACAACACCTATCTACGATAACGCTGAGAAAATCAATAAATATCGAAATTTTCGGAATTTTTAAATTTTTTCTCTATTACTATGACAGATCTTACATTTGAGTAAGAACAACGCCTATCTACGATCACTCTGGAAAATCAATAACGATAGCTAGGAGACAGCCCCCACATTGATTATATATCGTTTAACGAACAGATGCAGAAAAGCGTGCTCCTGGACGCTATGGGCGTCAATAGCCAGTTTCACACGCTACATACAAATTAAAAAACACCGGAACACAATCACGATTGCCGAATTTTGTAGTTGCGTGGTTTGGGATTGAGAAATTCCACCAATAGACACCTTCTATTCAATCTTCGAGCATTTGTGTGGGAAAGCATCTAACGGGTAAACGCACTATAATCACTACATAAATATATTCAAATTTATATCTGATTTTATCTATTACTATAAAAAGTGAACTCAATATAACACTATACCTACTTTAAAACTTGGAATCATTGAGTTTTGACTAACAAATACACATACTAATTTTCAATCAATACTTTTCTATAAGAAGGAGTTATCAAACAAACAACTCTAACAAGTCTATAGTCTGTTTTGACAAAGTCATTAACTATAGTATGGTGAGGATAGTGTGAAATAGCAAAAGCTAGTCATATTAAATTTTACATTGACCTTCAATTTTTTGTTAATTTTCATGTTTTATAGTGTACCCCATAAATATTGTTGGCTAACTCAAGTACTCCTCAGTCCAAACAACCGTCCTTTAAAATGCTGGTGCAGTCCCTTGTAGATGTATGTAATAAACTTAAACATTAATATGTAAAACCCAAAAGAATTAAAGACATTTTATTGTACACATATAAAACTGAACATTATCAACTAACCTCATTTATGGAAAATATTCCTTACAGTATCTACCTTTATACTTTGGAAGATCTGGTCTGAGCACTTTAGGTACGTAAATGGCCTGACGATCGTCCAACCTTCTGTCCGACGGCTTCACGAATAACTCAAAGGGCCTCCGTCTCGCGTCCATCATTCGAGTTTTATGATCCACCTTGTAGATCTTCTCCCAATGATACAACTCGTATTCTAACTTGTGCCTTGGTCTATTCGAAACTATAAACTTGTACTCCCTTTCCAACCATGCCCTTTTATCGTCATCCTCGTAATCAGCACACACTTTCTCACTGTGGTTGAGATAGGGTCTCAGATTAACACCCAACCGGTCTTCAGGTACATTGGCGTAGAATTTAACCAGCATCTTGAGTACGTCATCGTTGAATCCCAAAATTTTGTCGTCTTTGATCTCATCGAATAGTTTCAGTTCGGGTGTTGCCCAACATAAGTTTCTCTTGGGATTTTCCTTCGGATTTTTCGAATGTACCAACATTGTGTTCATTTGGTAGACATAAAATGACCACAACTGGCCGTTTGTAACAATCGATTGTGAGACGAGGGGATAAGTGATGTCGTTGAAGGTGGTGAAACCCAAAAAGTTTGCTTGTGCATTTAACCAGCCGAAAGATGACAGGATTCCCTGCCGGTGCAAAGCTTCGGGATGATAGGATGGGTCGTTAAAGTTTCTGTCTGTCAGGTGACCTCTTTGATGATATGACACCAAACCAAATTGATGAGCATCTCCTGGCCAAAAACCTTGAAATTTAAAGAAATATCGTAAACATAATAATAACATCAAACATAAGAATTAGTCACCATATAAGATATATTTTGTTGGGACAAACAAATATTGTGAAATAAAATGAAGTACAATGAAAACAATAAACACAAGGAAACAATATCAAACAGACAACATACATACATACATAAACCTCAGTTACCAGTACGTGTTGAGGTGTATCTGAACTATTACCTAATCTACTTATTTACGTTACTACTCTTCTCTATTTCTGGCCAATTCCTTCGGCTGCATCCATGATTTTCTTTTTTGTTTGATATCCTCAGTTACAATTTTTGTCTTCCATTTTTATTTTGAAGGGTTTTATATTTAGTATTTGTCTTATGTCCTCGATTGTTTCCTCTATTCTTCTTATAGCCAGCACATACCTCAAATATTTCATTTTGGCAGCTGAGTCTTGTTCTTGCCCGACATTTACTATCCAACCCATAGGTTAACACTGGTAAGAATACAGTTACAATATACGATAATTATATACAGCCATTTTTGTTTTGGTTGTTATTTATGTAAAATTAGGTATTTATGTAGTTATTTGCTCAATTGTGACCTACAGATATAATAATTTTTAAATTATATTTTGCTAGTTCTGTTAAACATAGTTTTATGTTTTTTTCTTGAACTTTTCCTGATTTTGCCATAAGCAGTATATCATCTGCAAATGCGCGTGCTTCTATTACCGCTACTTGCAAATTTTTGTATTCTATAATACGATATATTTTGTGGATTTCGTCCACTCTTTGACAACTTCACCTGTAATATTTATGAACAACAATATACTCTCCTTATCTAACTCCAGTGTTGTTAAATCGTTTTGACCTCATTCGTATTTTGTTTTGAGTATTGTCATATAGGCTGCATATTACCATCAGATTCTTACCTCTTTGTTCTTTAATTCAAGAATTTGCTTTTTCATTTCATCATTTCCCTTTTTCAAATCTAGATTTATTACTTTACACCGTTCTTGTGATGGCCGGCGATGATGGCGCCGGCAAGTGTGTAACAAGTGTTTGATAAAAACCGATCTACTCGTAGAATCAAAAGTGATAATATGTGGACATGAAAAATGCAATACGCTTATCCATCATGGATGCACTCTGTATAAACCAACAGAAATAAAGTTTCTCGAAACAACAAAATTAAATATAAAATGGTTTTGTAGTAAATGCAGTACAAAAAATAATGATAAACAAGACGGCAAACTCGAAGAAAAGACTGCCCAGGTGAGTCAGATATTAAATAAAATTGACTCCTTCGAAACGGTAGTTGAAGAACAAATAGCAGACTTGAAAACCATGATTGTTACGCAACAAGAGACTATAAACACTCTGCAGAATATTCAGTCAAAAGATACTACCTCAGAGGCCCCGAGCTTACAGGAAAGGGATTAAAAGCAAAAGAAGTAATTATTTTTCATCGAAATATACAAAGCGTTTTAGCTGTTTTCTCAAATAATTTGACTACTGATGTAATCGCTCTAACTGAGCACTGGCTAAGTGAAAAATTAGTTCATGTAATAAAAATAGAAGATTATGTAATGGCATCGTGCTTCAGTCGATATAGTAAAACACACGGTTGTTCATGCATTTTTGTAAGAAAAGAAATGGCGTTCGTGGAACAGGAGACACAAAAAAGTGTGAAGATGGTATTGGAATGTAGTAGCATTGATTGATAAAACAAAAACAATAATAATAAATATATATAGACCACCGGTACGTGATATACCGAATTTCTTTCTTACACTAGAGCGACTGGGCGACGCTGAAAAAAGTCGTCTCATATGAAACGGTTAGCTGGGCGGTTAAGTCCTTCCAACCGTTTAAGTCACCGGGAGGAGATGGTATCCTACCGGTACTACTGCAACAAGGACGGGAGACATTGATCCCGCACCTTGTTAGATTATTCAGAGCTAGTCTAGCATGGAATTACATTCCATCCAGCTGGACGGAGGTGAGGGTGGTATACGTACCAAAGGTGGGACGAGTAGACCCACATCCAAAATCCTTCAGACCCATTAGCCTGATGTCCTTCATTTTGAAGACCTTAGAAAAGGTGGTTGATGGGTATATACGGAGGGAAGTACTAGCGACTAACCCCCTGAATGTCCATCAGTATGCCTATCAAAAGGGCAAATCAACAGACCTGGCGCTGAACAACTTGTCGGGAAGATTACCCAATCCCTAGAGTGCAAGGGAATTGCGGTGGCTGCCTTCCTTGACATAGAAGGAGCGTTCAACGCTGCCCACAAGGAGGGGTTCTTTCGAATCTACTGTGGACTCTTCTGGTGGACGGCCTACTTGTCATTGTCAGCAGTTTGGAGGTCGACATACAGGCCTTTGGTGATGATATTGCTATTCTTGTAAGAGGCAGCGATGAAGCAATCATCTCTGCAATACTGCAAGAAACGCTAAATGTCACACAATGCTGGTGCGAGGGGGAGCAATTAGCTATAAACCCTCGTAAAACAGTTATTGTTCCATTCACCAACAGGAGGAAGCTTGAGAATCTCAAACAACCCATACTGAAAGGTGAAACGATACCATTGGTAGAGGAGGTAAAATATCTAGGGGTGACACTAGATAGAAAGCTCAACTGGAACTCCCATATGGAAAAAACGGCACAAAAGGCTAGACAAGCACTTTGGATGTGCCGAAGAATTTGTGGAAAAACGTGGGGATTGGTCCCCAAGCAAATGTACTGGCTATACGTGGTGGTTATTAAACCAATCATTACGTATGGCTGTATTGTCTGGTGGACTGTCTCCTCACGAAGGACAGCCAGAGTAAAACTGGCAAGCCTGCAGAGAATGGCCAGCATATCGGTAACTGGGGCGTTAAGCACCACGCCGTCAGCTGCCATGGAAGTGCTACTGGATCTCCTCCTCTGCATATTTTGCTGCAGTGAGGCCAGGAAGGCAACACATCGATTTCATAATGCACAGATGCAAAGGCCGCAGACAATGGCCTTCATGCGGAACAGGCTGTCGTCCGACATTGAAGCGGATGACATCCTGGGGATGAGGGCTGATACAATGTCTACAACATACAGCTTCGGACTGCCCTACAAAGTTATAGTTCCCCCTAGAGACGAATGGGAGTGTAATCGAGTCGCCCTGTTACAGGCCGACTCGAGCTGGTTTACGGATGGCTCTAGGACAACTGAAGGAGCAGGAGCTGGAGTGTTCTGCCGCAAACCAAGAACTGGATTAGAATTCAGTCTTGGTAAGCATGCATCGATCCAACAGGCAGAAGTCTATGCCATTGAAATGTGCGCAAGAGAGCTATTAAAAAGCCCTCGGCAGCACAGGACGATAAAAAAAATTTCTGACAGCAGAACAGCACTGCAAGTCCTTGCCGACAATCAATGTACATTGATGTCGGTCAGGGACTGCCGCGCAGTGCTCTCTCAATTAGGGAGAATCAACAAGGTCAGCCTGGTCTGGATACCCGGAATAGAGGGAAACGAAGCCGCCGATTCCCTGGCAAAGAGCGGGGCTAACCGAAAATTTATTGGTCCAGAACCGGCTCTTGGGATTACAAGAGCCCTGGCCAGAAGCTCGAATAAAAGCTGGATGGAGCACAAGGTACTGATAAACTGACAGGAATGCCAGGGAATGAGACATTCCAAGTTAGTACTAAAGGGCCCATCTGCGGCACGAACCAGGATACTGTTAGGTTTGGGCAGGAAAGATCTGCGAACTCTGACAGCCCTGGTTACTGGGCATAGCCGACTAAGGCATCATATGCATAGGCTGGGAGTGGCGGAGGTCACTGAGTGCAGACTATGCTGTGAAACGGAAGAAACAAGAGAGCACATGAAGTGTGCCTGCCCCGCCAGGGACAAAATCAGGTTCACAGTCTTTGGTAAGATAAAACTGGAGCTGGAAGAACTTGACAAAATCTCACCCACTAAAATCCTACTCTATTTAAAGAGAATGGGAATGGAGGGTGAACTATAATTAGTTGTGAGCCACAATAGACCCCTGCGGCCGCAGTGGAGGGGCGATAAACAATTATAACTATCTAACTTACACTAGAGGATATATTGCAGACAATAACTAAAACAAAAAAAAACACAACCTGGCGATTTTAACATCAACTTTCAAGACAGATAACGATACACTGAAAAATACACAGAATATTCCTTACAATAATAATAATATATATATACACAGACAACAACGCCAAATGAAATTTTCAATGTAATACAATCGCTGAAAGATACTAGGTGAACTGGACATGATGCCCTACCAACTAAGTTTCTTAAATACTGCGCATCAGAACTATCAGAGCCATTAAGTAGGCTTATTGATAAAATCTTAAGCACTGACATACTTCCCAAGAACTAATACATAAAAAATGGGATAAAAACGACATAGGAAATTATAGGCCAATAACTTTGATCTCAAATGTGTCAAATATATGAAGAAGTATTTTACCATCGTTTGTACTACTTTTTAGGAACAAATAATATACTTAACAGCATGCAGAATGGATACATGATAGGAAGAACTACCGGCAGAGCAATATACCAAACAATTAAGGATTATGAATGGAATAAACACAGACAAAGACACTATATATCGATCTAACAAAAGCCTTTGATAGTATCAACTTTAAGAAACTATATATGGGAATCAGAGGAGTTGCACTAAAATTGATAATATGATATCTTGCAAATCACCAGCAAAGAGTTGCATCTATAGACAACAATGGAAAAATGATTTACTCAGAATGGGAATCAATAGAAAGAGGCGTACCACAGGGATCCATTTTGGGTTGCCTCCTTTTCCTTCTTTACATAAATAAACTACCAATACGCACAATACAGTGTTATTCACTGATAACACTTCAGTAGTAATAAAAAAGAAAAAAACAGTAATGTTGTCAGCGAAGTTGTTGACACTCTAAAAGTCTTGGAAAACTGGTTTACACAGAACAGTTTAAAAACTCGAAACTAAATTGGAAATCACATGTGGATAACCTAGCGAATGATCGCACAATTAGTCACAGTGATACTCTAGCAGCATACTAACCTATGGACACTCGAGGCTGAAATATGGTGTGATATTCTGGGGAAAATCTCCGAGAATTTTTATACTACAAAAATATAGCTTGCACAGTATTTTTAACTTGCGGAATAAAGACAATTGTAGACAAATGTTCAAAGACAATAGCTTTACTTACTTTATCGGGACTGTACATCTTTGAGTGTGGAAGTAAACCATTGTCATCAAACCCAAGGTGTTGCAAACTCAAGAATTGTACTTCCACAAACCACAAAAGCAATGGTATCAAGGAGTGTCATCTGTCAGTTGGTCAGGATTTACAATCACATCCCAATATTTTCAATGAAAAGTCTGTTTTTGAAATTTATTTATTTATTTTTTGATTGGTATATTTTCGGTTTTGTTAATACCACATGACATTGATGACCCAACTAATTAGTGTCAATTGTTTTAACTTAAAAACTTTTTTAATTTTTAACGTGTAAGTGAATGTATTAAAATTGTTTTTAAATATGAAATTTTGTGACGTATTCAACACATGTTTACATGTATTTTATTGAATAAAGATGTCTATCTATCTATCTAGCAAATCTTATTTCTTTATGTTGTTGTAATAGTTCTTTTTTAAACTCCGTTTATTAAAATCTGTAATTTCTTTTTCCATCTCTGTGTGCCGTTACAGGCAGAGTAAAAACTGATCAGATTTATCACTCAAATCGCTGGTTATTCAGCCACCTTTTCTCTGCAATACTTCAGCCACTCGGTTGCAGCACGTGTTTGTGTCTCTTGTTAATTATTCTAATCTAACACTAACTATTTATATTTATAAATTCATACCTTTCAAGAATTTTTAACTCTTTTGATCCATTTTAACTGTAATATTGACATTCCTGTGTGAACTTGATGCTCAATATTTCTCTTGAATTTGTAATTCAACACATGTACTTCACAGTAACATAACTGACAGAAACAAACAAACAGAAAACAAAGAAACAATGAATTGCAAAGTCATGAGTTCGTGAAGAATAAAAGTAATTCATAAACACAATAAACCTACAAGAATTACCTGGAGTATTAACAGCATGTCTATGTTGTGTGGTAGTTCCAACTACTCGAGGATCGTACTGGTAATATGGTACGTGCAATTCTGGATTTTCGGCTTCACTAGCAGATATGACAGGTAAAAGTGGTAACTTTGAACGCACCGTTATTGTTGGGTAACCCAAATATTGTATAGCCCTGTTTGTTGGATCGTTTTCTGTATCTTTTCTCCAATCGACACCCTTGCGATACCTTTTGATATTTTCCGGAGGATTCATGCCACCAGCAAACCAAAATGATTCAATCCTTGGATCATAATCAACCTAAATATTTTATTCAAATCAATAATTATACATATAAAATTATTTATTATGATTAAATACCTTAATATCATTTACATGAGGGTGTGTTTCAGCAATATTATTCAACATCAATCGATTAACATGTTTGGAAACTGACGAACTAATAACATCTTCCAATTGACCTGTAGTCAAGTCTTCTTTTTTAACTTCGTGTTTTTTACTACAACATAATTTTCTAACCAATGTTGTTTGTGAATAAGCGACATTACCTGTAACCACAATATTCAATTATCAATGCTTCTTCAATATCCGATTTAATATCCTTCAACAAAGTATCAACGTTTATGGTGTTGTAATATTCGGGTAACTCATTCTTGACAATTAGATGTGTCCTAGTAAGGTGTTGAATCAACTCCAACTGGTCGTATGGTATTTTGTTTTCGTAGAACATGTAACACTTAAAGCCGTAGTATTTCGGCATATTCAATTTGATCTGTTTTTCCTCAACGGTCTTTACTGCTTTGATTTCTTCGTAAATGGCATCTTTTTCGCGTTCACGTCGTTTCTCGTAGGACAAATCAAGGATGGGTGGATATTGTGGCGATTTGGTGAATTCATCGCTGTCCACGGCCGCGGTCGCAAAATTTCTATATGCTTTCACGAGTTTACGCAGAGTATTTCTGTTCAGTCGTATCGCCGACATTTTGAGGTTATTGGCTACACATTAATAATGTAACTGAAAATGGACATATCAAATAAATATTCACTTTCAAATTTCTATTGAAATTACATTTTTTCTATGATGAAAAATGCAAATAAATTTAAGGTTATGATTAGAAAGATAATCCCATAGACAACTATACTGGATAATCCCCTACCAATTAAAATCCCTATGGACAAGACAGTTGATTTTTATTACCCAAACTGAAAAAATATGAAGATTGCATTTCATTAAAAATAGAAAGTTTTTTAGTTGTAATAGTTTATTCGATTACTTAATTAACATTAATAATCAAAGGGTTGCACCAGAATAACTATTACTAATTCACCTTTTATGATCAAATTGATATCATCTTCTCAAATAAAGTGCTAGGGTGGCGTTTCTACTTCCATTCAATAGCAGCAAACTTCAAAACAATCTCATGGTAGTGTGGTTGCAGGACTACCAATCGGAGTCCACGGACGCCCAGGAATCAACATAGGTATATGATATGCAACTTTTGCTATTAGCATACCTTGCCATATCATCTGACAGAATCACTACCACCCTCTCAGGGATAGGTCCAGGCTCGCTGATAACCACACCTGTCATTGGTCCACCATGAACAATAGCATGCTATTCGATTCAGACTTGCAAGTCCATCAATATATATATATATATATACTCGTAAGCGTACTGAAATCTGTGCTTCTTGGTTCTCGGGTTGTGAACCGCGTTGTGTCAGCGAGACCTAGAAGAGCTTCCTGAAGATGGCAGGTGGGACTCTGCCGAAACGTCGAAGCGACCCTTCGGGGAACATTTCCACAACGCGGTTCAAAACCCGAGAACCAAGAAGCATATATATATACATAAATTGAAAATGTGTCTTGTCAAATATGACAGAAAAATGTAAAATTTACACGAATCTTACACCTCAGTGGTGTAGTGAACATTAATTAAAACAGGTCCATGAAGACTAACTGGTGGATCGCTAGACAATATTGTTTCATATCAATAACTTTGATAGGGGCCGAATGATCGGTATGAAAAAGAAGGGTCTCTCATTCCGAGAGATTGGGAGAAGGCTGAATCAGGACCATACTACAGTTGCTCGGATATGGTCTTGATTGATGAAGTTTCAAAATTGTAGTCTAATTCTTAATGGGTGATGTATTTCATATGAAAGTGAGCATATAATAGATTGAAAGATAAACATACAGATGTCTAATAGAAAATAAACTATACTACAATATACCCTTCCCTTCGAAACACAATCACAAGGCGAGATTCAGTCCTAGGTTACCTTACTCCTGTTTTTACATCTAACCTTGGTTGAATAAAACAAATTCAAATTCCAAAAAATGCCTAATACTAATTTAAAGAAGTAATTCTAAACTATTTATGATGTGCGCTGCGAACCTCTTATCTCCCAAAAAATAAAACATGAGAGAATTTTGTAATACAATGACTGTGCTTGTAACTCTCTTCAGTTTGCCATATTCAACCAACCAGCACTACTGAACTTGAAAGAAATGTGGTAAAATTTCCTTATTCCATCATATAGGTATTTTGGATTTTCTGCACACGAGATGCTGTGATGCAATCTAATGACGAGTGGAATATTGATGCGCAGTGTGAAAATTGTGAAAGTACAAATGCTTTACCGGTACACTTAAAATAGATCTATATGAATAAAGTTTTTTTAGATGCATATAGGCTTTGTTAATACAATTTAGTATCTGCTCATGATAACGGAATGAGTTGTCTACGATAAATCCCAGGTTTTTTGTTTTGCTAACTACAAGTATTTGTATGTTATTTATGTGTATATTAATATTATCTGTGTAAATCGAAATTAATCTTGGGCTAACGATAGACCCCTGGGCAATCTCCCGCAATACCGCTAGCGGAAGTGATGTATCGTAACTGTATACACTGCCTTCTATTACACAGGAAATGTCCGATCAGATATGCCGAATCCTTACTATATCTCTATATTCCTCAATACAGTACATAGTATTGTGATTAACTGTGTCGAAGGCTTTTTTATAATCTAGCAACAAAAGTATAGTCAGTAATCCCTTATCTGTAGCTGTTAAAATATCATCTGTCACTTTAAGCAAGGCGGTTGTACGGCTATATCCGAGCTCTGAGTCCTGACTGCATGCTTGACAGCATATCGTAGCTATAGGATGTTGTGTCATATGAATCCTGCATTATCCGTTCAAGAATTTTTGATAATGCTGGAAGCAAACTAATCAGATGGTAATCTTTAAAGTTAGTTGGATTTGTATTTTTTGAAAGAGGTCTTACAATTGCATGTTTCCAGCATTCGGGGAATACACTCCTTTCAATACAAATATTAATAATGTGAGACACATACAGGAGTATTAATGGGTAGCATAGTCGCTTATAGTAGCATATCGCTTATAATAGCAGGAGTATAGACATTTTTAAATTTAAACTCTTGTTCATGGTTGTTATTTACATAAGGTGCCTATTGAGGGTTATTAATGTTATTTGGAAGGCTATTGATAAAGTAGTCATTAATTTTATTTACATCAGATAAATTTTCCTGTATCTCAGCTATTTCTCTTTTGTTAAAACCCAGATATCCAAGATGATTCCATAGAGATTTTTTATTAGATGACTTAGAAATATGATTGAAATAAGCTCTCTTTTCTTGTTTAAGCGTGTAGGTTGATAAATTTCTTAGTGATTTATAGTAGTTTTAATCGTGTAATGCTTTTGTTGTTTTGTATTTAACTTTAGCTTTATTTCTTAGGGACAACAGTAGTTTTAAATTATCTGTTAATCATGGGATATATTTTTTAGTAAACCTGCGCATAATTAAAGGAGCATATTTGTTAAATAACTTTATGATATTTGTATTTAAAACGGCTATTTTGTCCTCAATATTTTCTAGCTGAAACATATGATGAAAGAGTATGCTTTGTAAATCGTAATTGAACAATTCTAAATTTATATTTTTATAGTCTTGGCAAGTTTGAAATACCGGAGCAGTGTTGGAAGGTCTTATGCCAATGCAACAGAATATCAAATCATGGTCTGACAGATCACAGTCAACAATTGTCAGTGGTTATTATTAAATCAATTAAAGACGACGATGTATTAGTAATTCTGGTTGGCTGAGTTATAATTTGTTTAACCCCCTCCGAGTCACAAAATGCTTTCAAGTAGATCGACGGCGCACTTTCAAAACTTAGTATGTCTATATTAAAATCTCCAAGGCAATAAACCTTGTCAGAAATAGGACAAGGAGACCTCTAGTCCCTCAAGAAATAATTTATAATCGAACTGCAGCGGTCTCTATGCAACCCCAACAACAAATTTAAACTTTCCCGTTCGCAGCTTCAACCACAATTGCTCAATATTATGACTTGCCTCAATAAACGCAAATTTTATAGAATTACCTAAAAAAAATTGCAACTTCACCCCCACGACTTTGACGATCGTTTCGGACAAGTGTATGTAGGGAATGTCTTCGTTTAAATGTTTCCGTAATTGTTAAAATTTCGATGTTGTATTCATTTAGATAGTTATGCAAATCATATAACTTTTACCAGAGGTAAAAGACCTTAAGATAAACACCAAACAGGAAAAAACAATAAAATCAGATAACAAAAATTCTATAGGAAAACCGTTTAGAAGTGCTCACTAATCGCTGTCAAAGTAGACACATAAATGTGATACTACAGCGTCTAACTTAACATTTAAAATTTTATTTTCTTTAAGTCGCTTAATGCATGAATTTTAAATGTATTGTTATTTACTTTAACAAAAATGTTACCGTTGTTTGTAAACACATCCTTGCTGTTCGTATGTTTGATGAACTGCTTTAGAACTACGACACGTCGACTTGTGAGGTCTTCACGAATGATGATTTTCGTACCCTTCAACTTTTTGTTTGCTCGATATACTTCATTCTTTGTAGATCGACGACAGAATTTGACCATTAGTGGTTTAGTGGCGCCCTCGGTGCTCCGTAGTCGATGACAACAGTTGATGTCCCTTAGGTACTCAGTATGAGCGAATGTTATTGCGCCTAGAATATTGTTCATATAGTTCTAGAGTATTTTCCGAGTTTTGAATGTTGCAGTCTCTCCTCAAGTGCCACCATCTTTTCATCACATGTCTCGATCTTCTCTTCTTGTATATTTAATTTTACATTTCTCGAGGAACTGAGGGTTTACTATTACCCTTTCCACCACTTTTTGCACTAATAGTTTCTCACGATCATCACTATTTGAGCGAGTAACTCTCTCCAGAACCTTTATTGGCCATTTTTATATAAAATTTCGACTCTCCTTATTTAAATGTACATGCAGCGCATCAACGCGTCTATCTCGCTCGAGCGCACATCAATATACATATATATATATATTTATTGTAAATTGAAATTAATCATCATCTGCAACTGTCTTAAAACAGAAAGGAAAAATAAAAAATCGTTTTTCAAAAATATATAATATTTACACACATTTACACAGTAGCTATCTAAATAGGCACTTTGAACAAGATTTTATGTTAAACAAGCAGGTTGCTTATGTGCATGCATTTATATTGAATTATAAGGAACACCTTTAACATAAAAAACTGATATTACTGATAAAAAAGTTTCTCGATAGACTAGAAAATTACGAACTATTGTAAATTACTTAAGCTACACAAGTGTTACAACATAGATTAGAAGGAAATATTAAGCCTTAACTTTATCGAAAAAAAAAAACCTTTAGATGATTTATATGAAATCTATTTGTAACACACTTCGATTCCCTCAAAATAAGTTAACTGTTTCAAAGTAAAATAATATACAACTAATGCTACATATAAGTGTAAACTAAAATGTTCGAGAAGATATACATTGTAATGATACAAACGCATCTTTTATTAGATTTTTAGTTATAAGATTAGAACACAATTGGAATTTTTGTTTTCATCTTATTAGTCACAGGTGCTTAAATATTATTGTCGATGTGGTAAAATTAAAGGCAGTGAAATATGTTAAGACTCCATTAAACAAAACCAACAAAAGTAAAACGATTTTTCGTCACATGAGAAAACCCCCTAGAAATTAATTAGTATTGTTCTATGTTAATTTCAAGTAAATCGCTGTTGAAAAATAGTGACAATTTTTTTCTTATTTACAATGCTTTTAGAGTATTTTACATATGATACACAATAAAAAATTTAAATAAAAATTAATTTTACAATAATTTATTCCTCCATACTACATGACTTCCATAAAAGTAAATATAAAAATCACTAAATGAAAAAAATCATTCACTCTCTGATAGTGACTAAATATTGCAAAAGTATATGGAAATGGCCAGGATTTCGAATTATTCTTATTTTTTTTATTTCATAACAATTTCATTACTTATTTATGTTCAAAATCTTAGAGATCTTTTATAAAGAAGCTAAAAATGATCAAAGTTTTTTTTTATTTTGAAGGACTAAAAGCATAACTAATAAAATTCAAAATCCACCGAAAATAAACAAGATGAAAGTAGCAAACAAACTTTTACAATTATGGAAAGTCAGTATTTATCACATTTGCGTACGATAATAATGTAGCACCATTATTTAAAAATAATTTATGAGCTATACAGGTGTAATCGAATATCATACATTATTTGCTACTAACGAATTGTACTTTATATATCCGTTTCTTACATCGTACCTATTTGAGCAGATGGGGCCTAACTTTTTTCCCTTTGGGACGATCGATACAGTCATAATGACATAGAAAGAGTGCACACGCTTATACTAAAATGCAAAACACTATCAAAAATTACAAATTTTTCTTCAAATGATATTTATATCCTTTACGAGTTATCCATTTTTAGACTAGAACATTTTAAGAACTATTCATGTTATAATGAACAGCTCTACTGGTTTTTTTATACATTGGATGGTTCCCAGATAATTGGTACATATTTCTGTAAATATGCATTTCATGCAAAACTAGAGAGCACCTGTTGAAAAATATAACTTTTAAAAATATTAATAATTCCAATAGATTATATTCAGTATTTTACCTGAAAACCATCCAATTAACCAATCAAACAATGCAAATACAAATATAATAGAATGATAGTGTTTATAAATCTAAGAGGTATATTTTGTATTTGCTTACTTGATGTATTCACGTATTTTGTTAGTCATTGCTGTATGTTTATCATAAAGATAATAAACGTGAACAAAATTGGTCTAGGGTCCTTATTTGCAGCCAAAAAAATAACTGATCATATCAAAATTCCATCTTTTCTTTATATTTGAGTAATGTATCTGGTTATATTTGTGTATCTGCCATGTTACTGTAATAATTTATAATAAAATCAATTTATTCGAAAAATACGAATTCAATGGGTTAATGGCATTTATTCAATTGATTTCGCAATCATTATTCAAGGGTAAATAGAATGTAAGTTTTTACAACAGAATGAGATATGGAATTTCGCACCTTTCCCATTATGCCCTTTATTTATCCCTGTTGATGTTATTTCAATGAATCGAGTCTCCACTTTAAAAAAGTATCAAATGACCTCAAGATAACAAATTTCAATTTATTCATAGCAGTCACATTGGACGATCACTTGACACAATTTAAACTTTCTATTTACTATTTTGTTATGAAAAGTAAGTCATTGTTTTTGACCACAAATATACTTTTTTGAAGCACTTAAATAATTATTTTGTAAATTTTTAAAACCTTACTGTTATTTGTGTGATCATTAACGAACACTTTTATTAAGGCCTCATAAAGTATTTATAAACCAATCTTCATTTAAAACTACCGCTAAAGCAAAATACATGAAATAATATCTCGTTTCAAATATAGCTGTGGACATTTTACAAATACAACTTGTACGGCACCTCTTAATGATTTGAAAAGCATACTTTAATTTCACAAAAACTCAACACCTATAAATCCCTGCTTCAAAACTGGAGTCTGGCAAGCGGAAGGCCACAAAATATCACCGGGGTTCCACCCAATTCAATCAGTTTACACATGTATATGCGTATGTAATCAGGCATGTTCACACGTATACAGCCCCTTGATTCTCATTGTCGTCGAGATTTATCTTGTTGAAAGAAGGGCCGCCACCGTCATCGAAGAAACGCCGAAAAGTGAACTCGAAGAAACCATGAAAGGGTTTCGAGTTATCGAGGAACTCGTCGGAAGCCGTCGAATCCAGCGAGCCAGAGTTCCTCAGCTTGTCGGGATCTATTGGGTCAAAATTGGACGTGTCGGTGGGGTAAGCGATGCGCGGTACATAAGGTGCCTGTTGGCGTCGGAGACCTTTTTCAAAGTCCACGTTCCGGAAAAATGGATGAGATTTCACTTCACCCGCATTCTTTCCAATCCGCTTGTCTCCACTACAACATAGTTTCAAGATCAGGTCTGTGCTTTCCTTGGAGAGATTTGCTTCCTTTGGTATGTGTAAGGTTGTTTGCCAGTTGATGACCTATAAGGAATAAATGTATAACCATAAAGTACACATGTACGTAATTTCAATATTCAAGTTCATGGGTTATAAATTAGGCTAAAAGGACAAAAGTCATACAAGTGAGGAATTTCTCACACATGTAGAACAAGACCTGTTAATTAAAATACTAATGTCCATATATAAACACAGTTCAGCTTTAACCACTTGACAGTTTTGCCTGAACTGTGCTTGGGCGTGACATTTTCCCGTACACTGACGATTCCAAGTCTCGTTCGGGCAAATTTTGTTTTAACTTGTAGATAGTGATTTTCCCGAGCATTTAACGTTGCTTGTTTCTCAATAGTGGGAATAACATGGAATATAGTAACATAAACTAGTTTTGTGAAGGGGGAGGGGGAACGGTTCAGCGGCTAGTTGAAACCGGTATGCAGGATATTTAGTCCTTTACAGATCGCAGTTGCCTTTCGTACGTGTTGTCTAACATTTATTTGTACTATAGCTTGTTATAATTTTGATTACTTTTTATGCAGTTTTTGTTTACATTTTAGACACAGGTAATGTATGTTGTGTATACATTTATATTTATTTTTATAGTCAGTTTTATTTTACATTATTAGGTTCCCAAAATGTTTGAGTTTGATTATGAAAGTGATGATGAAATATTGATAAGTGAATCAGACAACGAAAATGATTTATCAAAATTATCGGAAGATGATTGTAAATTAGAGAATGAAGATGTACCTGATAAGTGAATCAGACAACGAAAATGATTTATCAAAATTATCGGAAGATGATTGTGAATTAAAGAATGAAGATGTACCTCCAATCAGAGAATTTTGTGAAATAAATATAGAAAATTTACCACCTATTCCACCAAGGTTCCCTTTCGATAATACACCTGCTGTAAATTTGCAATTTGATAATGATGGTGAGGGGACAGTATTACATTATTTTGAATTTTTTTGGAATACAGAAATCTTAGACTTGATTGCAACTGAAACTAACCGATATGCAGCTCAATGTAGTTTTTGAATTTTCATGTTTGAAGAAGTGGAAACCGAAGGATTGTGATGAAATCATGGTGTTTCTTGCTCTTCAAATTCTGCAAGGTATTATAAATAAGCCTATAATCGAATGATACTGGCCTAAAAAATATATATTGAAACACCATTTTTCGCAAAAATTATGTCATACGTTTTGCCTTATTGAAGCATTGTATACATTTCAATGATAATTCAACGTATGCACCCAGATCACAATCTAAATAAGTTATGGCCATCATGGAACACCTAAATAAAAAGTTTTCTTCTGCGATGACACCTGAGATAGACGTGACAATAGACGAGAGTCTTATGCTTTATACAGGTAGATCAGGTTGGATTCAATAATCCCTCTAAAGCAAGCCAGGTTCGGCATCAAATTATATATTTTGTCTTTTATAATATACACAGGGAACGGAACAACTGGATAATAATTATAAAATCCATGGAATGGGAATACAAATTGTCATGGCTTTGATGAATCCAATTTTTAATTTAGGATACTGTCTTACTACAGACAATTTTTATACTTCACCGATACAAAAGAATATCTCTTTTGCAACACAAAACCAACGTATTTGGAACGTTGAGATTGAACAGAAATGATGTGCCAAGCGATTTACAAAAGAAAAAATTAAAAAAGGGATAATGGCATACCAAAGAGGAAAAATCTGTGTTATGAAGTGGAAAGACAAGAAGGACGTCGCATTGTTGTCAACAATTCATAACCCACAAATGATTGAAATTATTGAAAAATATGGTAAATCCCAATAGACTTCTGGTCGTCCATCAGTATCATCATCACCACTACGTTTGATTGGTAGACATTTTATAGAAGTAATATCATCTACTGCAAACAATGATAAACCGACTCGAGAATGCAAAATTAAAAATTTGAAAGGAGACAAGATACTACTGTCTGGATTATGATGCAGGATTGTGTATTGACTGTTTCAAAATATATCATACTAAAACTACTTATTGAGTAAATTTATTGTAATTAATTAATTGTATTAATAAATGTAGTCAAATAAAAATAAAAAAGGTGACAATATCCTTTTCTCAAAAAAATTCGACTGTTAAGTGGTTAAGAAACTAAATTTAGGAGATAAATTAAGAATTCAATGCCACTTTATCCAGAACCTGGGTGAAGCTTGTGTTAAACTTGCATTGTACAACATTGAGCTATATCTATCTTAAAAATGACTTATCATGTTTACGTTTTTTAGATCATGTCGCTAACAGTTAGAGCCTGAACAAACTTGGGAAACTACTACCACTACTACTACTAAAATCTGAAGTAACAGAAGTATTTAACATAGCAAAATTCAGGTCTTGGAAAGATAAGGAAAAGTAAACCAAATGGCTGTGAAATTGTGGTTAAAAGAGACCGCACGGTAACAGAAATGGAAATACAAAGGATTTAAAAAAGGACGAAAAAAGAAAACTGGGAAAAGAATAGGACCATAAGGTAGCAATACAAAAAAAGAAAACGGAAAGGCGATAAGGCAAAGGATCACAAGAAAGATCATAAAAATGGAAAGGGAAAGAAGTAAACATGACAAAAAATGTAATTTTATACCATGAGAATTAAATTAATAATCATTTCACACAAAAAGGTTAAGAAACACCGTACTACAGGACAAACGTAATGAGATAATTTCACACAATTTTAATTACAAAAAATAAAGATTAATATGAATTAAATTTGCAGAGTAATCTTCAAGTATCGCAATAATTGAACAACGAGAGCAGAACGTACTAGCTAAAATAATAACATAACAATGTTAAAAAAATTACCTTATGTTGTGTTTCTGCAGGTGTATTAGCAAGAAAAGGCGGACTTCCAACAAGCATTTCATACAGAATGACTCCAACACTCCACCAATCGCACAGCTGTGTATACCCAGTCCTCTGTAGGACCTCGGGTGCAATATAATTGGGTGTCCCAACTAGAGAATGTGCCAGACAACGTTGATGTTCCATTCGCCTTCTACGCTCTAAGGGCTTGCACCGACATTCCTCATTCCAATCATCAATGGGTTCCATCGAATCCTGTCGATTGTGATCACCTAAAAAATACAAAAAAAGCACATAAAACATTTTAATTGTCATTTATTTGGTGTGGTTGTTAATTATAATAATAGGTAACAAGTTATTAACATGAAATTCATCTGTAACAATATAAAACGCTACCGGTATGAAGGTATAAATAATTAATTTTCAATGGAACATAAACATATTGCATCTTACAATTGATACCTAGCAGAGCAATTTCAAAAATAAAAAACTTATCTTTATTGGCTTCAAATAGACTGTGGACCTGCTGTCTATTTACAACAATTAGTTAAAATATTTTAGTACATATAAATATTAAAAAAAAAATAAGCAACGGTTTTACACAAGTACTAGCGACATAGGGTTAATTTTGAAATACAATTAAAATAATTTCGAGACCTGTGAAGTTCATTAATAAATTGAATTGAATTGTTAAAACATGCCATCACAATTTATTCATTCAAATAAGTAAAGAAATATGCGGTAATTCAACAACAATGAAATCTCTCATCGATGCCAACACAGTTCAGGAATTCCTTCCTCTATCTAAATATATAATATATATAAATCGTCTTTTCATTTACGAGCACTAGCAAGTACAGAAATAATTTTATAAATATTGAATCAAAAATTAGTAAATTTATACGAATAGCGTTCTGTGATAAGACAAAAGATTAACAACTGCTGATGTACAACATTCATTATTACTTATATGCTAACCATTGGGTTGGTAGTATTTTGAATTATGGGTCCAACGAAAACCCGTGCAAAGGCCAAAATCGGTCAATTTTATATGTCCATCCTTATCAATCAGAATGTTGTCTGGTTTGATGTCCCTGTGTATGAAGCCCATCTTATGAACGCTCTCAACCGCACAAGTTAATTCCGCTATATAGAACCTACAACAAACACAATGTAAAACATACACAACAAAAAATAAAATACCGTAGACACATGATAACATGCTTACTGGCTAACATGCATAGTAAATTGAATTTAACACATCCTAAACTCACTAGTTAATATACTAAACCTATTAGTAAATATTTGACCTATTATTAAATATTTTCAATACATATTTATTTTGTTGAAATATTTTGAAAATTTCCCAAATTAACATGAACAATTTGCAAAAGTCAACATCCTTGGATATTAATTACTTCATGTCAGCGAGTTTACTGTGTATTCCAAGAAGGAAAATCTCTTTACCTTGCAAGAGGTTCTTCGAAAATTCCGAGCTTAATGAGCAAGGACATGAGATCACCACCAGGTATGTAATCCATGACAAAATACAAAATATCACTGTCCTGAAATGAATAGTAAAGCTTCACTACCCATTCATTATCTGCCTCTGCTAAGATATCTCGTTCTGCTTTGACATGAGCAACTTGATTCCGTTTTAGCACGTCTGCCTTGCGCAATGTTTTCATTGCATATAAATGATTGGTGTCGATCTTTCTCACGAGAGTCACCTCTCCAAAAGCACCCACCCCAATTGGTTTTATCTTGACAAACATGCTCTTATCCATTTTTGCTCTCTTCAATCTAATGTAATTCGACTCTTTCTGTGAGAGCATCTTACGCATCTGACATTGTGCCTCTGGACTGAGGCCAATCTTTGTCATCTCATTTTCAAGTTGCATACGCCTGAACATCCTCTGCTTGTATGACTTTATCACATTTTCAATGTGTTGCTCCATGAAGAACTTGAATGCCTGGGGAGAGTAGTTTTTAACTTTGCCATCGCGACGCTCATCCTCTTTTTCTTTGCTGATTTTCTTCCTCTCTGGGATTGGTGATTGGTGTTTGATTTTGGTATATGGTGGAATTTGAGGAGGTGTTTCATTGCGATTATCGCCATTTCCATTCATCATCATGTTGTTATTGTTCTTTGACGATACAGAAGAAGATGCTATAACACAAAACAAAGAAACGAAAATTAAACAAAAACCAAATTTGAACAATCATTGGGAAGAAATCAAATAAAATGCACATATACATCCACATATAATGGTAAAAAAGATACATAAAAAATGTAAAAAATTAAGATAACAAGCAATATCATAAAAATATAAATTGACCATTTACAATATGAGGTTATATTTACTATAAAAATAAAATTAACGAAATGAAAGACCGATACCGATTTATCGAATTACGTTTATCAATATAGTTGATGAATAATACTTGCAATGTTGAGATAAAAAGCACTATATTTTATCATTTATTTTACAAATAGCTATTTAAGTTGAAGATATCCCATAGAATCCAAAAGAAAACCATTAAAAATTTACCACGGAAATAAGTTACATTTATAAATTCATCTCAAATTAAATCACTCAGACTCTCGGAGTACACGAGAAGAGCAATAACGACAAGGTATTTTCTGTCCTGTCCTGGCAAAGTTACATATGACAATTAATTATTTTATTTCTTTCACACTTATTGCGAGTCTTGTATACTCTACGCTGCGATATGAATAATCACATTGCTGTGGCAAACTAAGACAGTACTACAGATACCGATTACTTTTTATTACTCGGGTTCCACTTCTAGCTACCCACTACCCACTATAATTATCCATACCTAATATTCCATATGGATATGAAATCACTGTTAACTGTTAATTGAAGTTAAAAATAGGTTATTTAAATATTTTACTAAGTGTAATGAGCAATGAAATCAGAATTAATTATCGATATCGGGTATCAACAGACAGTACATGAATTGTGGTTTTTCAGATCAAGTACACACACTTGCCAAAAAAGAGTGCAAACAAGTTATTCACGTTCACATTTTCCTAGTAATTGTAAATTTTCTCTATGTTACTTCTGAATTTTGCATCACAACAATTACGTTTATCCCTATGCAATACTTGTTCATTATTAGTCATTGCCAGAAGCCAACAACATCTTTATGGGTTGTGAATATTGAGAATTTTTTCTTAATGCTGTTACCAGTATATTGGTATTTGGTCAAATAATCGTATTCATATTAACTTCAGTAAAAATTAAAATAAGTAAAATAAAAAATAAAAAATCAAATGCAACTTTAAAACAATGTCATACCAAAAATCACAGGATATGTCGAATATGGTCCTGAGACACAGAAAATATTCAGGTATTTTGTTGAGAGTTTTGTTAAGATATAGTAAGGGTGGTCAGTCAATTTGATATTTTAAATGGCAAAGAGAATCACTATTAGAAAGGCGAGTTGAATCTCTTCAAACTTTCAATACAAGCTTATCAAACATCGTAAGAGTTGTAGGTCCAAATTGCCGTAGCATAGAAAATAACAATGACGTGCGTTTTACAATTTTTCAAACAAAACTTCTTCACTAATTATTTGAAATACCTGTTGGTGGAAGAGGAGGAGCTCCGCTCTCTGGATATCCAGGCAATAATCGAGTATCACATGAATTTATTGACTGTGGACTGTCAGAACGCGTATCAGACGACACTACTGGTGAAAACTTTCGTTGCAAGGGCTGATGAATGTGTGACGATGCTCTAGGAGCCATATTACATTCGACTGTGGCTACCTGAGCTAGACTGTCTTCGGAATATGGTGGTGGAGGTAGTGGAGAATGCACCATACCCCTGTGAACAGCCTTGGCTTTCGCCTGCATGGTACTGGCATAACTTGGTGGCTCTGTCGTAGGCACTGCGACTGAGTTAGAAGTGGAGACTGGGTTGGGTGCTGCTGGCTTAGGATTAGCATACGCTTGTTGTTTCTATAATAATAACAATTAGAACACATTTAAACCTAACATATGACCAAAAAGTCTTTAGACAAGGTTTCGACACTATTGTTTTAAAATTTTTTGATCACATAGTACTATGACTTATTGTGCGTACTTATGACTTCTTGAATATAATTATATATTATTATTACCTGTTGAATAGAAGCCGTATATGAGGGAGGTGGGATCTGACTAGCTGGCGGTGTGGTGCTCGTCGGAGAGGCTGGTATCTGTGGTGATGTCGGTGCTATGGCTGTCTGCAAAACCGGTTTTTGCACCTGGGTACTCTTCACTGACTGCATTATGATTGGGGGTTGTGTCTTAGCTTGGCGCGCTCCCCAAGCAGGTAGGGGTGTTGGTGGTGTCGCAGTCGAGGCTGGTATAGGACTCGGTGATCCCGTCGATGTGGAACCTGAATAAATGCCGGATGACGGACTCTTACGGAAGTCCTGCGTCGGACTCTGACGATTTTGTATGGAGGCAGAGTATGAGGGTGGAGGTGGCGCACCAGATGGCGATTGTGGAATGAGAGGATAAGGAGGTGGGGGCTCGGCATTTGAAGAACTTGAACTCTGATAAAGACTCAGCGCCTGCATCTGTTGTGAGAGCTGTTGTTGAACCTGGGGACCATTCTGGACGACCATTGGCTGTCGACCTGATGGTGATGATACACTGCCAACGGGACTGGTGCCCCTCTGTGAGGAAGCCGGTGAATTATAAGTAGGTACAGCGGGCGGTGCTCTCGATGGGACGACAGGTGCTGGTGACATCCTCTTGAACATCTAATTAGGACGTAACAAGAAAATCAAATTTATATCTGACTAAGTTAAATTTATAGTCAAAGTCGCATGCATTGCAGGAGCAAATAGTTTTTTTATATATTATTGTATTATTATTTTGAAAAAGTTTTGAATTTAAATCTATAATTCAATTCTGGGTCTGCAACAAGTCAGGAAAAGGATGTTAACTGTTGTACTACTGTACACTTTTACGTATGTTTGACAAGCATAACTGCTATTTTATGATAAATGTAAAAGCTGGCCGATGATATATTTAAAAATTTGCTGTAGTAAAGTCAAACCCAAAATAACATATTAACAAAGATAAATACGTTATCCAAAATTTTAAAACTTTCAAGTAATGGATATTTTACGATGATTTAGAGTTAGGCCATTTCTATTCCACTAGAACAGATTGTACAATGTATAAAACAAGATAATAAACAAACCTGTTGGAGATTACTGGGCACAGAAGGTTGATAAGAAACATGTGGTGGCGGGGGCGGAGGTGTGTTTCTGGGAGGAGGTGGAGGTGGCGGTTCACTGAAACTGCTTGGTGAATACTGCCGATTAACGGGCGTATGTAGTTCAGCAAGGCGTGGACTATCAGACCGCGAACTGCCAGCACCGCTGTCGAGAGCGGGGCTTCCTCGATGCAGCGCAAGCTCACGCTCAATACTAGGCTTCCGTATGAGTTTTGTGTAGTTTTTGTTCCCGTTGTCCAACTGCTTGTTCAGATAGTCAACAGCAACATCCAGGCGACTTCCTGACAGCTGAAGTGCCCTAACTGCAGTTTCCTGAACAACACAGATAAAAAGTAATAAGTTGGCAACATTTCAATTTAATATTTGACGTGTACAAAGTAGAAACATACCTCCGAATAACCCATGCTGATCAAATGTGCAACATATTGTCTTAGCTGATGATAATCCTTATCCATGCCATTACTACCTGACGTAGAACTCAGAGAACTAACTCCACTGGTTGTCGATAAATTTGAGATGGTTGACGCGGCACTGGAGAGAACTACGTCACCGCCACTTTTGGCAAACGGTAGCAAGGAGATGTGAATTTCCTCCAGAGCTTTCTGGTGATAACCCGACGAGCGGGTTGGGGTCGTGGGGTTCATGTTTAGTTGGGGCCGAGGCTGTTGGCCCATAGTGGGCCCTTGCACACTGCAATTACTTCACATCGTTTTCACATAGACATGGATTGGTGATGAGAGTGCGTCACATCAACCAGCTCCTTACAATTCTATCAGATCTTTAGTTTTCACGGGTAAATAAATAAAATAAAATCTGTAAGAAAAAATTTATGGATTAGTATAATTTTTGTATTTGAGATGATGAGAATAAAATTAGGCATCAAAAATGCTAATTGTTGAGACTGGTTCTGTTGTTCTGTTCTACTGTTACTGTCTTATGTTCAGCGATTACTGGAAAACGAAACTATGTAAAATTTTGAGAATTGTAGCACCTAAATGTATTTTAACAATTGTGTTAATTGGTATGCCCTTTTGATAAGCTAAATAAGAACGGAAGGCACTTGTTGATATTACCATCAATGTAATATTTTTTACATATATGTAATTAGTGATTTTATGTGCAAAATTGTTCGAATTAAAATACGTTAATTTTCGATATCAATTTAACAACCATTTATCAAACACTGCGATGGAATGTCCACCTGAGTTTGACTACCACAAAAAACAAATTTATATAAATATTTTTGTGATGTCAACCAAACACAGGTCAGAAAATGTTTCCCATCTTATCCCACCTGCACTCTTCGAAAAAGAACTGCATTGTATTCCTAAGAAAAATCTTTTCCAACAAGAATCAATTACTTTATTTATCAATAATCTTAATGGTGTACACTCCACTTATATGCGAAATACAAGGAAAACATCCGTGGAAAATGAAAAATCACAGATAATTAAAAAGAAGAGAAAAAATACTCATATTTTAAAGTAAGATCAATTCAAAAGTTTATCTCTAATTATACCTTGTTTATAGCTTTATAATTTTTATATACGGTTACGATTTATTAAAGCTACATTTGTTAAAAAAATGGACATTATGTTTCACTTAGTAAAGTATTTAATAACGTCTTTTTACGGCAAGGTCACTTCGACAATGTATTATAAGCTTCCGCACATACGACTGTAATTGCATGTGGAGTTATACTGTTAATCTACACTCGGATAGTTAAGAGTATACTGAATTCAAAGCTAGCAAGAGCAGGATGCCAATAAGATTAGTAGCAAGGCGTCCTTTGAATCATAATAATATTGCAAGAATGCAGCTTATTGTTATTAAATTGATAAAATTGATACCACCCAGAAATTGATAGTGTCACAAATTTTGAAAACAAGTATCAACTAAATCTTTGTATGAAAATGTAAAAAAGTAGCAAATTTTTATTCACAATCAAAATATAAATAAAGCAACTCATATGATAACTAAATAAGCATATCTGTCAATGTGCAATGTGCCATAATGCCTTAGGCGCAGCTAGAGGTATGTGCCAAATTACTATCAAATATCTCACTCTATCGCATACCACACTTGCATTCTTTGGCATTGTGACATCTAACAAATCTTCCCAGGTCGACAGAAACCGAACACAGCATCCGAAAAATTCACACAACAAACAAGGGATCGGTCTACCTTCCAAAATTGCACTTATTTTCCATAAATTATCGCAAAATCTGACAGATTTAAAACGTCAGTCTATCTCATTCTATATGGAATTTAACAACACTGCATTGACACTTTTTTAATTAGAACTTTGTAACTCGAACCGGTAATTTTAGGGCACAGTTTTGCGTATAAATCGTCGGAAATATAGAGTTATTTTGTTGTTTAAGGCACTAGAAACTTGGACGAAAACAAAGAAAATTCTGTATGGTTTAGATATCTGTCATCTCCGCCATCTTAGAGAGTGTCAAATTCCAGAATCTGCCAACTTATTACTTTTACAAGATTGCAAAATTCGAAGGATAAATTTGACAAATACGGAATACGTGATGTTCAATTCAATAAATAAGTCTTACAATAAAATCATTAAGAACTTCCGATTAATATTTCGCGTGACAATAATAGTGGAAAAGTATGGGAGTTTATTGTGGATTTTGTACGTCGTTGGCAACGATAGCCTGATGGTCTATTCGAAAACCTGCGATAATCGTATCAGGGTGTATGTAAATATTTCAATATAAAACAAATAAAAAATATAAATATTTATTTAGTCAATTATAACGTAATAGCGTATTCAATTTTAAATACAAAGATCCAAATTTTTTGTGTAATATTGTATATTATAATAAATAAATTACTCGTCAATGTTGCCAATGGTTCAGATTGTTAACAAAATAAAATAAATATTGAAAGGTATAATAGTTACACATTAAAAAAATGTCAATGTCTGGAAAATCACTATTGAAATTATTTTAGAAACATCTCCGTGTGAAAGATAAATAAATGGTGGGACTGTATTCACAAATCAAACGATAGGTACCGCGATATCAAAAATTACCTTGGTCAAGGTGGTCATGGATTTTAAAATGATTGTCGCAACTCCCGTCAATCATTTTTTGAGTGTCAAAATCTGTCAAGTCATTGTGACATTTCCAACAATTACTGTTGTTTAGTTTTTCTTGTTAATAAAAACGCTATTAGTATTTCATTACTTGTAGTTCATCACTATTTACAGCTGAAATAAGTAGGTAATACGTTTGTAAGTTATTGATGATGTCAGATGCTGTCAGCTGTCAGTGACGTAACTGGACAATGACAGAATTATTTCAAAAGGATGATTTAAGCTAAGACAACCGTTTTACATTCCATTGCAACCTTTGACCAAGATAATTTTTGATATCAGGGTATGTAACCAAAGGTTAAATGTAACGTGTGAGCAACGGAATTGTGATTCGGGGAGGGCTTTGGAAGTTTTCGCGTATGTCTTAGATTGATTTTGAGTAATAGAACTACTCGCCGTTACTAACAGGTGTACCAATCCTTTTCCCGGTAACTTCAATTTAGATTAAATCAAACTGCAGGCAAAGCTGTAAAAATTGAGGTTATGTTGGCAATAAAATTTTAAATAATACATTTTAATCATGACAACCAGTAGTACTTATCAAATAAGATGAGTTATACGGCCACCACCGACATCACAATGTAACTCTTCCTTTGACGTCGTGCAACATGTTCACAAATGGTGTTAAAATTTCATTAAAAACTGTTTTACAATACTTCAAAAAGTGACAGTTTAAATGAACAATTTTATTGGATTAAAATTACACATTCATGGTACGTCTATCTCCCTCTTCCAGGGCCAACTCTAAAACATAATTCCGTTGCTCTCACGTTAGAAGCTACATTCAATAGTTATTGCAAAAACAACACTTCAAAAGTGACGAAATAACCTTATCAGCGTCAAATTGTTTATTACGGCAATGAATGACAAATGATATTAATTTTTTACATTAATTCCATAGCTGGCTTACAATTCATCGTTTTGCCCTTCAAGCATATAGTAAAGATTACTTGTCACTATTGGCTTTTGTATCGAAGGAAATACACGGCGCTTGTTTTTGTTTAACGATTTACATTTGTTTTGTGTTACCATTCTCAGGGAGCCGTATTTAACCACGCATGGTGAACAGCATTAGTTCCGCTACACAGACAATATTGAAAGTGGTTCATTACATGATTTATATTTTTTATATCTACTTACTTTTCTACAAATATTAAAAAACTATTAAAAATGAGTGCATTTGAAATGTAGATTTAGAAATAAATGTTATATTCTTATTTAATTTAATTAACACTAATTACATTTAATTCAATTTGCTAAATTAGCAGATAACTAATCATGGAGTCTGATATTCTGAAAACTTTAGCAAAATTTAAATAATCATTCAATCTTACATTCACACTTTTGACAATAAATACTAAACTACTGATAATACATGTTAATATAAATTAGTCACCACATTACTCATTCGTCAATAATGAACGAGGATTCATATATAATTTGAAATCATGACAAACAAATATAGCACGTTAAAACATACAAAACATTGTTGAGAAACAGAGATACAACAAACGAGGCGTGGTTTGTCACACTGCACGGCTTGGTTTAAACACATCGAAGTGAACTTAGCCGCTAGTCGTGCGATAGATTCAGTGCAAATTTCACGCACAAGGGAGAGGGGCGTACTAAAGCACAGTTAACAATAAAACAAAAAAAACAGACGCCATTTTGCAAGATTATATATTATTATTCGATATTTATAAATGTCATCGGTTTTTTAAACGAAGTTTTTCGGAAGGAAATGTGCCTGTGATAGTTATATTCGAGTGTTTGTATCGATATTTAACGGTGATATGAACTAATTTTGTATAGTGTATACATCTGTATTTGGGAAGGGTTATCGAACAGCTGAACGTTAAGATGAGTACTAGGGACGATGAGTACGATTATTTATTCAAAGGTATGCTCAAGAAACTCTTTATAATCTGTTTGATTAGATGCATTAATTGCGTGTCTGGTATTTCGCGTTTTCGTTAAATTAGTATGCAACAACATTCTGACGTATATCTGTCAATTGATGACAAGGCATCCTAAGTCAAGGGTCAAACAATTAAATCAATTCTTCAACAAGCTTTGTTGTTATATATGAAATCTATATGTATGTTTTCCATGTTCAAACATATTTGAATCTAATTGTTATTTTCCATTAGCAAGGGGCTTTCGAATAATTTGCATTCTCATCGATTCATTTTTACGAATTGTCATAATTAATTAATTACAAATACATAGAATGTAACAATGCATTTAGTATTTTCATATCAAAAACATTTTTTGAACAATTGTGCGATGGTACCTATCCAGTTTATTTGTTGCAGTTGTATTAATTGGAGATTCCGGAGTTGGAAAAAGTAATCTATTGTCGAGATTTACTAGAAACGAATTTAATTTGGAATCTAAATCAACTATAGGCGTAGAATTTGCCACTCGTAGCATACAGGTTTGTGTTTTATCATTTCGTACAGTTATGTTGATATAAAAACGTTCTCTTGAAAATGTTAATGACCTATTTTCTAGAACAATAAACTCATTATACTTTTTTAATGAGTGCCACAATAACAGACAATCGTCTATTTTCACGAAATGATTTTCAGAAGTAGTTGATTACATGCAATCTCACGATTTTTTATCTGAGATGACATATTATGGATTAACCGTAAAATATTGTTTTAACTTTATAATTTCAATGTTATGTTTTCAGGTTGATGGTAAAACAATAAAGGCACAAATATGGGACACTGCCGGTCAAGAACGTTATAGAGCTATTACAGCAGCGTATTATAGGGGTGCAGTCGGTGCCCTCCTTGTTTACGACATTGCTAAGCACCTCACCTACGAGAATGTCGAGCGTTGGTTGCGCGAGCTTCGCGATCATGCGGATCAGAACATTGTCATCATGTTAGTTGGCAATAAGTCTGATTTAAGGCATTTACGCGCCGTTCTTACGGATGAGGCGAAGGCTTTTGCCGAACGGAATGGACTGTCCTTCATTGAAACGTCGGCACTTGATTCGACGAACGTTGACAACGCCTTTCAGAATATCCTTACTGAGATTTATCGGATTGTCTCGCAGAAGCAGATCAGGGACCCACCGGATGGTGATACCATAAGACCGCAAAATGTCGAACCAATTGACGTGAAGCCAACGATGAATTCAGATAGTGTGCGGAAGCAGTGCTGTCAGTAACGGTTCTGTGTTAACAATACACCTCGCCAGGTATGGATGATAATTTGGGTTCATTTTGCCCATTAATAAGGTTTCCATTTTCTGATGGAAACCTTATTAACTCATAAATTGAATTAGAATTACAATTAATTAGGTATTTTATCATTGATCATTGATTCATCATTCATTTTTAATACATCAATATCATGATACAGTGATTTTGATATAAATTGTCTTCAAAATAATATTTTAACTAAATAACTTTGGTAACTTGAAGGGTGCAGTTACTTGGCAAGTAAATGTTGTTTACAAGTTTCAGTTTCAGTTAAGTTTTCTACCTGTTGAATCTGTTTTACGACTTTTTCACTGTAGTCTTGATTTGTTACTTATATTTAAAATTTCTAATGAGCGTAATTATTTTCAGAAACCAGCAACGTAGTAGTGAACGCCTCACACACAGATTGCTAACTTGTGTTTTCTCATTTATATCAATCTGAATGTCAAAGCAAAATACTTGTGACTTAGCAGTAAATACAGTGTCGTTTTGCTGCACACTTAGTATGCTCTTAAAACTGTAATTATTTAATCAGTGAATATTTTCTATATATATAATGTTAGGTTATATCATTAATATGTAATGACATGTTTATTTATGTTATGCTTAAAATTGGCATGTGATTGAATATATTATATAGATTGATCATTTGATCAAATATTACACGATTTCTGGTGCGAAATTACATTTTTCCTTTTAATTATTGTTTACAAATACTATACTAGGCGTCCCACCATATAATAACCAATTCCTTAAATTTTATATTATTACAAAAAAAATTAATTTGGGTATTTTATAATTATGCTGATTTTCTAATAAATTATTATTATTATTATTTACACACTTTTGTGTAAAGTAATAATTCGAAAGATCAATAAAAAAAATGCAACCAGTGATGAGAATCTGAACGTTCATTTTATTATAATTATATGGGGTGGGACACCTATGTATTACTCCTATAATTATTTTATTTTATTGTTGTCATGTCTCTCAATTTTACGGTCCAGTTTTCTAGTCAGGTAGCAGAATTTTTGTAATCATAATAATTAAAATTGTAAATAATTTGGATTGGAATTAAATACGGAACACTGGACCATTAACCGTTAACATTGCAATTTATCTTGAGCGAAATTACATTTGTTTCATAACGATCGCCTCCTGTGGCATAAATCAAACTAGCAAACTTAGGATACTGATTATATGTTAATAGTAAATAATATGATTGGCTGTATTCAAGTAAAATACAAATTACGGTTTTTTTATGTTTTGTGTATTATGTTTATTTAGCGAGTTTTAATGGATGTGTAGATACAGTTTACCTAATTTTGTTACGATTTGAGAGATTATTACTTGGTTGTTATGCTTTTTCATTGAAAAATGGTTCGAGTCTTTCAATTGATCAAGTGTAACCCTACACAATGTAAGCTTGATTCAGAATTATAATTTTTAAATAAAAATTTCTGTAACTTATTTAAATGTTTGTTTATATTCCTTTTCAAATTTTGTTGGGTTGGGTTGGGTTGACCACACTACAACATGTTGTGAATTCTGGAGACTGGAAAAAAGTCAAAAGTAAGGTGGGACACAATATATAGAAATCCATTCAGTTGCAAAAACCAGGCCAGTTGTAAATGTCAATATATTTTGTTTCTACTAAATTATATTGCTTAATTATTAAAACAAATCAATACTGTTATTGCCTAATTTCTTTTGGCATAATTATGAATATGTGAGTTCTCAACGAGCATAAAATATATTTATGGTCTTAATTTCACGACATCCATCAGTGTAGCTAAGACCGGAGGCTATCTAAATATTGCCGTCAAATTGTGACGGGACAGATGTGACATTATGGCTACATGTGCCACAGTGATTGTCAAGACTAGGGCTATTAACGACATCAAAGAGATCCAGTAAAAGAGAAAATACGACATGGCCGACAGTTCCATCATGACCATTATAGATTGTAGTTGAATCTTGGAAATAACCTGAACATAGCTTGAGGAAGCTCTGTGAACAGTATGAGGAAGTAGCGATGGGAACATTCGTGTGTAGATACTCTGCGATTCCAATTACCACAATACTTGGAACATTTTGATTGTTGCAATACAGCTGATTTTATATAGTGATGGGTGAATTTGAATGAATAATAATTAGAATGAATGAGTGAGTAATTAATTAATAATACAGAAAGTCTGTAAAAAGTTATCCTCTGGTATTGATGACATTCCCTGTAATTTGTTGAGGCATTGTTCGGATTGTAAGACCTCTCACTTTTGAAATTAATATTTCCAAAATAAACCTTATTCACAAGAAATGGGCGCTCAGAAGCATGCATATCTATAGGTAAAAAATTTTGAAAGTTTATTGTTATAAATAAGTATGATTTATTTTATAATTTAAGCAAGGTTTTGAACACAAGCGCCTATTTGAAAAACTCAACCAGAATCTCCAACGGAACTGGATAAAGAGTTACTTGTATACGTGAGGCATTTGGAACATGTTGTATTTGCAGATGATTCTAATTAAGTAATTACGTCCGATTCTTTGAAGAAAGCAACCGAGATTGCAAACGACAAATAAAAATATTAAAAAATGGTGCTGCACTATAGTTTTAAACTACTCGAAACTAAGGCATGTGTAATGTATTTATACAATAGATATAAGATACATATAAGATACAGAATCCCTGCTAATTATAAATTCTGAAAATAAATTTATTCCAGTTTCTAAGCACTGCAAATTTCTTGGGGCCTATATAACCTGTAACCTAGGCTGGGGATCTCATGTGAATTATCTAATACCTAAGCTCGCTCGGGTATGTTATCAATTAAGAAACTATAATAACTGTAATAATAATAATAACTTAGGGAGTGAAAGTGTGTTTATTTATCTTTTTCAAAAACAGTCTTGTTCATCTGGTAGTATGCTTTTGTAGCCTTCCTTATCCTGTTTGACAGTTCCAAATCTTTTTCCGTCATTAGTTATTGTTGTTCCCAGGTATTCAAACTAACTTCTTCTAGTCTTTCTTGATTGCTGTATATGTCTTATATTTCCAAAGCTACTCTCTTTTCCTTTATTCTCATTACTTTGCTTTTCCCCACATTTATTTCCATTCCCTTTTTCTCTATTTCTTTTTTCATGCGTTTATTATTTTCTGCGTTCTCCTTTCCGTGTCGGCTAGCAGAACTACATCGTCCGCTTATGCCATGCTCTGTATATATACTGGTTTCATATTTCTGTACCATATACGGCGCTTCCTTACTATAAAAAGTAGTGGGCTTAAACTATCCCCCTGTTTCAATCCTCTTTCCATTTCAAATTCTCTTGATTCCCCCCCTCCCCTCCATTCTTACCACTCCGATCATTGTTCTAAATATGCTTTCCGACACCCCCATTTTCCTTAATATTTTCCAAACATCCTCTCTCTTTACCGTGTCGAAAGCTGATTTTAAGTCTATGTTTACTTTAAATCTCATTTTTCTATATATTTTTTCCATTATGTTTCTTGAGGTGCTTATATGGTCTTGGATTTGACTCCCCTCCCTGTACGCTGCTTGCTCCTCTTTCATCTTTCCCTAGTCTTCGCTCTATTATTCGTGTGTACATTTTGAACGTCACTGACGAAAGGCATATTTAGTTTTCCTTAAAATATTCCCTCCATGCTTCCAGTATTTCTGCTGTTTCTGTTTTCAATCATCTTATATTCCATATTAGTTTCCTTTTCTCCCCTTTTTACGTAACTTCAAAAATTTCCATTATTGTTTGTTTCCATGTTATTCCCGAATTCCACTCAGCTATACTGCGTTTTCTATTGGTGGAATTTCTCAATCCCAAAACACGCAACTACAAAATTTGGCAATCGTGACTGCGTTCCGGTGTTTTTAATTAATTGTATGTAGCGTGTGAAACTGGCTGTTGACGCCGAGACCACGCCTTTAGTGCATCTGGTCGTTAAACAGACCATATTCTGTTTCGCCTCTTTTACTGCTATCTTTACCTCATTTCTCTTCCCACGTACTCTTCTCTGTGTTTCCGCATTTTTGTTTGTTTAATTTCCTCCAAGCTTGCTTCTTTTCCTTTACTTCCTCATCCTACTATTGTGTCCTTCTCCTACTTTGGTTTACTCTTTGTTTCCCACATAGCTGCTCACTTGTTTTTACTAGCTCTTGCCTTAGTACTTCCGATCTTCCTTGTATTGACCAAATCCCCTCACCTGAATCCTCCTCTAGTTTTCTATCTACTACTTCCTGGTACTTTTTCCTTACTTTCCCCTTTTTTAGTTTTTCTATTTTAATCCTTTCATACTTCCTAAAGTCCATCATCTTTGGTCTTTCTATTTTTGTCTTTGCTATCACTAAACTGTGATCTGTGATTATTATACACCCTTTTTCTACTTTTATTTCTCCTATATTTGCAATCTGATAACCTACATACACAAATTTCTTGATATTTTGAAAAATACATTCAGATTTACAAAACATTTAACTGATCTAAAGATACATTAGAAAAATAAATATGCATATTTACTCATTAAGAATTTAAAAATTGGTTTAAAAATTAAATTTTTGTTCTTATTTTTATGCAGTATAAGTTATATTAAACAAAATGTAATATTTTCCTTTTATCATTCATATTTGTTTGTTAATAATCTATAATAGTAAATCGGAGATTGCGGTTGGAAAAATAAAATAAAATAAATATTCCTCTTACCACACAGCACTATTCAATCTGAATGTACATTTCGACTCTGCTGAAGATGTCAACACGTTGTCGAAATGTACATTCAGATTGTGAATGTACATTTCTGCTGTGTGATAAGGGGGATATTTATTTTATTTCATAATCTATTTATTTAATCTAGTTATTTAAACGACTTCAAATATTTTTTTATAATTTATGTAAGCGTTATTGCATTGCACTGACTTTATTTGTTCCTTTAAATTTAATATTATCGCTAATCGAAGCGATAATATTATGAGCAATGTTTAAACTATAGTGCTAACCCAACCTGTAGGTCCAGTGTAATCTATTAATAAGCAATCCAACTGTTGATGTTCACCTTACTTTGTTTAGGGACAAAACAAAGTAAGGTGAACATCAAGGTGTTTTTGTGTGTTTTGGTATCTGCATATATTTTATTTAGCAGAAATGATTTGGGGATTCGCCTTGCTATAATTTTACTCATGCCATAAAATATTGGTTTTAACTTTCTTGTATATTTCAGCACTTATTGCTTCTACAGAGTTTTCACTTCTGGTATTATTCTCAGAAGCTAAAGTAGTATATACTAGCTCCATACTAATATCTAAATTTTTTAATAAAAAAAAACTATGTGGGCGTAAATGACACAAATTTTCGTTCACTTTCACAATTTCAGTAGTAAGTGATATGGTAACTAGTGTCATGGCACAAATTGCTTACTGGATAATTTCTGAAATTGCTTATATTTGTAGCAGTGGCGGCTCGTGGGTTTGCTACTTGAGGAGGCAAACTCGAATGTGTGTAATGTACAACGTCCTGCATGTAAATATTAAATGATTTTTATTTGTATTGATCGAAATATCGAAAATGTTTAAGATAAAAGATAAACTAGGTACTTCAGTGTTTACCGAAAATATTCCCATAAAATTACGAGGCGGATATTATGCATTCCTATTCCTATGAAGGTATATTGTCACCTTTACACAAGATTAAGGGACATCAAATTGTGAGTAGGTACAACATGCCGATATGTAAATAATATTAACTTAACGATAATTCACTCAGCGGGAGCTGCCCCTTGCAAAATTTTCTATTTCACAATAAAATAAAACTATGTGCTCCAATTTAAAACATGAGATTCCTTGGTTTGAACTCCCCACCAAGTTGTTCATGAAACAAAATAACATTAAAAAAAAAAGTAATTAACAAACTAAAATAACCAACTAACAAAAAGTAAAGTAAACTATTAACAGAAAATGCTAATAAAAATTTAAACTCAATTGTATTAAAAACTATATAATGCGTCACACAACTGCACGAGAAACAGTGGGAGAGTGGGAGTATTCATGTGCCGTGACGCAGCGTCTGGCGGCATGCCTCCAGCCGATGTGTTTTTATCGAGAAAAGTCTCTAGTTAACAGGGACTGCGCTAGGTTTTGAATCGGTTCAGCGCGTCAAATGCAGCAGTTTGTGAGGATGAATTTAGTTTGCCTCCGGCCGGCAAAATTTCACAATATTTTCGCGCTATAAGATCTTGGGATGTTTGAAAATTGTAATTTCTACAACTACAACTATTTACTAAAATACCCGTTTTTAATACAAAAAACAACACTCATGTATAGAAAAAAATAAATTACAAAAAAATGTCATTATACAAAATGATTAAGGGAGGCATTGTCTCCGTTGCCTCCTCTGACAAGCCGCCACTGATTTGTAGGATTTAAAACGCTCGTTTTCCATCAACGCAGGCAATGCATGTTCTAAAACTGGCCTAGGACACTTTATCGCATCTGGGCAAACAGTGGCATGTATTCTGTGTGCATATTCAATGATTATTCTAATTTATTTCTGCGGAGGTATCTGAATTATCGACGATCGAGTGAATAGCATTTATAGAGAAACGCCGTGGTGTGGCGCGAGTGACGTCCTTACGAAACAGTCCCGCCCATCCGACCGGCGTCGACGACGACGACGCGACGCCCAGGAGACGGCGACGCGCGCGCGCGCTACCCCCTTCCTTCTCGGATCATCGGCGGACGGCGCACACGCACCAACGTCAGTCGGCGAGACGAAACGACTGTGATGGTCAGCTGTGCCGTACGGGTGGTGACGACGACGAGAAATGCGCCCCGATAGGCGCGGGGCCGCGGCGCGCAGACTTACCACTGACACTGACGACGACGACCACCGACGGCCGCGACATGTTCGCGTTCACCGCCTTCGATATCACGTAGACGTGCTGTTGTTGTAATGTGCGTGTGCGCGGCGCATTCGTTTCGCCCGCTGTGTGAAAATCTGGCTCGGTGAACGGTGGTGGCGCACACGGCGACATGGCGTCGTCGGCGGCCGCTGCCGCCGCTTGTCCGACCGAAACGACGCCCACAGCCGCCGCCGTCGCCGCCGCGACGCATCACGGTCACAGCTTCTGCAAGAAGACCTTCCACAAACCGACGTACTGCCACCACTGCAGCGACATGCTCTGGGGCCTCATACAGCAGGGCTTCATCTGTGAAGGTGAGACGACGACGATGCCGCCCGCATCCGCCGCCGCGGAATTTCCATAATATACCCAACCCTCGCCCCCATCCCCTCGACGATAATACGGCCGGGATGGTCGCCGCCTCCGCCGCCGCGGCATCTGCCGCGAAATAGGTCAAAAGTTACAGGAGGTCACAGAACGACGAAATGTGTGGGAATTCGTTTTGTACGTCTGCCATCACCGAAAGAATCCCCCACATCATTGATTTGTTTCGTTTGCCCAGAATGGCATTCCTGTTCATGTTAAGGCCGTATTGTCGTCGTCGGACGTCAATATTATTTTCAAAGTTACCTACACTAAAAAAATTTCCTTACCAAACTGCTTTTCGTAGTCGACAATAATGTACTTTGTATTCTTATAAACAAAAATATTCACTTGCGACCATAAACATTACAGTGTTATTTATTTACAAGTGTGGCGCCAATGCATGTATATATTAGAATACCAATAACTTTCGATAATTATTAAAGTACCAATTCAAGTACACTGATCTTTCTTCAGCTGGCAATTTTACGATCAACTGAAATGTGCTTCAGTGCTGTTAATCGTTCAACTGTCACAACGATCGTTATTTGCCACTTACATCGCACACCGCAGGTTATTTCGGTACCACCTTGCATACAATATAATTATAATAATATTAAACTACTACTTTGGAAGGTATTGGGTGTTATTAAAAACACTTACATGAAAGTTGATCTCGTAGAAAACGAAACATTCGCAATCTGTGATGTTTATATATTAGAAGACATAATTTGATCAAAGATTTATTTTGAATTGAATTGAATTGAATTTGATTGTGCTCTTAGACATAGCATTTTTGTATAAATCATTCTTTCAAATATGTTTAATTACACAGAACTTTAAAATGTAATGGTAGCTAAATCAAGTGTCATATAATAACGAATTCGTTGAATGGTAGTTAGTTACTATTTTCATTGTACAGCGTCACATCTAACATTATCCTTTTTATATTGACTAAACTGTGTCAAATGTGTATGAATCATCAACTAGCGCATAGGGAGACATACAAATGTTAGATGTAGTATCTAGCATTTATTGCAATCAAGATATTCACTATTGGGGGAGTCAAATTATTTAAGGTGCTGTAACTATTAATTCATTTTGTATATGTAAGGTATTCTAATGTATTCATAGCATCTACGGTATCCAAAATACATTTTGACACAATAACAAATTAACATTAAAATAATATGATGATCGAAGCCACGACCGGTAACATTTTTGGAGACAAACTGTCGCACAATAAAATCCACTATTTTTGATCATTCCCATCATTATTACCTAACAATCAACACATTTGATGGATTTACCAGCCATAAAGGTTTTCCAGAAAACATGAAACATCAGTGAGCCAATGTGTGAATCGAGTAATACATTTTTGTTTACGAGTTAACGTCGCAATCAAATCAAAACATTCTAGTTCAATATCTTTAATAGTGAACAAATACATTAAACAAAGAGTAAACTAATATAATATAAACTTGATTACGTTAATTTGGATTTTTGAACTCCATTACATACTACATCTACAAAAACATGTACAATTTTGTTGGCTCGATCAGTGCACCTCAAGTCAAAAGTGCCAAGTGTATGTAAATCAATTTAAATTATTTATTAAATTACTATCTAACTAAAAATTACAGAATTAAAAAAAAGTTCAACATTTATTACAATTATTGTCAATGTTGTTTAATTTAATTCGGTGCTGTTCCAGTCTGATGCAACTAAATTGACACAACGCAAATCAGTCACTGAATGACTGTCATTTTTCCACGCAAACTTGCTGCGAAGAATTTCAAGAACGTTTCGCAGAACTTTAGATTTGTCTATATTTCGGGTCCTTACAAACTAATCCAATCAGTGCTTTCATTCCTGTTTTCATTGATACGATTTCGCCAGATTTTTCTTAGATTTTGTTCCACTCTAAACACTGCAATGATAGGGAGTTCAGTGTACGTACACCCCTCTCATTTTACTACAAGGGCATCTATACCTAATTTCTTCATTCTTTATTCTAGTAATCTGCTTCTAAATCAATGAATACATTTCTGCCTCTTTTTTATTACACATTTAATACATCTATATCATCCGTCACTCTTTGTAACTCCACCTTGTTCTTGAGTCTTTCATGGGAACAAAGCATACATTTTGTACGCCGAATTCAGGGATGAGACCTTTACTTCACTTTGGCCCAATTCTAAAAGCAATCTTGTTTCTTCCCCCATTTCCCCATTTTTATTAGAGTCCTCTTCATTTGTTATTAATTTTTGTCTGTCGTTTATTTTATGTTCAATACATACTTGTGGCTTTTTTTTTAGATATCTTAATTGCTTCCTCTTGATATACGATATTTGTCATCGTTCACAATACACCACGTGTATTCTTGGGATTGTTCGTTGATTTCTTGTTTGTTTGTTAAATTGATTACGCCCGGCTACAATGAATGTACATTACGTTTTACTGTTATGTATTCTTTTAGTCGCAGTTATTATCAGCTCATCATCTAAAAATTCCAGGCTACCTTTAATAAATGAGGTTTGGCTTCCAATTTTTTGGTTAGGAGCGAAACAATTGTCGATGAGTCGACACCATGTTCATTTTGCAGATACAATCGCTTATAGCATTTTCATGTATGATTAATATCGATATAGTATTTTTAGTTGCGTAATACTAGCACAGGACGAGTGTAAAATTCATAATTTCATTGTTTCGTCATACGAAAGACTTGAAATGTGCCTATTTTGCATTGACATGTGCTGTTGTGCAATATTACGACGAAAATGAGCACAGTAAATAACAAAAAGGAAGATCAGTTTTTATTCTTTAATATTAAAAATAAAATAACATAGATCTTGTGTGTAAGTTTAGAACGTAGCAGTCGGCAGAAGATTTTTGCCTCATTTAACTGATTACTTTTTTCCATTTCCAACTATCTACAACTTTCATATGCACACGTAATAACTTATTTTTACAAATAATAAACGTATTTGATGACATTCGTCGACATTCTAGCTGAGCTGTGGAATTTGTTTTTGAATCTTTAATTTGCTGACTGTTATCAAGTAGAGTTTTGTGGACACCCACAATTTTTGGCAATGCCCTAAAATTGAAATTTACATAATGGCAGTGTTCGATTGTGATGGCTCCACACATAACTGTCTCCCTTGTATCCTACTTGTTTGAGAACAACACTTTACAGCAGAAGTTTGAAGAGATGTCAGTAATATTTTCGAAATTTTTCATCTAGTTTTTAACGGTGTGTGAATACCAGATGATCCCTATGTGCATGCTTATATATTCTCCACTATTTGAACTATTTGATTTTTTGAGATGACTAATAAATTTCCTGCTTCGATGTGAAATTTTGTTTTGGTGATTGCATTTGTGGGAATATCAGCCTTAGCAGTTGTTATAGCAGCTCCAGGACGCTTCCCAATGTTAGTTGTAGTTAGTCGGAAATATATTTTTCGCGTATAGGCTTTGAGAATTTCGCATAGTATTTTTTTAGAATTGTTCGTGATAACTGACAAAGGCTTGCTTGACATCAATGAAGACGCCACGGAATAGTCTTTCTCCTAACTTTTTATTCGTAGTATCAACTACTCATACTATATTACCCCAATGGCGATACTCATCAATGAGCAATGTAACGAAACAATACGTAGAAGGAGCAACTTATCCTTCACGTATCACGTCGCTAACTTATAATTAACACCAAAAGGACTATCAGCCCAACAAGTCTACATATTGCTATGAGTTGGAACAGCATCATTTTTGTAAATGCATCACGGAACTTGCTAGGTTTAATGTTCTGTTGCTGAGAGTTTGATATCAGTAAAACATGTTTTGAATATCTCTGATTTAAGTTGCACAGCTATCTAGCATTACCAACTACGTTCAAATGAACGTCTATTTTTTTCTAAATAGAACATTCAAATAGTTCGTTCAATTTTCTGTGTATAAGTAACACCTATGGTGACTTATATGTCATTTTTTGGCTTAATTTATACGACAGTTATTCCACCAACTACCAACGATATATTTGCTCGATGGTAGAATGGTTATCCAAACTAATTGGCAGGAATAAGTGTAAATTATGCATAAAAATAATATACAAGGACATTACATAGCTGTACATAACATAAATCGACGGCAATTGTTAAGTAATATTTCATTATTATTATTTTTCAATTTATAATCTCAAAAATACTTGTCGACTTCAAATATTCGGTGGCTAACATGTTTTTTCAATTTTATTTCTTATGTGATGTCATTGACTCGTCTTTAGGTTTACTGTCCCAGAACACGAAACGATACATATTCATGCAACAAATTCAATGATCTTAATTTTGTGTAATGCATTACACAAATCACATAAATGAAAAACACAAATACACTACAGCTACGCCACTGGTTACTGATAAAATTAGCAGTGTTCAAAATTCAAAATGTACAAATGTACAACTTGCATCTGACTTTGTCACACGTACTCGTAATATCGCCTACGATATTCGAGTGTAAAATCGCGGAGATTGATTGACACGGTTCGCAATGAACGCAAGTGAAATTCGCAGAAATTACAGTACGTTATTCCTCGTCAAATGTGTTTATTATAATAACTCGCGATCTGAGAGAATCATATCGTCGTTTACTGTGAACGTTAGTAGCGCATGATGTTATTTAAAACTTAGAACCTCCGGCTTCTTAGGATACGTTAATCTAACGTTTTCATTACATTTCTTATACTTTATACGAAGTATAGTATCAATTTTCGAAATCGAGATTTTAACGGAAATATATTGTGAGGGTGCGAGTGTGTGTATGTAGTGTGTCTGTCTGTTTGTGTATTATTGAAGCTAACACTATGACATTTTTAACATTTTTTAAGATTTGACAAGTTCTTTCGAAAAATGATGTGTAAGTAACGGTAGGGAAGTTCAGAGTGGACCACTGCAGATTTTTATGACGTTATCGAGAGCTACCTAAGTGTTGAGGTGTCCAGCAGCTAATTGAAAGCTCGTAAGTTCAAAAGTCAAATAATATTACAATATTTTCTGTTGAAATTGCCTTTTCTATGCATGAATAATCAGCCTACAGATGTATGTTTAGAAATCAAAAGTAGTTCTTTTGTACCAGACACATTTTCTGTATATAAATGAACTAGAAAACGACGGTATGTACATACAGATTTGAAGCTTCAAGTGAGATACTCTCAGGGAAAATACATTTTCAATCACACTAGACTAAATCTTTAGCAGCAAACAACCTTTCACGAAAGCTTTGCAACTGAATTAAAAATAGTTCCTGTTTAACCACAACTAAAGTTAGCAGTTTATTATGGACTTCAAGTTCACTTTCATGTAACCTGCTTTAAAATTTTACAATATTGTCCGTAATAGTCGATGGTACATACATCACGGACGCGTATATGAAGCGGTCTTGCTAAAAATTCGAATACCCTTCATTATCAAGCGCTTTACGAGATCAACTGTATTATGAAAGAAAAAATGACAATGAAAATTCGTTACGAAAATGTGTATAGCTTTTTGCTGTACATGTTTCGGTGAATATTTCAGTTTCTAGACTTCGTTTCGTTTATGTTTTTTGTATCGAAACTTCCTATCGTACGTTCCTTTGAGGTTTTTGTCTATGATTTTCTGATAATGTTCTAGTTTCAACCACTTGTAAGGTCGATATTATAGTTGGTGTAAAAATAGTAGCTTTGAAGTTATTAAATCCAGAAACATTTTTGGGCAGTATCATCTAACAACTGCATCCATTAGACAAGATTTTTGAGTGGATAGCAGAGAAATTTGCTGTGCGAAGGAGATTTGATACCACAGACTTCTTGTATAGAACACCATGTTACTCGCTAATGAAATGAAATTCCAGGGTACTAGTGAGACACGCAGTTACAATCTTGTTAAATATTCTTACTTGCCATATTGATTTGTCTTCAGTACCTGTACCAAGTATTGAGCGTTATAACTGTATTTTAGATTTATTGTATGTGCCAAAAAAATGTTGAATCTTTCAGTTCATTGTTCTGTAGATCTGATACCCAGTTATTATAATCACCCAATTGGTAGTTTTTCCATTTGCTATTGAATTTGTTTTTATTGTTGTATATTTTAATGGTAGATAAATTATACTAACAACTGCGATGGGGCAAATAGTAAGTTCAAGTTAAACATATAACGTGTGAGCAACGGAATTGTGATTCAGGGAGGGCTTTGGAAGTTTTCGCGTATGTCTTAGATTAATTTTGAGTAATAGAACTACTCGCCGTTACTAACAGGTGTACCAACCCTTTTCCCGGTAACTTAAATTTAGATTAAATCACACTGCAGGCAAAGCTGTAAAAACTGAGGTTATGTTGGCAATAAAATTTTAAATAATACATTTTAATCATGACAACCAATAGTAATTATCAAATAAGATGAGTTATATGGCCACCACCGACATCACAATGTAACTCTTCCTTTAACGCCGTGCAACATGTTCACAAATGGTGTTAAAATTTCATTAAAAACTGTTTTATAATACTTCAAAAAGTGACAGTTTAAATGAACTATTTTATTGGATTAAAATTACACATTCATGGTATGTCTATCTCCCTCTTCCAGGGCCAACTCTAAAACATAATTCCGTTGCTCTCACGTTACACTGAACATACTGTATGGAACAATAAGTGTCATTGTCTGAACAGACAGAGGCAAAACATTGAAACATAGCCAATACTAAACATAATGCACATTAATATACAGGGTCTCTACAGTAAACAAAACGAATTAGAGGTAATTGACATCGAAAATAGCGTGGATGTGTTATGTATACGGAGCATTGGATGCAGAATTACGAAATTAATAACACAGTGATCAATGATTTCAAATTAATATCGAGTTACGCAAGAAAAGACTACATAAGAGGTGGAGGTATGGCAAGAGTTACAAACGCAAATACTACGTAACAAATACAGTTCAGATAAATTTGAATTTGAGATTGCAATAGCAACAATTAATTGTATCTATAGATTGCCTAACAGTGATTTTATGTTACCTTACAAATTGGAAGTCGTACATACTAATAAACCAAGTTGACGAAGATTCTGAAATAATAATATGCGGGGACTTAAATGTCGACTTTCTCAAAGATGGAATTGCACTAAGGGATCTGTAAAACACCATCATGCAGGAGTTTAACATGGTCAATAAAATAGATGAGCCCACAGGTACGGTGCAACCTATCGAAGCATTTTAGATGTCATTTTCACCACAATAACGCAGCGCAGAACATCAATTATATATAACCATACCCATCAGTTAGTGGAAATAGGTTAGCAAACCGATGTGGAGAATATTGTTTAAACGAAAACAAGATACTTCACTGTAAGAAACAAGCAAACCTTCTCGATTCTGATGCATAGAGAAGTTGAACAAGGGAACTAGAACATTGAAAAATTGACGTAAGCACAAGACTAGATTCAACCATAAATAAAGAAACTGTCAACATTGTTATGCAAAATGGCAGAAACAAATAAAAGACTAAAACGTCAATTCTATAGAAGGACGGAAATGTTATAAGCAAAAAGTAAAAGTGACACAAAAGACTTACAACGATGAATTACGAACTCGACAAATATCAACAAAACATGCAGGATTATTACTAATGAGTACAACAATAACAGTAGAATTTGCGATTCACCGAAAAATCAAGACATGAGAACCAACTCTTAAACAGTATGTACATCAATCCGGTAACAGTAAACGAAGTGGCACTTGCGATAAGAAAATGTTGCAAAAAAGTCTTCTGGTATAGATGAAATCCCAGATGCGCCGCTAACGGTCCGGTCGATCATTTTATTATTTAGTTTTCCCGATATTTAAAAACCAAAAACTCTTGTACGGTCACGTACAAGACGTTATCTATTTCAACACAATTGATTTTAGATTAATCCTCTTAGAAACCGTGAACCAAATCTCGGGCAAAACTTCCCCTTCTTTCATCAGCTTAAATTCAATATTCTACCAATCACGACGAGTGAGAGAATGGCACAAACGAGCGTTATTATTTAAAGAACGTTTTCACACTTAAACAGACAGTTCAGTTATACATTCGCAGAGTAATAGAGTTACCCAGTTACACAAAGTAACAAGACATCAGTTACACAGAGTACCAGTATGAAGACAACAGTCTAACAGTACCAGAATCAGTGTTATGCACACAGTAACACAGACAACAGTCTAAAAGTTCAGTTATAGTTACACACAGTAACAAGACACCAGTCACACACAGTACCAGTATCAAGACAACAGTCTAACAGTACCAGTATCAGTGTTATGCACACAGTAACACAGACAACAGTCTAACAGTTACACAAAGTGAGACATCATTCAAGATAACAGTCGAAGTGTCCCATCATCATTCGAGTACCAGTATCAATACACTAGTCTAATAGTAGCAGTTAGATAGTATCAAGACAACAGTCTAACAGTTACACAAAGTGAGACATCATTCAAGACAACAGTCGAAGTAACAACATTATTCAAGACAACTTGAGTAGTAACACAACATTATTTTGATTAGCAAACAAGCTAACATATCGCAACAGTGCCAATTGTAATTGCGAAAAATTGTAAATTGTAAATAGTGATAATAAATAGTGTACATAGTTAAAGGAGTTTATCGGCAACAAGCCTTCGTACGATTAATAATGCCCAGACGATAGCGATGCAAATCATTGGCATACGTGAGCGAGAAATGTAATCGCCACGAGTCGACTACACGTAGTTCCTTGTCCATGTATCGTAAACAGTGTCACATTATAAATAAATCTTTAAAAATGCAGCCCGAAAGACCTCACCAACTATAGACCGAAATTCATACAATTGAGACGTCTAAAATATTCGATTCGTGCTTTAAGAAAATACTCTGCCCTTTTCTTGAAAATTGAGCAGTTACAACCCAACCCAACCGAACCCAATATGGATATCGAAAAAACAAGCCAACCCGTTGACTCGTTTTTTTGATAGCAAAAGAGGCAACTATTAAAACTATTTGTGATGGCCTGGAAATAATGGAAAAAATAGTGGGACTATTCTTTGACATGACTAGGGAATTCGATTCCATACACCATCATAATGGATAATAAATGGATTAGGAGTGCCGCAAGGAACTATTCTTCGACCCCTCTTATTTCTAATAAGAATTGACGACCTACCCTACAGCATGCACAACAAGCATGTACGCAGATGACATTTGCATGGTTATTGTTCAGCCTAGTACCACGAACATGATGGAACTATTCAAAAATATGGTGTAATGACTTTTTTCGCTATACATTTTATTATTCTCGCTATACATATACAAACCAGTGCAACACAACTTCGAACATAATGCAAAAAACGCGAAATAGAGACGTAATTCGAATCGATTTCTGTAAACTGACAGTTTCTCAACACTCAGTGAATGCTACATGGGCAGGAAATTTGTTAAAGTTCGCAGAGTAGGAATATGTATCATTGGGGATCAAAAGCCACTTAAAAGATCGTTATCACTATCAACGAATCTCAGTCATGGTTGATCTTCAGGTTCAGTTGTTCACGTTCATAACACTTTTTGATGAACATGTTTCACAAACACCATGGATGGCACGTTGTTAGGATTCCTTTCACATTTCTAAAACCTGTAACGTTATGGCACTAATATATTTTTTAAATTAGACTACTCTTGATACAGAGTATCCAATAATTTTTAAGATTACATATGGAAAGATTAACATATTTTCAATAATTTTTAATTATCATGATTTGAATTTTTCAAAAGCGATTTTCCAGTGAGAGGTAACAATAATAGTTTTCGCGTTAGAGCACATATGCACACACACACGCTCTCGCGCACCATTTAGATTTTAGAGCTTTGACTTTTTCGTAAAGGATTACTCACAGCATTAATGTTCACACATTATATATTACGTGTGATGCAATCAGGTGTTTCATTGCGGTATACATGCCTTTTCCGACTGCAGAATTCCTTTAATGAAAGAATGCCGCGGAATATGAATTTCCTGAATTATGTTGCTAGTATCGATGGTAATCAAATACTTCTCCTTTGTTATTTTTCAGAGGCTGGTGGTGTTTTCTTTGAACTTAACTTGTAGTAACATATGAAAAGGGTAGTATCGGTAGTTCTAAGAACCGAAACAACAGTTCTGTATATCATTTTTGGAGAGTAGTGATATCCTCTCAAAGATTTAATACTGCGATCTTCTCGAATATGTAATGAAAATGACCCGGTGAAGTGTGTTGGCATATTTGTTTCAAGATGGCGATTGACAAAATAGCCACTACTGTTTGTTTATAGCATAACATTATTTTTAATAGGGAATAGATTCAAATACGCACTCAACCATACTGTCTACCCGGTACAACAGAGCGACTCAAACAACTCGATATTCGAAATCAATTCAAATAATAATTGATTGAATACAAACGAATACCATTTAGAAAACAAATACAATATTCAAACATTTCTTTTCAGGTGTTTCATAAACTGTCAAAAAGCATATTTAGAGTACACTTAATGGACCATTTCTTCGATTTTCCGCAATGTGTAACGAACATGCCGAATTAAGTTTTGGATGGTGTTTAAGTCGATTTCTTTCAACTTTGGTCTGATTCTATTAATCAACTATTGTTCGTTTCGAGCCTCCTGGCCATTCTCTTACTCCATACGCTTGGGAGCAGCCCAAAATTTTTCGATTGGACGTGCCTGTGGTAGGTTTGAGTATTGTCCTTTTTCGTTACAAACGGTATTTTTTGCTAAGTCAGCCAATCCATTGTTTTTTCGCATAATGGCTGTTTGCAACAACACTGAGACATGTCTAACTACACCAACACCTTAGGCTCAAATTTCGATTTACTGCCATATCTAACATTGTCCGATGATGCTTCAATGTTGTCAGTATAAAAGCCGTTGTTTCCACTTAATTCATGGTGTGAAAGTACGATTCGTCATTCAAAAGGATGAAAATTCAATTCGCAAAGTGATTGACACGAAGAGCACGGCAGCATTTTGGTATTTTTTCGAGATGTTGCTGTGTTTTTTTCGATAAATTTGGTTTTTTTTTCAAAATACGATGGACTGTTCCGTTTGAAATATGAAATTTTCGTGCCAATTTGCGTAATGATTGCCCAACCTTCTTTTTGGCAGATTTCTTTTTATTTTCCGGATCTTTACCTTCACGACAATCCTTCAAAATACGGATAATAGTTGCACCTGAGATTGGCTTGTCTTTGAACAGTGCAAGAATTTCATTTGTACTGCGCAGTCCAAACAGATTACGGAGTTACGTTTGCGAAAATCCAGCTTATGACATTTTTAATGGCAAATTTCACAAACCGTGTTTGACAGTACAGCAAAAATACAGTTACGTCTGACAAGTGCATTGGTTGACATTTGTGTGTTTATGCAGTCAAAAACAAATACCTGTTTTAGTCTCAAAAAAAAGGTATATTAAAAGTTATTTCTTACAAATAAAAAAATTATTTGACTCAAATCAAACAATGCAACAAAACATCATGTCAGTAACCTAATTTTCTGCAAGTAATTAAATTTGGCCACGGATGTGAAGAAAATACTTACTCTTTGAAATTTTCTTTGTATTTGTGCCTCAGTAAGTTTTTCGAAGTAGGTTGTTGACAAAGATAAGTTTGTGCGTGATGTTTGATGATTTTGCTTCAAACATGACAGGTCGAGCCTCTTCATTCGTAAGAGATGGTTGTTCTGAGCAACGTTGTGAACAAGATTGGTATTGCTGCTCAAACTAATTGGAAGTATCTGTTACAATGGTATAACCTATCAGTATAAACAAAATTCTTATACTATCATCAAATAGGAATTACATTTCAGGAAAAGAACTTTTTTTACACTCGTCTATGTAACGTGAGAGCAACGGAATTATGTTTTAGAGTTGGCCCTGGAAGAGGGAGATAGACATACCATGAATGTGTAATTTTAATCCAATAAAATAGTTCATTTAAACTGTCACTTTTTGAAGTATTGTAAAACAGTTTTTAATGAAATTTTAACACCATTTATGAACATGTTGCACGACGTCAAAGGAAGAGTTACATTGTGATGTCGGTGGTGGCCATATAACTCATCTTATTTGATAATTACTATTGGTTGTCATGATTAAAATGTATTATTTAAAATTTTATTGCCAACATAACCTCAGTTTTTACAGCTTTGCCTGCAGTTTGATTTAATCTAAATTTAAGTTACCGGTAAAAGGGTTGGTACACCTGTTAGTAACGGCGAGTAGTTCTATTACTCAAAATTAATCTAAGACATACACGAAAACTTCCAAAGCCCTCCCTGAATAATAATTCCGTTGCTCACACGTTAGAATGTCTAACATAATTACCGTAAATTATACACATGATTCCACATGCAAAATTAATTCCTTTTTCAAAATAAAGTACCGGTCGGGATCTCACCATTTCTGGGATACAGCGTGCTGAAATTTGATTATGAAATTCCTTTTTATAGTATTTTGAAAGTCATATAAGCTACTAATATTCAATTTTGTAAATTCTCATTACAATTGATGTCGTAGCTTGACAACATTTTAAAAAATGTTCCAAATTGTACATAGACAAAAGATTATGACTTCGTCGTTGAAGTCCAGTCCACATTTTATAATAATTGACAGTTTGCAATAGCCACATAACAAACTGCAGAATTTGATGTAAATTGATGACTTTCTTTCTGCAAGTCAATTTCATGACATCTTAAAACATATGTTTAGATGCAGGTTTCCTATTCGTGGGTAAGAAATCAGTCCAGGTCTTCATTGGACCTGGAAGTGGCGCACTTTGCATACTGTCGATCTCATTTAGCACCACTCTATAAAAGTGTTGTGTTGTAGTGCGATAGCCGACATGCCATCACACCCTTTGATTGAAGCCCAGGTTGAGTGCCCATTACCCTAATAAATTTACTTGACAATTGTGTATGCCGCTCATATTAATGATTCGTTTAAGTGAATGGTCTTTACTGTTCAGTTATATTCCGTAAATATAAATATGACATATCATAAAGATTCATTTACATGTTACCTTTAAGGTGTGAAAATATTCCATCCATTACATATTGATGCACTTGTTGCATAAGCAAGTGATTTGGGTAAATTCAGTCATTTACTTATTTCTTGCATTACTGGAAGGTATGATAATAGTTTTAAAATTATATAGAATATAAGGTGGTAATCAGCACTTCCAGTTTATAAGTAAAAAACAGTGGAAGTGCTAACTTCAAAGTACAATAAAGGACTTGCGATACCAACAACAGAGGTTTTGGCAATTAATTTTATAATAAATACAACAATGAGATCTAGAGAGACCACTAGCTTGTGGTGGATTAACATGGTATACCCAACTTGTTGGGTGTTGAACACGTTACGAAATAGACAAAAATACTAATAAGAAAGGAAAAAAATAATGGAAAAGGTAAATGAAAATAAAGAACAATATGCAAAGTTAAGAACGGGACCATGTAACGGGGATGTAAGAAACACGGTCACGGAAACCAAGCAGAAAGGCTATTATGGCCAGGACTTAAAGAAATAGAAAGAACAAAATGTGGACTAATACTAGTAGCGAAAGATAACGTCAAACACACTATAAAGGAGCAATATGCAAAAGAAAGTATCTTGCAGACAGAAATGCAATTAGTTAGGAGGAAATATGGAATATAATAATAGCATATGGGAAGAATGAAGACTTTTTGAGCATGTACAAAAAGAAATAGGACGAGGGTGAGGGCGGGGATTTAAATCGCTGAGTAGGAAACCAGAATGAAGGCATAGAAAAATATTTAGGAAAAGTAGGAGCACCGAGGAGAAATAATAAAGGAGGCAGAATAATAGCAATAAGTATAGAGAATAGCCTAGTGATACTAGTGTAACATTCACAAGTATTCCAGAGTAATTTCTAATCACTAAAAACAAATGCAGTATATACAAAGCACCTCACTAGAAGTAAAAGAAACTGAGTGAAGGAAGATATAATGAAAGATATATTAAACGTAAAATTTAGAAAACTAGATATCATAAATGGAATAGAAGAGACATGGGAAATGTATTATGTGGAGCGCAGCGATAATATCAAAATTAAAGGGAAAATATATACATGGAAAAAGTACCTAAATACAAAAGAAAACATAAAAAACGTGAGAAATATAAAGCCAGCGAAAATAGGTGAAAATTTCTAAAGTAAAAGAAGAGTAATTAAAGAACAACAAATAATAGGGCGATTGAGAAAACATTTTGAAGAATTACGACATTTGTAAATTAAAATAACGGAAACGAAAGAAGCCATGGTGATATGGATGCAGAGGGGACATTCTAGAAGAAGATATCAAGAAAACTAAACATGGTAAAAAATCATCTTGAGTGGACAATAAAAAATTGGGAATAATGGAATATATGGGAAAGAAGCCAAGCCAAGCATATAGAACTCTACAAGATACCGAAGACCATTGGGATAGTAACAGAATGTAATATGGGCACTATATGAGAAAGGTGATAAAATATACTTCGACACTACAGAAAAATAACTGTAAGAAGTGCCATGCAAAAGTATTCGCTGGAATAGTTAAAAAATAAAATAACGATTAAAATCCAAAATACAATAGAAGAATCCAAATGTGGTTTCACATTGCATTTAATATTTATGACCAGACAAGCCAGCGAACGAACAACTTATTAATAAAAACAGTAAATATATAACCCTCTTTGATGATTTGCATTGCGGAAAAAATCAATAATAGGATGGGAAGCGATGAATGAAATTGAATGAAATTGACGCGAAAAAGAAAGTACCAGAATAATAGAAATAGAAGTAGTTAAAATGTAGTTTAGTCCGACAATAATGTGTAGCAGTGGACAATGAGACAACATTTGCTTAAATACAGTGGAAATGAGATTTAAGACGAATAGAAAATAAAACTAAGAGTACGACAAAATAAGGAACTAGGTACACAGACGAAACATTCAAATGGAATGCTTTGCTTTTATTGTGTGATTTTGGTTGTCTTATTTATTCTTAAGGGTTGTTAAATTCACTGCCCTCGTATATTTTGTTATACAACTAGGCAAACATAGCTGGTAAATTAATGAAGCTTATTGAATTTTAACCTCTTAGTTAATCAATTTAAATTAAAAAGAAATATTTTCATTCATAACAATATATGATATGTAAATCATTATGGAAAATTTATTTTTACTGCCCGCAGCTGGGGTACGATTTTAGGGGTTGCTATCAAATTAAACACGTCATTTAAACAGCAATTTTATTTAATTCATTTAATTATTCCCAATTCATATGAAATTCTTGAAAATAATTATTTCTTTTGTTTGCCGCTGGCCAATAATGCATTTCACCTAATCTTCGCAACAATTGACAATTACTAGATCAATAAAATGGAAAACGGTGATACCATTTTCTAATTTAATATGGCTTCGCTAGTATGACATTAGAGCATCTAGCAAGTCCACACCTCTCATAAATTTATTATATATAGGTTTTCACCACTTGTGGACATTTTCTATTTCAATGGAAGACTTTGAATTCCGACCCTATCTTTTCACATTAGTTAGTGGATAAGCACCAGAAAATGTGCTTGCTACATGGACCGATCTTTTACCAAACTATTTTATAGGTCTTGTATAAATACTGTCAATAATTGTTTCTTTTTCCACAAAAGTTCATTTACCTTTCTTCTTCATAACATTATCCTCCGGGAAAGTCAGTTCAGGGAATCTATTGATACTAATTGTGCAAAAAACTAGAAATCCATTGTTGACCAGCTCAACGAATAATTTTTGGGAAGAAAACCAGTTGTCACAAAATACTAGGTGATTTACATCTTTCCTTAGATTAGTACTAGTTGCAAAACAATATTCGCACTTGCACTTAACTCTGGATAATTTTCTACTTTGTTTATTTTGCCAGTATATATTTCGAAATTGTGACCAAATCCATTAGTATCGCAAATGACAAATATTTTGTAGCTCAACAATTTATATATATATATATATATATATATATATATATATATATATATATATATATATATATATATATATATCAGATTAGGCACACATTTTTATTGCAGGTGACTAATGGTCTGATTTTATATAGCTTACCTTTTTGATGGTGGTTTCCTCAGCGTTGTCATTCAAGTGTAAATATATATACGAGTATTTTTTGCCCAGTACATACGTAATCTTGGCAAAAATAGACATGTAAATTACAGTTCCAAAAAATTGTTCTATTCAAATTGTATATCTTGTTTGGATTTTGTTGTATAGAATATAAATTACTTTATTCAACAATATGATCTAAAATAATCGACAAAATTACGAAAGTATCCAATTGGCGTTTTCAGTTCTCTCGCCTCAGGAATATTACCAAACAAATCTGGCACATCCCTAACACTTTCATTTCTGGCCGTATCCTTCCATAAAACAGGTCAACAGGAATTTTGACTATGATAAGAAGGTGCGAAAAAGTTTGTATCCAGGGGAACGGTTGATCAATATCTTAAAAAAATCGTAGTTTAAATTTTTATTTAGAGTTAAATCGAAACATATTTATATATAAATTTTTATCAACTTTGCTATCACATCAAGTTACAAAATAGTGGAAAAAAGTTAAAAGTGAAGCCTATTACTTTTTCTTTCACGTGTATAAGTATTTTCTCTCACTAAACCCCAAATTTAATCCCCCATCATATTTTCATTGTAGTGGCCTTGATAACGTTGTTCGAAGTTAATGATATCTTGATAAAAACGTTCTCCTTGTTCTTCTGAGTACGCCCCCATGCTGTTTTCAAATTTATTTATATGAACAGCGTATATAATTTTTTGCATTCTGCAACCCATGGTTTGTTTTAAAGTCTTCTAACATGGTTTGTTCTAAAGTCTGTTATTAACTATTTTTCGGTAATTTTCAATTTTGTTATTGAGCTTGAGCACTATTAAGTAATTTTGGAAATTCTTCACTGGCAAAAAGTTCTATAATTTGTGGACCAACGAAAGTTCCAGCTCTAACCTTTGCTTCAACAAATTTTTTACAAATGTGAAAGCTTCAGATCTTTCACCCAGGTTTTTAACGAATTGTTTAATAGGTCCTAACTTGATGTGTAAAAATAATTAATACATTTTCAGGTTTAGCAATAGGTTCACATTTAACACTGTTTCGGTTCTTAGTGGCCATGATCGTTCATGATAGTGTTGAGTTATCCCACAAACAGAGATAACAGGTATATTTTGTGTATCCACACTGTAGCCCCATTAAAAATCCTACCATCTTAAAATTTCCAATGAGCTGCCACTCATACTCTCTATAATTTAAAGCTTCGAGTAAAATTTTGACACTTTCATAGTTTTCTTTCAGATGTACAGAATGAGCGACTGGAAGAGATGGACATTTATTGCCGTTATGTAATGAAACTGCTTTCAAGTTTTTCGTCGAACTGTCAATAAATAAACGCCACTCATTGTGAACACAGAGTATAACAATTGATTCAAACAAACCTCTTATGTCATTACGATAACAAAGCTTCTTCTTTGGTGAAGAACGTAGCAAATGTATCATGCCGACTTCGTTGATCAGTTATTTTTACTTCAATAAGCAAATTCTATTGCTTTAAACGAGAGCCCAAATAGCTAAGTCTTAATCTTAGGCAAATTTAAATCTCTTATTAAGTCATTAAAGTCTTATGAAGTAAGAAAATAGGGTTTTGGTGGTTTTTGTGACAGTACAAATTCTTCATCTTCAATATTTTTATTTGAACTCTGAGATGAGCTTGAATGAGACTTTTTTAAGTGGTTCAAGTAGTGGAAGTTGTAGGCTATGTGAGATTGGGGCAGAAGATAAAGCATGGTCAGGATATTCGATGGATTTCGCAATTTTGTCTTTTAGTGGGATTAACTAATAAAGATAAAAATTAACATATTTTAAGCATTTATTTATATAATAAACATTTATTTTCCTAAACATCTTTTGCAATTACTGCAAGCAACACGTGGAGCCCAGGGTTTGCCTAGATTCAGAATATGACAGTTGAAATAGGCTTCACAACGCTTTTTACATGCGTTTAAATAAAATTTTATATCTCGTACTTTAATAGATGTTCAAAATATGTAACAAAATGCAAAACAAATATGTAACAAAATGCAAAACAGATAGTTGTTGTTTATCACTTACGTGACATCTGCAGGCGCTGTGATAGTTATGGCAATTTTATTTTTTCGCGGTATTTTTTTCCATTTTAATTTCATTCAATTAGTCCAAATATCAAGAATGATGATCGTTCACAAATCAAGAATTACCGACAAGTTGAAATACTTCATAATTTTGCGAAACATATACCGAAACATTCAATCCCAACTCTTCAGTGATGTAGTGACGAGTATCACTGATGCTTGTTGATGCACTCAGCATTCTGGTTTTCATAAAACTTTTTACGTCCTCAATTACAAGATCACTACTTAACCACTCACAATTATGTTAATGAAACTCATTTTCATTATTTGATTTTTCAGAAATGTAGCTGTCACTCGTCCCCATGTTGTATGTGATGGCGTGTGATCGCATTGAGCTTCAAAAAGAATAAAATAATATCCTAAATTATGTTCGCACTTTGTTTGTTTTTCATCATAGCTTGCCCGAATTTAACAGAATCGATTCTTACAAGTTTTTAGACTTTCAATTTCTTCTGGTGTAGTTATATGTAAAATGTGCCACCATGTGTGGGACTGTATCAGAATTTCAATAAAATTGATGAAAATTCGAAATTGTTTCCTCCTTTTCAGCGCTATTTGTTAAGGATGCAGCACATGTAATTTTAAAACCTCTTGGCTCACTGATAATTTAAAATAATTAGATAGAGATATAAAGCCAATACTAAATACAAAAAATACGCGGTGGTTCGCACTGAACACACCACATTTTTTATATACGATAACTGAAAAAATGATATTATTATCAAAACTACCACAAAAGCAAACTTTTTGAAGAATATGGATATTTTTCCTTTATTTGTAAGCATAGAAGAGTCACAAAATAAATTTTAGGACAGACAAAAAAAATGGAGCGTTGTGTAATTCTATGAATAGTTCCCTATTTCTCTATTTCTTCTTCGTTCATTCCTGATCCTGCTTCACTAGTCTCATTTGCTGATTCTCAATTATTTTCTTCCAAATTCATCCTAGCAGCTTTTGAAAACTAATGGGTCATATTCTTCATCACTTTTACTCAAGCAACTGTTCGCTTTCCTCTGGTATCTGTTTACTTTGCAAGGAATAATGCTTAATTTTCCATGAAATGTCGAAGGATCCATAACCTAAGAATAATCACAAATATAAACAATTATAAAGAAAATGTACGAATTAATTTTCCTAACATGCATTTCATGATAGCTTCATGAAATGCACCATTCATTCATTCACCGTATCTATCGCCTTATGTTACTACTTGTTACTTGTTAATCATGTTACACTAACACTTGACAGCACGTGGTTATATTTTAAGACGGGAATGTATTAAATATGCTGCACCCGCCCATCGCTCATAAAATATTTTTCTGTTCCGCATACAGTTGTAGAAAGGGTACGTCGAGAATTTGCTGTTTTTGGTGTTAAGAAGTTTAAACCAGGAATTAATGGTGTTATCCATTACTTTATGATATTGCACATATAAGGTTTTAAGCTGAAAGACCATTGAAACAAAATTAAGAGATGTAAAGCCATCTGCTATACAAACGAACTTGAAAGAAATGAAAACGATTACTAATCATGAAGATAATGAAAGCGAAAGAATCGAAAACATATAAATGAAAGTAACAATCAATTAATCACAAACAATAAATCGATAGCAGATAAAAACGTTTCTCTTTAACATTTCCAAATGCTTGCAATGTGGAGCAAATAAAAATTATGACCGTTAATAGCGAGAATGTATGAATTGTAGGGAGAAGGATGGATATACTTACTTGCGGTCACATTTTATGGCAATCTAGTTGTGATGAAAATAGCCAACGCCAGAAATCTCAAAGCGTAAAACTAGCTTTACGTCGACCGAACGACGACATTAAACGCTTAATTTCTTCTCGTGTGGTGGTAACTTGAACGGACGGCAACTATATTGTGGGTGGTAGGTGTTAAATCAACCCGTAACGAAGGCAAGATTTCCCTGACCTTTTGGCATGTGCTATAAATAAAGCAACCCACGAAAAAGCAACGGCGCCACTATACCAGTTCGATAAGCATCGGTTTTCGGAACTAGAAAACTTTATACCGTGTATATATAAATTTGTTCCCGAGTGTTTTCTGTTGTTTATTACAAAACGTTCATTGATTTCGTCGACTAGAAGCTCATGTTGCCCTAATTGAAAGAAAAATAGTTTATATTAATTTTTGTTAATGTCTTGTCAGTTATTGAGTATATGTTTTTGTAAGTTTGGTCAGGGGCAAGATATTTGTGAAAAGTGCACACGAACTTTTTGTATGTATCTTGAAAATTTATTTTGTCCCGCGTTCCATCTTCAACCTTGGTTGTTTTATTTTCCGAGGTGGTGGACATTGAATTTTGATTATTCACGACGTGTTTCAACTTTCGCGCATTTTAAGTGAAAAGGAAATTTAGACAGAACTGGAACGCGAGTGTTGGGAGTGCGTTCGAAATTCGAACGGTGAGCTTGTAGGAGGAGGGATCGACCACAGAAAAGTGTTGAATAGCCAATTTCAGTGGTTTGGAAAATATAATAAATATAATATAGTGTAGCGTATGTAACAAAAGTTTTGGGAAAATTTTTCGTATTATTTATTTCCCATAAAAAATAAAGTAATGGACATCATTGGATCAAGTTTCTCCAAGTTTTACAAAATGTCGTACAAATTAGAATTGCGGAAAGGTATTTACAATTTGATTGGCTAAATGCCCAAACGTGACATGGTCGCCATTTATAGAAACCAAAAATAGGCAACAGTTTACCCCGCCATTAAGGAATGTGAGGAAGGTTTTGTGAATTAATCTTCCCAAAACGGGTCGCCGTCGTGTTTTGAATCATGCAAGGCTTAGAACTTCATTGAATCAGCAAGAAATAGAAAAGGTGTTTCAACGAGAAGATTAGGCCGAAGATTTCACATATGACAGCCAAGAGGGAAATTAGCAGAAATAATTTAAAATATAGAAAGCGACGAAAATGTCCAAAATGACCCGGCTGCTCAATTAGAGAGGATTCAGAAACGCCACGATAATTTTAGACCACAAAAAATATTTTACGTTATCTAACTCCGAAATAAAAGGAAACGAAGGCAACATTGAGGACGTTCCTAATGACGTAAGGTATCAGAAAATTTGAGGGCAAGGTACTAGCTGGTGCACAATTTCGGAAGTTGGTTTTTCATGTTGGGCGAGTTAGGAGGAAAGCTGTAAATGCAGACATTTATATTCGAAGATTCCTCCCCAAATTAGTTATGCGAGAAAACCCAAAGATTGGTTAAGGCAGCAAATATTCCATGTGTACCTAAAGAGGATAATCCCCCGAATATTCCACAGGCACGTATTATAGACGAGTTTTGGGCTTTACTCGGTAGAAAAGTTTACGATGGTGGGTAGGAAGCCCAAAATGAAGAACAACTACGACGAACAATATATCAAAAGATTCGAGAGAGACACTTACAGTCCAAAGGCTGATGAAAGGCATTCGCACCAAATTGCGAACCATTGAAACTGCTATGTGATACATTATAATAATAGTTAAAGCTTCACTGAATCATTTTCTGTACTACCAAATGAAATAAAACAATTATAATTTCAATAATTGTATTTCAAAAAATTTCACAAATCTTTTTTTCATACTTTATTCGCGACAAATGAAGAAATAAATAAAATTTAACAACATAGCGCTGGTGAAACAAGCGGTACTCACGAAAGACGTGTCAATGGTATTAGCGGCAAGCGAAGAAAAAAGTTATACATTTTTAAAACAAGTACACGTTGAAAACGCCTTTACATTCGAATCAATATGAGGTAAATAAAATTTAGGAAGAAAATATAAAGCAACAAATTCACCAAAAGTTTGATCTCGGGCAATATACTTACCGTCGCAGTCGGTACAGAACTGCATTATTTTGCCGTATATGATACGAGCGGGTGATTAGGAACATTTTATAGCGCAGCGATAAAATAATAATTGCATACTCACGGCAATATTTACAGATGTACTTATATTTGATTTTTTTGTTATACAATTTTCTTCCACATGAACTTCATTCAGCACAACATATTTGACGAAGTAATGAGTTCGCGCATTTTATAGTCGGGTTGAGGTAACCATTAGAATTCTCAGCAGATGGATCCGCGAATAAATTGTATAAATAACAATTTTTATACTATTAATTTGAATAATAAACAAAAATGTATGTGTTTGCATTTTTAGTATATCATTCCCGTTAAAAATAAATCCATAACTATATCAAATATTTCTTTGATTTAAAAGAGAAATATACATGTTTTGGTTGGTTTGTTTCGAACATTTTCTTTGACGGTTTGACCACGACGCGTTTCGGCTGGTGTCATTTTCAAGTGGTGCGGTTTTGTGGATTGCCTGCGGTATTATTGTAAAGTAGGAGGCTGGGGGTGAATATCCAGTCGGATGTGCTGTTGATTTATATGTTGATGATGTGATTTTGATTTTTCTTTAAATATTTCGAGATTTTCCATAATGTTGAGCTTCTTGCTTTTTTGTTGGGTGTGAAGTATTTTCATTATTCTGTCTATTGTCCTGGGTTCGTGGTTGTTTTTGATGAGGTGTTCTGCTTAGTTTCTGTCTGTTTTTCCTGTTTTAAATGAATGCAAATGTTCTTTCTATCGGTCTTTGAATTTCCCGTTTGTCCTATATGGTTGTTTTGCAGGTGTTGCGTTCTATTTTGTAAATGCCGCTCCGTTCGTATTTGTCTGTGTTTTCCAAAGTTTCCTCAAATACGAATGGAGCGGCATTTACAAAATACAATGCAGTACATGCAAAAACAACTATATAGGACAAACGGGCCGGAAATTCAAAGACCGATACAAAGAACATTTGCATTCATTTAAAACAGGAAAAACAAACAGAAACTATGTAGAACACCTCATCAAAAACAACCACGAACCCAGGACAATAGACAGAACAATGAAAATACTTCACACCCAACAAAAAAGCAAGAAGCTCAACATTATACAGGCGAAACAAGGACCCACCACAACAATCGAAATATACATATACATGTGAGTCAAAATCAAAAGTGATGACCTGTGGTTTAAAAAATGGGGGTACCAGTGCACAACTATAAAATACAAGCATGCCAAGTAACCACACCGCAATAACAATTAAAATGTGCGATTATAGGCCACCGACTACAAGTTTTCAAATTGCTTTTTGCACATTTAACGAACAGCAATATTTTCATTTTATTTTTGTGTTTATTTAATTCTATTGTAAACCAGTTGTGCTATTCACTACATTCTGCGGGATATTTGCTGCCAAATAATTGAATTAAAATAATGTATTTTTAATGGATGCGCAAGTTATATAGAAATATTTTCAAATATTTAACCCTTATACGACACTTCAATTGTTGTGTTGCTCTTTGTATTTTTATTTATTGTTATATTTCCGTTCTGTTAGTTTTTCAATTTTGCGTTTTTTATTATTTTAAAATGTATCGAAATTTTGACATTTTTGACTTCGTCAATCTTTTTATAATAATTATTATATATGGACTAATTTTATACCTCAAGGGTGTTGTGAACATTAATTAAACGGGTCCATGAATACTAACTGGTGGGTCGCTAGACACTATTGTTCCTGTATTATTACACTTCTTCAGTGGCCATTACCAAGTTGTTGAAATACCTTTATGACCTTATATCTTGACATTTAACAGTCGTTCTTGTTTAGTCACAGCAATGTGCTGGAGAAAGTTTCTTCTGTCAATGGTTTGTTGGGAGTGATTGGGTCGCGCCAAGAAGTTATGATAGCCAGTTCATCTAAAGGTATTTCAACTACTAACGTTCTTAGTAATTGCTACTGATGAAGCGTTATAACACAGAAACAGTATTGCCTAGCGACAACTTTTGATAAAATTGGAAGGGATTTAAAGGATTTTAAAATTCTGGAAGAGAAAAGAGGAATCTGTAAATGTCGATAAAAATATAGTGATCCACGCACGGAATCGTATAAAAAGAACACCAGGAAACGATGAGAGTAGTATTAGTTTGACAGATATACTATCCACGACGGTGGAGTGTCGTTAATAAAACTAAAGTGCAAAAATTGAATATGATAATAAAGAAGAAAAGGACAGTGATTTGCGAAATTGATTGAAATGACACCAGAAAAGCAACGCTAAGTGTTGAATCAAGTGGACACTCCACACGTCTTTAAATGTCACCCATCTAAAATAAATTTCAATAACGAAATCCGAAGATATTATAAAGAATTAATAATTATATTATTCATCAACGAACCCACGCGATTTATTGTACAAATAATTATAATATTTAAAAGGAACCCTGAGATAAAATGTAAATTCAATAAAATTCAAATTTTGAGCTTAATTTATTGTAAAATTGAGATATATCAATTTTGTTTAAGTAAATTTTTTGTGTAATTTTGTTATTGTGGTATTTAAAATTTTCAATTTTTTGATTTCATTAATTAAGGCAGCATAATGTTAATAAAAAATTAAACTAATTACATCATATCAATATACGCTGCTGGACACAACATTTTTGACACTTGATGTTATTCTGAATTTGTTCACCTACTGTAATCTTTGTGTTTCAATTCATGTTTATGTTATTTGCGATACATTTTAACATTATTGACACACATAATTTAATAAAAACGCAGTTTAAAGTAAAAAAATAAATATTTAATGAAATGTATTATAGAAAAAATATAGTAATACTCACAAGAAAACAAAGAATTTAACACTCAACACTCCCCCTAGCTGCTGTTAGTGCAAGTTAGCTATCACATCTTGTGGCAACTGTGTTCATTCTTCCTGAAGGGCAATTCGTGGTTCTGGAATGGTTCAGGAATATTTTCTCTGCGTAGAATACGTCTTCCAAATGCATCCCAGATATGGTTTATCGGATTCATATCCGGACTTCTTGCTGGCCATTCCTCTCCACACAATAACTCCTCCGCCTGCGCCTCCGCCAAAAGGTGTTTGTGGAGAGATGTAGCAAGCGGCGTAACGTTCTCCTTGATGTCTCCATACTCTTCCTCGACCATTGGAGATCTTAACGTAAATCGCGATTCATCGGTGAAGAGAACATTTTCCCTCTGTCCAGCGCCTATGCTTCATAGCAAAGTTTAATGTGTCTCTTCGATGATGCAGAAGCAGAAGCGAACCTGCAGCACGTCTTCTCGAGGTAAGGGCAAAAGTCTTTAATCTTCTTCTAACCGTACGCGAAGAAACATTTGTTTGCCGAGCATTTACTAGACGTTGTGCAACAATGTTAGAAGTCATATCTCGATGTCGCAAAAGACACATAAACCGATGATTTCGATCGTTAGTAGACGTTTTGGGACCTAATCCAAGTCTCCGGTTGTAAGCGCAAGTCTGGTGAAATCGTCTAATAACGTTATTGACGGAACTTCGTGGGAAACCTTGAGCTCATGCAATATATCATACACTCCGTCCATCTTCCGAAAGACCAACTGCTTTTCCTACCTGCCAGTTCCCATTTTTAATGAATTTGAATTTTAATTTTATTTGGGAATTGTTGGTCAAAGTTTTTTCTTTATTTTACAATAATTATAGTTTGCATAAATTAATATTTCATTGTGTCCATTTAGTTTTACACGACGTTTAGAATTATGGATAAATTCATTTTCAAGGTTAGATGTAATGTCTTAGTACAATGTTTAAGTTTAAGTTAATAAGTTTTTTCTACATTAGTATTAGCACATGGTATAAATAAATATAATTTACTTACAATTTATATGTACTTTTATTTCTTTAAATTCTTTATTATATGCAGTTTCTTAGATTTTCAATTTGCATTTCAGCGGTTTCTGAAATGTTTTAGTTTTATTATTTATTTCTAAGCGGTAAAGTATAATTATGATGCAGAAACAATTGTAAACATGTGTTGCTACTACAAGTTAATACATAGGAAAACATAAAATCATGCATTAATCAAAGCACCGTTCCTCCATTTTTACTATTTTTATGTATATACAGTATGCCCACTTAAGTTGGAACCATATGGAAAACTTTTTTATTATTGGTTTTGTGAAAAAAATTGATAAAAAGTTGTGAATGTTCCAAAACTGAAAATGCTATCTGAATCTGAAATAACTATCAGATTTTCATCAGTTTTTTTAAGCCATATATGAGGTTTGTCTAAAAATATCAATTTTACTCAGGAGTAAAGTACCTTTATTTTTTATAATACAGAATAATATTATAAAGTAAAATTATTTTGAATTATAAGTTATATTCAAATATGCAATTACAGCCATTTAGCTTAAAAATTAAGGTTTGGTGATTATTTACTAATCATTTCGTATTAATTATTCTGCCTGATACAATTTAATGTAATCAATGATGCACTGACATGAAATATTTGACAGATCTCAGAGTGAGTTTGTATTTATAAAATTAGAGTAACATTGCCAAATTTACTAAATGAAGAAAAAATAGAAATTGTGTTAATTGTTGGAGAAAATTACAAAACACATCGAGTAAATATTTTTAATAATAGACATCCGCATAGAAACATTGGGCATTCAACAGTACCAAAAACAACAAATAAATTTAAGATCAGTGGAAGTATTGAAAATAATTTTAAGAATAAACGTAGAAAACGGGTTGCCAATGAAGACACTGAATTTGAAGTGATACTTTCTGCCGTAGAAGAACCAAAAATGTTTTTATGCAAAAGGGCTTCTGTAATCACAAATACTTCAGTAGATAAAGAAATATTTTAAAACGGTATAAATATCATGAATACAAACCGCAATTCGTACACATATTACTACCAAGGGCTTACAATATTCGATTTGAAATCTGCGCTTTGATACAAGGAATGTTGGAAGAAGACAGGCATTTCACAAAAAGTATAATTTTTTTTCCGTTGAGGCAACATTTTCATCCAACGGAACCGTCTCATGTGAAAATTTTCCCTGGTGGTCCGACAGTAATCCAATTTTGTAGTAAAAATTCGTAACCAATATTCGTTAAAAACGAATGTATGGTATGGTATTTACAAAAATAAATTAATTGAACCTTTTTTTCGACATTCCTTAAATGCCGCACATTACTTACAATTATTATAAAATCAAGTAAGTGATTTTTTTGCACCAATTTACGTTACAAGAACCTATGGAAATTTGGTTCCAACAAGACGGCGCCTCCATTCATAGTACTGTAGACGTTGAAAGTATGTTTAATGGAAAGGTTATTCATAGGTATTCAGATATTTGTCCTCCCAGGTCTCCTGATTTAACTCCCATGGACTCTTTATGGGATTACTTAAAACAGCAGGTTTATCATCGAGGGCCATTTGTAGGTGTAGACCATTTGGAAAGGATTATTTCTTAAGAATGCCATAAAATTACTCCAAATATGATACTGACAGTAATAAAAGCGTTTGAGAAAATAACAAATAAATGTTTACAAAGAGAATATGGATATGTCGAAGCATTAGTAGATTAAATTAAAAGTTAATTATTTTTGTTACTGTATAAATAGCTGTTTGTTTACTAAATATTCTTTGCATAGTTTTTCCTGTATCTAAAATAAATAATTATTATGCATTCATTACGAATTTAAATTGCAAGATTGTTCAAAAACATTCACAAATGGGAAGGTTTATATATATATATATATATATATATATATATATATATATATATATATATATATTATAATTTATAATGTAAAACGTAAATAATCACCAAACTTTAATTTTTATGATAAATGGCTCTGTAATTGCATATTTGAATATAGCTTATAATTCAAAATAACTTTACTTTAAATATTATTCTGTATTGTAAAAAATAAAGGTACTATACTCTTGAGTAAAATTTTAAGTTTTGGAACATGCACAACTTTTTATCAACAATAATTTGGCTTTCACAAAGCCAATAATAAAAAAGCTTTTCCATATGGTTCCAACTTAAGTAGACACACTTAGATTTACTATCTTATACACAGTTGAAAACAAATATAATTGGCATTGGCATTTTATTAATGTTGTTGTATATACTCGTAGGTTGTGTGTGTCAGTTTTATAATAATTATAAAACCGACACACACAACCTGTTGATGTTGTTGGTGTCGTTTTTTATGTGAATCATTACTTTGATTATTCTTGATTATTCCACATTGTTTTTCTATTTCTAGAACTTTTGGATTATTCCTTTCAAAAGGTGTTTTTTTTTCTTTAGCATGTTTTGTGGTTGTAATAATGTATAAGGAAGAATACACAGATAACGTAAGTAAATTGCTAGATCACAAAAAGACATACGAAAGGTTAAATTCATCTCTCCAAAACTATACTGTTTACCAAAATTACACACAAAAGAAAACCCTGTCCGACTGATTTGCAGTGATGGATTGATGATGGACTTCGCAGTGTGCAAGTCCATCATATAACGTTGCCAAATTTCTAGAAAATTCTATTGGTAAAATTCTCGAAAAAAAAATGAATATCACACGAAAGATTCATGGGAATTGTTAAAGTTTATTAAAGCACAAAGTATACCTAAAAATCATAAACTGATCAGTCTAGATGTTATATCGTTATATACTAACATCTCTGTTAACCTAGCAACACACATTATAGAAAAAAGGAATTCCTTGAAATCACACACCCCTTTAACCAAAGACTTCTTCATAGCTATATTATTTTGTAGTATGTAGTAGTTTGTTAAACTCCACGTATTTCACATTTAATGTCAAGTTGTACAAAACTGCTAATATATCTGCTAATATAACTGACAAAAATAATTAATTAAATTAAAATAATGTTCTTCAAACGCTACGTAGATGACTGCATATTCGCCATTTTCAATAACAAAGAAATTGTGATTCTCAATTCAATAAATTTCTCAATAAATTACAATTCACTATAGAAAGTGAAAGCAACAACACAATAAACTTTCCCGATATAAAATTATTACACAGGGACGGTCTATACTGACTGGTATTCTAAACCTACCCATTCTGGAAGGTATCTAAATTATTATTCATGTGCCCCCAACATACATAAAATAATCACAATCCACAACTTGGTAGATAGATGCTAGACTTTCTCAAGCAAGCAGTTTTTCCACAACAATTTTAAAAAAAGATTACTTAAAACAAAATAATTACCCCGACCATTTCATCAACAAAAGATTAAATAAACTCTCAAATAAAAACAAATGCTATATTACAATTATGTCTCCATCATAATGATATTTTTACCGCTTAGAAATAAATAATAAAACTAAAACATTTCGGAAACCGCTGAAATGCAAATCGAAAATGTAAAAATCTGCATATAATAAAGAGTTTCAAGAAATAAAAGTACATTATTAAAAAAAAGAGGTTCTCCGAACCGAATCACACATAAAACGATATACAAATTTTATCATTCTGGCCAAAATTTCAACACGTGTTATTTTTGTTTTTTTTTTTTAATATATAATAGTGACAATTATCTGTGATAGTTTCTAAGTGTTCATATAAATTGTAAATAAATTATATTTATTGATACTATGTGTATATATACTAATGTAGAAAAAAACACAAGTTAATATTAGGACAGAAAAATAAAATTCATATAATTATAATGCAAAATGAATTTAGTTCGTAAATTCTTAGTATTTACCAATTTTCTTTAATACTTTATTTAAAAGGATCAGAAATATCTTTCGTGTATTGTAGAATTCTAATCAAGACGTTATGCACCTCATCAACGTCCATTATTTAAATCGGCATCGTTTTCGAACCGCAATCGCTTATTTAAAGAAAACTATATTCGAGTCTGGTTTAAACGATTGCGATTTGAAAACGTGGTCAGGCTCGAGGAAATGCGTCGTCGTTGTATTGCATCGGTGCGGTGGTATGAGCACCGCGACATTTTGTGGTGTTAATTTGCCGTAATATCCGTATTATGGTAAAGGAAATGGTTTTTTCAAATCCGACGTTTCTATAATTATACATACAAGCAATTTTTTGAGCTCTTATCAAACTAATTAAAGAGAAAAGTCCGCTATCAAAGCAATGTTACATTGTAGATATTGTAGGCAAAAAAAGATTTAGTATGGACGTTGAAGTAAAACTAAAAGTGCCTCACTTACAATAGGATATTTACGAAAGTACTATTATCGGTGGCCAAATAGTTCGCGGTACTCGTTAGCGGTTCGGTTATCAAAAAAAAAGCACCAGATAAAATGTATTTAGATCTATGTTCCAACATTATTTTTAATTGTGTATACAGTGTATACGGTTTTCTAGGAAAGTAACCCACGTATCAATTGAAGTTTTGTAAAAAACTGCAGTATGTTCAGCATACCTGTCCTAAAATAATTTTATCTTAACAGTAGACACAGACAGTTACAAATCACAAGAAATTAAAGATTTTATTGCCCTATATAAATTGAAATAAATCAAGAAACGTAATTGTTTGTAAAGTGCATGTTTACATAATACCATTTCATTATCACATTACCACAAAATACAGGAGTAATTGCAAGGGTTTTATTATGTCTACCATTGCCGAGCAACTATGCAATTTAAACTGAAAAATATAGAATATGTGGGAATGCGCTGAAGAAATTTGGGCCGAATTTAATGATAATATAAGCAATACAGATACAGCTTTGCCCATGCGTAGTATGTTTCCATGGGTTATTATTATTTTATGATATTCCGGGCGTTTTAAACTTAACACTTACTACACTGGGGCAGTGGATGCTGGTGCTGGGTGGCAACACGAGCATCGCCCTCCCTAAGAAACGATTTATTGAAATAAATGTAACGTGCGTTCAAAAAAAATCCTAATTTAGGAGGGCTGTGAAATTCAATTGGTGTTTAAAGTTACTTTAACCACAACCAAAAGAAACTACAATAATGTCAGTGTTGACAGATGAGGTTCTAACCTCAAAAAACACATTATATATTCTTCACGGAAATCTGTAAAGCTCTCACGAATGGAATAATGCCAAACACCATCAAGTTTTTGCCCTGTTCGAAAATAGCATTCCAATAATTTTGCTTTCTGCTCTGTTGTGATAACTATTTCTAATTAGTAAAGCAGTTTTCACTTTTGACGTCTTGCTAAAATTAAATTGACATTTTGGTTGTGGCTAAAGTACCTTTAAAGATCAATTGAATTTCAGAGCCCTCCTAAATTAAGATTTTTCTTGAACGGACGTTATTATTTCTTGTAAACTGTACGGGCAAACTCTGTCTCTCTGCGTTGCCAAATAGTGCTTAAACTAAATCGTCTCATACTAAATATAATATGTGGCAATACTGCGCTTTCGGAGAGGTTTGCGGTCAATTTTAAATCTGCAACCAATTAACGTAACAAGGACAACAATCAAACTCGAATGAAAGTTGGGGAAGTTAATGATATTTGTGTTCGTAATATAATTATGGCAACCTTCTTCATAACGTCCCCTTTAAGAATTTTAAATATGAAAGTAATTTCTTAGGGGGCATTTTCGATAAAAGACATGTGTATAAGATTGAGATAATTTCACAAGAACGTAACATTTAATAGTGATCGACACGCACACACCGTTTCACTCGTTCTTCTCACAGGAGTTCACCATCTAACCCTTTGTGCCCTGATCCCATTGTAATGATAGGGCGTACTTCTTTACTTGCGCTTCTGTGACTGAAGTAATCTTCGCAAATACCATCGCATATTTTCATAACATCCTGATCTCCCAAAAGTCCACTCTTCCTCACAGCTACCGATTTAAGGTCGGAGTGTTGCTGCCGTAAAATAATGTAGGTGTTATAGCAGTTTTGTAGAGAATTTCGGAATACACTCTTATTTGCAATTAACTTATTCAACATCTCTATAGTTTTGTATCCTTTCAGTATTGTTTCTTGGAATAGTTCTCTATAGTTCCCCTATCCGTTATCATCATGATCTTACCTTCTGGTGTCGATTCCATTTTCATAAATTGTTTTCTTCTTGTGCACTTTAGACGTACTATCACAGCATCGAAAAGGCCCACCCACATCGGCCACCACAACCAATTCTCCGACTTCGTATCAATGGTTATATAGATGGCCAATTCCAGAGATGTCTTATTATATATTAAAGAATGCCCATTTAGGTGCTTCGGTCTCCTTATAACACATTTCATCAGTAGATTGGAAAGGATTGCGTACAATTGGTTCCCTTGCATTCCCGATTGACCGTTGAAGAATTCTATATCAATCACCTCTCCTGTCCTCTCCTGTCCTCTACTGTCCTCTCCTCTCCTCTCGCCTCTTCTCCTACATCTCACCTTCGAATTGTGTCATACCCTTGCTAAAATTGACAAACAATACGCACAAGTGATGTGGAAATTAAAGAATCCAGTTCATAATCACCTGTTACCTATTCCATACAATCCCTTATTCGTTTATTTATAATGTTGGTAAATAACTTATAGACAACAATGCCACACCTCTATATTGCCTTATTTATTTTCTTAAATATTGGACACAACAAACAACTATTGTCTATTCTTTCGGCATTTCTTCTCGATTTCTATGATATCCGCATTTTTTCCAGTTCCTGTCCTCTAAATTTTATCATTTCCAGTTGGGTATTATATTCGCGTGGATTTTTTCTTTGGTTGTTTGACTTGTTCCAAATTCGGAGTTTCTGTTTCTCTTGTTTCTCTTTGGTTGGTCCCATTCACCTCTTCCATTTGGTCCATTTCTTCCATGTTAACATTCAGAGAGATATTCCATCCACCTTTGAAGCCGCTTTTCTTCATTTTATATAAGATTTCCTACTCCATGCCTGAAATAAAATGTTCGTATATATTGAAATTTTAAAAAAAGTTTTTCGCGAAATGTTCTTGTCATCGCGACTGCGGAGTTTGGAAATATAAGTATAAGAAAGTTCAGTGCAGGCCATTGCAGATTTTTTAAATAAAAGTATGTGTGTGTGTGTGTGTGTGTGTGTGTGTATGTGTGTGTGCTTTTTGGTTCTCGGGTTGTGAACCGCGTTGTGGAAATGTCCCATCTGCCATCTTCAGGAAGCTCTTCTAGGTCTCGCTGACTTAGAAGAACTGAGAACAGTACTTGTAAGTCAGAATTCTCAGTTCTTCTAAGTCAGCGAGACCTAGAAGAGCTTCCTGAAGATGGCAGATGGGACTGGGACTGGGACCCTTCGGGGAACATTTCCACAACGCGGTTCGCAACCCGAGAACCAAGAAGCACAGATTTCAGCCGCGAGAACTTACGCACCAACATTGTAATGGTATTAATATTTAATCTTTAAATAAAGCAAATAAAAGTAAACACAAATCTCAACATCGATCGCAAATGTGTCTAAATACAAAAGTTTCACTGTCGTGAAAAGAAAACACAAATAAAATAAATCAAAGCATTATTTATTAAATATGAATGCAAGTATTGCGAACAAAACTCAGTTTAACAGTTACAAACTACATCATTCAAATTGAGACTCGATATAAATAACACAATTATTTTCTCAGGGCTTTTGCAGAATGATACACAAATCGTTCTAAATTAATAGTTTATTCAAAGGCAATACAATTAAATAATTAACAATTAAATTCGACAAATTCGTAGTATACTGTTAACAACCAATAAATTAAAACACACACTGATTTCTGACTTCTGGGGTTTCAAATATTGTCGCAAGAGAATATCCTCGATGTCGGGGACTGACTGACTTCGAATCAAATTCTCCGTACCCATATCAGTCTGCGTATATACACCCTATGCTATTTCGCATTATTTTTAAATTTGAAACTAAATTTTACTGAGAGTCATCCTGAGCAGCTATTGGTTGTTTAAAACGGACCACGGTTGCCAAGCAGGTTCTAAATGCTGGTTGGACGCAATTGTTGCCAAGGCGAAATTTTCGCGGGCTTTTGCATCATTAAGTCGACTTCAACTAGACTCGGACAGACCAGAGTCCCGCCCACTGCTCTCGCATACTCGAAGTTTTTGTGGATTTGAAATTACTTTATGATTTCAATTATATTAATGTATTAAAGCCTATTATATCGAGTTCAACTTTATAATTATATTATTCCTAAGTCTATTCTAATATTTTACATATCTTATCTAACTTAATTCTACGACAAACATCCTTATTTATTCAGTTATTTACATAGAATTATTATTCGGAGCAATATTACGATGCCGAATCTCTCTACGCGGTTCGTTCTAAAAGTTCTACTCTCGTCTCAGCGTCGTTTTCGTTGCTGTTAAATTTGTTATTTTATTTAACGCTTTTATTGTTAAATTTATGACCGTTACAATATATATATAGAGTTAGTTGCAAAATTACTGCTAATTTAATTGTATAATCAGTGTTTTAGGTTTTGTTGGGTTTATTGGCATATTGAGAAAAAAGTTGTTAAACGATTTATTGACGTTTCGACATCGATTGTGTCTTCATCAGTGACACGAATATAGTTTAATATGTAGTGTACACATTGAACTATATTCGTAGTAGTTATATATAATCCATGTCTATCTTAGGGCTAGTACAACGAAATTGTTGTGTATAAGTCTGTAAAATGTCGGGGCGATTTTAATATATTCTCAAAACTAATCAACTAGGTGTGTTGATATTGTAGAAAATTCAAATCCATGATTAAAAGATCTATGATGAATGTCTAATAAGTTTATCAGTACATTATTTCATTTCTTGACAGTCTACGTGCGAAATAACTGAGAATACTAAATATAAGTAATATTTCATGATATTAATATATACAGTGCCACCAAGCTTACAAAAGCCCCGGAAAATATGTGAACTAATTTTGTCAACAAACGATGCGGACCAATCATTTGTGATATTTCCTTTACGTACATTCACAAACAAAACAGTGGTTTGTTTTCGTTTTGACATTTATGTGTTAAAATCTTCCAAGTATCTATGATTATTATTATTATTGTGATTGCGTTATTAAAAATCGTATTTTTAAGACAATTTATGCAGCTGATACAGATTGTTGTTAGGTTATGTTTGGAATTGTCGCGTGAATGGCTGAAATATCTTTGGACCTGAATGTACTTTCTGAACATACAGCTTCCCCATAGACGCTCTATAAATTTAAAAAACTTAAATATAGAAATAATGTATGTACGAAAAGTTTTGGGGAAATTTTTCGTATTATTTTTTCCTATTAAAAAACAAACTTACCATTGGGTATTGAGAATCTGTGAAGTTTCTCCTGCAGTTTGACAATACATTTGTGTTTACAAAGAGTTACAAAATGCCCTTCAAGTTAGAATTGCAGAAAGGTATTTACAATTTGGTTGGCCAAATGCCCAAACGTGACATTGTCGCCATTTATAGAAACCAAAACAACAATTTACTGCGTCATTAAGGAATGCGAGGAAGATTTTCCGTCTATAAATCTTCCCAAGACGGGTCGTCCTCCAGTTTTGAATCATGTAAGGCTTCAGAACTTCAGTGCTGAAGGCTGTAGATTTCGAATATCCCATGTGGCATCCAAGAGGGAAATAAGCAGAAATATTTTAAAATATAAGATGCGACAAAATGTCAAAAATACATGGCTGCTCAAGTAGAGAGACAATTAAGATTAGAACATTTCAGAAACAATGCTATGATAATTATAGACGACGAAAAATATATTACATTACCTAACTTCGAAATAAAAGGAAACGAAGGACGTTCTTAATGTACTGAAATAATCTGGCCGGATCTGGCATCGCGTTATTTTGCGGGAAGAACCCAAGATTAGTTAAGGCAACAAAATATCCCATGTACCTAAAGATGATACGCCCCCGAATGTTCCACAGGCACGTCCTATAGAAGAGTGTTTACTCTGTAGAAAAGTGTGCGAGGGTGGGTGGTAAGCCCAAAATGAAGAAGAAATACGACGAAGAATCTACTAAAATATTCGAGATTTTAACCCACTTACCGTTCAAAAGGTGATGAAAGGCATTCACACCAAATTGCGAATTATTGAAACCCTTTAGCTGCTATGTGATACATTATAATTATAGTTAAAGCTTCACTGAATCATCTTCTGTAGTGCCAAATTATGTAAACCCATGATAGTTTGAATAATTATATGTCAAATGTTCCCAAAGCTTTTATGACATACGTTACGTATAATTCACATATATTACGTCAGATCTATGATAATAAATCGCCCTTTCTTAGATTTACACATCCGTTGGGTGGTCCAACGAAAACGCACGACGTTAATTGTAAATAAAACAAAAAGTTTTCAAAGAATTATCTTAATATTTTTTATTATGCTAGAAGGATCTACGACAATTATGTGCGAAACAAAATATCGGCCAAATGCTCGCCACGGCTTCAGTGCCATACCTCTATCCGATGGTCGATATTTTCAATGACTCTGAAACATAATTGAGGTTCAATGTCGTTAATGTGCCGAATTATCTCATTCTTTAGCTCTTGAATTGTTCTTGGCTTATTGACGTGCACTGTTTCTTTTAAATATCCCCAAAGAAAGAAGTCCAATGGTGTCAAATCACATGATCGTGACGGCCAATTAACATCGCCACGACGTGAGATAACACGGCCATTGAATTTCTCGCGCAAAAGAGCCATTGTTTAGTTGGCTGTGTGGCAAGTGGCACCATCCTGTTGGAACCACATATCGTCCAAGTCCATATCCTCAATTTCTGGCCACAAGAAGTCATTCACGGTAACTGCTTGGCCGACCTCATTTTCGAAGAAGTACGGCCCGATGACGCCCCCAGCCCATAAACCGCATCAAACAGTCACTCTTTGTGGATGCATCGGCTTTTCAACAATCACTCGTGGATTCTCATTTGCCCAAATGCGGCAATTCTGCGTGTTAACGAATCGACTGAGGTGAAAGTGTGCCTCGTCGCTGAAGATGATTTTCTTTGTATTGACGACGCTTGAAATGGTCAGTAGGCTTCAGCTCTTGATTCAATTGAACCTTGTAAGCGTGTAAATTCAAATCATTATTGAAAATTCGCATCAGTGATGTTCGTGAGATGTTCAATTGTTGGGCACGACGACGAGTCGAGGTTGAGATTGCCACACTATGCGAACAACAGCAATGTTTTCCGCAGAACGAAGTGGGCGAGTATGCACAGGTGTTTTCACATTTCCCACAGACCCGGTTTCCTGAAATTTGCGCACAATTCTCCCGATTGTGGACACATTTGGTCGATTATGCAGACCAAAACAATCACGAAGTGCACGAAATGCATTTTGATTTGAAGGCCCATTTTCGTAAAAGGCTCCAACAATCTTAACGCGCTGCTCAATTGTGTACCTCTCCTTGGTTGAATTTGTCAAACACTGGAACAAAGAAATGTCAAATTAAGTTGGGCAAAAAACTTGACGTTAAGATGTGACTCACAATTAACATCGTGCATTATGGTTGGAACATCCTTCCATCGCCTGAAGGCTGCTGTTGGCATTCATTTTTCTAATTATGTGAGCTTTCAGATTTTAATATTGTTCTATTCAGAAATATTTCAGCACGGTATCTATAATTTTCTAACCAATAATTTGCCGTCCTTACAGAGTTTCTGTTTTTCTGTACGACAATCTCTTTCAATATATGGTGGTAAACTCATTTTCATATTCCTGTGTATGTGTGATCCTTTTTATATTCCATATGAAATTATTTAATTTTTCTATTTTTTCCTACCCACGTCTTGCCTTAAATCTTTAAAACCATCTGCGGTAGCACAAATTTTCTTTTTACAACTCTTCGATAATATTTTTTCAACATCACAAATTTGTTGATTCGATAGTATTGTCATTTTATTTACACTATGCCATTTTTTGTACTAAATACCGTTTTAAACTAGTGAAACATCAACATAAAAATTACTAAACTGATTTCTACAATTTCTGAACAGTGAATTTATATAATATCTATATCAAGAGCAAGAATAGTAAGACAGGAAATTTAGCTTTAGGAAATCAAGATGACTTCACACAGATATACACCAAGGTATAATGGACGTCGAATGTGCATAACACATAAGTACTATATAGTTTTAGAATTATTTTCAGCAATTAGAATAGATATTTTAGAAATTTTATTAAATAAGTAACTAAGGCGACATATTCTGATAGAAAATTTGACATGACCTTCATATTCAAAACAGCCTACACAATCAAGACAATATACATGAAGTGGAGTAAAGTAAAAAAAAAACAACGAAAATGAGCAAATTAGATCAATTACACTGTTCTCTGTTCTGATTAGTTAATTTCTATGAAATTCGTTTCATTCATTATTTGTACGTTCTTCTGCGTCTTTTTATATTCTCTTTTATCTATCTTTTTAATACGTAACTAGTTACGTTATAGTAACTATTACACGCGTGAGATGTTCGATGGTTAAAATGACTATTTTTAACTAGATTCTGCATTCGAAAATATATTAATACACATAAATGCACCATTTGTTCTACAACCGTCTAATTTTAGGTGACCTAAAATATACCAAAACCTTGATACATATTTTTTATATCATTAATTCTGTTGAAAACGTTGTACGTTATCAATTCAGATGCAATATAAGTGGAAAAATTACAGTTGGTATTTAAGTTCGCTAGTTGAATAGTTGCTGCAAACATTCCAGATACTCGTTTAAAAAACTGTGCAGGATTTAATTGGTGACATATTAGTCACCAATTGTAATATACCTCTGTGTTGCGGGACGCTCATTCGATTGCCAAAATAAGTAAGTAACCACGTAAATTTCGATGGTTCTTTCTACACTTCCTTAAAAATTTGATCTATCGACGATATCGAAATAAGATATACAAATCTTGTCGCTTTACACGAATTAGGTCAACAGGCGTACACACACGCACACTCACACAAAGATGTGCGCCACTGTTGGTTGGTTCGTTCGTCCCGTTTCCCCATTTTGACGTCACGAGGATGACGTAGACTCAGTTGCACAAGATCTGCGAATAAAATCAATACAAAGCCTGAATAAAGTGTACGTACAATTGCGAAATTTAGACTTTGTATTTTATCCGCTGTTTTCACGCATATGACATACACGCTGTCACTACCCCATTAAAACTATATTGCCCGTAGATTGGCAGGCCCAAGGTTAGTTTCTATTAACTCTTTCTATTTTAACTACAAAAATTAAAGGATATCTAGGTGGGCGGCTACATGATATAGCAATAAGTTTACAGCTTATCATTCGAGGTCAAGCGAGTATATAATACTTCCAAATAGCTTAATAGGTAATGTATATAATTTTCCATAATTTACTACATCGATGTAGTAGGGTGCTTCCTTCGCAAATATATTGGCGCTAATTATACTTCGTCTTTTGTAACTGTTTTTATACACTAAATATTTTTTATTGTTATATTGTTGTTATATTTTTATAATTATATTGCAACAAAATTAATGCTATAATTATTTAATATTAATTAAATTTAACGTATAAAAAATAGTAATACGTATGTTTTTTAGCAAGAAAGGTTGAATTTGTATATTAGGTAATATTTTCAGTAAAATTTTGAAGTAAAGAATTCATACGCAAATGGTAGTTTGGTATATTATAAATGGATTTTTCTTCGATTCGTAAATAGTGATGTATATACATATGTGCGTTTATTCTTTGAACTAACGTGTTATCTTCATATTTCCTGCCCATGTATTGATTTGTTCATTTGATGTATTTGAATAAGCTTGAAATTATCGTATATCTTTTGATTCTTCTAATCCCATGATGCTCACATGCCATATTTCCAATTTTGAATACGCGATTGTGTTTTCGACCTGCATTGAAATATTCTGAGTAACAATTATTAGCCATTGTTAGCGTCTGATTTTCTTCAAGTTCAAGGTTTTTTAAGTGAACTCCCACTTAACAATGATAATATAGTTCCAATTCCGTCGAGTCATCTTTTCTCTCTCCTTGTAGTAAGTATCTTACTTAATTGACGCAGTTCGTTAATAAATTTTTACACTTGCGTTATATTGATATTATCTTCTGAGGTTTTCGATATCTTGTCTAATAATTGGTTGCAAATATAAACGTTCTATGAAAGCACATGTTCCTGATTTCATTTATTGTAGTTTTCTTGATATTCATTTGAAGGCAAGTTATTTTTATTTCTTGAGAACGGGCCAGGTGTAGATCTTGAGCCTTTTTAGTGAGTTAGTTGTTTCGTTAAGAAGTCCCTTCGAAATTTAAGATGTGTGTTTCTCATGTTTCCAGATGTTATTTTGCAATATACATTTCTTGGTATATTATGGGGTTTCCGTATTCGTTATGTTTATTAATAAAATATATAATGTATATGCACTGCAGGCCTTGAAAGCCTTGGGCTTCTTGAACACTTTTACTCTTATAAATATTTTATATCTTGCTCTCCACTTTCCCGCCATCTCTTTGGTTGTGTCCTATTTCTCGATTTTCCAATTGGGGTCTGTTAATGCTGTTAATGACCATTTTTGGTAATTTATTTCTTGCTATACTTTCTATATGCCCTATCCACATTAGTCGATGTTATCTTTGCTTCTTTGTACATAATGTCTAGTTCCTTATTTGTTCTTCTTTGCCAGCCGTCTTTTGTGTTTTTTCCACCGTATATATTTCTTAGTATTTTTCTTTCCCATCTATCAACGGCATCCTCATCTGCTTCCTTTAGTGACCATGCCTCACACATATATGTAACGGTTGGCCTTATAACGGTTTTATGAATTCTTTTACTCATTCTTCTTGACGTATTCTTTGATTTTATTAGTCTTTTCATTATTATGTACTTTGTGTTACCTTCCGTAATTATGACTTTTATTTCCAGCTCCTTGTGTCCTTTTTCGTATATCATGACTCCCACAAGAACTCTTTTACCTTGCCAAACTCACATTTGCTTTCATCGTTCGTAGTTATTTGCAAAATTTAATCTACTGATTGTTCGGTATCCCCCACTACCATGTATTTTGTTTTTTTTTTTTTTTGGTTTATTTTTAATACGAAAACTTTGCTTCTTTTTCCAATTTTTTTGTGATTCCCTTTAATTCCGCTTTCGTCTTTGCTAGGAGTGTAAGTTCGTCGAATGCGCTAGATATTAATGCTCGTTGTTGTATTTTGTCCCTTCCATGATTAATTTACTGCTTCTAATTATGCTTTCCAAAACCATTTTGAAGAGTGTAGTAGAGAGACCAGGCCATTTTTTACCACAAATTATATTGATTTGTGGCCACTTCATAGCACGTTGTTTTGTATTTTATTCTGCGTCGTAGTAGTTAGCTTATAAGCTTTTCAGGAGTGTTTAGTCTTCTCATTGTATTGTACATTTATTCGCACTCTTAAGTTCATAAGCTTGTTTGGAATCACTGAATTGCACCTGCATAGGTAATTTGTTTGCATAATAGGTTGTTTGGATTTCTTTGAGAATAAAAATGTTGACATGATATTCCCCCAGGACATATTATTTAACAATACTTAATCTTTCTTTAATAAGTTTTGCCAGCACTTTATAGTTTTCACTTTTTTATGCAAAGGTCATATCAGTGCGGTTGTCCATTCTTCGAGCACTTAGTTTCGGGAGAAAGAACGTTGATAGTGACTGCTATCTTCCTCTTCCCCTCTGGCATTATAAACTGTTCCATCACAATCTTCCTTATTTTTCGTATTTACAAGTTCATGAAAGTTCTTTTCATATTTTTATAAGAATCTTTCCCGTTTTTTTAAATAGCTATTTCTGCTATGGTAACCTTCATAAAATGCATTATTCTGAAGTTTTCCTCAATGCTCATGAGTTTTTTCTCATTGTACAATGTTTTTTCTTCTTTTACATGCTCTTCGATTATTTCCTTTTGTTCTTATATTTTCTCTGTTTCATATTGTGTTGTTGTTCAGTAATTCTCAAATTTTCATTTTCTCGTCTGCTATCTCTACACACTCATCATCTAACCGATCTTTCCTGTTTGTCTGTTCCTTTTCTTTTCTTTGTTTCTACATATATGGTTTGGCAGCATTTTTCCAACTGTTTGGCAATTTCACCCTGATATTTTTCATGTTAATCTTTTAGTTGTTCGTAAAATATGTCGTTTTCTTGTATTTCTCCTGAGGGGGCATGGGCATAGATTATAGCAATATTGTTCTTCTATCTTCGCAAACGTATAACCTCTCTGATATTGGTTTGAAAGACAACACCTGCCACCATCATTTATTTTATTTTTTGTACTCCGAAGCCTTCTGTCATTTCCACTAAGACACCAGATGTCCATAAAAATGTATCCTTTCCTTGGCGTTATTTTATATTCGGGAAGTTTTGAGTATTTTTTTCCCTGTTGTGGTCAGCCTCTTCCTTACGAACCAATTTCTTTAGTTGCATATTCCAGATCCACATCTGGTTGGCATTAGTTTTTTGTACATTATCGTTATGCCTTTCTCTTATTTAGCTTTCATACTCATTATGCTTTGTATCGTGCGTTTGTCTTTAGTTATATCATTCTGTATACAGATATTTGTACTTTGAAATTTACTTTATTTCATACTGTCCAGTAAATTCAATTTTTCCGTTCCATTTTGTGTCAGGTAAATGGGCTATAACTACATCAGAGCCGGTAAGTGTTGCTAAGTAACACTACCCGGACTGTTATTTTAAACTCAATAAAACCCCATATTAAACCTTTTTGATACATTTTATTTTTAAGAAAACATGGAACAACATGAATTACTCACTCGAACGCAGGGTTTAACTGATTATTTACAAATATTTATAGTAATTTTACATTGCGAATTTCCTGAAACTGTCATTCCAGGACTATCTGCCGATACATATGTTACTGTAGAAAAACTGGAACTCATTAATGTTGACGTTATCGAAAAAATGTCAAAGGTAAATATTAAAAATTAAATTATTCGCAGTATGAAATAAAACAAATAATGACATTCGTCCGTGAACTCCTTTAACAGTACTCGTTTCGATTTGCAACTTTAAACTTCTCACTCGTACTGTTAAATACGAGTTCCCAGACTTGTAACGTTAATTACTATTTATTCGTCAACTGCCAAATTTCACATTAATCACGTTGAGCTGAGAGTTTTTGTGCGAACTTCCTTAATCTCCGTTATTAGTCCTAATTTTCTTTCGAAGAATTTCGAAGATTTTATTTTTCCTGTCCTCTTTGCAGGTCGTTCCATTTACCAGTAACTTACCTTTCCTTGATGCTTGATCCATCTTACCTATATGTCCAACCCAACCCAACCCAACATTTCTATCCTTGCGTTAGTTGTTCCTTTCGATCTTCCATAGCTCTTCCTTTTCTCTTATTTTGGCCTTCAATTTCTCATTCTCTACCGTAATCCTCATCATATCTGTTTTAAATCCCTTAAGTCCCTTCACAATTTGCTTAATTTCCTCTTTTTGCCCTTCCTTGATAGTCTTTATTTCGCCGTTTAGATCTCTTATTGCGTTCACTATTCCTATGTTTTCGTGTCCCTGTATACTCCTCTATGTATACTCCTATAACTCTCTGGTTACGCTGGGTTTATTCCCTATGGATGATCTTGCAATTTGGCCCTTTCCCCTCTTTTTCTAGGCTACTATCACCTTCCCGATTGCAAAGTTGCTTATGTTTCTATTGGTTCTCGTTTATATGTTTTTTAGGTTTGGCTGCCTATCTACCGGTGTTTGTAATCGCGCCACAAATTACACCCACCTCAACAGTTTAGAACTTTGGAGTCATTCGACTTCTGTGACCTAACAAATTCTTTCTTTTTCTGCTTACCATTTTCTTGTCCTACGCTCTTTATTCCTTCACTTCATACATCTATTGTTAGGAACGACACGGAGCGTGTGCGATCGCCTTCACCATTTTCATTTTATTAATAGTTTCTCTTTAGTTTTTTTTTCATAATGTTAGGGTAGTTTATGTTTTTGAGAGTAACTTCCATGGTTAGCCAATAATAGATACTTTTATTCTACATTCGATTTCTAATATTTTGCTTTGCATTTCCTTAACGGCAGTTAGTTACATTTTCTAATACATTTTTGACACTTGATAATTTAAATGATGAATTATTTGTTATAAATTTTAAATATTATTATCATCGTTTTGGGTTTATTTTTGTATGGCTCTGCTTTCCTGAATATGAAACGTGAAATATAATCATCGATGGATGACATTTGCTGCTAAAATTGGATTGTTACTGGAGAGGGTCAATAACAGGCTAATAAAAGATCACTGACATACACTTGTCACAATTGCAGAAAACCGGGACATTTCCGCGCGGATTCCAGGGATGTGGAATAGCAGGCTTCAAAATTTACTGTCAAGACGAGTAATTACAGCGATGTGTGAAAGGATACTTCACCAAGAGACTAATTACTCTTTTCCGACATGCTTTATTTTAGGTGGTGAAGTTGATGTTTTAAGGTGATCTTCTTGAAGAATTTTAAATGAAAAGTAACTCACTACCGATTCGATAGAAAAAACAATGGGCTTACAGTTGCCTTTGAAAATTGTAACCGTACTGTCCGTAACGGAAATGATGATTGCAGTTAGAAAGCATAAACTAAAATTATTTTTTGTGGTATCCTTCTGTCCTGCTGTCGATGAGGAGCTAAATTCATTAAAGGTGTACAATATGCTAGTTTTCAAAATAAACTGTAATGAAAATCGAGATATCGACAGAAATAACCAAAAGGTGTTGGTCAAGGGATGCAACAAAAAGGATTACGATGAATTTTATGTTCCTGTTGCACGTTAAACCGCGGTAGGATCGGTTTTATCTACGATTAATAATGAATACCTCTACAGATCACACTTCATCACCAAACTTCAAGTGTTGCCATGTCTTATACATGGTTGCGTATCTCAATGTATTGGCATGTTCCTTTTAAACTCGAACATTGCATGAACTCACTGTACACCATTTGGTCCTTCAATCCGAGTGAAAATATCTCTGGGGCCGATGTTGTTTATTAAAAAATCAAAACTATTATTGTAATTATGTTCCACGTATGTTACAAGATATTAAATATTTATATAAATTTATATTCTTCCTGTTCAGTACTTTCTCAAGTATTTGTTGTTGTCTTCCTTTTCTTCTTTCATGTTGAATTCTAACTATCCATATTTGCTTTACCGGTCGAATTATCGATGTTACTGGTTAGAACTAAAACCAGTAACATCGATTCTGATTGGATATCTGCTGGTTACACATTTGATAGCTCCGAGTAACTTCTTCCTGTAACTTCTTCTGCTTCCTGAACTTTACTTTTTATTCTATCTGAGGACCCATGTATCACATCCTTATATTAGTATTGGTTGGTAAACTGTTCTATATACTTGTAATTTGGTTTGCTAGGGACCACTCTTTTCTTTAAGATGCTATTGAACATACTAAAATAAGTTTCAATTGCTTTATTTGTTCTTTCTATGATGTTTTCTTCTTATTTGTATTTTTGTTTAGTGTGACTCCTAGGTACTTAAATTCACTGATTTGTTCCATATGATTGTCATTTACTTTAATGTTCACTGTCGATTGCTATTTTGATGAGCCTTTCCCATACTTTGTGCCTTGGTGCTGCATTGAAATCTTCTCCAAATCTAAAAAGGGAAGACTAGCTTTTCTTCCTTCATTTAATGTCTTGTGTATAACTGCTTTGATCGTGAATACATGATCTTGTCTGCTTTGTCCTTCTCTGAATCCACTCTGTGATGCCTCTCAACCTCTCCTCTAGTATCTGTTCATACAGTTTCAGTACTGTATTCATCAGTGTTATTCCTTTGTAGTTTTGGCAGCTTTTCTTCTCTCCCCACTTAAAAATAGGCAATTCACCCAAATCCGCTTGCATTCTTTCCTTTTCCCATGCTTTCCTGACTACAACATGTAATAATTCCATACCTTTTATGCCAATCTGTTTGATCATATCGGGACCTATAACATCGTGCTCCGGAGCTCCAATTTTGAGATGTGCAGCTGCTTCTATCATTTCGTCCAAGGATGAAAGTGTTAGTTTCTTCTAAATAGTCTTTGGCCTTTATATTTATGTTTAAAAGTTCTTGAAAATACTCCCTTCACCTTTCCCTAATTCTTTCCCTGTCTTTCAGAAGATTACTTTCCTTACTTTTTATTATTATATTTTCTTCCGGCTTGCCTTTTCTAGTGGTTTTTACAATTCTGTAGAACATCTTACAGTTTGAATTTTTTGTTTTCTTCTAATTTACGATAATAATTTTCTTTACCTTATTTCTTTGTTCTTTGTAACTTGCATAGTTTGCTCCAAATTTATTATTTAAAAATTTTTCCAATTCTTTTTTTGTTAACAATTCCTATATTAATTTCTTCGAGTTTAATTTAACACACTTTCCACGTACTTGCTTCGCTGCATTGATAGTTATGCCATTGAATAATTGCCATGATTCTTCTGCATTTTTTCTGCTCAAATTACTGGTCACCCCTTCTCTTAATGTGTTCGACCTTATGCATTCATTCTTATAGTTATTTTTCCAGTCTTTTCATTTCTTATACCTCTTGTTTTTTATTTATTTGGACTATTATCAGATAATGGTCACTAGAAATTTCTGCACCCCTGTGGGCTCTTACATCCAGCACTGCTTTTCTATTTTGTCTTTGTACTAGGGCGTAGTCAGTTATTGATTTTCCTTTTCTATTTTTTGCTACTCGTATTTTCTTATGTATGTTATTAGCGATTATTAAATTATTGAGTCTAGAGTATTCTAGCATATATTTTCCATTGATATTTCGTTTAGGTTTGCCATGTATACCTATTATAATAGTTCTAGTACTGTATTTTCTTCCTACTTTGCTATTAAAGTCTCCTGCTATTAATTCTTCCCAAAACTTTTCTTTGTTTGTCAATCGTCATCATTCAGCCCATATACAATTATTGTACTTATTTTTTCTCCATATATACGAGGGGAGATCATTATTTAGCGTCATTGACATAGTAGGCGTTGAGTGACGTTGAATCAATTTGACACATTAAAGTATTAATGATTTGTTGTTACGTTGCTTTGATTGTAGTTTTGTCACTTGTTACCTGTTCAAATAATTTAGAATTTAAGTAAACAAGTTTAGAGAAATTCTAAAAAATGGAGAAATCAGTGGTTCGCGTAGTTAAAACATACTTGCAAAAGAAAGGTTTGTCGCCAAAAGAAAGTCATGAACACATGGTAGGTGTATTAGGTGAGGTTGCTGTGGTGAAAACATGTGAACATGCGAAGTGTGCTGGACGACCAATGACTGTCACTACCCAAGAAAATATTAATCTTATACACGATATGGTAATAACAGATAGATGACTGACTATTCGCCGGATAGCTGATATTTTTCTTATGGTTTTAACAAATATTTTGGGGCTAAAATAATTGTCTGCACGTTGGGTCCCACGAATGTTGACTCTTGATTAGAAACTGATCAAAGTATTGCAGTTTGGCAAAGTTTAAAGCACATCCGGGTGAATTTCTTTCTCGATTCGTCAATGTTGATGAAGCGTGGGTTCACCACTTCGATCCTGAGTCGAAGCAACAAAGTATGAGAGAGTGACATCGCTGAGGTAGAATTATGACCACAATTTTTTGGGATGCAGACGGAATTTTGATAATAGGCTTCTACTATGCCAATTTAATTTCTAGATTGCGCGATTGTGTCAAGGACAAAAAGACGGGGAAAATTGAGCAAAGGAATTCTGTTTCATGAAGACAACGCTCCTGTCCACAAAAGCCATGTTGCCATGACCGCTATTCTGAACGCAGGATTTCAATTGTTTGAGCATCTCGCATATTCACCAGATCTGGCCCCTAGTGATTTCCTTTTATTTCAAAAATTAAAAGAATATCTTCGGGGGACTAGATATAACGACGATAATGAAGTGATGACGGCCCTAAACGACTGGTTGGAAGAGCAATCGAAATATTTTTTTTCCAAAGGTATCAAAGGTTTGGAGCTTCGTTGGATCAAATACATCGACGTTGTAGAAAAATAAACGTTTGGTATTTCTTGAATTTGTTTTCTTTTATGTTAGGGACCGTAAATACTGATCTCCCGTTGTATCCTCAACTCTATTTTTAATATTCTTTCTGATATTGGATCCCAATTTATATTTGTAACTACATTTTTGTTAATAATGCATCCAGCCTCCGTTGCAAGTGTTTCATTTGCTACGCCGCTGTAAATTAATAAATATCACATATTACATCACATGTAAATATTACATATTTATAACGATTTATGATTCTACATTTTGCATATCACGCGTATGCATTTTTAAAGGCAGGCACATTTTCATGGAATGTAAAATGCTTTTAGATTAACCTGCGGCTGTTCGGTCTTGAAGTTCAGTCCGGAGATGCATCGTTGTCTTCCTGCAAGTTCTACTGGCTTCACAAACCACTGTTTTCTCTTGTTCGTCTTGTCCAGTTGGTTATATTCAGTTATAGTTTTCTTTGAATTAATTCTCGTTGTTCGATGGAATTCGGAATTCCGGTAAAAACCATTGACTGTCCACTTGTAGGTCTTTTTTGGTTGATGATACTTCGTTTGTTTCAAATTGACACTCTGGGGGGAAATAAATTAAATGATTTCCTTTTAGTGAACTCACAGCGATCAGGATCTAGTGTCATTCGTCAATTTGTTGCACTATATTTGGAAAGATTTCAACGGGTGTTTGTTCACAGCTTGCGTGGGTAGATTGAATTGACGAAGTTCCAAAATACAGTTGTTTTACCCCCTCCGTGAGGTTTTCATCGGGACAGTAGTTGGGATGCAAGCTTATGCATAGGCCAGACATATATTGATAGAAACTGTCTTTCATTATCACGTAGAATTATTGGCATGACATTTTGAGTGATGATGATGATGATGATAGATATGATAATAAAGGAATGCATGGGTGTCATATTGGAAAATATAAAAACAATTTTAGTGTTATAGTAATACGTAATGTATCATAATAATAAAATAAATTATTATTGTTAGCAATATAGACTCCAGTTCAACGAATTTCAGTATGCTATTATATAACGTTCTTAATCTAGCGAATGTGGTAGCGTTTTCAGTATCACTTAATAATTGTAGGATAATATTTAATGTTAGGTTTATTTGATCTAAGATATTTCTGGATTCTAAATAGTCGTAAAAGTGCGTATTAAATTATTAATATTTATATTTTGTTCATTATTAAGATAGCTAACGTCAACACGGTACAGTTCGTAATTGTCCTCTGCAAATGGTATAACTTGTATACCATTTACTAAAGATAAAGTTATTCTCAGTTTTCTTAGAAATTTCGTGTAAAGCCGTACCATTTTTGATGTCGGTGCGCGGTCCCTAATATTTCGCTGTTTGAAATGTTTTTGAGGAATAATTACGTCACCGTCTTTGTGATTGACGGAGGTTTTTGTTATCACTCGAAATTAATTTTTAAATTGTCAGTACCCTCGTAAATAATTTTAAATGAATAAATAACCTGCTGCGGAAAAGTTATTTTAGGTCAAATTGATGGCAATGGCAATCAATATTTGGATTTTTTGATTTTGTCAGAAAATTGTTGATTATTCAACACAATTATGCTTGAGTACAGCAAAGAAGAGAAAATCCAGAAATTCAATTTCTTTTATTAAAACCATATTATACAAAAATTTCCACAAAACATTGTTGACTGAAGATACAAAATTAAATATTTATGCTAATATTTAAACCATAATGCTCTAAACACCTAAAGTTAATTGAGTAGGACAAAACTAAGAGAAAACATTTTGTTGAAATGAAATTTAGTGGAAATATAGTTTTCGCTGATAAAGCGACGTCCACATTAACTGGAGTAGTTGATTCCCAAAACTTCCAGTGTGTATTAACATTACTAATCTACTTCATCTAGCAGGATGAGGTAGATCAGTAACCTCGTTCCTTCTTTCTCCCTAGGTATTGTTCCGATATTAACCAAAATGTAACTCTCACCCACTACATGTTAAAAGTGAATATGTGGGTGGAATAGCTCATACTAGGCTTATCGGGCCATATGTCATTAACGGGAGCCTCATTCCAACCCAATTCATAGAACTACTAAAGAACAACACTATTCTGCAATAGACATTTTGGATATCAATGAGCCGTGGTTTCAAATATAATATAAATAAATGCTTCTAATTTTCACAAACGTAGTGCATCGATCTATGTATACTTAAAAATAAAAGTTCCCGGTTTAATTGTTGCGGGTGGATTGCCATGACAAAGATTTTAAGTTGTATTATTTTAGTAACATCGTTTCATTTGACAACATTTTCATCGACTAACCACTTCGTTCGCTTCTTAAAGACAAATCACAACAACTAAAATTAAATTAACAATACATTTTCATTATATATCTCCATGGCCATATTAGAAGCATATACTCTATTTATCTTACACATAAACATAAATGCAGTATGTTTTTCCTAGACTTATAAGTCTAAAATTTTGTCTGTATGTACGGAATACAACCGTTTAACCAATAATTTCGTTCGTCGTGTATTTGCTATGACCATAAACAAGGCCCAAGGATAGTCACCCAAGGTAGAAGGAATCAATTTTGAATCACTATACTTTTTACATAGTCATTTATGCTCGCGAGTTGGAATACAGCTCAGGAAACGCATATTTGCAATTTGCCAATTTTTGATTTTTTTCAAATATCTACTTGATTGTGTTTTTAATTAGGGCAGGAGTAGCATCTCGATATTAGCAATTATATAGTAATACATACATATACATATACATACAAACATATAACTTTGAAACAGTTCATCTTCAAGGCCATTTGGGAACTCTTGTAAAGCCTACTTCCTTGAGCATATTATAGAAGGTACTGATTTCCGAAAACTACTTCGCTCTGATCTGAACCTTCATAATGCTTCGCCATATTCACATGCAGTATTTCGTCAATGCGCTCAGCAATTTGTTCTTCTTGTTTCTATCGTATCCTTTCTACCCGCACGGGTGATATTTGTGGGTTTTGCATATTTTATCCATTTCTTTCATCCTTTGCGGTCCTATTTGCCACCTTATTTATTTCTTGCGTTGTTTTCCCTCGAGGTAAGTTTTGGTCTTCTTCTTTTCCCTTTCCTTGTTCCTTTAGTTTCCATTACTTTTCTCAGTAGTCTCAGTGTATCTGTCCAATCTATGTTGGTGTTCGTACCGTTCTAATTAATTCTTCTCACTTTTTTGTGTTTTAGTTTTCCTATGATTTCCTCATTTCTAATGTGATCCAGTTTAGTTTTTCCTGCTATCTTTCTAAAGAATTTAATTGCTGCTACAGTTTTGGTTCATGTTTCTGTTGTCCAGGTTTCTTATTTGTTCAGTTTTTCAAATTGTTCAGTAGATATATTTATCAAATTTTGCATTTTACTATTATTATCTGGTGCAAGCACTAGGGAAGTAAAACAAGGAATCAAAGATTTAACCAGATTGTATACATCAAAAATAAAGAAGGGAACTTGATAGGTGAGGACAATGCAATAATTACAGAGAGATATCCCTGTTAGACGTGATCTACAAGACGGTAACGACATTAGTAAAATTAAACTAGAAGGAATAGAAGCAGAATTCAGGAAAGGCAGGAAAGGCACAAGTGACCATTTTTTATGTTGAAGGAAGTACTAACGACCTATTACAAGTACAACATTCCAGCAGTCGTAATGTGTATAGATTTTAAGAAGGCATACGACTCAGTAAGAAGAACTAGACTAGTGCAAAAATGGAAGAATTCGTCACACCGACGAAAAGTTGGCAAAATTAATTAACAAATCACTAAAGAAACCTACAAGCAAGCTAAGGTATAATAAATATATGTCAGAGGACTTTGAAATCAGAACTGGACTTAGACTAGACCCCCACTCCGCATTATTATTTAACATGGTACTAGAAAAAAATATATGAGAGAGAGAGAGAGCCAATTGAACAGAGAACTCATACTGTTCAATTATCACCAAGCTCTGCTGATATCGTGGTTATTGTAAATGGAAATGAAGTAGAACTAGAGGAAACAATAACCAAGTAAATCAAGAAAAAGACAAAATGATGAGAATATAAGGAAACCAGGTTACAAACACACAAGAAGTAGAGGAGTTTGTATTCGTTTCTTCGGTGTGCCTGTTAGTTCCAAATAGTTTTCTATTACTTGCACTTGTAATTGAATGATGTATTGAATGAAACGCTGCCCTTAGATCGATAAATGCAAGGATAAGTTTCCTCCCTTTTCGATTCTTGATTTTGCTTATATTCTATGTGTCCTAGTTTGTTTTATATTATTTTTGTATATATTTAGTATGTCATGGATACTACGCATATTGGTGTATAGTTGTCGCAATGGATCTTGTCACCTTTTTGTGTATAGGCATTATGAGATTGTTTTGCAATTCGTTGGGTATCGTGTTTCTTTCTCACTCTTTAGCTGTTATTTTCTGAAGCAATATTCTTCCTTGCCTTTCCATGTATTTGATCATTTCTGGGTCCACTTCAGTTTCTCCACTTGCTTCGTTTATTTTGATATTTTCTATTGCTTCTTCTATTTCTTTTATATAGGTATAATTGTTCTGCATTTCATCCTCTTGTTGTGTAGGTATATTTACTTCCAGTGGTTGTATCTTGTCATGTTCGTCCAAGGCATATTTTTGGCTGTAGTGTATTCCCTATACTTCAATTTCCGGGGTCTTTAGTTTGATGAGTATTAATTTAAGATCCCACTTAAATTTGTGAAGAAAATGACAGTACAGCAAATTAATCCAATTTACTGTAAGTTTACACCTGTCATGCACTCCTTCGTAGATAAACTACGCCTAAAAACGCGATTCGATGTAACAAAGTAGAAATTCATGTTTGATTGTTTATGTACACAACGGTTTTATTTCCGAACTCCGAAGTACGTCGTTGATTAAAGGACATCTTGCGCCGGTCCTGTTCCGAGAAGGCTACGTTTGACGTCACGCGCGACACGTTTTGTATACAATCGAAAAACGAACTCAGGGACGGATTTATTTTTATCAGACGGCGCCAATTAGGTACACCTACGGCACCGCATAGTTTCGAAGGCCGGACGTACGCTGTCGTCGCTCGATAACGCGATTTCATCCGGCACAATAGAAAAGTACGCTTTTAAAACTGATTAATATCGCAGCTGAAAGTTATTTTAGGATTTTTGATAATTGTAGGTCATGTATGGTCATGTACAGTCTACCTACATATATCTTTCCTGGAAGGTCCTCCTTTCTTTCTATATTCATGTAAGTAAGGACATCAATTTATTATATGCTATGAACATGAAATCAATACGTTTCATAATATTTTTCAAACGGTTTAATAATTGAAAAGGAGAAAATATACTAATAAGTAAATAGTTTTCAGATAAATTCATTTCTTTTTAATTTAGTAAGTATTCTCTTATCGTCATTACATTCAAAATTATTTTGAATCAATTTAAAAAAATAGCATAAAACCTGAGTCGGAGCTAGTTGGAATGGGCTGGGTCGTTATCAGTTGTCTTAAAAGTAAGTAATGGTTTACTTATATTTATTTACCTTTACAAGAAGAAGAATCTACTTAGATCTAAGTTTGTTTGAACCAGTGATTGGTTCATAAAATGTGTAATCTAAAGGACATGAATTATCGCCATATATAATTGGTACTGTAAAAAAGCTAAATCAGCTCCCCCTTGCTGTGCGCCACTCAAATTTATTTTAATAATTTACAAAGTTTAACGTACTAACTAACATACTATCTCACATCATGTTAGTTAGTTTTAACTTAGTTTTAATGTTGAGTTTCAGCCGGCTGTATATCGCGAGCTAAGTTGATTTTAACAAAACACCACGCGATTTCTCATGTTACAAATAGCTATGAATCTTTATTGTAAAGTATATCTAACAGTTTTAGTCCACTTCGTGGATAGCTGTTGTAAATCTATGTATTTAAAAGAAATCAGTACAACACTTATTACATGTATCCTTTAATTTAATTAAATTTGATCTTCATAAACGTGCCAGGATTACCATGTGCAATTATGGAAACTAGATATAGTATAACTTCATTACGTCGTTCTAATTTATGTCCGATGTTCAGGGGCGGATTTTTTTTCTGATGGTGGTCGAATATCCAGATGTTCAGTGCAACTAAATATTATTAAATAGTAGCTGAATAATAAATCAAAATAACTAACTGTGAACGTGTAAAGTGAAGCAAAATATACGTTAAATTAAAATCCAAAAATAAAAACAGTAGAGAAATAACAAATGAAATAAAGATGAGAAACCACTGTTCCACAAATTATTAAAGCAAATGTATAAGAATTACTTAACAAACAATCAGTGGTGGTCGGATTTTACATTTTCATTTTCAGACAAGGGGATGGTGGGTTGGGTCCATCATTCTACGTAAACTGTTTATAGCACTATTGGCAATTCATCATATGATTGCTATCTTCGTTTTATTTTCAATCCAAATCGAGGTTTTAAATTTACCTATTTTACTTGCGTGTTAGGTCAATAGGTTGTTTTCTATAACTTCATTTTTATATTTATTTTATTTGCTGGTGTCTTGATAAATAATTTTATTGATTTCGCTTTAATAATTGCTTGGCACTGGTCTTCTAATTATTTCTATTGCATTTATATGAGTATATTTATAATTAATGAAAATCAAAATCCACCAACATACGTTATGATTATGATTATTATTATGATTACGATTATGATTGTTATTATGACTATTGTACCTAACCCAACTCAACAACAACAAAAGTAGCACCATGAAATTGACAGATAGAAACAACAAGAACAACACCCAACAAAACGTAAATTTGAAAACATTTATACTCAAAATCAAAGTAACTTAAGGATAAATAAAAATGAGACATCACGAATCAAGTATTAAAATATAATAATATTTGAGACTAATATAACAAAAATTAGTTTCACACGTACTATTTTTCTACCAACCGACATCAAAAGATTTTGTAAATTATCGACCACTCACGTATGCGTCAACGATTGTATTCAATAATTTTTTGTTTGATGGCATCGATTGGGTTGAGTTGGGTTACTGTGGGTGTAATAATCGTTTAACAAACAGCAGTAACATCGTCATCTTTCAGGAGAACGAAATTGTTATTTTTTGACCACTAACACTGTATTTTAGGGGATGGGTTAGGTTGAGCATACTATTCATTTAAATGTTCTTTTAAACATTAATGACATGTAATTATTTTTTACTAATCCTAAAGGATGGAATTTGTAATATTTCGGCCACTTACGAAATGCTTTGTTGTTTCATGGGATTGTTACTGCATTATTCAGCCATAAATTTCGCGGCAATGTTAGTATCTTTTATATCGATTTTAATTTGTGGAACAGTTCAATTCCATCGATCATAAGACACCAACTACAGCACAAACAATCAAGCAAAACAAGTAAAAAATTACATGTTATTGTAGATAAAAATAAGACTAAACCACTAAACTTCTGGAAACACTGTTACAGGAAACAAACCATGCAGGTTCACGCTCTATACAATACGGTAGACAAAAGCACGTGGCATATGCAAATATTTTATGTATTATAGTTTTTCTCAACAAAGTTTTTCTGAAGAAGACATTGTTCGAAACGATAGTTAAAATAAGAAATAAAAATATTTAACAACGTTTACAATTTTCATTAAGCCAAATTACCATCAAAAACAAATTATATAAATAAATCTAATGTTAACGTTTTTGAAATTTTATTTTTACAGGGGCTCAAAACTTTATTCTTAATTGCGTAAGTTTAATCTTAGGGTTCTTTATATTAAAATTTGTAATATCATCATCATCACCAGCTTTGCTTCCTGTATTGACCGATTTCGAATAACACTGCATTATGCTTCTTTATTTCTTGTTAAAAGTGAAGCTCCTATATTTACACTCTATATTTGATATTCATACATCGTTACTTGTCAATTTTCTTTCAAACACGTATTTATTAAATCTCTTCCCAAGCGACGTGAAGCATATAGCCGGTAAAATGACAGTAACTCCTTTGACGTTGACGTAATAGTCTCAACAAGGATGATCTGACCGAAATTGGTTTTGTTAGACTTTTTACCGACCTTTACATTTTTCTGTTTTTTACAAGTTTTTACCATAATTTATATCTTTCAAATTTTTGTTAAGTGTTTCTAGGTGTTTTTGTGTAGATATGTTTTTCTTAAAAGGTATGTGACGTCATCATAACTTATATCGGGTTTACCTCACATATTTCTACTAATTTTCTCAACATTGTTCAGCCGCCCATATATAAATATTATAAAAATATTTATTAGAGATTTTTTAAACAGATGCCTTGGGGACCAATTTGTTATAATAAGATGTGATTTTATTTTTTGAAAACGAAAAGAAATTAACGAAAATAACAATTATATTTATATATCGGTTTGAATTTTTGAAGCTAAACTTCCCCCCCTTACTTTTCGAGTTGTTAAACAGTAATAACTTAACTTTTTCGAACAAACTCTTCCCTCGAAGAAAACTGGTTAAAATGGCCTCGGCCTCGACTTTGTATACTTTTTTGAAACTGAAAACTTGCTGTTAGCCTCGAAAACAAAAGTGCCATAATTATGCAATATTTGATTTTTGAATAACATTAAGTAATATACATTTTCACGAATGTTTGTACCCCAGTACTCGAGATTTTTTATTGTAAACAGAAAATCACTCAAATTTATGAATGCCAAACCAAAAACGACCTTGAATAAACTAACCTCGACATCACATGTTGGCTAATTATTTAGTTACGTTGAGTTAAAGGTAGAATTTTTATAAGCTTTTTGCCATACGATTCATTGACGTTAGGTGTCTACGAAATAGATTACTACGAGTTCGAACACCACACTATCCAAGTCATAAAGACTATAAATATATGAAAATTCATCAATCAAAAGTGATCCAGATTTACCTTGAGAATTATTTGTACGATTTATATTAGTTCTCGGTAAGTTTCGTTTAAATATTTTTTACCAAAATGTGAACATTTTCCTAGCTCAGTAAAACATTGATTTGAATATAGCGGTTTATTCTTATTCCATAGTTCTTTCTGTGTCACATGCAATCACGTTTTTATACCGTGTTTTTTACAATTTCTGTGGTTGAACGTGTTTTTGAGTTCTCTTTTTTTGAAGGCTTTGTTAGACTAACATATATCGTATAGATTTATCTTTAGCGATTTCCAAATAATTCCAAAGCGTAATCCTCTCTTTATCCTTAACATTCATTAAAACTCGATTCCACATAAGGTTTTCTGGTATCACCTTGGTATCAGTAACGAGTGTTCCCTCGCCGAACATCCAGCAATGCCTGAATTCGTCGAGGCATTACTAGAATTACACACTCTTCTACAAGCGCCACTATTAATTCTTGTAGTGTTTTTGGACGCACCGGACGTCTTCCGGTGACCTCAAAGAAAATTATGATTCATCCGAGAAGAGAACCCGTCTCCAATCACGTTCTTCCCAATTTTGATCTCTTCTACTAAACTACAATCTGCGTTGCATGCAGCTGTCCACGTACATTTCTGAGCCTCCTAGCCAGTTCAACCGCGGTTTGGTGACGATCGCGGAGACACTGCAGCGTCAAAACCTATAATCTCTGGAAGATGTCGACCCCGGATGACCTGAACCAGGACGTAGGGTGTACTTTTGTGTCTCGCGAAACCTTTGCAGTGCGCTCGACATACGGATGTCTCCGGTTTTCCAATAGCAAGGGCAGCATATAGAACCCTTCGACTAACTGCCACTAAAACCATCGCCCCCGCAACTTCTTCTGGAGTTATTTGCAAGAAAAATGCAAGCCAAATGTTTAGCAAAAATAGGCAACCACCATAAAGAGCACTACTTAGAAAACTTGTACGGAAATATGTTTTCGATGAAAATAATGGTTTAACAGAAAAATAACATCTTAAACGAAAATAAGACTTGTTAGAAAAGTCATTGACATTGACACAATTCCTTAAAATGTGACAGAATACAAGTCATAGCCATATGTGTCGGTATTTGGCATCAGAAGCATAGAAAAACAACACAATGGGGAAAAACTGGAGTGCGACACTTTTTCTGTAAGTCAGTGTATTTCAATGTCATATTCACTTCCCGGGTGTTGGTTCGCGTTGCGTGTTGGTTCTTTGTTGAACTATTTGTAACACTGTTGCCATAATCATGTTGGGGTTTTTTCTCATGCTTTGGGAGGACGTTTTTCCAGGTGTTTGGTAATCGGCGGCTATCGTCTCTTTTATTCATAGTTTTGTGACGTTTTTCTATTTCTACCGCTTCTCTGATTATTCGGGTGTGGTAATTGTCACATTTTACTATTGTTTTAATATTGTCTATGTCAATTGTGTGTCCCGTCTCTATCATGTGTTGATATAGCGATGAATTCGTATGCCTGTGTGTTATCATATTCTTGTGTTCTTCTTTTCTCACGCTTATGCGTCTATATGTGTGTTCACATATCTTGCATGGTATCTCATAAACTCCTTGGTCCTCCAATGGGATCTTGTCTTTTGGCGTTTGCAAGAGCTGCGCTATTGTTTTTTCTGTTGTGAAAATTGTTCCGATGTTGTGTCTGTTTAGGACTCTGCTGATCCTGTCGGTGGTTCCTCTGATGTAGGGTAACATGACTTTACGTTCGTGGTCCGGTTTGTTTCGTGTACGCTTTTGCTGGTGTAGCGTTTTGTTTGTCTGTTTATTCGTGAAGCCGTTTTGTATTAGTGCGTTATTTATTATGTTTATTTCGTCTTTCGCGTGCTCCTGGTCTGCCAACTTGCGTGATCTTCTTGTGAGTGATTTTATTACCGAGTTGATTTGTGCTGGATGGTAGTGTGAGTTAACGTTGAGGTATCTGTTCGTGTGTGTTTTCTTCCTATGTACCGTGTGTCATAGCTATCCATTCTCCTTCTTTGTTATCAAGACATCCAAGAAGGCCAACTGGTTATTGTCTTATGTCTCCATCGTGAACTTTATTTTGTCGTGTTGGTTGTTAAGATGTGTGAGGAAGGATTCTAATTCGAGTCTGTTGTGTGGAAGTCCTCCATAAAAATGTTTGCATTGGTGCTTCTTCCGTTTGTCTGGATCTTCTCCCATCGTATATGAAGTACGTGTTGTCCAGACAGTGTCTGATTAAATCGACGATGTGCGTGGTTGATTTGCACTTTTCTTGTACTATCGTTACCGCTTTTTTTGTCGGAATTCTGGTGAACAGTGATGTCACATAGAAACTTACTAGGGTGTCTGTGGGTTGTAATTTGATGTCCTTGATCAACTCTAGGAATTGGTCGGCATTTTTAACGTATGACTTTATGGATTCCGTGTACGGTTGCAGTTGTGCTAAATGCCTCGATATGGCCTACACTGGTGACCCCACCGAGCTCACAATTGGTCGTAGCGGCACTTCATCCTTGTGAATCATCGCGATGATTTTTCTCGTGGTATGATGCGTTTTTGTATTTCCGAAGCGATTGCTGATGCCTTGATTTTTGTTTTGGCATTTTTTTCTAAATATGTTGTGCGGTCTGTGCTTATAGGTTTGTATGCTTCGTCTTGTAGTAGTGTCATCATCTTTTCGTGATATTCTCTCTTGTCCATTATGACCGTGGCATTGCCTTTATCTGCTGGCAGTATCACAATGTTTTTGTTATCTTTGAGTGTTTTCAGTGCTCTGGACTCGTTGTCCCCACAAACGCACAACCCGTGTGATTACATCGGCCCAACATAGAAATTCTCACTGATTAATGATTATGAGCTGTGTATTTACGATCAGTTAGAAGAATCAGATTGAAGAAGAGCCGGAAGCTTTAAAAGTTATTATCGAAGGCTACTGAAACGACTTTGAACGCTTCAAGGAATACGGCGTTATAACTAAGGATGGTTTTAGTCCTGCGAAGAAGATATACTATAATCATGTGATATTCTTTTTGGACGCTTCATTCAAGAATGCTAACGGCCGTGGAGAGAAACTACAATTAGTTTGACAATGAACTGTTGACCATAGTACCCAGTAGTCCAAAAGTAGAAAATCAATGTAAAAGCAATTCTTTATTGCATTACAACCAGTGATCCCGCTCTCATAATATTTTATTTAGTCAAAGTGACTATTAGTGGGATTGCAGCCGAGAAAAATAAAATTTCAATTGTTGGATCATAAATAATAATATTTGTGGAAAACAAATTTCTAAATTATTTATCAATTTCTTCACACGGTTACTTATGTAATATACTTTTTTACATGACCGTAAAAAGTAGCTAACGGTACAAGTTTTAATAAACATAATCATGTAGCGGAAACATTCAGCTTTCATGCCGTATAAAACTCAGCTGCCTACGTCCGCCGGCCAAACAAATATTGTGTTATTTTGCTGCATGTGCACACATTTAAATAGGCAATTTGCTACCGTTGAGCGCCGCCCCAAATTCGCGGAAATTTTCTTCGGCATCCATATATTTTTATGAGAAATTATTTATATATAATGTGTAAAAATTTAAGTTTCCGTGGCGTATTGCGAATTTTATATCAGTCTAATAGTTTATTTGTAATTGAAAAAATAAATACATGTTTTAGCCTTCCCTTCATGGTTTCTAACTACTTTAGGCATAACGTACGTGTGTCTGCGAGTCTAAATTATGAAACGTTAAACTTAAGATTTTTATATAACCGGAAGGATTGCTATTTTTTGATGCAGTATCACATTTGCAACATCTCGAAAACGGTACAAATTATCGAAAAATTATTCATATAAGACATTCGAAACAACTTTTATTTGAAAAGTTGTTTCGAAAAATGTACCATTTACTGGAAAATCGCCTTTGAAAAATAATTTATACAAATCAGTGGTCGAATGTGGGCGTGCGATAAATATCCCCGCGCCCTGATGCACTCGCGATGACGGTCACAGTTGCATTTGCCGTGGCTGTCAGATTTAACTAAGCTACACATGCTGATGTATTCACGTCGCGAGTACCAGAAATTTTATTTATATATGACATAATTTTTAGTTAAGTTACGGCAGGCAACGAGACTGGACGTATGGAGAAATTGGCGATAACAATACTCGATATGGAGTATTTTTTGTGCCGCATTTTTGTAATCAAATTAAAATAAATAGACGTTCTAAAATGAAAAGTGGTACAAGAGTGGTGGATTTAATTATATAGGAATAAATCTTATAAAATCGAAAATAAATAGACGGCAGGGAAGAATATAGACACGAACGATAACAAAATGCTAAATGAAGCGGTGGAGAACTTTATGGTAAAGGTCCTGAAGACGGAAGCAAAAATAAAGACGGTAAAGAAGATGGGGAACAAAACGTGTTTAGTGGAAATGGAAAATGTGAAGGAGGAAATAAAAGTGCTGAAAGCTAAAAGTAACTTAAACGACTTCAAAGAAGACAGATATAAATGACGAGCTAACTGAAAAAGAAAAAGAAATCCAGCAATACATCAGATAAAAAGAAAAGGTAGGGAGAAACAAGGGAAACAGAACAAACGCGGTATATCAGAAACTGACCATAAATGGTGCAATGTGGAAATGGAACAACCAGAAGCAAATACTAGTAATAGAAACGGAGCATACGAGCACCGACCAAAAAACTAATGGAATAATAAAATGACATGCTAAACTGATGACAGAGCTGTGAGAAACAAGGAACTAATGATAAATGAAATTGAAAAGAATGACAGAGGAATAAACGGAAAAGAAAGGAAGTTAATAATAAGCCAATAACCCAACAGAATTATTGGTATATAGGCACTTGAAGTGTTAGGAGCCTGAACAACAAAGAAGAAAAGAGTAGCAGAATTTGAAAATACAAGTCTAGAACTACTAGCAATTACAGAAACGAAGAAAGAAAGTTTGTGTATTGAAGTGATGGAGGAACACATATTGATATAGAGTGTGGTTAATAGAAACGATAATACCCAAGGAGTAGGTTGCTTAGTCAGAAAAAAGAATACCAACAAAATAATGAAAACAGTATTAAAAATATCTACATCTTTAAAATAGTAATTATTTATGGACCGAATGAACGACCGGCTAAACAGGAACTTGACAAATGTTGGATTAAAGTATAGAATGAAGAAGAAGGGAACATAAGCTCGATGACAATTTTCGGAGACCTAAATGGTAGGGTAGGCAACTATCCAGAAAGATCAGGAGAAACAACTGACAAATTCGATGAAATAACAAAAAATACGAATGGACGAAGGATATTCTGTATATTAAATGACTTGGGAGTAGGCAATATAAAGTTTGATCATAAAACCATACATGGATATACAAGGGAAGTGACTACCCGGAGAGATAAGTCAATAATAAATTTAATATTAGTAGAAAGCTTTAATAAATCAAAGTTAATGGACGTCAAAGTAAAAAGAAGAAGCGATGTAGGAAGTGACCATCATTTAGTTGAAATCGATCTGAAACTAATTAGAAACCAAAACCCAGACCAAGGAGTAGCAAAGTTAAAAAAAGTTAGAATGTCAACAAATCAAACTTTACAAATTACAAGAAGAAAAGTGCTAGTCGAAATAGAAATAGAAAACTACGAGACAAACAAAAATAAAAAAGATGGAACTAAATAACATGTGGAATTACTTTAAAGAATGTGAGTTAAGACTATGGCTGCAGAAGTTCGTGGAGTCAGCAAATGTGCAAACAGAAAGAAACAAACGGTATGGTGGAAGTACATAATAAATTGTATACAGGTTTGCGATTATGTATGGAACCGGGTTCGTTCTGCTAAAACGGTTTGAGCTAGAATCCTGAAATTTTAAAGAGACTTAGTATTCAATAAAAACTACTTAATAATTTTTTTTTCGTTTGTATTCAAAATACAAAGTCAACTTGATTTTTTTTTAATAGGAACATGGGTTAAATGGGACATCTATGGAAAGTTAATTTTTTTTTCGAATTAAACGGTATAATAGGTTTCGTGATTTGTTTGCCAAAATCTTAGAAAAAAATTAAAATTTAAAATAAAATGAAAATGTCTACGCTGAACAAGTTGCCTTAGCAAAATCGTCAAACATGAAAATATTGAGGATTAATTGTCAGTTGACGTTGTATTAGCAAAAAACTAATAATATGAATCATTTAACAGAAAGAGAGAATTGAAATTCTCATGATAATTGGGTATGGAGATAGAAAACGAAGTCACCAGGAAGCCTGTGCAGTGTTTAACGAAATCCATCCAGATAGGAATCCAATAAGCAAGTCAACAGTGACAAAAACATTAAAAAGATTTAATCAAACTGGTAGTCTGAAAACCCAACCTAAATTAGGAACATGTACCAACGAAGAAAATTCATTAAATATTTTATTAGATATCGTGGAGAACCCTAAAACGCCTGTGCTACAAGTGGCTTTAAATCATGATGTGTCTCGAAGATATGTTCAAAATATTTTAAAACGAGCAAGTACCAACCCTACAAAATTCATCTAGTACACGAGTTAAACGAGGATGATTTTGATAGAAGATTAGAATTCAGTGAAACAATGATGACGATGATCGGTGACAATGAAAATTTTGTTAAAAGGATTGTGTTCTCAGATGAAGCAACGTTCCAGTTAAATGGTGTTGTAAATAGGCACAATTGTAGATATTGGTCTGATAGTAATCCTCATTGGATGGCGACGGTGCATACCCAATATCCACAAGAGTCAATGTATGGGCTGGAATTATCGGCCATAATATCATATTCTCGTTTTTCATAGACGGAAATCTAACGGCGGAAAAATATTTACAATTATTGCAAGAAAATATTGTTCCTCATCTTGTTACATCTTTTCCCAAATCACAACAATCAACTTTGGTTCCAACAGGACGGCGCTCCACCACACTATGGACGTTAAGTACGTAATTACTTAAATAACACATTTCCCCAAAAGTGGATAGGGAGACGAGGAATGGCCGGCTAGATCCCCTGATCTGAATCCTCTAGAATTTTTCTTATGGGGATATTTAAAGAGCCGTGTGTACAATAATAAACCAGAATCTTTGGACGAGTTAAAATTACGTATTGAGACTGAAATAAGAAATATTCCTCAAAATTGGTTGAACAATACAGTAGACGGTTTTATTCACAGACTTCATTATTGTCAGGAAATAAATGGAGAACAGTTTGAACATCTTTTATAATTTAAATTCTAAATTGAAGATTAGTTTATAAATTTTAAACATCTTGTTAAAATATTAATTGAAACATTTTATTACATTTTTGTTGCTTTGTTTAGTTTTGTTTATTTTAGTTTCATTGAAAGCATTTGTTGCAATATGTAAAACGATCTCAAATTTTAAGAGCACACATTTTAGAAAACAATTAGTGTATATCTAAAAAAGTGATGGAATGATAATGTTTCAAATATCAAACTTATTTACCCAACTATTAGGTATTCACAAAATTTTAATATTTTCAATCGGGTGTTTCATTAGGAAATGATAGGCGAATTGTAGGTTCTCCTGATTTTTGCAAAGACTGCTTGATTTGCGTGTTTTATTTTATTTTAATTAAGTTTTAATTTTTTTCTAAAATTCAACAAATGCATAAAAAAATTCAAAATTTTTTATTGAACCCTAAGCCTCTTTAAAATTTTAGGATTCTAGTTCAAACCGTTTTAGCAGAACGAACCCGGTTCCATACATAATCGCAACTGTTGTGTATCCCATACTACAATAACCGCTATGATGTAACACTCCATAGATAAAATAAGAAGGTGTAGAATGTAAACTCAAGGTTTTTTTTAGGCTTGAAACCTTCTATCGGTTTGTGGTGGGTTCAAAATTTCAAAGCCTGCTATGCGATTATTGCAATTTCATATCCCATTTCATTTTATCTTTAAATTCAAAAATAGGCAAGAACAACACAATTTCATTTACGATATTTTATTTTTAATTTCTTTTTGTAACATGCAACAGCTTCATTATATACTTTATTTTGATAATGCGTTACCCTCGTATCTTTGCCGCTTAAAATTAAATTTAGACCTTTAGCGTATGAGAATATGGTTAAATTAACAATTTTATTTATGATTTCACTTTCAAGTTTTTCTTTATGGACACATGTAAACGAAAATTTAACGTGGTGGGGAATTACACTATTAATATTATGTTTAGCATTTTTAAAAGAAGTAATGCCAAAACGATTTTTGGTGTTATAAATGTTGTTAATATTTTTGATAAATTCTATACTACAATATTTAAGTTTCCTATAGTGATCGTCATACTCTCTTTCATTCAATTAATATAATATAATATCACATTTCATATTTTTTTTAATTTTCACAACCCATCCACAAACGTAACCAATTATACTTTTGAGACTATTTTTTTCCAGTTCAAAGTTTTTGAGTTAAGTTATATTGAAATATATTTACACACGTTAAAGGTCTCCATTGAATTTAATTTGTGACATAAGGAATGTTGCATTTTGTCAAGGACTCCTGTAATATTAAACAAATCCGGTATGTTTTCTCACAATTGGCGCCTATTGATTTTGAACCAAAAAGTCTCGTATCAGCAATGATTTAAAACTGTCCCTGAAGTGAAGTGCCGTTGGATTTACTGCACGGCATCGCTGTCTAAACGCTCAAGGTAAAAAGAATTTGCACGTCCCATTTCCTACTAGTATATCGTATAAATACAAAAATTCCTCAGTGTTATAATCCATTTTTTAAAACTTGGGGGTCGAAATTTTTCTCCATCTACATCAACAAAATACATATTTTTTATATATTCAATAGATTCTTTAAAAAAATTAATGTGTCCAGAATTTCTCCGCACACCACCACGTAGTACTTTCCCACAAGGTGGGTGGAGTGTTCTGACGTTCACACTGTCCAAAAGCTTATCAAAGAACTTGACTATCTTAGCAGTTCCGAGAGCTTCTTCGTTTAAGTTGTGATAAGTTGCAAAAAAGTTTCCTATAGCTTTCGCTCTATATATAGTAATTTAATATACTTGCAACATACCACTTTTAACCAACAGGGACATTGTTACAGCCATGCTATGACTCAAGACTTGAGTGGCGTAACATACCTAAGTATAAGAACAGTTTAGAAAACAATAAAAAAAATATTTTAATTGTCTACCTTCATTTTTTTATTTTTTTCTGGAATAACATGTAAATCGTTAATTTTTGAAAGCGCTCTCATTTCCTTACAAGGTTGATCTGCCAAATAAACTTGTAGTATATGTATTTTTGGTGAGTAAATTATTCTCTTTATTAAATGGGGAGTATCAAACTATAATTCTCCTTTTTATGGACAACTTTCTGCTGTTATAGATTAATCTCGATCCGTTTAGGAGAGTATTTATGGCTCGATTGGGAGCTCCTTGGTCACAAATCCTAGCGACAATTTTTAATTCGCAATTTTGAATTTCTACAACTAATAATTTTAATAAATCGACGATGATAGGAGACTTTGTGCTTGATGAAGAAAACGAAAAATATATTGGTTGTTGCCATTTCTTGAAAATACCACAAATATAAAAAACAAGAACGTGGTCAGCAATTTTTATATCTGGCGCATGAGTCGCAAAACCATAAAATTCATCGGCGTGTGTATCGTAATCGATGTGAGTCATTATGGACGTTTCATCAAAAATAAGGGCACACGTTTTGTCACGATTATTTAATTTCGAAACAGAATCTTTTAAATTATCAAAAATTCATTGATTGAAACCGGCATTAATTGGAATTTTATTAAGCATTGCCATCATGGTTTGGCGGGTGGGAAGTGCAAATAGTTTTCTTAATTTTGCATGCCCTCTTCCAGATAGTTTAAATAGCGCAAGAGTTGTACATTTGGTTGTACATTTCGCTTTCTCAATTATGATAAACAAAAATTTTTGCATCTCTTCCTAACACTGAACTTTCTAATTTAATGTCAAAATTTTTAGCTAATTTTACTTGTTTCCTATAGGAAGTTGCCCTAATTTTATTGATGCGTGCTGTTTCTTGAAATTTTATGGAAGATTTAAAAAACCTTTTAGCAGTAGGTGACATTATAGTATTTTCTGAATTCTAAGACTTTAAATTTTGAACTGATGATGTGTCTGCGGCGCAAGGCATCACTTCGTCACGCAGAACAAGTATTTTGTCTTTTGATGTTTGATCTAAAAAAGTTTCTATGCTACCTTTTACGTTTACTATGTGAACGATTAAACTTAATGTAGGAAATCCTTAAAGTGGGTACAGAGGTATTCCGCAGTTTATTGTTAACAGCAAATTCATTTTTTTTCAAAGTGTAGACCACATAATGTATGCTGATTATGTACTTTGCAACGGTCCAGTGAGAGCAACTGACGATTATGTGCCCTATCAACCACTCACTAAAACGCTCTGGGTATTTCCCAGGATTGGGAAATTTATGCCTAATTGGGTCGGGACGGTAACATATACGGTCGTCGCCAAAAAATCGTGAACACCTACATAGATCTAGTGGCAATATTTTAAGATTTTCGCATTGTGTAAAACGTTCCATGCCCTTTTTTTTAATTAAGCCGCGATTACATATATTTGATACCTTAATCCTTCTTAGCGCAGTTCTATGCGAAGCTGTGAAATTTGTAAGTTGCTTAGCTTCAATTGCGGTATGAAATGGATTGTCTCTTAGATAGTTCACCAGCAGTTTCCGTTTTCCATTACCATTATGCTCCCATCGCTTCTTCAATCTCATAACAGTATTCTTATTTATATTAAACTGAGTGGCAGTTACACGCATTGGTACTCCTCTCATTATCCTATCGACAATTCTTCCTTTTTCTGATATCATTCAAATGGTGCGGCATCTTTTCATATACGTAACCGATTTGCGATATTCCATGACAGCGAACAATCACCGCTTCCTAACGTATTATTCTAAAAGTAGAGTTTACATTAGGAAAACATAGGTGTACCCGATTTTTTGACGATAATTGTACGCACACTGCACAGTCTCATTATTTTTATAAAAAAGCTTATAAAAGTGAGACTTGTGTCAAATTATTTGTATAAGACAACTTCGATTTGATTATGAAATTTCACGGCAAATTTGCTCCATGTTACGGTGTATGGAAGGTGCGATTCCTAGTGGCACAAAATTTTTAGCTTGCTTTGCATTCTGTACCTTCTTATTTTATCTATGCAATACTCCTCATTAGGCAGACACTGCAGGGGTATACCTCTATTATGTATACCGTATAAAATTTTGGAAATAATAATAGAAAATATATTAAGAAACCAATTAGAGCCCACTTTTTTGGGCATACAATCAGGATTTAAATATAACGGGTCAACCTAGTATTGGATCTTCGTATTTAGACAATTATCCGAAGAAATAATGAACACAAACAGAAAAATATATACATGTGGAATAGATTTGCAGGAAGCCTTTGACGTTGTACAAAGAGAAGACCGTTAAGAAAAAAGGGGTAAATGTGAAAATCATTGAAACGATAAAATGTATGTACTGAAACTTTAAGTGCACTAATCGGAGGAAATATGACAGAAAAGTTTAAGACAGACAAGGGAATTAGACAAGGCGGAATACTATTGCGGAATACCCCTGCTATTCAGCGAAGCAAAACAAAGAAGATTTATAAATTCACACTGTTAAGATACCGAAGATTAAACTATATAAGTGAACTTTTATACGCCGATGACCTAATAACAACAAGTTTAAAATATAAAAATAAAAGCATGGTCAAAAACATTCAAAAACAACAGTTTTCAAATAAATATCAGTAAAACAGACGTGATGGGTGTAGGCAGGAACCCCTAGCAAACAGCAATAAAAATTGGGAACGACACATTACAAGATACAAACAAAATGAAATACCTGGGCTAGTTTAAGAGGAAAAAGGTGAACTGGCAAGTGAAATCAACAACAGAATAATAAATACAAACAAAATGTATGGAGCTCCATTACAGAAAAATACATAAGCAAAATACAAGCTAGAGAAATGAAGATCTTGCGAAAAATCAAGGGGCTAACAATAAGAGATAAGATACGAATCGAAGTAATCAGAAGGAGGCTGGAAGTAAATACTGTAATTGAGAAAATCGAAACACAACAACTCCGGTAGTATGGACATATACGAGTATGAAAGATGATCGACAAATTAAAACATGGCGAGACATAAGTATGAATTATAGTATAATGTCATTAAAAATAAGGCTTTGAAAATTTATGAAAAAATCAGTTACCATCCACTTCTTTTTCAGCCAGTCATGGTTCGTCAAAGAAACAACGACATCATTTACATAATCTAAGATTGATGAATGAACTACCATCTGCCGACTTTTGAGTAAAGCTCACAAATGGGCAAGTGGTCATAAAGCAGCGAAAAATAGCATAACAATTATTTTCTGTAGCGACGCTTCAGGTAATCATATAATGAAACCATTGATTATTAACAAATCAAAAAAACCACGCTCATTTAAAGGAATAAACATCTATAATCTTCCTATATATTGGATGGCTAACAAGAAAGCATGTGTCACTGCTACGCTTTTCAATGAATGTCTTGATATTGTCCCAGATGTTAAAAGATACTTAAGTAAAAAGGGGTTGCCCTTCTATTGATTGATAATGCACTAGGACATCCTCAAAATTTACAACACGAAAATGTGAAAGCTGTATTTCTACCCAAGAATACGACTTCTTTATTGCAGCCATTAGATAATTTCCACTTTTAATACACTGTACATCAAGTAAACCTTCATATACCTATATTTTAGAACGAATGGAAAATGATGAATCTCTTTCAATTGATGCTTGGAAAGAAATTACAATTTTAGATTGCGTTAAGCATGTTGGTATGATTTATACAAAGATTAAGAAATCGACCCTGAACACCTGTTGGAAAAAAGTATGGGCTGGTGTAGTAGTTGAAGCTGACAATGCTACATTAGTATTGGTGAACGAATATTTACAAATAACTGGGTTAGCACGTATAATAGAAGAAAGTTTCGATGACTTAGCTGAGGCAGACATTATAGAACTAATGACGAACAAAGAATTAGGTGACGGTGATTTAGTTGATATGATTACCGAAATAAATAATCGCCACAGTGATTGTGATGAAGAAGAATCTGAATAGTTGGGTTCACAACAAATGTCATCCGCACAGGACTTGAATTCTACAAAATGACCCTAATTTTGAACGTGCTCTCCGGTTCCAGAGAAACATTAATAAATGTTTAGCTCAATACGAGGAAGTCTGTAAAGATTTAATAAAAAACAAAACACAATTGTTAATTACAGATTTCATTACCAAGTCGCGTGAATCTGAAATTGACTCTAATACATCAACTATCAAACCAGGTTTGCAACAAGAAACTGACATCACCCCAATCAGAAAGAAAAGATTAAGAGTCTATGAAAGTCATGATAGCATTTAAACTTTTGGTGATTTTCTTCTAAGATTTTGTATTTCTAGTTTCTATAAAATTAATTACATACTCCATATGTTTATTATTTTATGAATGAAGTGTTATTTTTATTTTTCAAAATAAAGTATGCACATTTTAGGTTGTTTTCGATTTAAGAAATTTAAAATTTCGTTTTATACGTTTTGCTACGGAACCAATCCTTCGTGTTAATCGGGAGACAGGTGTATTATCATATTCCTAAATCAAAGTGCATTTTAAGATTTCAGTTTATAAAACACTATGGCTTCGCACTATATCAAGAAAAGCACTTATTCTAGGCGTATATTTTAATAATGGACGCACGCTGTCTCGAACTTTCTATAATGCTTCTTTTTGCAACATTTTTCTATATAAATTATATCGATATATCATTAACGGTTTAAGCAGCAGCATATGCCAACAACAGTTTGTTTCTAAAATCGTAGCTTCGTTTTGTCGTACATGCCTCGAGAAATACTCTACAGAATTATGCAAACCGAATCTGTCCAGTGGTTCTCGACATTATAACCTACTCGAACAGAGCGGGGCACTTTAGTTCATACTATTTATAGAATTTCCGCAACAATTATGTTTTCCTATAATAGCATCGTGAATGCGTATACGTTATGCGTTTATTAATCTGTGTGGATTATTCATGTGTTTGCTAATTATCATTAGTGAGTTTTTAGATCAATTTTGTACCATTGTGTAGTACTAATTTCGCATATTTAGTCATTTGTGTCAACATATTGCTATGAATTGACCTTGAATTTTATTTTATTTAGGCAATAACTCACAACTATATAAAAATTTTTGTCCAAGCTATCCTTTTGTTCAGGTTTGATCAGGTTAAATAATACAACGATATTTTATATTAAAATAATATATTTACCAAAATCAAATTCTCTAAATGTTCCAAATTAATATACAATATTATATAAATTCCTTTATATACGTTTAAATGTTTACCGTCAACAAGTTCTCGGTGCCTGTAAAAAAAAATCATATACGCAAATTATTTCCACATGCCGGGTATGGGCAAGAAATGCTGCGCGGCTCCGATGCGTTGACCGGTCCGTCCTTACCATAATCTAATCCCGCGTCCATATTTGTCTTATTTCTCATGCATATTCTAATTTATAAATAATTTGTTGTGAAAAATTCTCTCTGTGCTCAATAAGTTGCAATTTAATTGACACACTTTGTTAATATCCTTTTATATTTGCTAACAAGTGCAAATAAAATTTATTAACACAATTTGTTCTTATATTTTGTTATCTGCTAACAAGTGCAAGTACTGTTTATTGATACAATTTGTTATATATATTTTGTTATTTGCTAACAAGTACAAGTACTGTTTATTGATACAATTTGATATATATATATATATATATATATATATATATATATATATATGTTGGTGCGTAAGTTCTCGCGGCTGAAATCTGTGCTTCTTGGTTCTCGGGTTGTGAACCGCGTTGTGGAAATGTTCCCCGAAGGGTCGCTTCGACGTTTCGGCAGAGTCCCATCTGCCATCTTCAGGAAGCTCTTCTAGGTCTCGCTGACTTAGAAGAACTGAGTTCTTCTAAGTCAGCGAGACCTAGAAGAGCTTCCTGAAGATGGCAGATGGGACTCTGCCGAAACGTCGAAGCGACCCTTCGGGGAACATTTCCACAACGCGGTTCACAACCCGAGAACCAAGAAGCACATATATATATATATATATATATATATATATATATTGTTATTTGCTAACAAGTGCAAATAAAATTTATTGATACAATTTGTTATATATATATTGTTATTTGCTAACAAGTGCAAATAAAATTTATTGATACAATTTGTTATATATTTTGTTATTTGCTAACAAGTCCAAATAAAATTTATTACTACAATTTGTTATACCCTTTTATATTTGCTTATCAAATGCAAATAAATTAACACCTTATGAACTAGCATAATTCATTTTAAATATATATTTTGCCAAACAAGTTGCAAATTATTCCATTTACCGCTTATCTAGCCATTTGATTGCCCTGTATTCAGGCACCATCAATAAAATATTAGCAAGTTTAAATATTCTTACCAAATTTTCTGCCTCCGGCTGGTCACTGGACCGAACTCCCTCTGCTTCGGGCTGGTCGCTGGCTCGGACTCCCAACTCCTTCTTCCTTCTTTGGCTCCTCTCCCTTCCTTTTCGGTCTGGTCACTTCGTTGAACTCCCTGTAATTCGCCGTGTGTGCTTTTATAGCTCAGTCCCTACCTTCTTTTCCCACACTTGTCTGCATCCCTGCTATTGCTTTACCAGGTGATTACCCAGGTGATCTCCCTAACTAACTAACTAACTAATAACTTCTAATAAAATTTATATTTTAATAAAAAACACAACAATATGTAGAAGAACGTTTTGAGACGTTAAAGTTTTGGCATTGGGTGCTTATCAGTGTATCTTGCATTAGGTGTTTTCATTTGTTATCAGTAGTCCTGGACATGTTGGACACTTCATAATTTAAATGAAACATCTCTTTTACCTTTGTTTTTCTGAAGCTGGCTATTTTTAAGTAGTTGCAATGGCTACTGCAGCGTGAATTGCGTATCCTTGTCTTTCCTTTATTTTAAGTTTTGTTACGCCATGAAAATACTTTGTTACCATAGGGGACAATCTGATGAAATTCATTTAATTTCTTACAAACTAAACAGTATTTCTCAATATTTATCAAGAAGCCAAGAATATCAACGTGGACACGCTCGCCTTGTGGAGCTTTTAGAAATGACAGTTTAAAGGCTGCAATTTTGTCGGTTCAGGAAGAAATTAAAGTACCGAACAGCGTGAATTATATACGAATGTTAAGAAAGAGCTTGATGAGCGAGTAGTGGAGGTTGGTACGAACATGAAGATAAAATATATAAATAACATTCCTACCTTTGCCCATTTAATATACTAGTTGAGCCCGCAACATTGGACATTTATTACCAGAATGTTCGAGGGCTACTATCAAAATCACAGCTATTTTATCTCAACTCCTGTCAACTGTGTTGTGATTTTTTTGTTGGATACTCATTACTGACTTAACAGCTCAGATTCTTTTTCCTCTAACTATAATGTAATTAGATCAGATAGAAAGTTTGCTGCTGTTAAATGGTTATTCACTTTTTAATCTGTTCCAATAATATATCTCATTTTATGTGTCAGTGAGTGTCAGTTCAAGATCATTACATTCTGCCTGTGCGGTTCTATGGGCTACCTGGTGCGTCAGCTGATATTTTTGAATTATTTATTGACACTCTGGATGTTGTTGATTTCAACTTTTTTGATTTTAAAACACTGTTCATGTAGCAAACTCCAAGGCATATTATTTTCGCAATCTCTGTGATTCTTTTAGTTCGAGCAGTAAGCAATTGCTAATTCTAGCAGTCGTTTCTTGATTTTGGTACTTTTTAATATTAATTTTCTGCAACTGTAGCAAGATTTAGCAACGATGGATTGGGCATTTCTTGAAAAATGTAAAATATTTAAACGATGGCTATATAGTTTTCTCGGTCGCTCTGTGCCTAAAGTTTCCTGCCATAAATCTTCTTTTCCATCATGGTTTACGACTGAAATGCAATGAAATTTGAAGACCAAGAACATGAAGAATTGTAAAGCAACCAGCTGCAGCTGTCCTGTGCATTACAATGACTTGAAAAGACAAAGTTTAAATATGGTTTAAATGCTTATTATGAAGCATATGAAATCTATGAAAGGCTTGATAATTTCTAAACCGACGATTTTATTTGTGTTTATTCGCAACAGGCAGGGAACCAGTCGAATCCCTGGGAAGTTGTCATATGGTAACATCCAATTAGATGATCCACAACAAAGTGTAAATGCATTTGCTGATGCGTGAAGTACACAGTCTAAGTGAAACTTACATGAAGCCCGCATTCAACTTTCCTCATTTAATGTTAAACCCGTGACGGACGAAGTTCTGATAAGCATCATGGCCAGTGAAATAATCAAAAGTATGGTGCCGAGTTGCCTGGTGATGTTCACAAATCAAGAATTACCGACCAATTGCAGTACTTACATACATACTAATTTGGCGAAATTTTAGATATATTGTAAAATTTATGGAAACACTTGATCCCAACAGTTTAGTGATATATTCCTGATCGTTAATTCGTTTCTCAAAATGCAATATAGTTTTTTCGTCATCCTTAGTTTTGCAATGCATATTACGAGTATATCTGATGTTTGTTGATGCACTCAGCATTCTGATTTTCATAAACGTCCTCAATTACAAGATCAGGCACTTAACCACTCATAATTATATCAATGAAAGACATTTTCCTTATTTGATTGTTCAGAAATGTGGCACCACGTCACCAACTTGTATGTGATGGCATGTGATCGCATCGAGCTTCAAAAAGAATAAAAAAATATCCTAAATTATGTTCGCACTATGTTTGTCTTTCATCATAGCTTGCCCAAATTTGACAGAATCGATTCTTACAAGTTTTCAGATTTTCAATTTCATTTGATGTAGTTTTATGTAGCAGTTTTATATTCGCATACAAGGTGAGGCGTAGGATAGTCGAGCAAATGCAAATATTTCGTGTCAACGAAAGTCAATCGGGAATAGTATATTATACATTTATGGCATCTTGGCATAGATCGTATGCATCGACAAAATTCGAATAGCTATGACCCCAAAATGTGCCAGTATGTGTGGGCTAGTATCAGAATTTCAAATTTTAAAATTGATGAAGATGTATTCAATATTTATTTACCGCATGCTCCCTTTAATTATATCTTTTATCTAACTGACATTGATGTTAGAATTGATTTCCTCAATTATTTTCAACGCTATTTGTTAGGGAAGCTGTAATATGCAATTTTACTAAACCAAGCACACCTCTTGGCTCACTGATAATTTAAAATAATTAATTATGACATTGAGAGATAAAGCCAATACTAAATATAAAAAATCAGCGGTGGTTCGCACTGAACTTTCTTATATTTATAAATTTATAAATTGACGCGATCACGATGTCAGTGAAATCGGGAACGTGGGGCGAATACTAATACTAATTCATATAGGTTAATGACATCTGCATCACTTTTTCGATAACTTTTTGAGATATGGAAAAGGTAAATCACTTCCGGTTGAGATATTGCCTCCAAAAGGAGGTTCTGTTCCGTTAGAATGAATTCATATATGACATAAATATAGTTCATTAAAATAGAAATAAACTCGCACACAACACAAAACGTATTATTATAATTGTAAAGATTGTGATCATGATTCTGGTCGTGATCGTCTTTATTGTGATTACAAACATACACGGTGATTGTAATTGCTAATGTAGTATCATCTTTGTTATTGTTTTTTATACCTCATATTTTGATTTAAATTACTTTTCGTTTTTTATATTGTTAATGTGTGCTTGACATTACATCGATTTGTTCGTAAAATATATTTCGACCATGATTTTTTTGCTAGTAGTTTCATGTTTAGTGCATTCAAGTCAATCATGTTTTCAACCCAACACTATCCAATCAACTTAATCGGTTCCAGCCATACCAAGCCAAATCCAACCCCACCCAACCCAACGCAAACCAACCCAAATCAAAACAACCGAGCCCAAACCAACTCAAACTAATCAATTTGAGGATAAAGGTATTCTATCTATTGCATTCAAAACGTTCAAAGTTTGTTGAACTCGATAAAACTCAATCAAATCACTATAAACGTGTTCGATGGCAATATTAGCATCGTAAACGTATTCCAATGCAATAAAAACACAAACACTGACACAGACACCAAACAACATAATGAATACAATCTGTAACCAAATCATCTCATCGAGTTAATTCAAATAAAAATAGATAGTGTTATCAATATTATTTTATAGTTCATTGTCAACCAAATCATTGAACAAAATTTCAAGAACCAGGTAATATGTTTCTAATAAAAATTGGGTTGGGTTTGCAAATCATTTGTTTAATTTAAATTGTTTTAATTTAAAATACTTATATCGTTTAGTGTTGTGACTGATAAATTTGTAAACGCTGGTGTCGTTGCTGCTATTAGTAGCACCGATTCGTATTAATATTGCAATCGCTGTGTCGGGCTGAGTTGGGTTGGATTGGGTACACTTGGGTTGAGGAATGATCAACAGCGCACTCTAACGACAGCGAATGTAGATTTAACCAATTACCCCTGTCATCAAATTAGACAATCGTCCTCTAATGAACAAATCTGCAGTGGTGCTCAATTCTGTTACTTACTTACGAGAATAGTCAGATCAGTTGGCTCAGATGTGACTATTTCACCAAATATGGAAATTATCGACGTAATTATCCTAAGTATCAGCAGGTAGCTCTTTTGACTTTAATAATAAGAGATATTCTCAATTATATTCAAATATTTTCTGATAAACGCGAAATTATGTAAATTTTCCAATTTTTCCACCTTAAGGCATTACTGAATTGGCCTAATTCTAACAAATTTGAATATATTATTGAATTTCGTCAAAATAACAATTAGATGATCATAAGATGTGAATTCTTTGTTATCTTTGTTTAATTCAAAATAGTTACGTAATGATAACCAAAACCAACATTTTGTTTTGGTTAGTGTTGGTTGTTAATTATAATATTTTTAAATAGTTTCGCATTCCCATCATTCACGTCCTAAAAACTGAATGAGCCATCTGATGTAGGACAGGGCTCGTATACTTTATTATTCGAAAGAACTTTTCAAACCAAAGTTGTTTTCAATATCCTTTACTTTTATACAATACAATATTTTCGATAACTCAAAGACCATCACTTCCGATTGAGATATTTTTTAAAAAATAGGACTATATACAAAGCTTAAGCTTAAAGTGTCATAGTGTTAGCTTTTATGGATTGGGCGCTAGAACGCGCACAGACACACACACTTGCGGCGCTATCGCAATAGAAATAAATTTTACGTTAATGCCTTTCACAACTAATTATTATTAACACAGGAATACATTTAGGATCTGCTGTGGTCAGCGCTGAACTTTCTTATACTTATACCATTTACTAATTTCCAGTAAACTGGCGCCATCACAATGACAGGCGAATCGCGAACGTTTCGTAAATAGTTTCATATAGGTTAGTTATATCTGACAGCCACGGTGACTATAACCGCGCCAGACTCTGTGATCGCGTCTACAAAGAATTTTTCAAGGGCGATATCAACAGTGATTTTCCAGCAAATGGTAAATTTTTCGAAAGAATTCCTCAAACAAAAGTTGTTTAGAAGTAAATATCTATAACTTTTATAAGAACCACTTTTACTGGCGGTAAACCAATAACCAGTTAATGGATACTCGGTTAACCGATTTATGATTTGCTTTAATCGAAGAACTGGGGATTTCATATCGTCTTTGAAGGCTTGCTGTGGATGCGAAGCGTTTGACTTTTTCTTCCAAACCGCCATAGATTCATGTATGTGAGTTGGATAATAAAAATGCCGCTCTGCATTCACTTCAAGCTCTCCCTAGTTGGCTTGTGAATTTTCCTTGCGCAATCACATTTCTGTTTAGAAATTTAATCAGTTAACTATAAAACCAGCTACTATTATGTATCAAGCACTCAGAAACTAACACAAAACTTACATGATTTCACCTCGATCCATATAATGTAATACATGTACCATCATTGTTTAAATTAACGAACTTTACTAGGTCCTGCAGGACAACAGAATAGTTCTCTAAAAATCTGAACTGACAGCCTAATTTTATTTACTATGTTTTAATGTAAGTGTGTGTGTCGATCTGTCGTAATGAAATATTCCACTGATCGTAAGATTAATGATAAAAATTAATGCTGCAAGCTCTGATCATTACGACCTACAGAGGGCTACGTACTAGGTCCCCTCCTTTTTATATTATTCATAAACGACTTATCCGAATTTATTATCGATGGCATTGTTTATGAATTGTCCACTAAACTTAATTCAGTTTTTACGCAATTAGGCAAATTAAACTCTTGTGGTGTAATTAACCTTTTGTTACCCATTCATTGTTATTTTTTGTAGTGAGCTCTTTAAGAAATAGTCATTGCCACTTACGCTTGTTTTTTCATACGTCAAGAATCAATAACTAATAAGTAGTAAGTTTTGCATAATCACAATACTCGGAATAATGACAGTTTAGTTTTCGATAATCTTTTATTGTTTATTTAAATTTTTTCCTAGATATACGGGCTGTCGCATACATAGAAATTGAACGATGGCGTCAATTTCCGAAAAGGATTTAAAACATATTTAATACCAAAGACATTTTGTACGCTTGGTGAATTCTTCCTCAGTTGTTAGTTTCTGTTGTTTTTTGTATTGACCATGATACATTTTTTATTGTTATTTTAGTACTTATATTAACGTATGACCTTTCACATCCAGCTAATACTGCATACGTGATGAATAAAGATATTATCTTATCTTATCCTATTTACTACTGATTGGGGACATCCATTGACAGAAAAATTGCGCAACATTTTCTGAACAGTACGGTAGTAACTGAGGTAATAAACGAATATTTTTTGAAATACGATCATCATTAGAAGAAGTTGTCTCTGAAAACATAAACCATGATAGAGTCATCTACCCATCAAGAACAGCATTTTCGTTATGATGGGGCATATGATCTACTTCCACCCTTTGTTGAATACGAAACTAAACGAGACTAATTAGTAGATCCGGATGGTTTAAAGCTACCACTGGAATGGTTTAGACAAATCGTGATTGTATAATATTAAATTGTAGATGTCATAAGAAAACAATATCAGATTGATCATGTTACCTCCACGGATCTTAGGCAACCGTTGGAGGTCTCCTATTTGGCACCCCTCAAAAAAACTTGGAGAAAAGTTTTTTCCAAGAATCACATTTTCCAACATTGTTGAAGAAAACCCTTGATTTCGTGCATCTGGGATTAATCCATGGCCTGACAAAATTATCGAACCGAGCAGAAGATGTCCCTGCAATGAACGAAATAATGTACGCTTTATGAAGGAAACAATATCACCTAGCGCTTAGACAAGAAGAAAGCGACTAAATGTTACGGCTGGAAAGTCTTTGCAGTTTGAGGCTTTCCAAAACAAAATGTTCCGAACGTTGTCCCTGATGAAGCCCATAACTCGTCCGATGATGGTCTTCCATTCATAGCAAGGAAAATAACTGATTTGTATGGAAAATTGAACTGAAGAAAGTGAAACCGCGACAACATCCGAAGAAATGACTTAATAATAGATTTATTAGAATTTTATCTTAGCAAAGTCATCCAACAATATATCGTGGGGGCGTTATAGGACTCTACTTGGAAATTTTATTAGAAGAATAGCCGATGGAGCTTATTTCCATTATCCACCAGTGGTAGATGAGAGCTTAGTAATCAGATAATCAATATTTTGAAACCAGTTGCACTGCGACGACAGTGGTTTTCATTTTCGAACTTGCCCGACGAAGTGGAATAGTTTTTTCTTCAGAATCACTTTTTATTATTTTTACATTTTGTTAATGAAAACTTTTGCACGTTTGCTAATTTTTTGTTCAATTTTTGTTCAGATTTTGTAGTTATCCAATATCCAATAACTACTCTTGTGTTTCATATTTATAAGGAAAAGCTTTTCTCTAACTTTATGTGTTTAAAAAACATATCGCCTGTAGTAGGCGCATCAACTACGTTTAAAGTTTGTAAATAAGGAAAAAATTGTTTTTTGTTTCAATTCTCGAAGACAACAAATCTTGTGTCCTCGAAACGTCATATTTTTATTTTAATTGTAATGTTTAGTGTTATTATTAGTAGTTGTAAGTAGGCATTGAGCATATAGCATCTGAGTTGTTATTATTATCAACGTAAATAAAGAAGAGCCTATCTTCGTCTGCCAATTTCGAGGAAAAGTTAAGACAGTATCATGAATAAGATATATTGATTTTGATCAATTAACTACATTTTATATTATAAACCTGAGCGCAGTAGAGATTATTGTTTACTTCAGACACCCTGAAGAAATAGAAATCGCAAAACGAAGTTGGCTACTGATATGATTGTCACTCGTGTCCTTGCCGCCATCGGTTAGGACAAAGTAATTGTTGCATATCCAAACAAAAGCTCATATCTAGTCCATCACTTACACCGAGTGTTTAACGCGAAACATTTTTATACGACACGCAAGCCTTGAGCACCAGCAGTTGTGCTTTGTTGGCCGGTGCGATTCGTGTTGAAAGTCTCGTTACAGCTTCTACGGATCAATACAAAGGCCGCCTATCCTTCACGCACCAATGCTGTGGAGTCTGACATCTCACGGTGACGACCGGCTATGAATTACTTATATTTTACAGTTATTGACAGGGTTAATGTCATCTATGCAAGTGATTTCGTTCACAATAGCTAATTTCACTGAATTCTTGATGTCACCACCCCTGGTTAGTTACGTACCTGTTGGACGACATTACAATTGCTATCAGTAGATGTCATAATTTATGCACGCTGATGGTTTAGTTCTACAGTGATAAAAATTACTTAGGAATTATATGAATAGTAATACTGATAATAATGATAATAATAATAATGTTTCCTCATCAGAATAAATATATGAATTGTTTTTCAAAAATATGATTATTGGAACTAACACAAGCAGCAGTAGTAGTGTGAAATAATTGTGAAATTATAATGTCAATTATGAACTAAATTGTTTAACTCTTTTGAGTTAATGAGGTGTGATTTATATTCTACTGATTTGGTCACATAATATTCGCTGCTGCTGCTGGTCATAGAAGATGGTTGTGGGGACTTTTGAGAATCCTTCGCTCTGGACAAGAGTGCGCTATGGGGCCAGTTTTACCAGCCCGATGCCTACTTCGGTTAACAAAAATAGCAATCTTAATAAGCTCAGTGGGTACCCCCAATTTTCTTGGCGTTACATTTTTCTTTCTCCTCCGCGATGCCATGCTAAAAATAATTCAATAATTTGTTAATAGTTTTAATTAGCTGAAAGTTGTTTTTTGGTTACTTACGAGGGTATGGTGGAAAGTTCTCGGCCTAGCACATATATGGCGTTGCTATCGATGACTCTTTGCTACTTTGGTACATACACGTATTCAAATAACGAAGTGCCAACTCGATCTGTCAAATAGTTTTCTTTATACGGATTTTTAAAGTAGAAGTGTTGTATGCTGCGTTGAAATCCATAAACTGTAATATTGTGCCGTTATAAAATTCTTGGTTTTGGACGGTTTATCGTCAACGAAAATCTATCCAAAGTTGATAGAGGTTTATACTCCTTTTCTCCTTCATTTTCAAAGTGAAGAAATGGGCTGCTCAATTTAAACGGGGTCGTCTCTCTTGAAAATGATTCACATGAAGGGCGACCAAAAACTTTAACCATAGAAGAAAACATCGAGAAGGTGCATTAAAGGTCTGTGAAATAGCTGAGGCTGTGGACATATCGGAAAAAAGGGTACGGTACATATTACATAAAGAATTAAATATGAGAAAGCATTGTTCACGGTGGGTGCCGCATTTGCCAAATGCTGACCAAAAATAAACGCGCAAACGAATTTCTCAACAATATTTAGACCGTTTTAAAGAGAATTCAACCGATTTTGTGCGCCGATTTGTTACTATGGATCCACCACTACACTCCTGCAACGAAACAGCAATCAATGCAGTGGGTGGAAGTCGGTGGCTCTGCACCAAAAATAGCGGAGCTGATTTCATCTGCCGATAAAATCATCAACTGGACAATACTAAGCAAGTCTTCTGGACCAACTGGATGAAAAAATCTGTAGAAGAGGCCTGGAATGCAGAAGAAAAAATCATCTTTCATAAGGACAATCGACTTGGCCACAAGGCGCTTTGGAAATGGGAACTGAGAAATTTGAAGCACGAATTGTTGGATCGTCCACCTTGTTCGTCAGCTTTGACTCCCTCTGGCTTCCACTTAATCCCCAATTTAAAGAAATTTGTGGCGGGAAAACTTTTTGAGTCGAATGAAGAGGTGATAACAGAAATAGATGGGTATTTTACAGATCAGAATCCTCTTCAGGGATGTAATCCATTCATCTTGAACAAAGTGCATTGTACCAAACAAGGACTACGTAGAAAAATAAACGTATTTTCTCTGACAAGCCCTGAATTTTCCACTTTCCCTCGTACCGTCTACATTTTTTTTGCAGTTATTACGCGCGAAATGTGGGGCCCTGTTTTATCTCGGTTGCCAATCGGTAGCATAAGGTTCACAAAGCTTCAAGTTTAAACGAAGCAATGGTTTTTATCTCTAGTTTTGATAAATTCGTCGAAATATAGTTGAAAGAATCAACAATTTTGCAACTTTTGGCGCCATTTATTAACTAAGATGTAACAAAACTGGTTGTATCGCTGTCACACATGTACGCATTTTCTATACCCTCGCTTGCCCTCCTTTACTTATTATCGCACAGATATTTCAATACTTATTCAACATAGTAAAAGCGACCAAACTAAATTTTTCAAAATAAATTTTAGGTCAAAACGGCAAAAAAATAAATTGTAGATTTTTCCTAATATATTGTCCTACACTAAAATCAACGTACAAATAACTTTTCGCATATCTATACAATCTAAACAGTAGATTACTCGATTATATTAACAGGTACATATACTAAGTGACATAGAAATCCGAACACCAAGAAGGAGTTGGAATTTCTTAATAATTTCAACACCACATAGTCGGCTACCATAGAGGAACAATCGATGAAAAAATCAAGTTAAAAAAAACAAAAGACAAATGAGTTTTTATTAATAGTGTGTTTGACCACCTCAAAGCCGCGGACACTCATTGAGCCGTCTAGGCATGGATCTAATCAGGTGGTCGATATCTGCTCGAGGCACCTCATCCCAGACTACTTGTACCTCATGTGTCAGAGCATCTACCGTCTGCGGAGAATTGGCTAAATTGGTGAGTCGCCTACCCATCACATCCCAAACATGTGGTGTGAGGTCAGGTGAACGGGAGGGCCATGGCTAAAGATTAACGTCGGCAGCTTGAAAGAAGTCTAGACTGACGCGAGCTACGTGAGGACGCGCGTTATCTTGCTGGAATACCCTATCAGGCATGGTCGCAAAATAGGGTAGCAGATGGCGCTCTACAATGTCATGGATGTAGCGCTGAGCATTCATATTGCCTCTAACAAAGACTAGAGGTAACCTGCTTCCATAGGCAATGGGACCCCATACCATACCCCATACCATTACCTTCTGACCCTTGCCTTGCCTGCAACGACGACTGTGGAATGTCGAATGGAATAGTGTCGTCTTTAGTGACGACTCCCGGTTTTGCTTGGCCGCGCATGGTGGTCGGCCAAGGGTCAGAAGACGAAGAGGAGAACGCCGCAACCTTGAGTTTGCGATAGAACGGCATATGCATCGCACTATTGGGGTAATGGTCTGGGGTGCCATTGCCTATGGAAGCAGGTCACCTCTAGTCTTTGTTAGAGGCAATATGAATGCTCAGCGCTACATCCACGACATTGTAGAGCGCCAGCTACTACCCTATCTTGCGACCATGCTAAATTCCATATTCCAGCAAGATAACGCCGGTCCTCACGTAGCTCGCGTCAGTCTAGACTTCTTTCAAGCTGCCGACCTTAATCTTTTGCCATGGCCCTCCCATTCACCTGACCTATCACCAATTGAGCATGTTTAGGGCGTGATGGGTAGGCGACTCACCAATTTAGCCAATTCTCCGCAGACGTTAGATGCTCTGAGACATGAGGTACAAGTAACCTGGGATGAGGTGCCTCAAGCAGATATCGACCACCTGATTAGATCCATGCCTAGACGGCTGAATGAGTGTACACGGCTTCGAGGTGGTCAAACACACTATTAATAAAAACTCGTTTGTCTTTTGTTTATTTAACTTGAATTTTTCATCGATTGTTCCTCTATGATAGCCGACTATATGGTGTTAAAATTATTAAAAAAATCCAACTCTTCCTTGGTGTTCGGATTTTTATGTCACTTAGTATATAATTTACCATTTGAACATTAAACATGTCAGCATAAAATAATATGTTATTATATTCGTACATTAGTGCTTAGATTGATTGCTACTGATGATGAATGCATTACATTTGAAATGTATTTAGACAATAAATGTTATCGTTGTGAAATAATGTTGACCATTGACGTTATTGAAAATGTCAAGATTATATACACTGATCGCCAACAAAAGCAGAGCACCCAGAAGGGACGATCCTACGAAATTGAAATTTTGGTGACAATTTGAGATTCAGTAAGACAATGAATGATAACAAATTCAAGAAAATCTGAATTTAAGAACAATGTTAACAAATTAATAATGCGTGGTATCTCCTGCAAAACGAATGCATTCATTTAAGCACCGGGGCATACTTAAAATTAAATGATTTCTGCTTGCGGTATTTCATCCCAAGCTCTTTGAATTTAAACTCCAAGTTCAGTGAATATTCAACTTGTGTATGTCTGTTCGAAATTTAATTTTCGCTAGCAAATATGGTGGTGTCTTAGACTGCAATATTCTGCAGAAAAAGCATGCCAGATGTAAAAATCTGCGTCTCTTCATATTTAGCCATTCAGCTTCACATGATTTGTGAGAAATTTGTTCATATTTTGTTACACCGTAAATAAACCCGAGACAAAAGTTCTGAATTGTTTGTATACGATGGGTGTCAACAGCGTCAAGGCACGGGCCATAGACAGTATCACAAAAGTCAAAATGTGATGACACCAAAACGTTACACAAAGTGTTTTGAGTTTTAACATTTAAGATATGTCTATTAGGATACAGAAGTTTCAGATTAAAAAAAAAGGTTTTTTAACACAGTTATGCACGTGAGATTTAAAATGCAACCGAGTATCAAAATACAAACCCAATTTTTTTACACAATCTGTATGTTGTAGTGATGCATCACGTAATGTAATATCAATCATAGGTAACACTGCTTTCCGAACACGCTCACTACCAAACAACATGTGACAACATTTATCCGGATTGAGTTTAAGTGTATGCTTCCTAGAAACTTCAGCCAAACTGAGCAAGTCATTACTTACTTTACGAACTGTGTTCACTACATCCTCCACAGCAAAGGATATATATAATTGGATATCATCCGCATACATGTGATGTTGGCATTGTACACTGAAAAAAGTAAAAAAGTTTGCCGTATATATGGAATACAGCAAGGGGCCAAGAATAGATCCCTGTGGAACTCCGGGTTGAAGAATACCCGACATGTTTTCACCCAAACATACACTTTGTTTACGATCCTTCAAGTAGTTACCAAAAAAACGCAATTTAGTGTTATCCAAGCAAGTATGTCGTGATTAATGACATCGAAGGCCTTGGAGTAGTCTAAGAGGACAAGTGGTGTTAGTTTGTTGTCATCAATAGCCCTAATTATATCATCAGTTATGTGAGCCAACGTTGTAGTGCAACTGTAACCAGGCCTAAACCCTGACTGCACAGGTGATAATAACGAGTACTTCGGCAAGTATACGCGCAACTGCTCAGCAATTAGCTTCTCCAAAACCTTCGACAGATCCGGCAAAATGCTTATTGGCCGAAGTTGATTAAAACTACTGGATTTGCTAGTTTTCGGCAATCCAATGACGCGTGCATGTTCCCACAATTCTGGAAAACCCCTCTCGTTAGACATGTGTTAAATATATGTACAAATATTGGCAATAAAAATGGGCAACACATTTGTACAATTTGTAAGTTGATATCATCCACACCAGAGGAATTTGACTTAAGATCATTTATACTTTTAAGAACTTGATCCTCAGTAATCTCTGCGAACGTAAAGCACGAGTCCTTTATTTTGTTACTCTTATAAAAGTTTATGGTTTCCGTAAAATTATATTCGTTTTTTCAGCAGCTGTAGTTAAATTACGCAGCGACTTATAATATTCCCAGTGTTCACGTAGCTTTGAACGTTTAAATCTTTGTAATGCCTTATCTCGCAAGGATATGATTAATTTGACATTATCGGTTAACCATGGTGTTTTGGGGTTAAGAGATTTCACAGTTTTCCAATGAGCATGAGCAGGTTGCAATAATTTACCACGCTAATAGAAATGCGCGAACATTATCAAACAATTAAAACCGAACGATCCGCAATTCTCCAGAAAAATTGTAGACCAAGATATAAAAATCCGCGGTGGTCCGCACGAAACTTACTTATACTTAGTTATACTACGTTTTTCGAAAAAACTTCTCAAGTGAAAGTTGTTTAAAATATCAATATCTATAATTTATGTAAGAATATTCCGTAACGTGTACCGTTTTCGAGATATGGAAAAAGGTGATAAGAGTAAACCATCACTTCCGGTTGAGTGATTGCGTTCAAAATAGGACGTTTTCCTCCTTGCTACATACAAATGTTAAGTTTAAAGTAAACTTATACATAAAGTATAAGTAAATAAAAAACGGCTAAGAGCATGTTTTGCGATGTTATTCCAAGCGCTGAAAAATCTTTTTTTTTTCAATTTCTGCTCATATCTTAAGAACGGACTGTCATAACTGACTTCAGATTATGAATGAGCGTTAAATTCTTCATTGCAAAATATTTCGAACAAAACTTCTCTGGGCAGATGCGCCGATTGGTCGTCCAATAAATTGAATAATACCGTTTGGAATGTTTAAATTTTAATATTGCTGAAAGTTGACTGCCCAACTCACGATATTTATCTCGATTGTGAGTTATAGATAAATTTAAGATACAGAGAGCTCTTAATTCTGTTAATTACTACCGAAGAAATAAACAACAAATATATCCAATCCAAATTGATTACGTGAATCTCTTCTTGTAAAATTTTGAACTTTTGGTTAGTTCTCGTTATTACGATTATAAACAAAATAATTATTATGTATTTCACCAGAATAGATTGTCAAAAGTCTTCATCTGAAAGCAATTCGATATGACTCTCGTATAATTTAACTATTTATTATTGAATCGATAATATCTCTTAATACATCTATAAATATTAGCAGAATTTGAGAACACTGCAGATTATTTTTTCATTTTAATTTGCCCTGTTACGGTTTTATTCAATAACTGTAATAACTGTTTCGGTCCCGAAACGATAAGAACATGAGTTGACGGCGTTTCTAAAATTTCGGTGAGGAAATATTACTGGACATTACTGGACTTGCACAAAGAATTTGACAGGGTATGGATAGACGGACTTACCTACAAACTAATTTCGTACGGTGTACCATAATCATTAACTAGACTGATCTATTCATATCTGTATGACAGACAATTTCAGATAAGACTCGACCATATCATGTCAGCGCCTCATATCATAAGAGCAGGAGTGCCCCAGGGTTCCGTCCTTGGCCCGCAACTGTTCTCATTATACATTAACGACATGCCGGCGCACGATGACAAATCAATCGCCTTATTCGCAGACGACACGACAATATATTCAGTCACATCTTCAGAAATCATAGCACACGCGAACAGCGACAATCACATAAGGGGACTCGAACGATATTATTCCGACTGGAAACTGACTACAAACCCGACTAAATGTGAAACGATCACATTCACTCGACGATACAGGCGGTATACAATACCGAATCCGACAAGGATTAATGGTATTGCAATACCGATCAAAACGACAGTGAAATACCTAGGAGTAACATTAGACACTAAAATGACATTTGGTGCACATATTACAGTAGAAAATCGACTCGGACACGCCGCCCTAAAGACCATCTACGCGTTGGTCTTCAAGGGCAGCAGACTCACAACTGAAAACAAACTTTTATTTTACAAAACAATTATAAGACCGACGATGGCATGACGCGTATGTACGCCTGTATTTTTCGGAGCATCGGTAACGAATTACAGATAACAAATTACAGGTCACACAGAACAAGTGTCTCAGGTTCGCCCTGGGCGCTGACCGATACATACGTATACGTGACTTACACGACCAAGCGGACGTGGACATGACATGACCGCCACTCACCACAACGAACTAATACGAACAATTACACAATAAAGATATTTACCAAGCCACGCGCACAAACTACCATACGAAACGTTGGACCTGTACAACGAGAACAGAACTGACTAACGCACGAACAACCACGCAACCAGACCAAAAAACAAGATGTACAGGGCGGGTTTTTGAAAGTTTCCCGTCGACTTGACCATACCAGAACGGACGAACTGAAAACGAAACCCTCGACATCATCGAGGGAAGCACCGTATATGTTATTAAATGTGAAAAATGAAATTTATTTAAGCGTTTTTCGTAGGTGTAAATTGTTTTATTTGTGTGTTATATGTAGTATTGTTGTAAATATTATGTATGTCTGAAAGATTTAATAAAAGGATTTGGATTTGGATTTCGGTGAGGAAATGTGTGTAGGCGCATTTACAAACAATGCCTATGACCTCTTAGAAAACGCTGATCTAATACTCATACCATTAGATTCTGTTAGAGCTAATGTATCAGCATTAACGGGGAAATCAGTAAAGACGTTCTACGAGTTTGTTGCCCATCTTGTTGTTCCAAGTACTCCAAAGGAAGTACACCTCCACACTAATGTACAAAACAAATAGTTATGGATGATTTTGATAGATAACCGATATTTATTTAAAATAAATTCTGATTTCATTTTATATTTGTTTTTAAATTTTTATTACGACGCGACATTCATATTTTTTGCATCGTGAAAAAGGCTGCTCACTTTCAAGTTCTATTTGAATTTATAACAAAGGAAGCAAATTTTAATGGAGAGGGAGGACCACACATCCGAACTTAAGTATCTTTCCCTCCATGCAATAACAACGAGACACGCTGTTATTGCATGGAGGGAAAGATACTTAATATTTTTTCGAGGAAATGATAACGCTGGTGAGTAAAGACGTTAAAAATACTGGCAAAGTAACTCAGGTGCGGCAGAGCAACGATATATAATGGGACATGTTGACGGTAGAATGGGATTTATAAATTGAGTTTTACTGCTGTTTAAATCTAAAACAAAAGTAATGATTTTCATAATGAAATGAACACCCAGATGTATACTCAGCTATTACTGGAATTGCCGAGTAATAGCATTGTTGTTATGGACAATGCACCATAACATCAATACAGAAAGGTACAAAACTCCGACACAGACTTCTTCGAAGAACAGATTAAATGGTTGACAAACAAACCCATACCGCATCATGAATCAGTATCAGGATCAGATAATTCACGATGACATGGAAAGAATTATCATAACTGTCGATGAAGAATCTGTTATCGATGTGTTAGATACCTCTAATTCTGATTAATATCTAGCAGCACTGACGATACCGAGAAGTGTTTTGCTGAAATATACCTGTCGCAAATGAAATGATTCAAATGATTCAAACAGGGTGCTTAATACAATAATATATATGAACGTTCCTTTGGATTTTTTTGCCTTTCTTAAATTATCATTTTAATAAATGCATTAATGAATGTTATAAGTTTATAAGTTTTAATGCAGATTAAGGATTATATTTATTTATAGCTATACATGAAAACATCGATGATATAATCCAGTCTTATAAATACCTTATGTTTCAATCTACATTGAATGTTATGAAAAATATATAAGTTTATTGGAATCGTTATAAATATCGTGTTTTCAATATTTATTTTCTAATCCACACATTTTTGCTTTCCAATATGTGATCTTCATACTTTTTAGGTCTTGCTATACAAAAATTGGAAAAAGAAGCAAGTTTTCGTACTAGAAATAAACCAACAAAAAGCAAAATACACGATAATCGACGAAACCGAACAGTCAGCAGATGAAAATGTGCAAATAACTGGAAGGGAATATGAGTTTAGCATGGTGAAAGAGTTATTATACTTGGGAATCAAGATAAACGAAAAAGGACAAGAGGAACAGGAAATCAAAGTAAAAATTGTGAAAGGTAACAAGTAGTACGGAATGCGGAAAAGAATACGTCAAGAAGAATGAAGATTAAAATTTATAAAACCGTTATAAGGCCAGCCGTTACATATGTATGTTAGGTATGGACACTAAAGAAAGCATATGAAGATGCCCTTGATAGATGCGAAATAAGAATGCTAAGAGCTGTATACGGTGAAATAAACACAGAAGACGGCTGGCGAAAAAGAACAAATAAAAATAATAAAAATAAAAAGCCCAACGACTAAAGTGGATAGGGCATATAGAAAGAATGGCCAGAAATAGATTAACAAAAATGATCCTTAACGGACAGACAACGGAAGGGATGACTGGAAAGTGTATAATAAGATCTAGAAGGAATTAAGAAAGAGAAACTGAACTGAATATCTGAATATCCATTTCGTTAAGACTGCGTTGCTACATCACTATCCTAACTTTTTAAGCGCTGTTATAACAAGGAATGACGATTTACTAATAATTGACAACATTAAAAAGTTGATTTTCAATGTTTGTTGCTATTAATGCATACTTGGTCAGTTTTTTCTTGATTTGAAATATATTTTCGTTTAGTTTTAGTAAACCTTGATAATTCATTGTGATTTAAATGAAACATTTGTTGGTACAAACATCGTTGCAAAATCCACTTAATTATTTTAACAAAATAGTCCTATTGGTATTTAAAGAAAAAATGTTGGATTTGCATAGTTTTTGTGGAACTAAAGGATTTTGTTTTTGGTGTTAATGGATTTGTGCTACACCATGGCAATGCTCCTTACGTCGCTTCTTATCACAATGAAGGACAATTTGTTTCAGTCGATAAAAGAGATTCAAGCCGCCACGACATCGTGATTAAGACCATTTATGAAAGATGATTTTCGTTATCATGAACTGTTTAAAGACAGTGTACCTACTGAAAAATTATATACTCGTATATCAATACATTCCATATCAATCAAAGATTTCATACTATATTCATATTGAAAATAAAACTACTTTAGTAAGTAACCACTCAAACAGTTTTTAAACTATTTAAGTGATTACTTTAAGAAAATGCAAAATTTTAAAACTAATATGTATAAAAAGCTTGAAAGAAATGATCGATAACCAGTAATTATGTTAATGACTTAGTTGTATTCATTCTGATATGGAGTTTTAAATTGTGTTGTTTATACACGCATTCGTCAAAGAAAGGCGATGATATTATTTATATAAAAGGGGTAAAATAGGATGAATTGAAAGAGTTAACCGACAGCCACATTTCTATGAACGTGAAAAGTAAAATAGTACGTAATATTTCATAAATTATAGTGCACGCGCCTAAATGTTTAAATGTTCTTGGAATCGCTGTTGTTAAGAATCATTTAATATCGTTGATAGGAATGTTTTGTGTGGATATGACATTCCTAATATGTTGCATCTGGACTAAAAAGTTATATACACCACTATAAGCTATACACCACTATTAGTATATCTATAACTTTTCCCTATGGATTTATTTTCGATGCTACACAATATTGTGGACTTTGAAAGCAATTTTAATTCAGGTGTCACTGATTCTGTCTACGTGTTTGCCTGCCTAAGTGAATGTTGCAAATGTATGGATGTTATCTTATAGGACATATCCATAAAAATCAGACATTCACTGACGAACAAAAATTATTCCATAAATTACCGAAATTCTATTTAGAAAAATGCAACCCAAAAAATTAAAAGGGTTTTCGAAAATTAAAAAAGATCTATAATTATTCTTAACATCTGCAATACATATTTTATATAATGGATACTTACTTTAGTTCACTAGGGATACCTTTTGTTTTTCATTTGGGCAGCTTCAGGTCTCTAACTAAGTCGTCTAACTCTTTTGAGTATGTGAATGGAATGGCGTGTGGTTCGCATTCTTCTGATTTGATCACATAAACTTCACTGCTATTGCTAGTAGTAGAAGATTACCTTGCAAACATCGTTTACCTCTGGGCGAGAAGGTACAAGAATTTTTTCGTTTTGGATAAAAAAATCATTCGCTTATTTGGATTAACCTTTTTCTTCGCAATACTATACTAAAAATAATGGAAACTAATTAACAATTAATTACATGGATGCGTAGGTATTAGTGTGTTGTGTACGCGCGCGTTTGTGCATACACACGTCGAAGGACATCAAATGAAATTAAATCCAAAGAGCTAAGAAATTTTTTAACCAACCATTTTGCAATATTACGAGGAACATAGTTAATATTGGAAATACTAGAACGATAAGTACTACCAAGTTTATGAATCATATGTAATCAATACAGTTTCGGAGTGGTTAGATTTTTGTTAACCGATCGAACATTTCTTTGTCTATTAAAATTGTGCATTGTTTCAATTGCTAATTGGGTTGTTATTAATTATTTCATATGTTCCAGTTGTTAAAATATTCTTTATGTCGTAACTAAAACACGTATATAGAATGACTCTTCTTAATCATCAACAGATTGCAATTCGTTTGTGTTTTCTTTCTTTAGCATCAAATTTAAAAGTGTTGCTGCATATTTTAAATGTAAGACATCATCAGTTGGTAAATTGCTTGCGGAATTTTAAACTTCCATTTGACAGTTTTATTCAATTATAAATGAAATGGATGTATTTATTTATCATGTATCAATTATTAGATTCATTGTGATGATTTGAGCATGATTCCCATATTGTTTGTTAAACATTTTTTCTCCACGTTGTCATATATTTATTATCAACTAGCTTCCAATAGAACGTTGTTATTTGTTTAGAAACTTTTAAACGTAAATTACAATCTAAAACTTCCACTGTATTTAATTTTTATAAGGAGACTACTGATATGTTCATTCAATTTTTCTTAGTTTTTCTTCTTTTTATTTTTATTTCTATGAACGTTTAGAATTTTCAAAATCAGCATCATACATTTTCTATGTATATAGTTTACTAGTTCACAAAATAATACTTTATTAATTACTCTTTATCAAATGATTATACATAAAAATTGAAATGCATGGTATATCCTGAACCTAGAACCTGAAAAACCTAGTTCCTAGGTATCAAAATTTAGTGAAAACGGAAAGTGGTCGATATTTGATACAGTTTTCTTGCTGGTATCATGGTGAATTACTTTATGAATTTCAAGTTTTTATGCTTATTGTGATAGTGAATAAAACAATTCAACATATCGAACCGTTTTAAAAGTAGAACGCAAACCTTAAATTTCGCTTACTAAGTATGTCGCTATTTATTCAGACAAGGAAAAATTGTTGCATGTTCCTAGGGCGTTTTCTTTCGTAGATTACAACTTTAGAATAAAATAAACCATAACTATAAAAAAGCAAAGTGCAGTACTAAATTTTCTTTACTTATAAAAAGTAATGCTAATCAAACATTCAGAGTTAATAATTTATATATAAGCTTCACGTGTAATTCCCTGGACAAAATAAGTTAAAAATCTCCTTGCAAAAGAACCAACGAAGACTAACATGTTTTCACTTGCATCAAAATATCATTTTGTAACAACAAACCTGTGCTAAACAGTCTAATTTATGATTATAATTACCTGATTAAAATTGACATATATGATGGAAAATAAATAAATAAAATTATTCCCCATCGTAATCCTATTACTACACGGTAAGTATGTAATCCTTGAAAAGTTCCTTCTCGACAAATATCTCGTCATCATATAGGACAAAACATTTATCTCCATTTATCAAGTGGGAAATGCGCTATTCCAATATGCAAAGTCTTAGTCTATTAATAAAGATAATTTAATATTTATTGTACAAATGGATAGTTAAAATTAACACAAATTGCTTTTAGTTTCAAATATATTGTACTAAATATGTTTGGCCAACATTGTAGCTTCGTCACGTGATGAAATACAGATACAAGAAAGCAATTATATGCCTTAATACTAAAACCAAAATTGAAAGAGGGGGTGTATTACAGGTTTAGATTAAGGTTTAGAGTAAGTAAGGGGAATGTTAACATCTGATCTTGTCGTTCAAAATAATACCTGTTTTATTAAATTTATTGATTTCTAAACTTTCTAAAGAATTTAGATTATTTTGCCTTTTTCTCTGTTTAAAATTTGTTATTGAATTTATGATATACGATTATGATTATGATGCATATTCTACACAAGGGTTAGCAAAAGTATAGTCGGTTTTATTCGTGTTTTTTGATTCTGGTTTCGAATGACCTGTCTGTCTGTCCTATGTAGACTTTTTTACAGTCTTCGCACGTCAACTTTCTGTCCGTTTATCTTTGTTATTTTTAATTGAATTTCGTATAGAGTTGTAGAGAATTTTAAGAAATAAGATAGGTAACGTAGATCCTGTTGTGTGAGGAGAAACTTAAAATACCTTACACTACCGAATGATTGGCTTTGTATTTATGAAATTACTTCAGTTAATTTTACTACAAATTAATTCACGGGTAATTCGTGTGATAAGGATAAACAAACAAAATTGCTATTCTTTATATATATAAATCGCCATCAGGTTTTTCGAAGTTTTCATTGATTCGTGATATATTGGAATATATACTCAGTGACATATAAACTGCACCACCTAGAAGGGGTGGGAATTTTTGGACCAAATTTGGCAGAAACTTTGGACTAGTCTAAGGTAACAATTGATTCAAATTTGATAAAGAAAACAGTTCATCTTTTTGATTTTTCTTTAATAATGTGTTGGTCCGCCCCTATTTCTGATACACTCATTGACCCGCCTTGGCATTGACTCCAGCAGGTCATCAATGTCTTCTTGGCGTATGGCATCCCAAGCAGCCTTTACTTCAAGCCGTAGAGCTTCTATTGTCAACGGTGGGTTCGGTAGATTCCTCAATCTTCTACCCATCATGTCCCACACGTGCTCAATTGGCGACAAATCGGGAGATCTTGGCGGCCAAGGCAAAAGATTAATATTGGCCTCTTCAAAGAAGTCAAGAGAAACCCTTGCTACGTGAGGTCGTGCATTATCTTGCTGGAAAAGTGGGTCTTCCAGCCCACCTCTAAAAAATGACACAAACGTCAAAAATCCCATGACTACTTGATGATTGGGTTTCAAATTTTAATCAACTATTTCCCTGGACTAGTCCACTATTCCTGCCAAAGTTGGTCCAAAAATTCCCGCCCCTTCTAGGTGGTGCAGTTTATATGTCACTGACTATATATATAATAAGTTTGAATATGCTATACATTGTGTCCCAAAATTCGCGGAACACCTCGATGGTACGTTATTATATGAGAAAAATATGAAAAAAAATCCATTGCTGTTAATTTCCAAGAAATAAATATTTAAAGTTAACACTTTTGATGTCTTTTAACTAAATTACTGGAAAACATATCAAAGATTGGTTTTAATATGGCGAATGGAATAACAATTTTGAAGAATTACAACCAAGTTTGTGATTAATCACTATTTTAATTATACCATTTCCAGAAAATGATTTTACGGTAATTTTACCTGAAAAACATAAGGCAACTTTGACGTGAAGTTACACTTTAACATGTAAACAACGTAAAAAATATGATAATCAAGATTGTGTATGAATGTCATCGTCACATCCTGCTTGTGGCAACCCTAATACTACCTTACTAATTTTCGTTACATTTTGAATTTTAAGTTCTTCGTTGTATTTTCCATTGATTAGTTCTTCAGTATTTGTAATAATTTTCGAATTCTGTTGGTTTGTGTTGGTTTTTTGTTTTAAATTAATGTTGAAATGTTTTCAATCGACGAATATACAGACATGCATTTGCTGCTGGGGGAATGCGGAAACAATGCTGCTGCTGCTGCGAGAGTCTATCCACGAAAGGTATCCTCTGAGAAGACATCCTAGTAGTAATGACTAGACGTTTAGACCGAAGAATACGAGAAGCAGGAAGCGTAGCACCAACAGGTGCCTTGTATCGGGACAGAGGTCGTCCAAAAACTGCAAGGACTCCTCAAGTAGAGGACTCCGTCTTACATTTATTAGAACACAATCCAACAACATCAACTGATGCAATCGCTAATATGCGACGTATTACACAGTTCAGTTGGCCGAAGTATTAAGGATGAGCGGTTGCACCTTTACCATTACAGAAAAGTTCAAGCTTTAATACCTGAAGATTTTCCACGTCGTGAGAATTATTGTAACTGTTTTTTAGAACAAATACAAAGAGATTCTCAATTTTGCCGAAATATCTTGTGGACGGACGACGCTATTTTTTCACGAGATGAATTTTACAATCATCGAAATTCACATGTTTATGCTTTGGAAAATCCTCACGTATTTACACCTTCTAAACATCAGCATAGATTTAGTGTAAATGTCTGGGCAGGTATTATCGGGAATCGGTTAATCGGCCCAGTCATTATTTCTAACAGGTTCGGCGGTGACAACTTTTTAGAATTCCTGGTAAATGATTTACAAAATTTGATAGATGAACTACCATAAGCGGTAATGAATAATATGTGGTTACAAATGGATGGTGCTCCTGCTCATCATGCGGCACCGGTGAGAAACTGGTTAAATGAGCCATTTCTCGAAAGGTGGTTAGGAAGAGGTAGACCGTTCAGTTGGCCAGCTAGATCTCCAGATCGCACCCCTTTAGACTTTTTCTTTTGGGGTCACATTAAACACATTAAACACCAGTTTTAAATGAAGTAGATTTAACTAAGCGAATATTTGAAGCAGCTCGTTCAATAGATGGGGAAATGCTAGAAAGAGTGCAGAGGAACATATTTAAAAGAGCGGAGATTTCCAGAGATCAACAAGAACACAATTTTGAACATCTGTTATAAATTTATTATTATAATTTCATCTCGTTGACAATACTATAATTAGGATAAATTAAACGTGTTGCCAAATTTACTTTTAGAAAAAGGCCAGTATCTTCTAAAATAAGCAACGTGAAATTTTTTAAATATTTTTCCGTGTAGCTTTATCGCTACTTTAAACTTTAAAAGTGTAGAGCTGTTCCACGAATTTTTGGACACGTTGTATATGTATAGCTTATAGGTTAACGTTGACTTTTGTAAATATTCCTCTAAGTGGGATTTGATTGAGGAGGTCTTTTTATCGTACTCACTTGTTACGGACATTTAAAATAACACACGAATAACCACAATGAGTAGTACACATATTGATGACATATTTAGTAAATAAATATCCTTCTAACTTTTTGGAGAGTTCTATGTCTGAATTTGGTCGATCAGGTCATTGTTGTATTAAACTAAAATGAAATCTGTCGATCCCAGTATCTGATATATAGTACTCGAGGAGTATATACAATAGTAATGTCGATGTAAAGTCGAGGTAAAGTTAGAAGAAAGTCGTCTTATCTCAAGGAGTTATTTAATATTTATAAAAGAACCGGCCATGCTAATATCTTCCAATATTATAAAACGGAAAAATTGAATTTTTAAGGTATACTGGAAACCGTTAAAAATCCTTCAATGGCAATATAATTATGTCATCAGCTGTTTTGGGAAATTATATGGCAAGAAACTGAACCTAGTATGGATAATGAAATTTCACTTTTAATTATGGAAACTAATGCAATCAATAGTATCGACGTTTAGTGACGCATTTTCCCAATCCTCTTCTTCTTCTTCTTCAGTATATAACATCCAAGCCTCACAGAATATACTTATATTCCACTAATATCAGATCCCTTCTCGTATACACCAGTTGCGTTCTCCATATATTGCTGCGCCATTGATAAATATCATTAATACAATGTTCATTCATGGGGTATTTCTTAACAAACTATAACAAGCTAAAATAATTTCAGCCTTTTTCTAAAATATTTGAAAGAATTTTATTGGAGCGGATCATGGCATATTTGAATAATCATAACTTGCTATCATTGTGTCAATATGGCATTGTAACTAACGGGCGTTAAAGAAAAATCTTAATTTAGGAGGGCTTTGAAATTCAATTGGTGTTTAAAGGTACTTTAGCCACAACCAAAATGTCAATTTAATTTTAACAAGACGTCAAAAGTGAAAACTGCTTCATTGATAAAAAATGGTTATCAGAGCAGAAAGCAAAATTATTGCAATGCTCTTTTTGAATAGGGCAAAAAGTTGATGGTGTTTGGCATTATTCCATTCCTGAGAGCTTTACAGATTTCCATGAAGTATATATAATGTGTTTTTTGAGGTTAGAATCTCATCTGTCAATAGTGTGATTATTGTAGTTTCTTTTGGTTGTGGTTAAAGTATTTTTAAACACCAATTGAATTTCAAAGCCCTCCTAAATTAGGATTTTTCTTGAACGCACGTCGCTGTTTCTACAACAGTGTGGAATGAACGTAAATGGGTGAATTCTAATTTTGCTGAAATCACACAGGACGTCCTTTAGGATTCATTTTTAGGACCTTTAACTTTTTTAATATATGGTAATGACTTGTGCAGATATGTGGATGTCAATTTATATCAGTTACATACCTGAGCTGTTGGTAGCAGCCTCGGATATTGTCCGGATAATGATTTGGTAGTATAAAATAATCGAATGTAGGCTTTCACGGCAATCGTTCCAAAGAGATGTGTCTTCTGGGTGTTGCCGTGTTTCTTGACATAAACTTGACGTTTCGCTGATCATACTGTCAGCTAGTTCAGAAGGTTTCCAAAGATTGATGGTGGTATCTGTTTCTTCGCGTTATATAGCCGGACTTTGCTTCGCTTCGTTGATGCGTATCATGGTTCGTTGATCCGTAGCCGTTATCGTTCGCTGATCCGTACCTGATGCGGCTCCTGGATTCGCCCTTGGTGGTCCTGGCTGCGTCGTCGATGGTTCTTCCTGTGTCTTCCATGGTCCGTGCTGCATCTTCGATGGTCCTTTCAGTGCCAACTTCCAAACTTTACTCAGTCTATATCCATCTTCTCTGTTGAAGTTGTTCGGGTTCTTCATTATTTCCAAGGATTCTCTCACTATCCGTGGGTAGTAATGACTGTTTTTACCGAGGATCTTGACATCGTTGTAATCGATTATGTGGTTGCTTCCCGTGTGGTAGTGTTCAGCTACCGCGGATTTTCCTGTGTTTCCATGCTCAACATCTCTTCGATGCTCGTTGACTCTGCACTGTATACTGCGCCCAGTTTGTCCAATATACGATTTCCCGCAATGGCATTGAAGCTCGTATGTTCCTTTAACTCGTAGTCTTGGTATCGAGTCCTTGTTTGACGGGAGCAGTTCTTTTATTTTCTTAACAGTGCTGAATCTGACGTTGATATTCTTCTTTTGTAGAGCCTTTCACAGTCTATCCATCACTCCAGCAATGTAAGGTAGGTGTGCGTACCCTACTGGTTGTTGTTTTTGGTCATCCTTCGTTTTATTCTTAGCCCTGGCAAGTCTCTCGATCTTCTGTGAAACGGCTACAATTCACAGGAGATCTTAAGTTACGTTATCAAATTTTGGGGTTCATCTACTGCGGCAAGTATATATACACACGCACACAGAGTATCACGCGCGCTTCCCTTTATACTTAGGTTCCTCCTTTTGTCCTCATTATTTTTTATCCATATTCTTTTGACTTTTCTAATAATTTAAATATCCTTACTGCTCGCCTTAACAAACATGAGAGCTGAGGGGGCGTGGCGACAGCGGCACTGCTTTTCAACATACATTCAGGTTAAAAAGTATTTCGGCGGCAAATTTAAATCTTTGAAAAGGTAGTGTTTCAATAAAAAATACAAATAAAATTTTAACTAATATATTATACATACCTATTTTCACAAATAAAACGAGCAGAATTGTTTTGAGAGAAACAGATTTAACGAGAGTTTAGACGAGGAACACAGAATATAACAGCAAATGAATAAACACACAAAATCTGTCAACTACTGTCAACAAATTTAATAACTTTTACTTCTGATTCGGAATGTACCAAACCAATATACTTGAGCGTGATTGGTTGAATATTTTCCCGCCCAAAATATTTTAAATAAAATGTTTTAGTTCGCACATTTTCCGACTCTCATGTTTGCTAAGGCGAGCTGTACTAATTCTAATTTCGATCTTGCCATGAGTATCAGATCGTTGTGCCAGTCATTGGTGTTTGCTGTTGTAGATCAGTCCTGTCGTTCTTATACCACTTAGAATCACCTCAAGTACTATATTGAATAGGGCTTCGGATAGAGGGTCTCTTTGCCTAAGTCCAGTTCTTACTTTAAATTCTATTGATGTTATCTCCTCCAACACCACCTTATTGTATGTCTATTAATTTCCTCAGTTTTCTTGGTCTTAATAGCTTGCGCATCGCTCTGTATAGCATGTTCCTTTGGTCCAAATCGTAGGCTTCATTGTAATTTATGAACAGCACGTGTAGACTCAGGCTCTGCTCATACGTGTTGTTTTGGATTCGTTTCGAGACAAAAATTTGGTCTAGTATGTATCTGCATTTTTTAAAGCCTCTTTGGTATTATTCTACTATATCTTGTAGGTATGTTTTTCTTCGAGAATCGTTGCTAGTAACTTATAAGTTGTGTCCAGTAATGATACATCTCTGTAGTTGTGACATGCTTCTATATCACCTGTCCTGTGTACAGGCCATATCAGTGCTTTATTCCAATCATCTGGCATTATATTTCTGCATCCCATATTTTTTCAATACATTTCCTAATCGCTCATATATTATTTCATACACTTTCCTTCAGAATTTCTTCTGGTAAATTGTTTCTTCAGCTGTTTTATGTAGCACCCTTCTCCATTTGTTCCGCCTCCTGAGTTTAGCAATGTTTCAAAATACGTGTCAAACACTTTCTCTATTTTGTCTTCTAGTAGACGATTATCTCCGGCTTTTAGGTATGGGGTTCTATAGGTATCTTGTTGCTTACTTCTTTTGGTTTCTTAACTCTTTATTTTTATATATGTTTTCTATTTTCTGTAGTTGTTCTTCCATGTACTCCTTTTTTTCCTTTCTGCGGATCCTGCAGATTTTACTACTTTTCTACTTTTCTCTTGTAATTCTTGTGTCCTCTTTTGTTTGTATAATAATTAGTTTCTTAGTCACGTTTCTGTCCCTTAATGCTTTTATGCACTCATCATTGAACCATCATTTCCTTTTCCTACTATTTTTCTCTCTTTCGGTTACTTCCTTCATTATTGTTTCCATGTTTTTCCATTCTTCTTGTACGTCTCGTGGTATGTTTCTCTTCCCAGTCTTTCTGCTATTTTTTATTGTAGTTTAGCCATTGTTTTTGCATCCCTCAAATTTTGTAGATCATATAGTTTTCTTGTTTTACTTCGTTTCTTTTGTGTTTCTGGTACTTGCCTAAATTCTTGCTATGATTAGAAAATGGTCGCTATTCGCATCTGCCCCTCTGTAACTCCTTACATCCGCTGTAAGCTTGGCATGTTTTCTCTGCGTTAGAATGTGGTCTATTTGATTTTTTGCTTTCCGATTTGGTGAAATGTCTCTTTGTGTATATTATTGTGGCAAAATGCTGTACTTACTATTTTCATGCAGTTCAGTGCATTCTTTCTATTCTCATTGTTCTCCAAATGTTTCCCCAATGGCACTACCGTGTATTCTTCTTCTCTTCCTATTTTCGTATTTAGATCGCCTAATATAATCAACTACCAATCTGCAATTGTCTATTCGACTGTTAAAGAACATGTGGTCGTCTATTTCCTTCTGGTTTTATCTTCCTTATCATTTCCTGTAGGGCCTTATATCTATTTTATATTCCTCATTATGTTCAGTGGGTTTTTTAACGCTCCTTCTTCAAAAGTACTCCTCAATGTCCATATTCTAATGTTGTGTTTGTTGTTTTTGTTTTGGTACTGTTTAATTTCATGTGTTTGTCACTCGCCTTGTCCGTCTTCATGTATTCCCTGTTTATGGTTCCTTTCAGTTTTTTGGATATTTTATTTCTAGGGATTTCGTGATCTCATTCCACCACCATCTCGCTGCCAATCATAATTTTTTTGTATCCTGTTTATACTTTTCTACCTTTCTGCCTTCGCTCTTTTTCTTATTTCCCTTTAGATTTCTCTCTCTTTTATGGCCAAATCATTATTTATGTATACTTTCTCATCTTTCAGGTTTGCGCTTGTTCTTCATTATTGTGTCCTTTTCTTCTCCATTATTAAATTCCACCAGGCACGTCTTTTCTGCCAGTTTCGTGATTTACACCCCGACGTTTTTCTATAAATTCTGTCATCTATTCTTTAAGTACTTTATGTTCCTTTGCATCCATCTTTAGGCCGGGCACGATTATACTATTATTCTTTTTCTCCTTCTCCAATCATAACACTTTAATTTTTACTTCCTTTAGTTCATCCTTTATTTGTTTATTTTCATCATTTATTTTTATATTGTCTTGCCTCGAATGCGAGATCTCATCCGCAAATGTCTTTTGGTCGGTTCTCATGTGCTGTATCTCTGATTTTAGGTCCGTATTCATTATCTGTATCATATCCGTAATTGAATCTAGTTTGTCATCATTTACATTTTTATTTTTAGAAAATTTATCAGTTCCAAAACACAATTCAGCATTGTATGAACTCATTATAGGGCGCTAGTGGCATTTAATGCGTTGGCTACTAACATTAAAACAATCGCCGGCGATTAATAGTATCGCAGTGTGTTGAAAATATTTCTCACTGGCCAATTTTTCTACAGTTTCACTATGTAATTGGCTGTATTCATGTATTTTAAAGTGTTTTGTAGAGTTGAATTTTATATCTTTCTGTGTACTGACTATTACATATTATTATATTGTGATGCAGTGTAGCTATACTTGACGTTGTTATCTTTTTGTTTTATATTTATCGTAATCCATTGATATTATTATTATTATTATTATTAGCAATTCTGCAAATTAATAGTGATATCGTCTTCAAAATACTTTGCTGTGTTACTAATTATTTATACATATCGAGTTTACAATTGCGGAATGTGCCGCTATGTTTTATTAATGTTTTCTGGAATTTCTTAAGGGAAACTAAAACATCGCTTTTGAATAGTTCGATCATCCTTGCCGCAGTACTACAGCAAGTACTAGAGGCAATGGAAAAATAGTGAGCTTTAACAAAAAAAACAATTGTACAAGTTTGAAAAGTCGTCATGACATACCCTTGCAGCTTTTGTTAAGTCTTTGTTACCTTGGCATAATTTGCAAACAAGAATTTATATTTAAATACAAATAACAAGAAAAAAGCAACTGCATATCTCTATAAGGGAATCTCCAAACATATTTTACATTACTTTTTATTAAATCAACCAATTCTACTTGATATTTTCACCCTTTAATTGTTTCAGTTTGTAACTTTGTGGTGCATGAACGCTGCCAAAAGATCGTGGTGTCCCCGTGTTCCAGCATTGCAGCCAGCCTTATCAAGGTAAATTGTGTTATTAAAGATCGCCTCTAAATAAGATGCATAGATCGTAAAATATTATTTGTATCACGTGCGCGAAATTCTTCATTGCATTCGCGCTCTTGACTCAAAAATACTATTATGTGTGTGTCCCATTTGTTAATAATTCTTATTCCAGAACCCGGTTGCCCATTGTTGGTCTGAAACGTTCCATCACAAGAGAAAATTTTGCAACGTCTGTAGGAAGAGGTTAGATGATAGCGAATCGATCCACTGCGAAAGTAAGCAAACTTCACATCGTCGTTCGATATGTAATAAATTCGTTCATTTTTGCAGTATGCGAGTATTATGTCCACTTGGAATGTCAAGATTTCGCCGTTGCCGATTGCAAGGAGAACGCAACCTATCTGCCGGGCAAGCGACTGTCCTTTGTACACCACGAACACCACTGGAGGGAGGGCAACCTTCCAAGCAATTCAAAGTGCGCTCTCTGCAAGAAAACCTGCTGGACTTCCGAATGCTTGTCGGGATATAGATGCGAATGGTGTGGGATGACGGTAAGAGGCTTTTTAATATTTTAATTAATTTCCTTTGTTGTGGATTTTATCAAAAATGTAGTTGCTCCAATAATTTTAACTGCAAGCATTTCAACCTATTTGCCCATTTTGTAAAAAAGTTCCCATATGATTTTCAACCTCACAACAAAACGCGCCATTTTAATGTTGACTTGGACGTCTGAATTTTTTACCAAGTCAACAATTTATTTCCTGGGCATTTATTCTAGCATAATCACAGAGGCATTTATCGTACTTCACGATTCTTCTCAATTTTGCTTTTTTACCAGTCATTTCCGAAATTATCTCTTAAAGTTTTCACTCTCTTCCACTATCTCTGCCGGGCACTTTTTTGCAAGAAGTTTAGATTTATCATTGTTTTTAATTCACGCTTTGAATATTTTAGTTATATGTATATCCAATTAATCATCCCGGTGGATTTTAAGTCATCATAGCAAAGGAAACTGTTTATGTATGTCATTTTTGACTTGTTCGCAAGGTCTGCGACAAATCTTAGTAAGCATTTCTATTGTGTCCAATGTTTGAACACAATAGAAGATTCGATTCGATCAAAAGCAACGATGTAGATAGATAGATTTATTTAAGGAAGTTGTATCAAACCTTGAAGTCGACTATAAATTCCATTTCCATGTCAAACACTTGCGCCACCCACTAATGCGTTAGGTTTCACGTTATAATGAGTATTATAATGAAAATTGTTGGCACCTCACAATTTAGCGCTATTACCATTAGTTGGCATCGAGTCTTGAAAACACGTACGCAGCCATTATAATTTATGTGCGGCTTCAACAAGTTGTATAACATCTTTGGATTTTTGAATTGAATGCCAATAACAATAGACGATCGGAGATCCGAACGAATGAGCTCTTATAAAAGCTTGCGTTATCATTTCAGACGTACTAAATTTACAATCAGAATAATTGCTCATGTAATTAAATTAGTTTACGGCTGCGGTTGACAATAAATTTTAATATTGCACGTATGGTCGTATTTTAATGTCGAAATAGACCATGGACGTGGCAGAAAGACAAATTGTTTTTGTTTATTGTTTCTTCTGTCTTTTCCGCATCCGGATGACCATTTTGTATACAAAATTACCAATACATCAGCTTGGTTGATTTTCTTATTAGTTAAGTGTTGTCAGTAATGTTAAGTGATCGCCATGCGACAGTTGCCTGCAACAGAAAGTTTATACATAGCTAAAAAAAATAAGCCGAAAGAGGAAGCCCAGGAGAAATCTGATAGCCCGTCCCATGTAAATGTGCTTGTTACAGTTCAGATATTGTTGTGGCAGGTAATGTAATAATTTGTGCGTTCGAGCTTTTTGGCTAGATTAATTATGTGAGCACAATATGAGTTTCTTGGCCTAAAACCTGTTTGTTCTCGTTTTAATATCATTTGCTGTTACTGATACTATTTGACATAACAGCGAAAGCTGGTAGGCAACCTTGGGGTTGTAAACAAGGTGTTTTTGTAAAATAGTACATAACGGTGTGATAGTAAAAAAAAATCAGTGGAAGTGGAAGATAAAGTTTGGGTACGTTTATTATTACCAAAGGTGAATGAATATTAATAGATAGAGGTTAATCAATCCTAAGGTCGACTTATGAGTGACCTCTGAGACTGTTTGATATTCGACAGATTGCTGAGAGGTGTGTAAACTTTGACTAGATTTTCTATTCACATTCAAATTCAAAAAAAAATTATAAATAGGATAATTATATGGGTATATGAGAAATAGGGAACGTATGGTTAGGGAAAACCCTCGACATTGTGAAAGGGTTTTAAAGCAAATAGTCAGATTTCCTGAAATACGAAAAAAGCAGTAGCAGCGTGATAACACTATCCAACAAATTAAAAACTTTTTTCACTGGGTTTACAGTATGTAATTATTATTCCTCACCCCAAACTCAATTAAGTCTGAAACTTGGCTACATCGAACATTATTCTTCATAAAAATATTAAAATTGGCGATTAACGATTGGCTTTCCTCTTGTAACCAGCCGTCGAACATTCCATCAGAACGGACCAACAGTAGTCAGCAAGCATGGGTGGCTCTCATCTGCCCTGGTAACGCTTCTCAAACTCAGCGATTTCCTGGTGTAAGCACTCCCTATGCTCATCGCTAACAGAGCCCTTATTTTCGGAGAAGAACTTAAATGGGAATGAAGAAAATGATTTTTTAGGAACATCCTGCATCCTAATTCATGGTAGGCTATTAGCGTTAATTTATTTTTTCATGGAAATCAGGAGCTTTGTAGTTGCCAAGAAAATATTTATATGTGGCCTGTTTTTCTGCAGAACTAAGGCTGGCTGAAAAAGAAGGATCGTTATTTAACTTATATCTTATATCTGGCCCTACAAAAATCCCTTCTTTAATTTTGCCATCACTTAACGTAGGAAACCTTTCTTTGAGAAATTGAAAACCAGGCCCATCTTTTTGTAATGCTTTAACAAAATTCTTGATATTGAACCAAGTTTGATATGTAGGGGTAAGATGATTTTTTCAGGTGGTACTAATGGTTCATTTTTAATATTTTTCTGACCAAGAACATATCCACTTCTTAAAGGCCAATTTTGTTTCACGTAATGTTCAACAATACTTCGTATACTCCGTTTGTAATCCTAACATTAAAGCTACTACCTTTAAATCTGCACATATTTGCCATTTGTACTCGTTATACTCGTACATCATCTTGTTCAAAATAAGTTCCGTAACATCATAGGTTTCTTTCAAATAAGCGCCGTACGCCAAAAGCAAAGATGTTGCCGTCATGAAGTGAAGCCACCTTTAAACTTAGTTTTGGTCCATCAATAAAAAGCCTCCACTCCTCTGGCGAATGATGGCGGCCTAGTTCCGACATCTAACCATCAATATTGTTACAGAAAACTAAACTCTTTTGAATAAATTGCAGTTAGTGAACTGTGGCGCTTTCGGTATGTAGTAATTTTAATATTTGGTTGTAATAGTTTCCACTGTTTTAATCTAGACCCTAATATTTCTTTAGTCAAATCGAAATCTTTCACAAGATCATTCAACTCTGATTGACTATTCAAATGCGGTTTTGTAATATTCGGATCTTCAAGCTCCTCTCCACTAGATGGACCGTCATCGTCATCTCCTTCTGAAGAACTTGATGAACTTATAGATCGTTTCGGTACCGGAACTTCTTGTGAATGGGGTTAAGGCATTGATACAGATGACACATTGGCATATTTCACTGCATGTTTTGATTTCTTAGAAAACCCCTTCATATTTGTTAAACAGAAGTAACAATCGTCTGTATGATTCTTGGGTTCACGCTACTGCATCGGTACACCAAAAGGCATCTCTTTCATAGTACGAATGTACCATCCCCAACGCGAAAGCCCAACGTGATGAAAAGGGCCGACGGGGAGACTGCGATTGGACATTTGGTCTTCTTCTTCTTCTTCTTTGTTGTAGGATTGCATCCTGTTTGTCTTCAACGATTACAGCCGTTGTTGAGACGCCGAGCTCCAGCTTTCGTACCATCGTATTGGGGGTCTTCCAGGAGGTCTTTTCGATACCGGGAGTCCTCCTTTGGCAATTTTTGGTAGACTGGAATTATCCATCCTGTTGACATGGTCTCTCCACTCTCTTCTTCTATTGCGGCCCCATTTCACCACATCTTGAATGTCGCACTGCGCTCTGATGTCGCTTCTAATGTGATCTCCTAGACTACACCCTGTCATGCATCTCAAAGTTTTCATCTCGGCTGTTCTGAGAAGTCGCTTCGTTGTTGCGTTTTCTGCTCTGGTTTCGATGTCGTATGTCATGATCGGTCTTACACAGGTCTTATATATTCTTGTTTTGCTTTCGACGGACATGTACTTGTTCCGCCATATTATATCCCTCAGATATACCAATATTAACGATGCTTTTTCTGTTTGGGCCTTCACTTATTACTCTAGGTTCCTACTGCTTGTTATATTGGCGCCCAGGTATGTGAAGTTCATCACTTGTTTTACGCTCTTACTGTATAGGGCGAGTTTGCAGATCGTCTTCGCTCTAGAATATCAATACGGCGTCATCAGCATAGCATAGCACTTTGATTTCTTTGTCCCCCATCCGATACCCTCGCCCCACCTTCTTGACCTCTGTAAGGACGATTGGTGACTCCCTAAAACAGTCCCGGAGACGAGGATGAATGGAGTTCGAAATAGAAGGCTGCAATAAAAGCAAACCTTCGGGAGAAACTAATAGGTAATGGGAAAAAAACAAAGAACTGAGATGGCTGGAGCAAAATATTTGGCTCAGTAAGTTTTTTCCCCTCGCTTTAGGCACGACTTTGTACAAAGACTCTCGAATATTAGATGATGCCCAAAATTGGAAACCATCACTAATCGCGAAAAAGTTATGCTCAAAACCCGTCGGCGAAATAATCCTTCGAAATCAATCAGTTACGTCATACGCAGTGATAATGGCCAATTACCAAAAACGGATTACGACCACGATAACGGATAATCCTCCCCGTATGGTGACACGAAGCCAAACGAGAACGACGTAACTACCACAATAAATAGAGCCGTCACATCGTGAAGCATTTCGTGAATCCTGACACCAGAACAACTACCCAGAAAATGCTGAATGATATTCCATCGAAACATCGAACAGTCAGTTCCCTTAAGAACTGTGGGGTCCAGTTTTTTCTATTTCTCGTGTTATATACCGCGTAGTTGAGTTGTTCCTAGAACAGTTATTCCAGCAAAGTCACAATTGCAATCTTCAAGTGCGTCGAAGTGATCTAGAAAAAGTGACGTTAGAAGTCACTGCTGCGCGGTATTTATTTACTCTCGCTTCGTTCCGCTACGATCTGTGCGTACTGATTTCTATTTTGATTCGTGGTTATCCGACCGTAATAGTGTTGGCAGTGTTCAGACTGAAACATACCACATCCAAACACTGGTTGTGATAACAAGTTGCTCCGAGTAGCTTAATTTATTAAAAAACTTTTTACTCCTACCGCATATAAAATCCTCAGTTCATTTTATCAGCAATAGTTGATTACCGAAATTTCCTCGTCGAAAAAAGATAAAACGCGAATGGATTTTGGATTTTCGCAACATTTATGAGGTTTTCTGGCAGATAGGTATATGTTTCAGTGTAAATGCCACATGGAAGAGATAAAGAGACTGATGTCTCCAGAAAATTAAATTTATATTTTCTGAAGCCTTACCACCTTACGTGGGTTGAGATTAATTTTAATTTCCTTAGCGACGTCCTTGAATAAATCGCCGAGGTCTATTTTCTTGGCTGGTGTTTGAGTTCTATTCGGTTAAAACGTTTTTCCAAGTGGTTTGTAAATACCTGGTACATTATAGCTTTGTTGTCACGTGCCTAACTTCTCTTCATCACGAGATTGTTGCATTGTTAACCATAAATATATGAAATTTGCAATATCAGCTTTACCTGGCTAGATTGTGTTTAATTTTTTCTACCAAAAAGTTGGTAAGCAACATATCCAGAGGAAGACTATAAAGTAGATTTAATGAACATGCAGAAGGATGCCCAAGAAGATGAATGTCGCGAGCATTTACGAGTTGTACTAGTAAACGCTCATTTATATTATATTTACTTAATTCCTTCTAACATTAAAATAATTGGAAAGAACTTTCAGGTTCAGGTTGGCCAGCGCCTCAAAATTTTGATCCAAATATAGCATTGCAACATGAAACGTAAACTGATAAATGTTTTCGATTGTAAAACTGTATTAACCAATTTGCTCATGTCCATGTTATACTTGTTATGTTTAATTATAGTTCTTTCGGTAAACGATGATATATAATTTTTTCAGACTTCACGAGTTTTTTTGATCTAACCGTGGAAAATAAATTCAAATTGAAATAAATGCCTATTAGCTAAAATAAAGAACTATAAAAGAATATAATTGCAAATTATTTGTGCTAAGTGTTGTGATCATAATGTATCACAATAAAGTAAAATAAAATAACTAAGTATTTGATTATTAGATCCGAAACGAAATTAATGTAAACAAGAAAACAGAATTTCAACGCGTTTGCTTCATGTACAAACTAGTACGTATTTTTGCCTTAAAAGCACCGTAAGTAAGACGTTTGCATTTATTAGCTACATCATTATATTTTTTATAGATCGAATAAGAAAAATATCATTGAGACAATTTTGTTCTATATGACAGTGGTGAAATCCTCGGAAACGATTATCAAATTATGGACGTCTGATGTATCGAATTGTGACACAATGATATATATATATATATATATATATATATATATATATATATATATATATATATATATATTTATATATATATATATATATATATATATATATATATATATATATATTTATATATATATATATATATATATATATATATATATATAAATATTCGTTGTTATATAATGAAAATGCGAACAATTGAAGTGATTTACTCCTGTCGCCTTTCGTATATCGAAAAGGGCAAGAGTTATCGAAAAATGGTTCTTAGAGAAGTTAAAGACATTTAACAGTTCTTTCGAAAATGCGCTGGAAATCTATCTAAGTATAAAAAGTGTGAAGCTTTGCAGAAAAATAATATGCATCTTTCAAAGAAGTGGTTGTTTCTTAACTCTGATGTCAACTTTGACATTTTGATTATTGTGGTTTTAGATTAGATAGGATTAAAATCGACCTCGCACTTCTAGATATCTTGAAAATTTATGTTGGAAGGAAGTATCAGCATCATTACCTTTTTTCTGAATTTTCCGTTATCTGCCCTTCACGCCATTCCTACTGGCCTCAGCTGAGTTGACTATCGTGGTTAGGTAATTAATTTATTCCCCATTGATATTTTGCCTTCTTATTTTGCGCCAGTTTTTCACAATACACCTGTCCCCCGATTTACGTTACTTGTTTTGCACGATTTCGCTTTTACGCGGTTTTAAAAATGACGAGTTTAAACTGGTAATGATGAACATTGTAGTTAGCTATACATTTCTACAATCATTTTAACTATGTTCGCTTGGTTCAGAGTACCGGTGATTCCCCGTTTTATATGCAGAATAAAACTTCCTACATATTGTAGGGACGATTGCCACGATCACGTAACCACAGACATGTTCGTCGGTCGCTCAAAGCGACGAGGGGTCAGAGTCGAATGGCAGCGACATATAGTTAGTCGAACTTGTATTTGTATTTAAATAAACAGTTCTCTGTTTCTCGATACTCTCTCTATCCCATAAGGAATAATAACATTCAATTCCTATAATTCTTGGGGGCTCGTCCGGGATCGAGAGGCTGCGAGTGTAGAGGAAAGTGCGACTAAAGAAGACGAGAAAAGGAGATAAGACGAAGCGTATTGAAGACAAGAAAAGGCTATAAGACGAAGTGTGGCGAAGACGAGAAAAGGCGACAAGGCGAGCGCGTCGAAAGCGCGTGTGAAAGACGACGTAGTTTCAACGATGAGTATTGTGGCGAGCGATGCGTATAACCTTGCGATTGCGCAGCTAAAAGCATATTGAACAATAAAGGTCTCAGTTTGACGGGAAATAAAACTCAGCTGATAGATAGACCCAAAGCCGCCGATCATGAGGAGTGGCTAGTTGAGCTAGGCAGTTCTAACGACGAAGGAAATGATGCAGGTACAGACAAAGGTACGGAAAAACTGGCAAGTGAGTTGTCTCACGATAGAGAAATTGAATTGTATAGGCGCGAGAAAGAGTTGCGCATCGCGAAATCAGGTGACAGATACGTTGTAGAAAACATCAACCGAAGACACCCAGTTCCAGCAGTATCTACGACGGCGAAAATAAACATAACGATGCTAGCGGAGCTTCTCAGTGTTTTCTCCGGTAAAGCCGATACTTTCGAAACATGGCAGAGGCAGGTAATGTTTTTTGAAAGAAGCATATCAACTTGACGATTCAACGATAAAAATTCTGATCGGGACGCTGCTCAAGGGCAAAGCGATGGAATGGTTTCATTCCAAGCCTCAATATATCGCACTGGATCCTGAGAGTCTCCCGAAAGAATTGAAGAAGATGTTTCATCATCGTCCGAATAAAATTGCAATGCGAAGAAAATTCGAAGAGCGAACGTGGAAGAAACCCGAGATTTTTCATGATTATATGCATTAGAAGACGATTCTTGCGAATCATCTCAATATGGACGACGACTAAGTTCTCGGTTATATTATCGACGGGATTCCGGATGCTCAGCTGCGTGACGTAGCGCGTCTGCAACGATTTAACTTGATACAATCATTGTTGCGAGCGTTCGAGGAAATATCGCTGCGCGAAAGGAATTGTATGTTGAGTTCAAGTGTGACGCAACACGACAAGACTAGCGATGGTAAGCGTACGAGTTCGTCCAACAAAAAAAAGCACGTTTAGCGAGACGAAAGATAAAGAAACAAAATGTTTCGCATGCGGCGAGTATGGGCACATCGCGCCGAAATGCGAGAACAGAAAGAAAGACGCGACGAAAAGTAGCTGCGCAGTAACTCAGACGAAACTCAGCGTGTATGATAAGGAACTTTTGTGTGACGTGTCCCGATTACTCGATAACGGAAGTGACTTGACGATTATGCGACCAGACGAGTACGTGAAGTTAGGTTCTCCGCGTTTTGAGAATAAATCGATTCCGTTTCGAGGTGTCGGAAAAGAGAATAACGCAACGTTGCGAGAATTTCGAGCGACGCTGATCGATGACGGAAACTCGTACCCGATTCTCATTCGTGTGATTTCTGACGATTTACTAAGGCATACATTGTTGATTGGTCGTGATTTTTTGCATACGATAGATTTGACGGTAAAGCGTGGTAAAGCTACAATCAGCCCTTCGGCCGAGCGCCCTGCGACGAAGACCCAGAGATATTTCAAGTTAACGTAGTAGAATGCAGCGATGTGAATACAGCAGATTTATCGAACATGAAGACGAGAAGTACAAAGAATTTATTCACGCTCTTATTGACGATTACAAGCCGGTAAAGAGTCATGATGTATATGTAAAAATGACACTTATATTAAAAGACAACGAACCAGTGTACCAAAGAGCGAGACGGTTGGCGCCGCATGAGCATGAGCTAGTCAATGCTCAGATTAGGGATTGAATAGACGACGGGATTGTTCGACAGTCCGTCTCAGATTATGCAAAGATAGGTATCCGCTACCGCTGATTGAAGACCAGCTGGGCAAGCTGCAAGATGGACAGGTGTTTAGCACTCTTGATTTGAAAAACGGGATTTTTCCACGTGCAGGTCGATGAGTCGAGTCAGAAATATACAGCTTTCATGGTACCTGATGGTCATTTCGAATTTTTGAGAGTACCGTTCAGCCTATGCAACTCGCCAGCTGTTTTTCAAAAATTTGTGAACACCGCATTTCAGGAGCTTATTCGCGAAGGTGACGTGTTGACACATGGATGATTTGATCGTGCCATGGCAAGATTGTGAAAGCCGACTAGAACAACTAATGCGCGTATTGAAAATGGCGAGCGAGAATGGTCTTGTGATAAAGTGGATAAAATGTATATTCCTTCAGACGAAAGTTGAGTTTTTGGCTCACATCATTGAAAATGGCCGTCTACCCGAGCGAAAGAAAAATCGAAGCTGTTGCAAAGTTTGCAAAGCCGAAAGACGTTCGTCAGATTCGGGGGTTTCTCGGGTTAACCGGATATTTTCGTAAGTTTGTACCCGAATATTCTCTTATAGCACGACCGCTGTCGAACTTGTTAAAGTCTAATGTAAATTTCGAATTTGGCGACGCTCAGAACAATGCTTTTATGCGTCTTAAGATTATTTTGACGAGTCAGCCAGTTTTGAATCTGTACCGCATAGGCGCAGATACAGAACTGAACACCGATGCGTCACAGCATGGCTACGGCGCGATATTGCTTCAGTGAAACGGCGAAGGCAAGGCGTTGCACCCGGTGTATTATGCTAGTGATAAGACAACGCCGGCGGAAGAGAATTACCCGAGTTATGAGCGATTTCGTTTAAGATTGTAACCGATTGCCGCGCGTTTACCCTTACTATGAAAAAGCGAGACCTTTGCGTGCGTATTGCCAGATGGGTGCTCCAATTAAAGGAATTCGCATATAGCATAGAGCATCGTCCAGGCAAAAGCATGGCACACGTTGCCGCAGTCTGCTGCCGACGTTCATGCTAATCGAAGCGGGATTGACACCAAGATTGAAGAAAGCACAGCAGCAAAATGCGGAAACTCGGAAGAATATTCGAGCAGGCTGAAAAAGACGAAGCTCGAGGTTACATAATTAGCAGAGGCGTGCTGTTCCGAGACGACAGAGGCGACCTACGACTTGTGGTTCCAAAGGGTGTGCAGACGCAAGTTATCAAAATTGAGCATGAGAGAGACCACTTCTCAGTAATCAAAACGGAGGCTCTCGTGAAGAAAGACTATTGGGTGCCGAGTCTCCGCGCCAAAGTCGAAAAAGTGATTCGCAACTGCGTTAGTTGCATACCAGCAGACAATAAGCAAGGTTGACAAGAAGGATGTCTAAATCCGATCGACAAGGGCGAAGCGCCTTTAGATACTTTCACATCAACCATTTGGGCACTTTGGCGACGACAAGGAAAAGCTACCGACATATTCTTGTTCTGATTGACAGCTTTTCGAAATGTACGTGGTTGTACGCAACCAAATCGACGACGACTGCTGAGGTGTTGGATCGTCTTACGAAACAAGCCACGACATTCGGAAATCCAAGAAGAATTGTGTCCGATCGTCGTACTACCTTCACATCAAACGATTTTGAAGCTTACTGCAAGGACGAGAAGATTCAACATGTGCTGATTACAAGGGGAATTCCAAGGGCAAACGATCAAGTGGAGCGAGTGAATCGTACGCTCGTCTCGCTACTTACGAAGATGTCTGCGCCGAAGCCTGAAGAATGGTTCAAGTATTTTAGTACAGCTCATTTGTACTTGAACACGACTCCTCACAGATGCATTGGTATGACGCCATTTCGTGTGTTTTTCGGAGCTCATGCGCGTATTCGCGAAGATCCAAATATACGCGAAATCCGACTTCAGGCCAAGGAGAATATCATGAAGATTCAAGAAGAGAACCGACGTGTTTTTAACAAGAAAAGAAAAGTCACCAACGTTTATCAAGAAGGGGACTTGGTGGCTATTCGACGAAGTCAGCAAGGGTCTTGCGGAACGATAGGTACACGGTTCGCAAAATCGGCGAACACGAAGGAACTTTGCAGACTCCATCAGCCGCTGATCATATGAAGTTGTGGGTGCACTACGAAGACAAACCAACTCCGAAGACGGCCGAAACGATTGTAATGACGATTGCCACGGTCATGATCAGAAATATTCGTCAGTCGCTTATAGCGACGAGGGGTCAGAGTCGAATGACAGCGACATATAGTTAGTCGAACTAGTATTTGTATTTAAATAAACAGTTCTCTATTTCTAGATACTCTCTCTCTCTCTCTATCCCACAAGGAATAATAACATTAAATTACTATAATATTCACATAAATTTAGTACAGTAAATATGTAGCAGTAGAAAAGTGTACATCGTTGTGTTTGTTCTAATCAGATTTTTTTCTAGCTGGATATTTACCGGTTAGTGATTTTTGTAGCTTCTTTATAATTTAATTAAAATTTTAGGATCTTACCATGCCAAAAAATAGAAAAAAAAGAAATGGAAAAAACGTTATTTCTTTAGAATCGAAAATTAAAATTTTAGATCGTCTACGTAGTGGAGAAAGAATAGCAGATTAGCTAAATGTTATTCCATGCATGAAGCCACGATAAGAAAACGTGACGACTGCATTAGAAAAAGTATAGCAGCTGGATCTGTACAAGTATGAGTACAACCTCATACGTAAGAAATGTTACAATGGAAAATATGGAAAAGGCATTAATAATATGGCTAGAAGACCAAACCCAAAATCAGATTCCATCTGACACTAATGTCATTAAAAATAAGGCTTTATTTATGAAACAATTAAGAATCAGTTACCACCCCCGTCTTCAAGTGAAAAGAATGTATATTTTTCAGCCAATCATGGTTGGTTTGAAAGATTGGAACAATATTCTTTACATAATCTAAGATTGAAAGGTAAATTAGCATCTGCTGATTTCGATGCAGCGCAACAATATCCAGCAAAATTTGCTGAAAATATTACCGCTAATTCCTATACTCCTGACCAGTTATTCAATGCTGACGAGTCGGGATTATTTTCGGGAAAAAATGCCAGAAAGAACCTATTTGACTAAAGCTCACAAATCGGAAAGTGGTCATAAAACATATGATCATATAATGAAACCATTGGTTATTAACAAATCAAAAAAGCCACGCCCATTTAAAGGAATAAACATCAATAACCTTTGTATCTATTGGATCACTAACAAGAAAGCAAGGGTTACCGCTACGCTTTTCAATGAATGGCTTCATATTTTTTTTGTCCCAGACGTTAAAAGATACTTAAGTAAAAATGGGTTGCCTTTTAAGGCCCTTCTGTTGATTGATAATGCACTGGGCCTTCCTCAAAATTTACAACACGAAAATGTGAAACTTGTATTTCTACCCAAGAATACGAGTTCTTTGTTGCAGCCATTAGATCAAGGGATAATTTCGACTTTTAAGGGACTGCACATCAAGCAAACCTTCAGGTACGAATGGAAATGATCTCTTAATTATGGATGCTTGGAAAAAAATTGCGTTGGGCATATTGGTATGATTTATATAAAGGTTAAGAAATCGACCATGAACGCCTGTTGGAAAAAAGTATGGCCTGGTGTAGTAGTTGAAGCTAACAATGCTAGGTTAGTATTGGAGAACGAATATTCTCAAATAACTGGGTTGGCACGTGCAATAGGATGAGAAGGTTTTAATGACTTAGCTGAGGCAGACATTATAGAACTAATGACGGACAAAGAATTAGATGACGGTGATTTCGTTGATACCGAAGGAAATAATCGCCACAGTGATAGTGATGAAGTGATGCGTTCACAACAAATGTCATCCGCATAGGACTTGAATTAGGGTGAAAATTGCGTCATCATTTTGTATAAAATGACCCTAATATTGAACGAGCTCTCCGGTTCCAGACAAAAATTAATTAATGTTTAACTCAATACGAGGAAGGTTGTAAAGATTTAACAAAAAACAAAACAATTGTTAGTTACAAATTTCATAACCAAGTCTCGTCAATCTGAAATTGTCTCTTATCCATCAACTATCAAAATAGATTCGTAACAAGAAAGTGATGAAAGTGACATCATGTTAATCAGAAAGAAAAGATTACGAGTCTATGAAAGTCATGATAGCAATTAAACTTGGTGATTTTTTTTTAAAGATTTTTTATTTCTAGTTTCTATAAAATTAATTAATTACATACTCCATATGTTTATTATTTTACAAATGAACTGTTATTTTTGTTTTTCAAAACAGATTATTAAGAAAAAGTTTAATAAATGACTTAATTATGCACATTTTAGGTTGTTTTCGATTTACACGGTTTTGCCTAAAAAAAATTGTTTTCGCTTTACACGTTTATACACGACAGGTGTATATAGAGTCCGCCCAGAACAATTATCGAAATTGTGCAAAAAGTATTAATAATAACTGCAGGACCAATAGAATCGTCATAATTACAGCAACAGGAACAACAGAAGAAATAAAATTTAATTTGATGAGGATAGGCAGGGGTAAAATCGCAAAAAACATCATAAAGCCAAATTAATATATTAAAAAATGAACATATAGACTCAACTAGGTAGAAATACTGAAAAATTCAAATAAATTAAGGAACCTAAAATAACCTTCCTGGGCCGGCAATAAATTTTTCCAAACAATGTAACGGTGCTTGCAGCTCTGTTATATTTGCCATGTTCAACCAACCAACAACTTAGAAATTTGGTAAAATTTCATTATTCCATAACCTTGTACATCAAACGGGCATTTTGAACTTTCTGTGTACGATACGCTGTAATACTATGCAATAACGAATAAAATATTCATGCACAGTTGAAAATTGTGAAAGCAAAAAGCTTCACACAATGTTTTCTTCACCATTGCATTCACTATTAAAATAAATCTGTAGGAATAAAACTTTTTAGATGTATATATGATTTGTTAATAAAGTTTGAAATCTGATCACAATACCGGGGTTCCAACACATTCTTGTAAGTCTTCTTCACTAGGAAATCGTCATAGTTGGCATATACTCCTACTAGTAGAATGCATATGCATGTAGCGATAGTACAGAACGTGGCAAATCTTGTAAGGCTCTATATTTGAATATTGTGATAAATACAGAATCGTGCGGGATTAGAAAAACGGTTAGTGGGATCCAAATTTGATGTGTAATTAACGTTTCGGGCAAGATGTTGAAGCTAAGAAAATATATTGAAATATTTATGTTTAGGATTGTTGGAGAGCTGTCATCTCAAAAGTTTTTGCAATTTATAAGGTTGTTAGGACACTGAAAGGAAGAAGGGGAGCTCCTTTGTAAAGAGAAAAAAATTAGACATCATTTTCTTATAACTTTTGTTAAAATTCGAAAATATTTAAAGGATTCCGTTATATTGTCCAAGACTGTTGTCTTCAGAATCCATATAAAACGTTGCTAAGCAGTTAAAGTGATTTTCGGTTTCAAGGTCCTTAACATTCACAAAAGTTAGTTTGTTATGTTCCTTATCACCGTATTGGTAATGTAAAATACATGACATACTGGTAATGTAATAAGAGTATGTATTATTTTTACAAAACAGGAAAAGAAGTTATTTAATAAACCTTTATTATGAAAATAATTTAAGTAACAAAATGAAACAAATTCGAACCTAATTCTGCTTTCCATAATAGTAATTACTCGTATTTATGTTCGCCGTGCAATAATAACAGCCCGAAATAAAAGCATAAGCGATTTCTTCGGTCCCCTTGCTCTTGGCAATTTCAGTATGAGTGCCAACACCAACGTCTTCTTCAACAATTGCTGGACTATTACAATTATTTTCTGATGTAGAGGAACAGGTTTCGCAATCAACCATTTTTCTGGCAACACTGGTCTTATGTTGCACCGTCCACATATAATTCGGCGATAATAGAACTCTTCCACCCACCCAATGTTTTCAAATCTGTAATATTGCCACCCTTATTGGCCGAAACTGTTGCTGAACTACGCCTGACAGCCTGACCCGTGTAGTCCCAAGAACGTAGCAATTAATTTGAGAAGCGCAGAAATCTTATACATACCCACTCTCTAACTACTACATTTTCCACGGTTGTAGAAAACAAAACAAAAAAGTTATGTGGAGTGTGCTGCGGTCACTATAAGAATATTTCCCTCACTTCTATCATTCACAGACAAATTGTAGATGCATCGAGTAGCCCCAAATAACCCGAATGGCCACTACCTAAGGACAACGTTAAACGTCAGGCATGTACTTTTAGGCATTGCACATAAAAAATGGATCATCCCTGCGTCCTTCTTTTTAAAACCACATATAGTTTGCCGATGGATTTTATGTCTATGTTCTTATTGATACTGATGGTGCTTCTAAACATTGAATAATAGACCCACAAAAATGAAGAGCTGTGCTTTGTTGACTGAAAATAAAGAAGAAACATAATTAAACATTACGTGCAATATTAATGAGCCTAGCAACACAAATCTCAAAATCGAGCGCAATGTGTCTAGATACAAAAGTTTAACTACCGTGAAAAGAAAACACAAATAACATAATTCAAAGCTTTATTTATTAGATTTGAATGCAAGTAATACTAAGAAAACTCAGTTTAAAAATTACAAAACTACACCATAAACTTTTGCAGAACGATACACAAATAAATCGTTCAAAAATAACAGTGAGTTCAAGGTAATACAATTGAACAAATTATACACGACAATTCGTAGTACGCTATTAACAACAAATAAATTGAAAAGCACTTACTGATTTCTACTAGAGTTTCTACTGGAGTTTCGATTATTATTGTCGCAAGTGAAGCGACGTTGAGGACTGAATGAATTCCGTGCCGATACCAGCCGGCTTTTAAACCCGATGCTATTCACATTATTTTTCAAAATTTCATCTAAATTTTACCACAAGTCACAAGTGCCGAATTGCTATCGGATACTTGAACGAAACGAAATTGCCATTCAGGTTCTATACGGGGTGATTGGACGCAACCCAGTTGCCAGGGCGAATTTTCGCGCGCTTTTGTCGACCAGTGCTGTGAGTCACGTCTTGGAGCCATGTTTGCGGCTTTCGCAAAGCGAATAAATCGTGTATTTGAATATAGTTTACATCCATATTTGTTCAATTATTTACATGGAATTACAATTCGGAGCAACATTACGATGCCGAATTTCTCTACGCGGTTCGATCTAAAAGTTCTACTCTCGTCTCGGCGTCGTATTTCGTTGATAATAAATCTGTTATTGTTTTTAACGCTTTTGTTGTAATTTATGACCTTTATAATATATATATAATTGTAGAGAATATTTAGTAAACACTAACCACGTATTTTTGCAGTGTCACGCTGTGTGCCATTGGCACGTGCCGCAAGACTGCACTTTTGGCATCTTGGAACCAATATACTTACCACCACATGCCGTAAGCATTCCACGAACCGAGGTACCGATGGAAGCCATCATAGGAGTTCAGGTTCGGCGAAAGGATACCTTGTCCCGTAAGTATTCATGTCGCGTCAGCACTATGTTGTCTTACAACTGTAGTTCATATTATTAAAGTAAACGATGTCAGTCGTTTGGAAAATAATCACTGGATGATCGAAAAATAAAAATATCAAAATCCTGCTAACCCGGATCTCTACATCTGGCGTGGCGTTAAACACAAAATATCCAACTATACTTGATAATCAGTTGACAAAGTTCATGTGCAATTATATTAACTTCAAATGTCCCACAAGTACAGATAACATTGAGGATGTTCCTAATGACGTAAGGTATAACAAAAAGCGAAATTTGAGGACAAGGTACGCCATGTGTGGTGCGCCATTCCGGAAGCTGGTTTTTCAATACCCTTATATTGGGCGAGTTAGGGGCGAAGCTGTAAATGCAGACATTTATATTCGAAGATGCCTCCCCAAATTAGTGAATTTTATTCAAGAGCATCATGCTAATGATAATATTATGTTCTGGCCTGGTCTGGTATGGTGCCATTATGCGAGAAGAACCCAAGATTGGTTAAGGCAACAAAATATCCCATGTGTACTTAAAGCGGATAACCCCCTGAATGGTCCACAGGCAAGTCCTATAGAAGGGTTTTGGGATTTATTCGCTAGAAAAGTTTGCTATGGTGGGTGGGAAGGCCAAAATGAAGAAAAACTACGACGAAGAATCTACCAAAAGATTCGACAGTTTGACGCACTTAGCGTCCAAAGGTTGATGAGAGGCATTCGCATCAAATTGCGAATCATTCAAACCCATGGCCCTTTAGCTGCCATTTGATACTTATAATTATTGTTAAAGCTTCACTTAATCGTTTGCTGTACTACCAAATTAAATAAAACAATTATAGTTTGAAAAATTATATTTCAATTTCACAGTAAAACTTTCTGCTACCAAAGTTATGGAGTAAACCATCTCTTCCTGTTAAGATACAAAATAGGTTTCCATCTAGGCCATATACCTACCCTCAGTTTAAAGTTTCATAATTTTATCTTCAATAGGCATGACGCTAGAACAGGCTCGCACACGTAAACATCCCACTAGAAATAGTTAGGGTAAATGCGTATTTCCGTTAAATTCTCTAGTTCGAACGTGAATATAAATCAGCATTATAACAATATGAAAAATTAGCATCCTCGCTTAACCACAAAATGAAACATTGCGATTGTCTCATATTACATATTACATATTATATCACATTACATATAAATTGCTTGACGCAAACCTTTCGAGAAATTATCACTTTAAAAATAATCGGATGATGAATCGGCGATACCTAAAAATATATCTCGGTCTGCGATGGATGCGAAAACGCAGGCATTTTCAATAGGACGACATGACCATTGTCTGGTTTATAAATGTACCTACGGGGATGTCGCGAGTCCATTGTATGGTGAGACAATACCCGACTGTGTTCGATTTAGAACGGCGTAACGTGTCGTGAGAAGGAAGTGGACACGAGCCAATATTTCCCTTATTAAGAGATAAGTACGTTAGCGTCTCTAAGCCATTGTCGTAATTCCACGTTGAATTGAATGTTATAAATAACGTCAACGTTGAAGTTTGGAACTATCTCAGATACGGTTCCTTAATGACGAGGATTTAATCTATATAATTCAAATTTATTCCAATGATGTTTAGATTTGGGTTTCATTTCCTAATCGCGTAATTAAAAAAATAATATACGTATATTATTTTTTATTTTTACTTTTCTCCAAACCATTAACTAAATACATGTCTTAATTGTCTTAGCCCATTCAACATTATTATTGCGTAATGTTTCTCGTCAAATTTAAGCAAGAAGCATTTCGGAAGAATTCAGCAGCGGCGACACGAGGTATAGAGACAACGAGGACTACGCACAACCCCACGCACCGGTACGCGACCGCGACAAGCAAAACAAAGAAAAAGACGATCGCGACGAGGGTGGGTATTCGAGTGGCTTCGTTGTGGAGACGTTAAAGTGATGGTCTTTCTTGTCGCAGAGGTTGTAAAGGTTTATGATGGGAACAGTTCGTTGAGAAGAAGCATATTTCAGACTATAGTGGTCGCGCGGCAGGCACCCCTCAACCAAGTTTTGACGCAGGCACTGAGAGCGTTTCACATCACCAAAGATCTGGCTTCCTTTCATCTCACCGATCGCTACTCACCGGATGAAATTCGTTTGCAGGACCCCACGCCGGTGCTCAGTTTACATCGCAAGGAGGGGAAACGACCGGCAGTATTTCTTAGATTCAAGTGAGGCTCTCATTTACAATGGCCAGTTTATATAAAAACATTCTTGATTGCAGAGATGGTGACCATGACAGCGGTGAAGTACGTGTCTACCCAGGGAAGTTGCAGGTAGCACAGGCATTCTGCACCGTGCCTGTGGACTGCTCGACAACAGTGGCTGATCTCATACGTGAAGCACTAAAGAGATTCGGGTTGCACGATATTAAATGTGAAGATTACAGATGTAGCGAAGTTCTTCTGGACAGAGGCGGTAAGCAGTCCACTCACTTTTTCCTGGATATATTATTGATATATCACAGAATCACAACCCATATCATAACTGTAGAAAACGGATTTTCGCTGTGTAGTATAAAATGATGCAACTCCGAAAACCAGTTTGTTTTTATTCAATATAATATGTCCAGATTGACAAGTTTTTTAATATGGGTCATTTTCTTCATGATACAATTTCAGGTCATAATTTTGAAGAAATAATTTAAATATATTTTTTTATTACTTAGCGCACATCGCTTTTTGTTATTAACGACAAGCGCACAGTTTATAATAATCAAAAAATTATTAATAATATGTAAATAAGAATTTTCATAAAAATGTGATAAAATTAATAAAAATACTGTTATTATTTTACATTTACTAATAGTACAATAAACAACATTTAATGGCAAATTCACATTTTCAGTCATTATAAACTATATTGTGACTTTAAAATTTTAACAAAATCAAAGAACCAAGTAATGGCTTTTCCTTGCCCAACTTCTTTGTCGGCTGTTCTTTTCACTACCATTAGGGGCAGCCTTATCAGAACCAGCTTCATCCCAGGATATAACGTTTGAAGACAACAAAAATAAAAATAAAATATTGTTTTGTTAGGACATTTATTTTTTATTTATTTAATCTGCCCTAGGGCAATAAACTGAATTTGTATTGCCTAGTAGTTTACACTACTGTTGGGGTAGGGTTCAGGACGCGAGAGGTATTTCGCACTCACACACTTGGCCTCTTGTGATACGTATGTAAGTTTTAGGTTGAAATTGTTACAATTTCCCAATGTTCGTGGCACTCGCGGTACCCCACAGTTGTAGCTCCTAGGTCCGTACGGGCTTTACTATTGTTTTATACACCATTAGAGTTTTGAGTTTTGAGTTTCATCGAGTTATCAACCAAATAACTTATAGATCTTTAAGTTAAGCTGTTTTTCCTTCTTATTGATATGCTCTCTTGAGTCTTCGATCTAAGTGCATTCCAAGGTACTTTTCGCACCTAGTTTGTGGTAATTGGTGTCCATTTAGAGTCACACCAGGGCAGGTCTCCCTTCTATGTGTGAAAGTAACATGTTGACATTTATCTTCGTTGACTTAGATTCTTCAACTCTTTAACCACATCTGGATATTGTTAAGAGCGTCATGTAACTTTTCAGAAGCTAGTCTAGATATCTCAATTGTTGCAAAGATGGTGGTATCATCGGCAAACGTATGTATCAATGTATTGTGTTTTTCTGGTATCTCGGCAGTATAAAATATGTACAGGACAGGGCCAAACATGCTTCCCTGTGCCACAGTTACAACGAAGAACCGATTGATTAGATATGACTTCAGGACTTGGCAGTGTAGAGAAGTGTAGAGAATGAAACTGAGTTTTTAATTTCTATAATAATCTGGGTGTCAAACCTTATCGAAGGCTTGGGTAATATCCTCGATGCACCTGCTCTTAGGTGCCGTGTTCCTCAGGGAATCCAAATTGTTGCTCTGGTATCGCATCAAGTTTAATTAGTTGTGGTTTTAGTCTTTGGAGGAATAATGTCTCAAATAATTTAGATAATGAATGAACAACATGCACCATTACTCGTATAAGCGGAATGTGCTTATTATTTTTCTTGATTTTCCGTGTTGCCTTCCACAACGGATATTAGTGCCTTATGTGGGTGTTAGACTTTCAAGATAGTTTTGGATGGCTTCATTCTTTCATTATGGAGTGGTTCTTTGATATTTCTAGTAGCTTTATTAAATTTTGTAATCTCTATATGACCCTTTAGTAGTCAACCAGACTTTTCCCAATTTCCTTTTTTGCAACAGGACTTCTCTAGCTGCGTTTGAGCAGACTTGAGCGTTATTTGTAGTATTCATTTCAGGGCTTGCAGTCCTCTAGATTGCATGTTGATTAGCTTTGGCCAGTTCTTCGATAGCATTATCTATTTCGTCTTCTGTTTTAAGTGAGACATTAGTGCTAAGTTTTTCACAGGTTCTTAAATGACTCCCAGTTAGTTCTTTTTTAGTTAGAGAGGCTACTTTTTGCTTTTGAATTATATTTGTTCTTATTTCTACAAATAGAGGAAGTCAATGACATCTGGCAAATTATTTTTGTCTTTGGAGATTTAACTAGTTGTCTTCCATAGTTACCCGCGAGCCTCATCTTGGCGTTGTAATCTTCGCCTGCCAGAAATCTGTGGGCAAGAATTATGAACTTAGGTTTTGGAGGAAAATATATGCAAGAAATCAATAAAGAGCCTTTTTACGATATTGCGATATAGCGAGCTACATTATCGTGAAACTAATCCACAATAGACACTAATTATAAAAACAAAAGTTGTGAATATAAAGAAAGATATTTTATATCTGTCAGGTAAATAATAAAAAATGATAATACGCAATTATTTACTCCGTAAGCTGTCAATTAGTAATGACCAAATATGCAACAAACTAACAAAAATTACATTTATACACAAAATTTTACAGAAAAAGGAGTGAGGGAAATTTGGCGCATAACATATGTTCTACAGGTATTCAAAAAGGGATGATTTGGGAAAAATATGATTACATTTTATAAGATGATTTGCAAATGAACTTGCATCGTGATTTAATCTAAATGCACTAAAATTTTCCTTGAATCGTGTTTCAAAACTTCGTCCAGTTTAGCCTACATGTGCACTATTGCATTCGGAACACGAGATTTCAAAAACACCAGATTGATTTTACCTTTAGCATTAAACAATATGTTCGACAATTTGCAACTTTGCTAGTTTATGTAACATGGTATGGTTGGATTTGATGGGAATTGTAGAATTGATGTTGATTGGTTTTTGGAATACATTCAATTCTATTTTGTTATTTTTGATGAATTAAGGTTAAGTCTAAAAAAAATATTTAATCATATTTCTCTGTTTCAAATGTAAATTTAATTTTGGGGCGTATACTGTTAGTTTTATTTAGAAATTTATCAAGTTGACGTGATGTGCCGCTAAAATACGCAATTACGTCGTCCACCTGTCGATACCAGAAGGATATATGTCTTTGGTGAAGTCTAAATTGAATATTTTATCTTCGATAATTGACATGAATATATCTGCTAAGAGCTTAATGTAGACTTCGTTGCTTAACCTGCAGTTTGCTGATAGCACTTATTGTTAAAGTGAAAGTACTTTTTGGTTAAACAAGTTTCAAATACATTATAAAGTTCTGAATGTGTAGTAAAATCTTTGACTATTTTGTCTAGTATATGCTGAATAATGTTAAGGCACTCATTTGTTGGAATATTTGAAAACATATTTGAAAACATACTTGTGACGTCAAGCGATACTAATTTAGAATTTTTTGGAATGATTATTGATTTTAACTGTTAAGATATGAGAAGTGAATTTTTGATAGCGTATTTACCAACCCAACCTAACCCAACCCTATATCATATTCGATGATTTTATCAAAAGCATTCGCATACACAGTATACCAAATACGATTATAAATTTTAACTAGTTCGCTATAACTTGTAGGTATAACGTGTAACCAGTTTAAATTAAGGGGTAAAACCACTCTAGAGGCAGAAAAAAGAGCTAAATGTATCAATTTGTTTTGGGAGTGTGACAAACGAAATAGAAATTCTTCTCAGAAGGTCCATCAAGCACATATTGAAGTAGAAAAAACAATTTTTTTTATTGTCATTTTCGTTACAAATTGCGGCGATAGAACCCGTCGTCGAGAACACCTATTTTAAAAACACCGCCACGGGAGGAAGAATTTCTCGGCTTGTTTGAGTCCTGGAGCAAAAAAGTAAAGAAATTTATAATCTATGTACATTGCGCTTTGGAAGTATGTAGGGGTTTTCTTTTTTATCAATTTTTGTGGAAGTTGTGCACTTTTTAAGGAATGAATCGATATTTTGCCGTAAAAATGAATGATAAATTGTTCATAAAAAAAGTTTACATCCAATCAAAAAACTACGTACTTCCAAAGAAAACACTATCGTGAAGCTACTGTGAAAATTTTAAATGGATCCATGCAATAGTCTTCGATAAATCTGCCCTCCCAGTTTGGAAAAAGTAGTTTAGAGAAAAACGCGTTTAACGTTTCATAAACACTTTAATCCTTGGACAGTTTAGCTCTAATCTGCGATACCTGCACCATACATACATACCATCCATGTCGATATTCGCCTCCTCTTCTTCCTTCCTAGACGCGTTTAAGGATATTCAGATACTGAAAATCCTAGAGTAGTTTTACCCCTTAAGTTTAAGTGCAAAAACTGTATCATAAACACGAAAAGAAAGACGAAGAGACAATACTAAATATTATATAAGCACTTAGTAAGTGCTTTCGTTTTCATTTATTTTATAAAATGCTATTTACTTTAACTAATTAGGTTAAGTTTAAATTAGAACATGTTCTGCTGTGTCCATTAAAAAAATCAATTCTGGGGGCTTTTTTTGAAGGTGGTCTACAAATTAAGCCATTGGGGCCACCTCGTCCGAATTTGGCATATATTATATAACGCATATGCAATGGTTGTGTGTCTGAGATACAAGTAATTCTCTATTTTGTTTTGTTTGTTTGTTAATGGGGTTACCCGATTTGAAACATTTAACCGAAAACACTGCCTTGAACATCTCCGTTGATCCATAAAAATTGCTACATTGTGCACGTTGATGTGCCAAATAATAAAAAAAATTATTGTCTTGATGTGTTTTGCACAAGTGAATGTTAAACTAAATAGATATATTTTAGGAAAGCTAATAAGATTGTATTAGGTTTTGTTGGTCTTTAGAATTAGCATTGTGTCGACCTGATGACACCGCAGTAATAATTCAGAATTTTTTATAGGTTTGGTAAATGTAATGTCTGAAATATTAGATATAGTTTTAAAACCTCATATTGATAAAAATATAAAAATACAGTTTTCTCGGGCTTGTCAAAAATAATTCAACTTTTAGATTCAATATTGTAACGCAGAGAGAGATAAAAAAAGAAATTGACGAGACGAAATTGCAATCTAGGCTGATTGTGGTTTAGGCATAGAGGAAAAACGACATTTAAAAACTGCACCTCACATGCTCTACCTCTTGGGTGCTGCGGAAAAGTATTTGTGCCCTCCCTTCTGATTTTGTCACCAACCGCCACTGAGAGTTTCAGCTTAAAGTTTTATACGTCAACGATAATTCTCTATAATTTTGTGAAGTTATAGGAATAAATGGAATGATCATCATTTTTGCCTTTTTAAGAGAATTGTCCATATGTGACAGCCTTATATTATTATTAAAACATTCCATCTAAGTCTACTTCTTGTTTATTAAATTGATTGGACTAAAAACAAAATATTTCCAATGCTATTTAGACATGGTTACCTTTTTTCTTAATTCTGTATGTTTACTCGTTAATAAAGGTTTTGTAAACAAATCTGCAATCATGTTTTTAGTTGGACAATACTTGCACTGTATCCGTCACAAAAATGCACTCTTGTATAATTGTGCTTGGTGCTGTTTGAAAACATTTTTTCCTTTATTATCGTTAAGCAACTTTGATTATCTTCTCAAGCAGTTATTGGAAAATCAATTTACCGATGCATATTGTTCAATAATCGTTACAACTAGTCTGCCTCGTGGCATGCATCTGAAAAGGCTATGAATTCCGCTCGAGTTAAAGGCAACGATATGCAACAATTAATCAAGCCTCCGCTATAAATAAAACGCATAGCGGGTATGTGACTCATGCGTCCCTGTCTTCAACATAGCCAATCAACCCGTGGCTGTTAGAGATACTTTAACTGGTCCCAATCCTATTTTGGGTAGTCACTGTTATTCATCAATTTATCCCACGATCCTGTCGATGACCTATAGTATCTATGATGGATCAATTTTTCCTATTGGCTACACACTGTTTTGCTTCGATGAGTAAACTGTAAGATGAGGAAGTTAGTTGCTTCTGAATAGAATATTGTTGTTTTCCAATATATTCACCACCAGGGTCCGATCATATGAATTTTGGCCTCTTTCCGAATTTAGTTTAGACTTGTTCGTGCTGTATTATTGCATTTTCAAGTTCTCGAGCAACCTTATGCTTGTGAAACATGAAATGTGAGAATAGACTTTTTCTACTGGGTGAGATAAATATCCATCTCTAGATGTTTCACATAAATATATTGGGAACAATGGTTATATAAATAATTACCGCATTATTTGCTCTAAGAACATTTTCTGATACATATCGGGATAATTTCTAGGTCATTGCCAAGCTGCCATATTATTTATAATTTCCCGATCCCTTGTTAATAATGTCTGCTCAATAATTTCTTACCAAGTCCAACTTAATATAACTCGTCCTTATAATAAACATGCATCACGAATAAACTTCATGGTTACGTTTCTAGTAACGGAAAGAGTTCTCTCTTGGAATGAGAGACCGTGGGAAATAATGAAGCAACTGGGCAGAGACAGCATACGTCAGATGGAGCTCATGCGGTTCTATCTGCAATTAAAGCAAGACCCACACGGGCCGAATTTGGCGCTTTTCGTGGGGAACCTACCGCCGAATCTCTCGGAGCGAAATTACGAAAACATACTAACGGATTTCCTCGGTAAAGGTGCGTGTTACCGAGCCTCTAATTTCGGCCACCGTCATTCACAAAGTGTTGTTTCAGAAAACAAATTTTCCAAAATCGGCCCGATATATTACGAGTACGGTTCGATGGTGATAACGTACGAAGATTCGGACAAGGCCGTCAGGGCGCTCTACACTCTTCGAGAATCGAAGTTTGAAGACAAACATCTTCTAGGTAAGTTATCTCATGGTTAATTTTTTACGTCTTGATGTGTTTAGCTCTTTGCCCGAGTGCCCGAGTCGATTGTTAAAAAAAAATAAAAACTTTAATAATAATTCTTTAGTTAGATATGTTTGGTTCAGTGTACATTTTAAGAATGAAGCAGAGTAAACGAAATTACATTCATATAATGTTAGATTCTACATATTGCATTTCAACCATTTTTAGTATCATCTTTCCTCTCTGATCTAACTCATTACTTTTCTTTCCATAGTGTCCACATTTGTATAAAGTTTCCCACTTAATTTGATGACTTAGTTCTGTCTGGTTTGTTGCAATTTTTCTTTTGTTCTGCTGATTCTTTTTATATTCCAACCCTTCATTGCAATTTTCCTTTGTGTCCCTACTCCTTTACATTATCCATTTCAATTCCTATTTTATATTATTTCATTTTTATGGTCCATTGTAGGAAAATAATTCAATTAAATTACTTTACGGTTTGGTTCTAACTAATTAATATATTAATCTTGCGAAAATGCTAAGCTTCTAAGCTTCATGGTATCTGCTCAATTAATAACTGCTTCATGGCCAAATACCATATACTTAACCCTTGACACCTATATACGCAGAACATCTACTAATTTATGCAATGCAAAATTTTTTCTTCGTGTCTTTCAGTCATGCTGTTGCCCAACATCGAGCCTTCGATGGTACCAACCGGAGTTCAACCTTTGCTCGTTTTCGTAAATGTGAAATCAGGCGGTTGTCAAGGGCTGGAGTTGATCTCGAGTTTTCGCAAATTGCTCAATCCGTATCAGGTATTCGATCTGGACAACGGTGGACCGTTACCAGGACTATACGTCTTTAGAGACATTCAAAACTATAAGATCCTAGTTTGCGGCGGTGATGGCACTATAGGTTGGGTGCTGCAGTGTTTGGACAATGTCGGTCAAGATTCTCAGTGTTCTTCTCCAGCGTGTGCTATAGTTCCACTTGGTACAGGTTGGTATAGAGAAAATTTATATGTAGTAGTAGCATACAGGGTTTTATTTATTAATACAAGTATTGTCGTTATTCTTGTGTACAACAAATATGAATTTATGGCCTGTTAATTTAGCGTGCCTCATTTAGAACTGTAACATTTGTGTCATTCAAGATTGGATTAATAACCATCCTGGCCGTTATGTTTTGTTTCATTAATGACTAGTTAGAGTAAAAGTAACCAAACGGCTCATGCTGAAGTGAAAGAGCTACTTTTTGTATTTAAAGAAGATATGAATTGGTTGTTAGATTATTCATAAATTAGGAAATCTAAACTGTAAATAATTAACTAATGTTGTGATCCATGGATCATCATGAACTTTTTAAACAACTTCTCACAAAGTCACGTACGCCACAGCATAAGACTTATCTAGTAAAAGGCCACACATAAAAATAGAGAACGCATTTTCGTGTCGCCGAAACTAAACGACACTCCATGCTATTATACATGTGTTAAATTTCGTATAATTATTAGGTACTTGTTTTATGTAGGAAACGACTTGGCACGGGTACTAAGATGGGGTCCCGGTTACACAGGCGGCGAGGATCCTCTAAATCTTCTGAGGGACGTGATAGACGCAGAAGAGATACGACTGGACCGCTGGACGGTGGTGTTCCATCCCGAGGACAAGCAGGACGACGGCGTCAAACAGGTCAACTCCACCGGTAAGAAGAGGCAAAAACTGTCCAAAATGAAAGTGACCAATGAACAAATTAAAAAAACAGGTCAATCCTATGTGTATGTCGATGTTGTTTTGCTGTAATCGAAAAACTAACCGACTTATGTAGCGGACTTGCAGTCGTGTGACGCTAACAAGCGCAGAAAGAGAGTTTGCCCCAGCTCCCACTCATATAGCGTAGGTCTCAGGGTGACCAAGTATCTAGAGAGGACTACGCATTTTCTATCAAACGACATGGAGTGTCAATTAATATAAAATTTAGTCAATGGTACAAGCGAAAATTTTCTCTGTATCCTCATTCGCCCTGAGACGTAGGTTTTCCATGCCTACTTTTTCGGAAAGCAGGGTGCAATCAACATTAACACTTTTTTATCGCTTTCCGGAAACGTTTTCGTTTATTTTATTTCGTAATGTTGGATTTTCTTTCTTAAAAATACGTTTAAAATAACCAATACTAACAAAACTTTAGAGCAAAAACTCATCTGGAGACGAAGTTTTGCATCAAATGGCGCCATACCTGTTCAGAAGGACACTGACCGGTCAATAAAGCAGAATGCAGTTAGCGTTACTTAATTACATTTAGAGTGTCAACGTCATAAAAAAAACTGCACCAATAGTATAAATTCGATAATATATCGACATCATACTGAACTTGCCGAACCATCAGCACAATATTATGGTCATTGAAATTACTCTCCAGTACTTCAAATATGTGACATTTTATACTAAATCATATTCAAGAACAGATCCAGAAATTAATTCTTTAAGATATTTTTTGTCATGATTGCTTTTCCACACATAGTCGGAATATATAATTAGAAATGATAATTCACTGAAATTCAATCCTCCCTTATTAGAGGAGATATGAATATGATGTGATCGTTCATAACCAGCAGAAAAGAGTGTGGAGATGTTTGCATATCCCAGGATGAAAAAATTTAGATAAGTTTTTCATTATAGTGCAATACCTTAGTCAACACTTTTTGTCACCACATACCTCCTGCAACTCTCCCTTTGGCCTGTCCAACATGTAATTCAGAGGGCATCTGCTACGTACTATTACTGCAAAAAATTATGTTCATTTTAACTTTCACTGAACCTAATAAGTTTCTAAGTACTTGATACTGTCAATTTTTTGTTACTGTTGACTATCAGTAGAGCAAACATGTGTAATAATAATGTCATCGGTTGGAAGAAAAAGGAGACATCATAGTCGAGCACAATAAATTCTGTACAATACTTTCATATATATGAAAACATTTCCTGGTATGAATAAAACACACTTAAAATTCTTAGTAGTGAGTGTTGAAGTGTTTCTTACAAAACTATAAGGATAAAAACCTAATTATTGCCAAACAATCACAATGAATGGGCAATAAAAATGTTCATGTGGAGTGTCCCCGAGCCTCCTTCTTTTTATATCACTCAATATTGCTATCACTACAATAATTTGTTAGTGCTGCTGGATAGAAGTTCAGGATGGTGTTGTTTTTAACAAAATATATGCAAAACTTTTGTTTGCGTTGCATAATGCCGATTGAAATATTTTTGAGCCATTGGCCATTTTTGTGGGATCGATCAAATTTACCATTAAACTTATTTGTCCGACGATTGGAATTAAGGGTAGGTACATGTCGTAAATGTATACTTTTCTGCTTGTTTGATTTAAATCACTACTTTACCACAACGTCAATCTTTAACAATTTTGCAGAACTACATTCCATATATTTTATAAAAACACGTATCAATAAACACTAAAAAATTAAATTAAATTTTTCGTCTTCTGTTCAGTTCGAATGCTTTTTAGTTCGTTTAGACTTTTTGCACTGCTGCATGGCTTGTTTTCGAACCGTTATGTATTAAACAGTTATTAGTGTATGTTTTACGGCAAAACAACATTATTTAGTAACCAAATTGGTATAAGTGACTCGGTTTGAAATTTGGAAAAGGGTGCTTTCTCAAAAAGTAGGTTCCGTTACATTTGCGTGAAACTTTGTAATTGATAAACATTGAAAACGGTGCGCAATTTACTTAGTATTACGGCAATTGAGACCACAACCATTCAAGAAGCTTAAAATAATATAAAATAGTGTCTTTAATAATTTTTGTCTTCTCCATGTCCGAATTCCATTACTAGAAAACACACGACATTCAAATCATGCTGACAATCTGCAAATAGTGGTTATAAATAACCATTGACAGGTGCAACATTTTTAACTCTTGATATTATGAGCTCAAGTTGTCTCTTTCATTGCCAAGTTAAATTGTTTTTGGCACATATCTATTGTTTTGTGTCGGGGCAATATTGTTTGAACAACAGCCGGTGATCTAGCTTTAGTCCGTTAGATATTTTAGAGTATCCAGTTTTAAAGTTCATGCCTTCTCCTTTTTATTTATCTTCTTCATTCACATACCATACATGATTACAGCTATTTTTTCTTCAACCATGCCTGGATTTTACGTGGACAGCAATGACTGTATCAGCACATCCAAATTGCCTGATTGTGTGAATAAATTAGTCAGTTGTGTGTAACAATGGACTAATGGACTAAACATTTGAGACTTAGTACTTATGGTTCGTTGAGGCAAGCAGCCAATAAAACAATACACACCACGTCTGTGATTTGTCGTGATGTGTCTACATCACGTACTTTCAAAGGCTGAAAGCTGCTTAGTCATGAATTATGTTCCTATTAAGACCATCCTTTGCAAGTTTTTCAAAACATGACAAGCCCAAAAATTAAATCAGTATTGCATTTGTCTGGTTTAAGTAGAGCAACTATTCTTGCTTTCCCTGTGTTGTGCCTGGTGTCATTGCTCAAGTTTGCAAGGGCAGTTGTTCGATCATTACTGAGATTCTAAATTAAGCTATTTTTGCAGATTTTGCTAACTGACCTGAACAAAGTCTTCTTTATACAGTTTCTTTAGAAAAAGATGGTTTATTTGCACAACCCAAGTATGTAGTTTATTTTCTGCAATGAGATATGTGTTTGTAACATTGTCCAATGGACACACCACATGATGCTCAACAGCTGAAGCTTCACCACGTCCTAAATTCTTCTTGACAATCTCTTCCTTGCTTGGCCTCTTTAGTCTAACTTCCTTCGGAATGGCATGAATTGATAGTTGTTGCAGCAACACCTTTCTTATCGATCTCCATCTATCTCCACGAAATGCTGTTGACATTAAAACCACCAATAATCGGTTTTGTCTGTCATTTTCAAGGTAAATCCGACAATAAGCAGTGTGTAAATAAATGATATAATTTTAGATCTCGAGTGTTAAAATCTCCAAGTAGTCTCCATAATGTTAGCACATCACTCTTCATTCATTCTATTTTAATATCAGGATATTTGAATTGTTAGATTATTCTTAAAATAGAAGAACTAAACTGTAAATAATTAATAAATGTTGTGAATCATGGGTCGTCATAAACTTTTAAATCAATTTTTTTTTGTATACCCATTACCAAGTCAAAAAACCTCTTTCTCGCGATAGAGTTTTCAAACTTATCAATTACGAAACGAAAACACAATCCACCGTAGTAATTCACACAGTAGCTGAATTTTCGCCGAACCGATACCAATGAGTGCATTTCACAGTTTTTCCTTCAAAACTAACCTTACACGCATCTCCTCACTTACTGGTGTGTTTCCAACGTTCAGTTGTAGCAGGGTCAACGAGCGGCGATAACTCCCAGATCTTGGTCATGAACAACTACTTCGGTATTGGAATCGACGCAGATCTGTGTTTGGACTTTCACAACGCACGAGAAGAAAATCCTGATAAGTTCAATAGCAGGCGGCACAATAAGAGTGTGTACGTGAAGATGGGCTTGAAAAAGATGGTAGGCCCAAATATGTGCAAGGACCTGCACAAAGAAGTACGTCTGGAAGTCGACGGAAAGTTAGTGGAGCTGCCACAAGTTGAAGGAATTATCATATTGAATATATTAAGGTAAGCTATTGCTATAACCATTTTATCAATGAAATTTATACTGGTGTGAAAACAATTTGAAGCTGATAAACTGTTTTAAATCTGAGTAGATACATGTCCTGAAAACGCTCTTATAAGTCAGAAACATGTGTCTGCTGTTGCGAGAGTTCATGTGGATATATGCTACAAACTTGTCTATTAAAGTCCGATGTTAAACGATGTATATAAGTAAATCATGGTAAACTACATCATTGAACAGCTAAAAAATAATTTAGAAATACGTAGTTATTTATACCATAAGAACATTTTTGTTATGCTAAATAACAACAAAATTTTTAACTAACTAAAATGGTGCGCTGCACATACCAATAAATGTATTTAGGTATTACTGTGCCCTTCAAGTATTGTTTACTTTTCTTGAAACACATTTCAGGCTTGTTAACACAATTTGATCCCTAAAAGAAACATAAAGCGCTGGTAATATAATTCTTCTTTACTACAGATAATATTGTTTTTAGTTGGGGTTCTGGTGCAAATCCTTGGGGACCAGAAAAAGAAGACCAATTCAATAAACCAAATCATTGGGATGGAATGCTGGAAGTTGTTGGTGTCACTGGCGTTGTACATCTAGGACAGATACAATCTGGTTTAAGATCAGCCATGAGAATTGCGCAGGTACGTTCGCCATTTTCATGATGTTCATGATTTCCTAACACTAATTTTTTCAGGGCGGACACATAAAAATCCATCTCCATTCCGACATTCCCGTGCAAGTGGACGGAGAGCCGTGGGTGCAAAGCCCTGGCGATGTGGTGGTACTGAAGTCCGCACTTAAGGTACGTGTCGGACCGGCACAGTCATATGATTATATAACTTAGAACAGACTAGCCACTGAAAATCTATTCTTTTAGTGTAGATAAATAACAAAGTCGAAATTGTTTGAAGCTTCAGTCGACATTTAATTTATTCACTGTTTTAAGACAACGTATTTTAGTATGAAATTTGCATGTGTTTGTACGATCAAAGCAATACATTTCCACCCTCCCCACAACATTAGCATTGACACAGTAGTACTTACACGTGCCCATTAAGTGTTACGAATTAGCTGATGTTGTACAAACTTGTGTGTCTAAATTCAGTTAATAATTTACATTAATCAGAACAAATCCACAATGGTCCCTTTTCACGTAATGTAGGACACATACTTTCCAACTTGTAGCTAATGATCTTTCTGTAACTGTCAATAATTTTAGCCACCAATAGTGGAATGCTTGCTCTCATATACATGAAGCTCCATATAGATTTTGTTAACATTACCTTAGATTACCAATTCCTATAATTTCAGGCACGTATTCCAACCTACACAATTGTTAAAATTTGTTTAAACCAACTGAAGATTACATGGGAAAACAGGTGCAATAGGTAATGCGCATATTATAAATTATTCACAATTGGACATCCATTAGTTTAATTTTTAATTGGGGACGGCTTTGTCCATAGAGTTTTTAATGCCCAATGGGACCCAATTATAAAAAATACTGAAACTGTTGACATTTTATTACCTTTATCTTCAATTTAAAGTTTAACAACTAACAGCCTCATTGATAGTAAATACTTAACATATAAACAACGTAAAACTATTCGTCCCAAAAAGTGAACTACTATAGCTTCACCTTTACATGGCAAATCCTGGTTTACAAAACAGGTCACCTATTTGGTTATATATATAAAAAATGTAGTGTTAAGAAAAATTAAGTAAAGTAAAAACATTAAAAGAATACTAAGTAACTTATAAACACAAATACAATTGAAAAAGAATGTATATGAAAATAATTGAATTGGTATAAGTTTGTCTCTATGACTAGTTACAATTATATAAAAGAAGGACGTTTAAACTAGTTTTAACTTTTGTGGTTTCTACCAAACAACCCTGCACTAATCGCAATCTTTTGTAATTTACTCCACATCCACATCCCCTATTATACACTATTGTAATTTGTAGTTGCATAACCTGAAACATGCAGATTCTTTTTAAAATGACTCATATGACAGTTTGTACTGTAATTTTAATTTTTGCCAATAGTAGTAGCTGTCTCCCTATTTATTCAATGCATAACCAAATAATCCAGTGTTACATTGTCATTGTAAAATGGGTGTTGTACGAACATGTCTTATTGGATTGCTTGGTTTAGGCTACCATGTTGAAGAAAAATAAGTTCAAGCGGCGTCCAACAGAACCGAACATAATGCCAGCCAATGGGGAGGGGGGCAAGAGCACGGACGATTAACATCATCCTCTATCCATATACCACATACCTTGCTACACGTTCTAGTAGTCATTCTTTTCAAGTTTTTTGCATTTTAAGGTTGCATGTGTGAAACTTGTTGCTTGCTTGTTTTCTTATGATACCTACATGTTTTTAATTGTTTATTTTAGTAGAGGTAGACATTTTTTATTTCCATTTGTGTATTAAGTTGCAAAAAACGTATATATAATGAGTGTGTGTATGTGTACACCCCTCCCCAGGCGACGATGCTAAAGAAGATGAAGGGCAAAATGAAGAGACGCAACACTGAACCGACGATGTTGGTATCACCCGGCACACAGTTGGCGCCTTTGCCATCGAACGAAGGTGAATCCCCGACGGATCCAAACAACACAACTTTCTAAACAACTGTGACGCGTTTCTTTAAGTTATTTGTTCGTGCGCTGCGCTTCACAGAACTGATATCCCAACGGGCATGGGTCTTTCTTTCCTCCTCTTAATTTAATTTGCATTTACGAAATGTATCTTATTACATGAAATGTATATTTTTTGAGATAACCTGTAAACTGTAATGAATATTACGTTATAGTATGGTATTTTACCAATTTTTGCGAATGGAACTTTGGTGTGTGGAACTCGAGTCGAGGCCGAAGCCAGTGAAGTTTATTTACTTCTTAAATAGTTCATTTTGAGTACGGACGTTGTACCATTTATTATTGTTGTAGCATTTAAAAGATTATTTATTACGCAAACGTCAAAATTGCCAAATTAGCAGTGTGTAGTACGTTTACGAACGTTTGCAATATTACATACTTTACTAATAATTCGAGCGACTTATCGCTGCAGGTTACCTGATTTATAAAACGGCTGAGATGTCAACGTACATCTCGATACAAACTCTGATAACGTCATAGACCAGTTGAAACTCTGAAATGCTCCTCTGGATTACGGAGTGCGAATCAAAATAGGGACGCTATCGAACTACGCAATACAGAGTGTTTAGTGAGATTTGAAAGACTATGTTGGAAGTGTTACGAGTTGATGTTAAACATGCAGGACATTCCAGACGAGTTTTTCAGGATGTGCTGGTCGCCACATAGTGGCAAAACGTAGGCTATGCAAATTCTAGTCTCCCCAACCCCCCCACCCTCGTTGACGGAAGCCACCCACATAGATGGCAGGAATGTACAGATTTTGCTTGGGGAGTTGAATCTCGTTAACCAGAAAGCGACATCCAACTCCATCGTCAATCTGCCTCGGGACATGGGGCTCAGTTTTTCACGGGTGTACTTCTGGAACAATATCCGTGATTAATAAAGTCGCGTTGGCAGATTTTCGGATGAGATGACACCATAATTTAGCTCTTATCTTACTTAAATAAATTTGATGTGCTATGTTTGTAATTATATTTCCCAAATCGTATGTAAACTGATAGGAATGGTCAGGACCATTCAGTCTGTTCCAACTCTTAGGGACCCCTTACATATTTATTGCAGGCACGCGGAATGCCCTCTACCGATTACTACGAAACTTCATATTGGCCATTTCGCGTACAGATACACGTATATAAGGGTTCCCTATTACATATAACAACTATGAAATATATGTATATGTGATTATAGATATATTTAAAAATTGTGAAATATAGAAATATTAAATGTAAAATGTTGTTTTATTTTAACTAATTTCTAGTTGAAAATAATAATAGTTTAAGTTTAGAATTTCAGAATATCAATCTAGATCTAACTATTCTTGACTTCGATCTTGGTAGAATACAAAATAGTAAACTTCTCTCTCCACCTCATTTACATTATTTGTTAAATTCCCTTGATTATTATACATTCCAAACTCCTCCCACGAATATGTTCTTGTATTATATCTTGCCACAATATGCTAAACAATCAATAGGGACAACTACTGTCGGCACGTTTGAACATAGAGAAGATTTTAACCAATTATGGAGTGGCATTTTGCATTTACCAAATAAGACGAGAGAAAAGTGTCTGATAATTAACTAACATAAAACAAAGATGATGTTTATTGGAGAAAAAGGTACTCTGAGATTTACGGATAAGAGATTACAATTTCGCAGCGGTTCAGGTATTTACTTATCTAGGAATAATAATACATAGATCGAATGTAAGAACGTCAATAAATAATAATAATAATAATATATAATTTATTCCCCAACAGAAAATCATTCCATATTCAGGATAAAACTAAATAACAGTCATTATAAAACAAACAATTAGAAATATAACTATAACTGTGTTAACATTAATAATAACAGGTAAAACATAAATAACAAAATACAATGAACAAAGGAAATAAAACAAAAAGAAATAAGCACTATTATGTTGAATGATCAGAATCATCAAAAATATCAGAGCATTGAGCGGCTTCTTGTTGAATAAATTGAATTGTACTGGTATTAATGTCACAAACATTGGAAATTTTGTTGAAATTTCGACACATTATATGAACTGGTGACCTCATGCGAGCATTAGTCCTCGAAGAGGGTAAATAAAATGTGGAGTGTTGACGAGATGCAACTCTTGGTGTAACGAAAGTTAGTTGACTAATTAGAGCAGTACAGTCGACCATATTGTGTAGTAAGTTGAACAAGAACTTAAGACTAATCATAATTCTTCTAAAACTGAGAGATGGCATATTAAAACAATCCAAGAGCAACACCCGTTCAAGTTTCTCACAGGATAAATATCATCTACCTTGAAGATAAGTATTTTAAGAATTTTCTTTGAACATCTTCCAGTTCATTTATGTGAATCCGATAATATGGACACCAGATCAGCGCATAACTTTGAACGAACTAGAGAAAAATATATAGATATCTATCCTGTGATACTATTGAACGATTTGCAATTTCTGACTATGATGCCCAACATCTGCCTGGCTGCAGAGGTTGTACAAATAATGTGATTCATAAAGGTTAATTTGCTATCAAACTCCGAAATCCCTAAGACTATCACAGCGTAAAAGAGTAATTGAATTTAAAGTATAAAGAAAGTGAATAGGATCCAGTTTATGAGTGAATGACATTACTTTACATTTAGAGATGTTTAAGTATAGATTGTTGGACTTACACCAATTGTTGATAGAATTCAAGTTCGATTGTAACCTATGACAATCATTCATATCCCTAATCCGGCAGTATATTTTTAAGTATCCGTTAAATCATTCCAGAAGAACTCCGAGAAAGACAGGTGAAGAATGACCATTAAAGGACACATAACGACGCCTGGACTCCAGGTAGGATTCAAAGAAAGTAATCAATTATTTACTAAAACCTACCGATCTCAGTTTATAAGGAATAAGGTCAGTATATGCAACATCTACTTGACCCTTGGTATCTAACGAGCACGAAATGTATTGACTAAACACAGCTAAATTCGATACAGTGGACCTTTTTTCCATGAATGACAGGGAAATATAAGGTTTTTAACATACGGGTAGATGCAGGAATAGAAACATGACTCGAAGACCTTTACAAAATTTTATAATATCGCAATAGGTCGATAGTTAGATATGTTGGCTGTATCGCCCGACTTTAAAATATGAGTAAGTCTCGGCAACTGAAATGAATCAGGAAAAGTAGAGGTTTTAAGATCCAGATTAAATAGTTTTACCAACGGCGGAGCAAGAACATTTCTATAGTCTTTAATTAAGAAAGTAGGAAATTGATCATGTCCGGAAGATAATTTGTTCTTAAGTCGATGTATAGAAGTCAGAATATCCTCTTCAGAAATATATTCGATTTTAATACAAGATACATTTTTGTGAGACTTGTCTAAGTGAACAGATTGAGGTGGATTCGATAGGTATACGTTGCTGAAGTGGTTACCAAGACCCTCAACAATCGACTGAGGATTATTAAACTCGTCATTGTCCTTGAACATTTTACCAGGAATTCCACTAGTTCGTTTTTTGGTTTGGATGTAAGACCAGAAGTGCTTTGGATCAGATGATATGCTATTCTGTACACATAGGACGTAGTAGTAGAGTATGCCTGAGAAATTTGCCTCTCAACCAAAGCTCTAACACGCTTAAAATTTAATAAACTGCGGTATGCAGAAACGGATGCAATGAGGATATAAACCACTATACAAATAAACATGTATTTAAAGATAAGAAATTTAGTAAAAACATTAAACTAAACAACAAAACAATCAAACTGGTCGTGTCCTAGCCAGTGGAAACCAATATAACTTAAAAGAAATGCTAAAAATATTTGACAGAAAAATCCGAAGAAGTATAATCCTTGTATATGTATATATATACAAGGGTATAATGGACCCAAAAAAGATAAACAAAAATGAACCATGAAATAGAAACGATAATGAAACAAAATATTTATACAAAGAATCGACCCATATGTTTAGAAAATAAAGAGAAGCACCCATTAAAATATTAACTGAACGTAACCCAATGGTTGGAAGAGCAATAGTAGACCTGAAGCATATTGGAGAGAGGAAGTGGAAAATGACTTAAACATATTGAAAGTGAGAAACTGGATAAGAACCATAAAGGACAGAAAAGGGTAGTTAGTTTAGTTTAGTTATAATTGAGTGGGGCGTTTGTCGCCCCTCCACTGCGACCGCAAGGGTCTATTGTGGCTCACAACTAATTATAGTTCACCCTCCATACCCATTCTCTTTAAATAGAGTAGGATTTTAGTGGGTGAGATTTTGTCAAGTTCTCCCAGCTCCAGTTTTATCTTACCAAAGACTGTGAACCTGATATTGTCCCCAGCGGGGCAGGCACACATCACGTGCTCCGCTGTTTCTTCCGTTTCACAGCATAGTCTGCACTCAGTGGTCTCAGCCACTCCCAGCCTATGCATGTGATGCCTTAGTCGGCTGTGTCCGGTAACCAGGGCTGTCAGAGTTCGCAGATCTTTCCTGCCCAAACCTAACAGTATCCTGGTTCGTGCCGCAGATGGGCCCTTTAGCACTAACTTGGAATGTCTCATTCCCTGGCATTCCTGCCAGTTTTTTAGTACCTTGTGCTCCATCCAGCTCTTATTCGAGCTTCTGGCCAGGGCTCTTGTAATCCCAAGAGCCGGTTCTGGACCAATAAATTTTTGGTTAGCCCCGCTCTTTGCCAGGGAATCGGCGGCTTCGTTTCCCTCTATTCCAGCGTGTCCGGGTATCCAGACCAGGCTAACCTTGTTGACTCTCCCTACTTGAGAGAGTACTGCGCGGCAGTCCCTGACCGACATCAGTGTACACTGATTGTCGGCAAGGACTTGCAGTGCTGTTCTGCTGTCAGAAAAAATTTTTATCGTCCTGTGCTGCCGAGGGCTTTTTAATAGCTCTCGTGCGCACATTTCAATGGCATAGACTTCTGCCTGTTGGATCGATGCATACCTACCAAGACTGAACTCTAATCCAGTTCTTGGTTTGCGGCAGAACACTCCAGCTCCTGCTCCTTCAGTTGTTCTGGAGCCATCCGAGAACCAGCTCGAATCTGCCTGTAACAGGGCGACTTGGTTACGCTCCCATTGGTCACGAGATGGAAATATGACTTTGTAGGGCAGTCCGAAGCTGTATATTGTAGACATTGTATCAGCCCTCATCCCCAGGATGTCATCCGCTTCAATGTCGGGCGACAGCCTGTTCCGCATGAAGGCCAATGTCTGCGGCCTTTGCATCTCCGCATTATGAAATCGATATGTTGCCTTCCTGGCCTCACTTTGCAGCAAAATATGCAAAGGAGGAAGATCCAGTAGCACTTCCATGGCAGCTGACGGCGTGGTGCTTAATGCCCCAGTCACCGATATGCTGGCCATTCTCTGTAGGCTTGCCAGTTTTACTCTGGCTGTCCTTCGTGAGGAGACAGTCCACCAGACAATACAGCCATACGTAATGATTGGTCTAATAACCACCACGTATAGCCAGTACATTTGCTTGGGGACCAATCCCCACGTTTTTCCACAAATTCTTCGGCACATCCAAAGTGCTTGTCTAGCCTTTTGTGCCGTTTTTTCCATATGTGAGTTCCAGTTGAGCTTTCTATCTAGTGTCACTCCTAGATATTTTGCCTCCTCTACCAATGGTATCGTTTCACCTTTCAGTGTGGGTTGTTTGAGACTCTCAAGCTTCCTCCTGTTGGTGAATGGAACAATAACTGTTTTACGAGGGTTTATAGCTAATTGCTCCCCCTCACACCAGCATTGCGTGACATTTAGCGCTTCTTGCAGTATTGCAGAGATGATTGCTTCATCGCTGCCTCTTACAAGAATAACAATATCATCAGCAAAGGCCTGTATGTCGACCTCCAAACTGCTGACAATAGCAAGTAGGTCGTCCACCAGAAGAGTCCACAGTAGAGGGGAAAGAACCCCTCCCTGTGGGCAGCCTCTTATCGCCCTAAATCTTACTGTTTCTCCACACAATGATGTGGTCATTGTTCTGGACTTGAGCATAGCTCCTATCCAGTCAGCCACCATAGGCGCCACCCCTCTCGCTGCAACAGCTTTACAGAGGGATAAAGGTAGTGCTGCGTTGAACGCTCCTTCTATGTCAAGGAAGGCAGCCACCGCAATTCCCTTGCACTCTAGGGATTGGGTGATCTTCCCGACAAGGTTGTTCAGCGCCAGGTCTGTTGATTTGCCCTTTTGATAGGCATACTGATGGACATTCAGGGGGTTAGTCGCTAGTACCTCCCTCCGTATATGCCCATCAACCACCTTTTCTAAGGTCTTCAAAATGAAGGACATCAGGCTAATGGGTCTGAAGGATTTTGGGTGTGGGTCTACTCGTCCCACCTTTGGTATGTATACCACCCTCACCTCCGTCCAGCTTGATGGAATGTAATTCCATGCTAGACTAGCTCTGAATAATCTAACAAGGTGCGGGATCAATGTCTCCCGTCCTTGTTGCAGAAGTACCGGTAGGATACCATCTCCTCCCGGTGACTTGAATGGTTGGAAGGACTTAACCGCCCAGCTAACCGTTTCATATGAGACGACTTTTTTCAGCGTCGCCCAGTCCTCTTTTTTTGGTCGTTTGTCTCGACGTATAGGGGCCGGATTGACGTTTACTTCATCGCTCAGAAGCAGGCAATCAGGGAAGTGAGTTTGGGCCAGAATCTCTAACGTTTCTTTTCCTGAGTCCGTAAATGTGCCATCTGGTCGTTTTATCGCCCCTAGCATCTGTGTCGGCTCTCTGGATAGAATCTTGTGAATTCGTGCGCTGCTGGGGGCATCGTTTACCCCCTCGCAGAACCTCCTCCAAGATTCTCTTTTGGCCCTGCGTACTTCCTTATTGTAGTCCGTTAGAGTGCTTCTATAAAGGTCCCAGTTGCCTGTTTCTTTAGCCCGATTAAAAAGTTGTCGGACTTCTCTTCTTCTTTTGCTTAGTTGATGGTTCCACCAAGAGACATTCCTATTGTCTTTCTTCTTCTTGAGTGGACAATGTTCGTGGTAGGCAGAGACAACCGCCTCCCTTACTTGGTCCGCGGCTATCTCAATCTCTCCACAATTATTCATTGTAGTGATCACGTTTCCCATAAGTTCACGGAGGGAACGCCTATATCCGTCCCAATCCGTTTTCTTAGGATCGCGATATTCCACTACAGGTCGGGGACCTACTTCAATACTAAATTGAATATTTCTATGATCTGCGCATGAGGGCACAGTAGACACTTTCCAGTCAAGTATCTTGGTGCTCAAATAATTTGAGCTGAACGTTATGTCCAGTACCTCTTTACGATTTCTCGTAACAAAGGTTTGTTCAGAGCCAACGTTATTAACTATTAGGCCCTCCCCTATGAGATAATTAAACAACGACTCACCTCTTTTGTTGATGTTTGTGCTTCCCCATACCGTGTGGTGGGCATTCGCATCACATCCAACAATTAGGTGGGCATTCTTCCTCTTGCAGTAGGAGATTAGGTCCCTTACTACCGCAGGAGGTGGTAGTTCCACATTGTCCCCCAGGAAGTAAGCAGAGCAGGCTACGATGTTTAGTCTGCCCTTCTCCACTGGGATGGTCATGTGGACTGACACCGCATCACCGGTGCAGTAATCTGTAAGTACAAAATATTGTATCTCTTTTCTGACAAGCATGCAAGCTCTAGGCTTGCATCCTGTGTTAAATACCACTAGCTTGCCAGAGGTGTTCCCCAGTCCACTGATCTTGCCCGTGCTGGACACCCAGGGTTCCTGAATGAAGGCGAGATCGATCCGCTCTTCTTGGAAGCGCTTGCCAAGGAGATAAGACGCTGCCTTGGCATGTTGCAGGTTAGCCTGCAAGCACTTGACGGATGTAGCCATTACTCCGTCCTTGCAGGCTTATTTTTGTTCCCTTTTTTAGGGGGATATCCCCCCCCCCTGTTGGGAGGTGGGTTCCCCCTTTTTTTGGGAGCTCCCCTGCCAGAGGCAGGGGTTTTGCCTTTGTAGCCCGACCCGCGGGTGTAACCCGTTGGCCTATGGGCTGCATCGGCAGTAGCTTTTGCGGAGCCGATCTTGCTTCCGCCTTCTTTCCTGGGCACACTTTTGGTGGTCGCTTTAACTCGACCTTTCGCCGTTGCCGGTGTTCCGCCAGAGGGCCCAGGAGTTGCAGCACTTGTGTCCTGACCCGGCCGCTTCCCCTTCGGCCGGAATAAAATCCGACCGAAGCAAAAGAAGGGTCTAAAGTCCATGGACTCAAGAGCTTTCATGGACACCTCATCAATTGAGAATGTCCATGTCTGCCCGGGGCCTGACACCTCACGGTGCAGTATAACCCACTCTTCCGTGAGCAGACCCCAGTTGCTAACTCTCAGTCGCGTCAGCACCACCTCCGGTGTGAGCCTCTCTTCAGGCCCATCATCCGGGATGAATGCCACACAGACATGAGGTTTAGGTAGCTCAGCACCCCGTACCGTTTTGAGCTCAGCGCCCTCCCACGGCTTGAGGTTAATAATTATACCTTCAAGCCAGGTGGCACTTTGCTCATCAGCACAGGTCATCAGGAGCCATCCAGGCCGAAAAGAACAGCCTTGGAACCGCACCTGCAGATCCTCCCTAGTCAGCGACTCCATGGTGTTCAGAATCGCTTTCCGAAGGGTTATGAGCTGCTCATTTGTCATACTGCCTCGGGGAGAGCCAGAGAGGATTACTCCCACCCTTACACCCTCCGCCGCTGCACTATATGACTTTTTTGCAGCTTCAGCATCATCCTCCCTGCAGTGCTTTTTAGCCTGCTGTTCGGGTGTGCTGTCGTCCGAATGGAGCCGCTTAGATGATTCAAGGGCTTCCGTGGATGTCTGATCCCCCTCTTCCACCCTCTTCACCACCCGCCGCTCCAGCACTGTACTCAGGGCAGTTTGGTAATCCATCCCGCCCTTAAGTAAACGACTGAGGCGTTTCCTTGCGGCTCCGCACAGTCTAATGTGGCTCCGTGCCTCTACGCCCCCTTTCAGGGGTGTTTCGGCACTCGAGCTCTCCACCATCTTCCCCTCCACAATTTCCAGGGGCAATGGCGCCTCCTGGTCATGTACAGGGGTTGTTGGTGGAGTTACAGGAGTGGGTTCAATCCCAATCTCCATATTCGGATCGAGGCTTATAGCCGCCTCGTTTGGGTTACAAACATGCTCATCGGCCATAGGAGTCCCACGAGTAGCTAGGGAAGAAAGGTCCATCATAGCAGAGCCCCGCATGCCATGATAAGGCTAATACTCCGGAAGGTCGCCCGGTATTCCGGAGTTGGAAACCAGTGGGAACTGGACTTCTAACCAGCCATGCATCCCTTCAGCCTGGCCCCCCACCTTAGGATTTAGGATTTTTATTGAGGTTAACTCCTCTTGGCCAAGACGGTTAAGTCATGACCCCCCGCACTACCTTTCCGCCTAGGCTTCCAGGAAGTGCCTGGTTTAACGGCGAAGCTTGCAAGATGCAGTCCTCCGCCGGCATCGTTTTATCCTTGTGCAGGCCCTTGGCCACGACACGACAGCCGGGCAGGATGGATCGTTAAGGCCGAGCATTTTTATCAACCCCTCGCCATTCAGCCATCGGCACGATACCTCCACCTTGGCTTGAGTTCATCTGTTGGTCCACGGGCCCTTATTCAATATATTCAGGCCAACCCGTCATTGCAAAGGCGGGCTCCCCCATCCGCCACCCGGGGGACGCGCTCAGTAGGAGTAACGACATCTCCCCTGAGAGAAAAGGGTAGAGAAACATTGTGCAGCATGCGAAAACACTGAAAAGTTCGTAGTCTCAGAATTTGGAAATATCGTGATCTTGCGAATCATGCTAATAGGGCTTTAAAGTGTTCAAATGAACAGTTACAATTTCCTCGGATATGTATAGCTTATACTCGTACATATAATATATCTTATAAATAAGGTCATAAACTTACAACGTTATATAATATGAACATATTATTTGATAAATAAATATTTAAATAGAAAGAAAAGTATTTAGGGAATAGATTTTTTCTAGCTTTCATTAATGAACATTTTTGAATAATATCAAGTTGATCCCAAACATCTGCCTCTATTGATATAATGGAAACATTGTAATCTCTCTTATATTATTATTGAGAACAAGTAGTTTTTAATAATTTTAAGTTTGCAATCGCTGCAGAAGCCTGTAACTGCAAAAAATCCCCACAGCAGTTGTAAAATTTGGATTAGCTTGGGTAAAGTTGTTTGAATAAATACTGAATTATCTGAAGTACATCTAAAGTAGTTTTAAAAATTAGAAACAAATATCTAAATAATTCTAGTGTATTATTTTGTTGTTGTAACTTTTAAGTTAATAAAATTCTTTATTTTGTGAAATACTTAACAAATACAAAAACTGAATAAATTGCTGTTTTAATGAAGCAAATATTTCCAGAAAAAGAGATTGATGTAGTGCAAAATATTTAATTTTGCATTAAAAGTCAGGATCCACTGTATTTTCACGTTCATGATCGTAATCAAATTGTGTTGCCTTTTTACGTTGCTTTGGTTCTCTATTACTTAAAAATGCAGATTCTGCAGCAAATTGTGCCAATTGTGCTTAAGAATTTTATTGATATTGTCATCATTTAAAACAAAATTTAGAATATTCAAGCAAGTGGAGATAGATGCTGCAAAATTTTGCTGACAAAATTCGCTTTGTTTAAATCATGCCAAACTTTAATATATTAATAAATGTTCTTCTTTCTTTCTTTCATCTTTTCCTTATGCCATTTACAGTGTCGGATCTGGTGTTTTCACTCATGTCCTCCATTCTTGTCTATTGTTTGTCATCCCCATCGTTTCCTCCATTGATCTTCAAGTCTTTCAAGTACTCATTCATTTCTCTTTCTGTCCCTTTTGTCACTCCCAGAATTTTCCTCATCACCCTCATTTCCATCGATGTAATTTTTCCTTCGTGTCTCTTGTCCAGTGCCCAACTTTCACTCCCTTGCAATATTATTGGTATCATTATTGTGTTATATACGTTGTTCGTTGTTTGTTTCTCTTTTTCCAAAAATATTCTTGTTCTTCTGGGAGTATGCCTTTGTAGCCTTCCTTATCCTGTTTGACACTTCCAAATCTTTTTTTCCGTCATTAGTTATTGTTCTTCCCAGGTATTCAAATATTACTTCTTCTAGCCTTTCTTGATTGCAGTATATATCTCCTATTTCCAAAGCTTCTCTCTTTCCCTTTATTCTCATCACGTTGCTTTCCCCCTTTTTCCATTTCCTTTTTCTCTATTTCTTTTATCCAGACGTTTATTATTTTCTTCATTCTCCTTTCCATGTCGGCTAGCAGAACTACATCGTCTGCGTCTGTATATATATATATATCGTTTTGATTTTTCTGCATCCTACGCACATACTCGCCGTTTCCTTTTCGCATTCCCTTATTATGTCGTCCATATATATTATAAAAAGCAGTGGGCTTAAACTATTCCCCTGTTTCAATCCTCTTTCCATTTCTGTAATTCCCTCCCTTCATTATTACTGGTCCCATTACTGTTCTATATATGTTTCTTATTACATTTATTATTATTTCCGACACCCCTCTTTTCCTTAATATTTTCCAGACTTCCTCTCTCTTTACCTTTTATCTTTCCTTGCAGTTCTTTCCTTAGCCTTTGCTATATCATTCGTGTGTATATTTTCAACGCCACTGACGATAGGCATATTGCCCTGTGGTTTTCCCTATCCGTCCCCTTTTAATACAGTGGTATTATTATGTTTCTTTTCCAGTCTGTTTGTATTGTTTCTTCCTTCATTGCGTCCCTGCATATTATCGCCAACCACTCCTTTATCCTTTCTCCTCCCCATTTGATCATCTCTGGCGTTGCTCCATCCTTTCCACTTGCTTTTTTCATATGATTTATAGCTTCCTCTACTTTTTTTCTTTATATCGTTCCAATGGTTTAGCTTTTTTCCCCTTTCACAGCATTCCTTTATCTTCTTTCTTTCTCTGTATAAACTTTTCCTTAAAATATTGCCTCCATGCTTCCAGTATTTTTGCTAGTCCAATTTTCAAATTTTCATCATCCCTTGGGTTCCATATTCGTTTCCTTTTCTCCCCTTTTAAAGTTTTTAGGTAACTCCAAAAAAGCATATGTTATTCCCGAACTCCACCCAGCTATTCTGTTTCGTCTCTTTTACTGCTATCTTTAAATCATTTCTCTTTCCAATATAATCTTCTCTGCGCATTTTAGTTTGTTGAAATTTCCCCCAAACTTGTAAAAATGGCAATGGTAAACTAGGCATGATACGCATGATGTTGGACACTGTATTGTGAAAAGTTATTACAAATTTCAAATAAAGCACCATACTTCGGGTAAATACTTATGAAAATGTTTAATGGTATCAATTCTGGTCGATCGCCGTAATAATCGCTAGAGAGATAAGTCTAGAAGTTTGTACAGAAACAGAGTCTTGTGAGATACGTCCATGGTTACGTACCAATATGCCATCAGGCATGCGCATACGTTGACCAATGATTGACAGTTCATAAAGTAATTGAAAATATCCGTTACAAGTTCAAAGTTTAACGAAAGTATCGCTACGTTAGGCATTATACTACATATTTTAGAAAACATGGATCTATCAGAATACTTTAAATCCTATTTTCAAGACATGTATAAAAGCAAAGGTGGTGATTTCGGTAAGGCACTGAATCACGAAGTTCGGGCAAAAAAAATGTGCGAGCATCGTAAGAAAGCGAGAACCGATTTCATGTTAAACAGGAGAAATATAAAGGAGGACAGCGTGGAAACACCGAAACCAATGGAGACCCTGCAGAAAGAAAGGTTAGACCAATTATTAAAATGGAAACAAGAAAAGGCGAAGAGACTGCAAGAACAAAAAGTGAATACAAAACCTGTGTTTAAAGTTTCTAGAGTCCCGTCCGTAATTCCGATACCGACGCTACCAAACATCAATAAAAAGAAAGTTACGAATAAAAAATATAATTTTGCCCCAAGAGATTATAAGTTTCAGGGACCTATTAATATTAAGCCGGTAAACGTGGATCGAGAGATAAAAAAAGAACAACCAAATTGCGGCAATAGTTTGAAACGAGTGACCAGGTCACAAAAACCAATTCTTTCACCAGTCCCTACTCTCCCTATCAGACAGCGAAGAATAAAAACTAAAAAGAATTTAATAAATAGAAATACTGTAGATGTCGAACCGTTGGCTACAAAACAAACGATTAAGCAAGATAATAATGGCATAAAAACACCTAAAAAGACGCCTGCGAGAATCAAAAATCATGTTCGAAGCATTGAGAAAGAATTACCACAAACCCCGGAATCTCAAACAAAGTTGGAAGATGGAGGATGTCCTGTTAATTATATCAGCCCATATGTAACGATATCAAGGGGCAAGAATAGTGCTAGGAAGGAATACTTTGATAGAAAATCTAAAGGGGGTGAGTATATTTACAAACATATTTGAGCATGATAATCCAATACACATATACAGCATCGCTATTAAAGAAAGTCTTATCTCAGGAATGTGACTTATTAATGCAGGTGTACAAATAAAATACGAAGATACATCGCTGCTTAACAGATAAAGAAGTTGGTCCCAGGTTGACCATTTCAGTTCCTTATTGAAACTTGATTTTTCATAAATATACGTTTCAAACTTAGCCTTGCAAACTTAGTTCAAAAATTTTCATAATTAACGCCTTTCGCAAACTTAGCTCAAAAATTTTCATAATTAACGCCTTTAGTGTGTAGGTCATAAGAAGTGAATTGATTACCAAAGAATTTGTCTAGTTTGAGAAGATGTTATTATACAATTACGTAAGTTAAACGTGAAATTTGGAGGACCTATTTCATGATGAAGAAAAAACATGTACTTCCATACCTTACAGACGTAACTCGTCTTAAGCCTTTGATTAAGATCTATTACAATTAAATTTCATACTACATATTCTGTAATATAAGTCGATGTTGTACATTTAAATTACAGGTTCCTTTGATGCATCACCAGAATTACTTAACAACACAGGACCGAAAGCCAGTGCAGCTTATTTCCATCAATTAGTCAACAGAGAAATAGCACGAATTCAAGGTTTATGTGACGATTGGAATGTATACATGGTAGAAAGTTTAAATAATGTTGTTGACTTTTATAAGAGCCGTTTTTTAAAAAATAGAATGAAGAGGTATTACCAGAAGGCGCCTGTGACATGATAAATGTTGCAATTGGTCAGTCACAACTCCTCATTAGAAAAAAATTCAAGAAATTTCAAGAGCTGATTAGCAGTTGTGAAAGGAACGATTTGGAACGGATCATAACTAGTGAAGACCTTCATGGCTACTGGGATACATCATACATACAGGTTTGTTACTTTAGTCTCACTGAAATTTGTAATTATCCATTGTGTTTAAGGTCGAAAATTTAGATAAACGATTTAAAAATTTAGAAGACTTACGTGCTAATAATTGGGAAGAAATAATTCCTGAAACGAGTGTTGCCCAGCCGAAGAAAAAAGTAGCTAGAAATCCAAAAAAACAAGTTACTTCCAAACTAAGGGATCTAGTGCGAGGTAATAATTGAGTTACTTACTGTTACATTACAGTTATACCATTGGTTTTGCTTACAGCTGCTCGTCGGAAAGCTTTAATTGAAAAGACTGACACCTTGACAGAAGCTAATACTTTTCATGCAGGGTTTTTCTCTGTATGTTCTCCTCAGAAATCACCTGTTGTTGGAGAGAACTCACTTAAATCTGTGAAGAAAACCCCGCAAGTTAGAAAAAGTTTATATAAATCAGTTCTGTCGACTGAAATGGAGAGAGGCACTCGTTCACCGGGCTTAATCGTAGTGGCAGCCACACAAGGAATTAGATGCGTGGAAGCATTTTCCGTTAGTATATGACTTTAACTACAAAATTACTACGTTAGCCATTCCAGACCATTCTGGATGCAAGTATTTAGTTTATGGTTGTTCATGGTATCTCGGGGTTGAAAATTTTCATGATTACTATACACAAAGTATAAGAATGTAAAAATATTTTATATGCCTGTCGTAGATAGGACCTATGATCGATATAATTTCCAAATGGCCAAATCAAGCATTAAGGTGTAAAGTGAAAATGTGGGTTACTTGCATCCATAATGGATTGAAGTGGCTAATATGTCCAAATATCCTTCATAAATATGCATATTGGTGACAATGATCAAATTTCAAATATACGTATTGTTAACCTGGCAATTATATTTCATTTGCCAATTTTCGTCTTGTATAGGGTGTGGGGGTGATGTTACTTATTACTTCTCTACAATCATATATTTTTTTTTGATCTTATTCTTGCATTAACTACATATGGAATATGCAAGGTTACTGTGTAGTTGACTTCACCGATGAAGTCATAACGACGTAAGTATTTATTGCTTTTACAGGAATCTGAAGATACACCCACTAAAAGTATATTAAAGACACACAATAGCAAATCATCAGTTAAAAAAACAAAATCTGTCTTATTCGAGACGAAAAACTCACCAAATGATGAGAATTCACCAAGTATACTACCAAGTCCCACTGATACCGGTAAGTTAAAAAAATCAACATTCATTCCCATTAGCTTCTACAAACTTATTGGCATAATTTCGTTTTTGATGCATCTGATACTAACATACTTTATTCAAGGACACTCTAGTTTTTGTTATAAATCTGATTGAATTTTGCAATACTTTTCAGTACTTTCTGTACACCTAAACCTAATTGCCTCATACGACCTGAAGAGTGTTGTAAATTTCCTTTGCCATCTCATCTCTGCCAACTACAAATCATTTTTAATTAGTTACATTTCTTTATATTGCAGCAAAACTACGAAGACGATCTTCAAGATTAATTAGAAGCAAATTGTTTTAAATTGTAATTTTTATAATGTTTTTATATTTATAGTGATTTTTAAAAAAAGAACTACCCTATGAACACTTTTCTTATTGTGATAACATATCTGCAAGTTTGGTTTTTAATTATTATTCGAAAAAAATCATTGGCTTATTATAATTCAAAAATTACAAGAGCTGTTTATCCGGCCATGGATTCTGAAAAAACGGAGACATCGCAAAAACGCTGCACAGCAGCCATTTTGAAATTAATCGCTTCAAAAAAAATTGTGTATACACTCACTGACATGTTTAACAAACACCCTTGTTTGTAATCTTTATTAATTATTTTTTTCCCTGAGAAAAAATCCTTAAATAGCTACAATGGCCTAACCGCTTAATAACGATCGCAATAAGGAAAAGCACAACAATTTTTGGTAAATGGTAGACATTATTTTCCAAGTTTAGTTCGCACTAACAAACAATTCAAATGAAGATAAATAACAATGCATCCATTTAAACTTTTCAAGAACGAAATTTGATTTTAATGTGATGAAAACAGATTTCACATATTTAACTCAAGTAATTAATTAACTAATGCCTTTATAGGATTTTAATATAAAATCGTAATTATTATATTGTACTAACGCTATTATTAAGTAATTTTCACAATTATGTGTGTATCTAAAACTATTAACTTAGCAAGTTGCTTGTTGTTTAGATTGTTTTTTTTTTCCAAGCTACATTTTAGAAGACATATTGGACTCATTTGTGTATCATGTTACCTGAAATTAATGCTCAAATTGTTGCTTTAAGCAGCGATGGCCGAAGTGTGCGGTATATTAACATTTTAACATACCGCGAAGTACTATGCAAGACGTGCTCTCGCGGTTCCGTGAAACACATGAATTCAAAAGGAGAACCGGATGTGGTCGAAGGAGGTCAACAGCGAATCGAGATGACCGTTTTCTGTATCTTTCTGTGTTGGGAGATAGGGGATTGCCATCAACTATCCTTGCTGGACGATTAGCTGATGCTCGTGGAGTAAGGATTTCAGCCCAAACAGTACAGAGGAGACTCAAAGAAGGAGGTTTGTCTGCGAAAACACCAGCTACAGGCCGTAAAATGACAATAGGACATCAAAGAGCACGGATTGAGTTTGGACACCAGTAAGCGAATTGGGGTGACAACGAATGGAAGAACGTGCTCTTTACAGATGAGTTTAGATTTAGTCCTAGTTTACCAGACGATCGTGAGAAGCTATGGCGAAGACCAGGAGAGCGATACAGTCAATGCTGCATATTTTCCAGAACTGGATTTAATGGAGGCAGTGTAATAATCTGGGCTGGTATCTTTAGAGGCCCACACCTATTTGATGTTTGTTGAAAACGGCTCAATGACGGCACACAGGTACATCCTTGAATGTGTAAAACCACACATGGTTCCATATGTGCCAGTTATAGGCGAGAATTTTCTTCTTATGAATGATAATGCTTGCCCGCACATTGTGAGAATTGTCGTCCGATATTTGGAACAGGTTGGTATATGAAGTCAAGTCCAGTCAATAGTCCCGACTTGAATCCAATAGAGCACGTCTGGGATTTTCTTCATAAGAGTGAGACGTCGCCAACCCCCACCGGAGACTTAAGAGTGGCACTGGCAGAAGAATGGGGTCAGATCCCTCAAGAATACATTGCCACCCTCATTCGAAGCATGCCTAATTGTTTAAGGGACGTTATAAGAGCTCGTGGTGGTAACACCCGTTATTAATGTTGAATTGTGGTGTCCTTTTGGATTGCCATTGTTTGTTCATTTGTTAAATATTATAACATAATTTAAAAGATTTCATTATTTTTCATGAACCACAACAAAAATTTTGGAGGTGCCTGGAATTTTTTGAGTGGCAGTGTAGATCACAAGTTTTTTTAATAAAAATGTCATGCAAGTACAGTGAATGTTACTTATAACAGTAACGCACTTATAATTCAACGAAATCTTTTGCCTGAATATAACAGCATAACATATTTCTAGTTAATGTATATCGCAAGACTTGCTGATGTGAAAAACCTGTAATGATGGCGTCAGCGTTGCCTTTCAAAGTGCAAAATACAAATGTCCTATAACGGGCATTAAAATAAAATGAAGTAGATGAATCCTTAAGAAGTGAAAATTTTTTCATGTGATATATTTCAAAACACGCAACGATGCATTCCAGTTTTTACAGTAATATGTAGTATCTTTTCTTTTGTTATTTTTCGAACATACTACAGATCTTCTTATTTATTACTTTAAATTTCCATTTTCTTGTTTTGGTATTACCAGAAATATCTTATGAAGATGTAACTGGGAAATGATAGCTTAACAATTGTTTCGATTAATATTTGTTTCAAATATTAACAAAATCGTTTAAATTTGCTCTAATTGCATTACTGAGCATGTTTTTTCTCACCGTTTGTTTAAATTGTGAAAATTCTTGACTTACAACAATCTGCATTCTGTTGCTCGACAAATACTTTTTTCCAACATAAAAATGCATCTAAGCAAAAAATCAACCCAACATGCACGCGTGTTTCCACTACTACTTTACTTACATGATGAATTTTACTTCAGTACAATCATTACTTTAGTACAACAATTGTGAAGCTCAACTTGTCGGGGGTTCTTAACATAATTGCTAATTCAATTTTAACTTATTTGGCTTTTGTCGAAATGGATATTAAAAAGTAACTCCTTCAAATATATTGCGAAATATATGTTGCCCATTTCCTTTTTTGCAAATTCAGCTACTCTTTTAAATTTAATTACATTAAAATAATAATTGTAGTAAAAAAAAAACCAATGTTGCAATGCAAAGAAAGAAATTCAATGCTGAAAGCGTTGAAGGGCTTAATTCTATATTTTTATATAGCTTCCATGAACTACTGTTCTGATCTAAAAAGTGTAGTAGGTTCCATAGTTTAATTGATAAGATTCAATTGTTAAATGCTGATATCATTTCTTCTAACGGTTTAGTTGAGGATGATTTTGAGAGAAGATTGCAATGATGGACCATAACAACCGAAATTTTTATAATATTTTGTTCAGATGATGTACCATCATCATTTTGCTTAAATCGCATCGTCAATTGGGCTTGAATTTGTTACTTTCAAATCGCATCGAATTATATTGTTCCTACTATATTGCTATGGAGTAAAGTGTGCTCCTACGCTGTGATGGTGTAAGCAACATAGTTTATGAGAACGTATATTAAACACTTGTGGAGGTTATACACTAGTTTATACGTAACATAATTTATAATGCATCATGACATGTGTGCTGTATTACTTAATTAAACACGTATAAGCATGGCATACCACATGAAGACAAATGGTTCCAGCAAGACGGTGCACATTCTATATAGCTTTACCTGCCAGGCAATAGTGCTAGGTGTTTCGCAAGAAGGGGAACAATCAATTGGCCAGCTTGGCCGCCAAATTTGACACCTTCATACTTTTTTCTAATACATACCAGAAAAACAAAGTCTGCACCCAAAGAATTCAGAAGACCTTAAAATTACGATCTAGAATAAGGAGGTGCAAATAATAATAATAATAATAGTTACTTTGGTCCTTAAATGCAAATACAAGTATGTTACATTGTTGGGTACGTCAATGGATGGTGTTGGTGCATATGAATACTTAGATAATACATTAATATATTACACTATATATTATAGAAAGTGTGCATGAATAGATGAGTCGTTAAGTGCAAAGGTAAATATGTATCACATAATAGATAGAAAAAGTTATTTTAAGATTGACAAAATCGTTCATTGAATAATGGTTTTTATGAGTAAGATGTTCTAAGATTTTTTTTTTAATATCCGAAAGCTCGATTCACGTCTGATGTTTTCTGGATGTTTCCCCATTTAACTCACTGAGTGTTGAGAAACTGTCAGTCTCCAGAAATCGGTTCAGACTATGTTCTATTTCGCGACTGCGACTAATTTCATTTCTTTTTGCACTATGTTCGACGTTGTGTTAGACTAGTTTGCATATGTACGACACTTTTGAGGTAGGTCGTCAATTATCATTAGGAATAAGAGGGGTCCAAGAATTATGCCTTGTTGCACTCTCCTTTCTATCTATCTTAACACTTACAATCCTCTTAAATTGTCAATGGTGAATATTTTGAACATTTAATTTAATGTAAATATTCAATATGACGATTTTAATTAGTTTTGTCAGTAATCATCAAATACAACCCTGTAAAATTTTAAAATCAATAAAAAAGAAAATATTCTATTCAACAATACCCAACGTATCTTAAATTGCAGATCAAACCATGAATAAAAATCGCTATACCCTTTAAGGATTTTTCTTAATACTTTTATTGAAAGAACTCCAGTTAATTATAGCAAAAATGTGGATCTCCTTTCTCTTGATTATAAATCTGAAAAATGAAGACCATAACACAAAACCTTCCATAGATCAACACAAAATCGAATCACCTGGCAGACACTTTGAATGTAGCGATGAAAACCCCAGTGCAACGTAATTAGTTTGTCCGAAACCAACAAAATGGACTATGTTTCACCCATATTGTAATATAAATACTGATTATACGAAAATCATTTATTAAAGAAGCAAACTTTTCAGAAACTCGCCTAGATTTCTTCTAGCTATGTTTTTACAGATAATACTTATTTAAACATGACGATGGAAGAAATGTACGCATATCTGGGGAGTCTAATGTTATCTGAATTTGTTTCTTTGATAGTTGAAGTTGAAAATCTGCTATAGGTGTTTTTTATTGAGAGCGTTATCGTATAAAATGTGTGCGTTTAGTCTAGTCAGGTCAAGTAAATGAAAAAATACTTTTCTGTACCATTTTACAGTTTTTCGAATAGATTTTACGCTACTTGGAACCATGTCTGACTTGTCTACGGCTCCCATATATTTATTATACTCAATAACTGCAGTTGGCTTTAAAACTTTTTCATCGCTGTTTCTATCTTCTTTTCCTGTTTCAATCATTGGTTGTAATTATTAGCACTATTTTATACACAATAATGAACCACACATATAATTTTTTTTTTAACTGTTCCACAAGCTTTGGTCTTATGTTTATGCAAATATGTAAATATAATATAAATATAGGACTCTAGTACCAGTTATCTACAAACAATAAATATCCTTTTTCCGAATATTTGTTCATCAATGTTATTACGATTTAACCAGATTTTCCAAGTTCCTGATTATTTTCAACGATTCAGTTCTGGAAACAGTATATATAATAAAATTTTAAATGTATCCAGTGTGGCAGTCACATATCAGAAATAATTTTACATAAAAATTGGTTCCTTTTCGAACATATACATTGCTTAAATGTAAGTCTGCTTTTAAAAAGCAGAAGGCTTTCATCGATACAAAGATTCTCATACGGAAGAAAATTATAATGGAATGAGCTCTGCAGTTCGTCGACACGTAATCTTATTTTAAATAATCGATCATTTTCTTTCGTAACTTGTACGAAAATGCACATTGGGCTTTGGAAGTACGTAGAGGTTTTCTTTTTTATCAATTTTTGTGGAGTTGTGCACTTTTTAAGGAATAAATCGATATTTTGCCCTAAAAATGAGTGACAAATTGTTCATAAAAGTTTACATCCAATTAAAAAACTACGTACTTTCAAAGAGAACACTATTGTGAAGCTACTGTGAAAATTTTAAATGGATCCATGCAATTGTCTCCGAGAAATCTGTCCTCCCAGTTTGGAAAAGGTAGTTTAGAGAAAAAGGTGTTTCAAGTTTCATAAACACTTTAATCCTTGGAAATTTATCTCTAATCTGTGATGCCTGCACTATACACACATACCATCCATGTCGATATTCATCTCCTCCTCTTCCTTCCTAGGCGCTTTTACGGATATTCGGATATTAAAATCCTAAAGTGGTTTTACCCTTTAATTCACTGGTGTTATACTATTTGCTAGATTCTTCAACTATTTTTCCAATCAAATCATGATTAAACAGCTCTTCAAAAACTACTAATGGTGTAGAATTTATATTCATATTTGGATTTTTTATCCCACTATAATTGATTCCATGTCATCATCAACATATCACCATCATCGTTACTTTCCCCGCACAGCATATTCTTCCAATTTTTTTTGTTAGAATTTATCGCCGATGCTTTATGTATAATTTGGGGTTTGTACAAGTTTGTTTACTATAAAAATATAGCAGCGTATTCATACGGTTACAGTAATATACGCGTTTAAGACACATATTTACGTTTCTCGTCTTTTAACTCTGTAAAAACATCAATCGAAAATATATGTTCTTCGGTCACAGGACCCATTTATACAAAAACGTTCCTAGTAACGAAATTGATATTTAATTGATTTTTTCATTGCGATTAATTTCCATACACAACTATTATCTTTGAGATTAATTTCCATACACGACTCAATTCAATAAATTAATGCTCCCTTAAAACTCGTATAAATAAATTACTAAAATTATTTGCTTATATCAGATGAAATGCAACATTTGTTATGAATTAACAAAACATTCTTTGTTCAATCCTGCTATCGAAACTTCTCGTTTCTTACTGGGATACAAAATGAGAAAGTATTTGTTTTGCGTACCCATATTGTTTGCTATGACGTGAGGTAAAAGAGTAAGATAAAACCATTTGCCCACTCATTTACCCCACTCGAAGAAGAATCTTTCGTTTAGAATTGCTCAACATGTTTATTCAAAATAATAAATCGACAATCTATATTACTAAAATTGCTTATTAGTATAAAAATTCACGGTGCAATTATTAAAAACACAAGAACTGGATTGATTTGTCGATGACTCTTCGGGTATCTCATTGTCCAGATGAATTTTCTTGGTTGTCGCTTCACCGACAATAATTTTTCTTGCTATTTCAATTTTGTTGGTGACGGATTCTAGATACGTAGGACTCTGCAATAGAAGAAGAAAGCCAGCCCCCATGTCTTTTAAGCATAAGAATGTTAGCAGGGGCATTAGCCAATGTTGCTGATGTTCGTCGAAAACAATGTACTGCATATAAATGAGCATCCTTCAAATTCACATAACTTGCCACCAATTTAGGTATCTTTGACAGAGTATTTATACCTACATTTACATAACACAAGAAAAATCTGCCCTCGCCGAGAGATTTAAACCACTTCCTTCAGCATCAGTAATAACAAAAGAGATTTGTAGTTTTTTGTTTTTAGTATAATGACGATCAATGTAGATCTTTTGTCTTCAATACCAGTGGTTTTCAAATGTACTAATTCGTCACACCTACGCCCATAACGCCCATTACAACCACAATCTTCATAAATAGATAAATATCATCAGAAGCTTCATTTATAAATTTTTCGCCTTCTTAGGTTGACATCCCTTAGACTTACTTTTCAAAATCCCCAATAAAGTCTTAAATCTGAAAATTCATTACATAATTAATTATACCACGTAATTGCACAAATAAAACATCACTTACTTGCTAGTATCTACTTTTTCATAAACGAATAAGGTCGACTTTAACATTGAATACGTGGACCACAAAGAAGGGGGCAACAGTTTTCCATTAAAATAAGCCAGCATTACTTCCTCCCTTGTTATATCAACGTTTTTTTTGTTCTCATCCAGTCACGAAATTTTTCCAACACGTTCAAATATCTTTCCTTAAATTTTGCAGGCAGTGAATTAAAGGTAGCGGCGTCGGCCTCTTCTAATATATCATCAGGAACAATGAAATCATTTTGTTGCTCCATCTTGCTTAATTAATTGTACGTTTTTTGGGAAAGAGTCAAATTGTAATGTCTAGTTTTTGCAAATTTATTTACTGTTGCAATTGGTTTTTTTTAAGATCATGGACAACGAAATTGCCCGCTTGTATGTTTTATGATATAAATTGCATAAATTAAATCTGATACATGCGTGGGTGAAATTTGTTTCTTCACTCGTACTGTAATATACTATTTTCATTGAATAAGTGTGGCCGTAGCAAACTATTTCTACGTGTGCGCACATGTAGAATTATTTTTTACATAGAAACACTATGGAGTATGCTTTATTCTTGTAATCTTTTCAATTACGATCCATCAGTTTTTCATCTCCCCAATTTTTTTTATGCTCCATTGTTAAGCGACTATTGATGCCCAACTTTACAATTATTTGTAATTTTAAAAACAACTTGTAATCCGGAAAAAAATATCAATATAACTCTGTTTCACTTTTTTAAGATATTATGTAATAAATAAATACACATGTACTCAATGTGCAAATGCCATTCAAACAGTGCACACCTAACCTCATCTTTCTTGTGTAATTGTCAACATGGGAAAAGTATTTTCGATAATTACCAAACCAATTCGACATTTTAACTTGGAAAGTCGAGCACATGCAGTTATTGCAAAAGATAAACCAACGGTTGCTCCGAGACACAAACCCGACCAGATGAATTACGAAAGACTCATGAAAGGTTAATTGATGAGATTTTCACATACAAAGTTTCCTCGCATACTCCTATTTCAGATTATCCTGATGTTTTTCAAGAGTCACTCAAGAAACACGAAAAATTGGATGAAAATCTAAAGAATATATACATCAAGTCACATGATCCAGTAGTACGTATCATGAAATGTTACGTTAACATTGATTAAAATCGATTATGACAGGTCGAAGTCGACACAAAAAGCAAAACCGATCCTGAACGTCCACTACCAAAAGAGCGCACGTTTGTAGAAGGGGGCGAGTATGGGTTTCACGAACCGACACGAGTGCCTGTAGGAAAAGTTACCTTGCGTAAGGCGTTGAGGTTCATCAGTGAAAATCGCATAGACTCCAAAACGAACAATGCAACTAAGATAGCGGAAGATTACCTTTTGCCGGAAGAGACTGTTCGTAAGGATAGTTAAACGTGAAATTCACAAGTATAACTTTTTCTTTTTAAGGCAATATCCTGAAGTATTTTAGAGTGTATGAAATGTATATTCCACAACAGAGGAAGGTGAAGGCTTCCTTTGCTGGTCCCAGTATACCACAAAAAAGAATAATACGGCAACAAAATTTATTACAAAATAAAGAGGAAAAAGAAATGTTTAAAGATTGAAATTTGCTGTTATGATGACAATTATTTGTGTTCTCATTAAATATGGTTTGAAACTGTTAATAAAATGGCTATTATGTTACGGTTTTACCTTAAAATGTGCATAATCTAGCCATCATTGTAGATGTTGATGCAATTTTCGCATGATTTGGAAATAAAAATGTCCAGTAGTTATAAATTATTTAATATCATTTGCATTTTTGTATTATATAATACAAATTCATTGCATTTTTACAATTAGGGGGTGACTATAAAGATCAAAAAATAGCTTGGGGCACAATCCAAATTTAGTTTTTTTATAAATTATCCAACTTAAAATATTCTGACATGTAAATTATTGTTGAATTGTATTACGTTGCAGGTTGCATGTGTAGTGTTTATAACAGATTTTCAAGTATGTTAAATAAACCCTGCTGTCATTAACTTGGTTTGTTTTGAAATAGCTGTCTAGAACAAGTGGTAAAATATACTCTTCATATATAATGTGTAATAATAAAGATATCCCATTTTCCTTGCTATTAAAATGATATATCAAAGCACAACAGGGTTGTCGTAAAATGAACTGATTTATGTTACGTTAAATGATAAAAACCAGCATTTTTTCACAATAAAAATTACATTTTAAAATGTCATTTCATAATCCAGTTTGATTTTATTGTTCAAATACTGCTATTAATGACGGCCAGTTTTTATCGCTTATGTATTTTAATACTGTCACTTTTCATTAGTGCTGGAAACCGAAACCGGTTTTCCGATTTTAAAACCGATTTCAAAGGTGGTTTTGCATTCTATTCATTTCATATGTTTTTTTAAAGCCCATATAATGATTCATAATATTTAAAAGTGTATAAATTTATAAATATATATTTAATTAAAATAAGCTATTTCAGAATATTTCTAGTGCTAGTGCTAGTCTTGATACACAAATAATATTACAATTTCTACCATTATTTACTTGATTTTAAATAAACATGAATTTGTATAATCATAATAATAAGCCTGCAAAATTTTCCATAAACTCATCTATTAAATGTTAAATACTGAAGTTTAATAACATTTACATATTTCTATTGATATTATATTTGTCTACTCCCGTTTCTAAAGTATAACTTCACACATTGACAGAAACGCGTGAAATTTGATTTCACATACCGGTGCGTATGCATTCTTATGGGATTTATTTCACGCACCGCTGCAATAAGAGCCAATATACTTTTTGGCACTGGCGCAACATGCATACCCGTGCCTTAGTAACCACTTTTTTATGATGTGAAACGTCATACTCAATCATTCTTGTTGTTTGCATATTTTCAATATTTTTAATCCTATGGTCGTAGAAAAAGTATAGTGTACAACACGTGCGAGAAGATTTTTTTACACTCGCGTGGTTGCTCCACTCGCTTCGCTCGTTTCGCAAACTCCACGTTTGTGTAAAAAAATCTACTTCACGCACTTGATATACAATGTACTGTTATGTATTTATTAGTATAGATGTAAAAGATCTAAATTATAAATAAAAGAATAAAATGTTGATTCTGTATCACAAAAACGCTTTTATAGAATCTCGGTATACAAATTCGTAAATTTAAATTCATGATACCAATTATCTACTTATAAAATTGAACCTAAATTTTTAAAAATAATCGTCACATTTTAATAAAGCGTACCGACAAAATTTACATTAGTATTTTTATATACTACATAAATAATTTGCAACAATTCGCCTCCTCGGCGACCGATAAATACAGATATATATATATATATATATACTTAAAAAATTTCTTCGGAAGATATGGGACATCAGGTTGCAAATTAAACGCAATTTACATATGTAACGTTTCGCAATTTATTAAATTGTATCATCAGACTAAAACCATTAAACAAAATATTCAATAATAACTCATTCACAATAAAGTTTAAAAAACTTACCAAATGTAAAACTTACAAAATTAATATTAACATTAAATTATTATACATTCACAAATAATCAAACGAATGTGTAAGATTATTCCAACATATTAAAATTTCAATTTTAAAACTTCGAAAACATTTTTAAACAAATTTTGTCCAACACATATTGATGAAATAAAATCTGGGCGAGGACTGACCGTAATGACAAGGACAAAATCGAAGACGTGATAATTGTAAAAAGAATTAACCAAAAAATTACAATACGAGGACGGAGATGAACTAGCAGAACATGTAAAATAAATTATTTAAGGATATTGTTATAAATTCCTGATATCAATAAGTTATCGTTTTTTGATGTTATAAGTATTTTTAGTCTTATTTATATAAACGGATTCCAGGAACGTTTAGGTAAATTATTTTGTCGATCCAAAATTACTGGGTTAGAATAATCGAAAGAATGATGGTATTTTTCTAGATGTGAACATAACGCAGTAATTTCAGATTTTTTTTCCCTTTCATCAATATATTTTTATAATCTTGCCTGTGATTTTGTATTCTACGTTTCAAATATTGTTTTATTTAACCAATATAAGACAAACTACAATCTTTACATTGAAGTTTATAAATTAAGTTAGACCGTAATAGGGGATGGGGTCTTCGTTTTTAATTTAGTGTTCCTATTGTTTTTGTATTATAAAAAGTCAAAATATCGATGTTGTTATTTAAAATTTTTTTAATTGTTCTGACAAACCACTAGTGTAGGGAAATGAGTAAAATATTGAATCGGGGGGTTTGGTATTTAATGTTGTGTGATTCAAATTCATTGAGTTCATTGAATACCATATATTAGCTGTTTGTTTTCTGCATGAAAAGTAACACACTAATGCCCGGTTTCACAAACGCTAATCATTCGTTAACAGCTTGTTAATGAATCATCAAAAGTTTGACGATTCGTTAACAAGTCTTTAATCAATCGTCAAATATTTGATGATTGATTACCTTGACAAACCGTTAAAAGCAAAATTACCATTATTTTATATTTCACAAACAATAATGAGTTGTTAAAGGCTTGTTAACTAATTCACCATTTGACAATCATTTGTGAAACCGGGCATAAGTGTATTCATACGATTATTCAACGCTGTTAATATTAATTTTTTGTTTCATTGGTTTCATGTTGAGACATGAAATTAAGTATTCTACCAGAATTCGTAGGTTTAAAATAGCATCTGGTCTGTATTCCTAATAATGGTAATATCCAAAAAGTTTAATTGTATATTATTTTCAACCCCCAAAGTAAATTGTAGTAGTGGGTGGAAACTATTAAAAACGTTCAAAATATTATCTGTGTAATGTTGAGATAGACATACAAATATCATACAAATATCATCAACATAAATATATAAAAATGGAATGCTCATTGATAATGTAGAAATTATAGAGTAAAGAGCAATATTTGAAACGTAGAATGCAAAATCATAGGCAAGATTGTAAAAATATATTGACGAAAGGGAAAAAATCTGAAATTACTGCGTTATGTTCACATCTCGAAAAATACCATAATTCTTTCGATTTTTCCAACCCAGTAATTTTGGATTGAAAAAATTTATTAACCGAAACGCTTGTTCCTAGAGTCCGTTTATATATAAATAAGACTCAAAATACTTGTAACATCAAAAATGATAACTTATTGATATCAGGAATATATAAACAATATCCTTAAATAATTTATTTTACATGTTTTGCTAGTTCCTCTCTGTCCTCGTATTGTCATTTTTTCTTTTCACAATTATCACGTTTTTGATTTTGTCCTCGTCATTACGGTCAGTCCTCTCCCAGATTTTATTTCATCAACATGTGTTGGACAAAATTTATTTCGCACAATTATGTCTAAATAAGGGAGTGCAAATTGAGAGCACTCAAAGCCTTGTTTTAAAATGTACCTCGATTATAGGTAATTTTACACATCCCACGGTGGCTATGCAAGCTCTTGGTGATGCGAAAAAGTTAAGTCAAACTCTTACAATCTGTAAAAACGCGATGGAATTCTGTATATTATATGCTTGAGCGTTTAATTGAACAGCGGCAAGCAATTGCCAATGTCTGGATAATATCTGGATCACAAGCAGTTCATTTTGATGTGACCGAAAAAGGCTGGAGTTTGTTTTTGTTAAAACCACTTGCACTAACATCTGTCATGAGTTCAGAAAGTTCGCCAACTAAACCATGGTCCAGCGTATAATACAATCATTACTAAATAATTTTTTATCAAAATCAAACAATTTAGAACTGTTGTCGCTAGAGAAATGAGAAGTAGATTTAATATAAGAGAGAGTCTCTGCTTGAGTATTGGAATTAATATACTAAGTGACATAGAAATCCGAACACCAAGAAAGAGTTGGAATTTTTTAATAATTTTAACACCACATAGTCGGCTACCATAGAGGAACAATCGATGAAAAATTCAAGTTAAAAAAAACAAAAGACAAACGAGTTTTTATTAATAGTGTGTTTGACCACCTCGAAGCCGCGTACACTCATTGCGCCGTCTAGGCATGGATCTAATCAGGTAGTCGATATCTGCTTGAGGCACCTCATCCCAGGCTACTTGTATCTCATGTCACAGAGCATCTAACGTCTGCGGAGAATTGGCTAAATTGGCTTAAATTTTCTCGAACAAAATTTAAATGGAAGTACCACTTGAACAAAGACAGAATATGTGGTTTATGCACGATGAAGCGCCATCAAATTTTTCTCTGCCTGTGTGCGAGTATCTGAACGAACAGTTTCCACCTCGATGGTTTGGTCGTGGAAGTGAATTTCCTTGGCCCCTAGAAGTCTAGACTTTAACCCCCTAGATTTCTCTGTTTGGTCTAGTAAGAAGGAAATAGTTTACAAGGAAAGAATTGAGTCCCGCTTCAAAAAATTCAAGAAGCTGCCAATGTAATCAGAAATAATGCAGGGCTGTTTTTTAATATCAGAAGATCTTTAAGAAAACGCATAGAGAAGTGCATTGTAGCGGGTGGTGGACATTTCGAGTAGTTGCTCTAAATAAGTTATTCACCAGTAGTATTATGTGCGGGCGCTTGTAATGACTGTTGTATCAGTTTGCTACCCTCTTGGAAAGTTGATTTTATAAGACATTATTTTCAAACATATGTATGTTATTACTCTACTGATAAAGTATGACTGTGTATGCATTATTTCTTTTCATTATTTATTATTTACCTGAACTACGTAATTTAAACATCAAAAATTGCGTTAATACGACGAACTGCACTGAGACTTTCGAATGCAAATATCTCGAACACAGATCAAGATATCAAAATTAAACTGACATTTCAAATTTTCCACCGCATCTTTATTCAATGGGTGCGTTCAGCCACTTCCAGCGCTTCCAGCGCTGAGCTCCGCTAGCTTTAGCGGTGTCCTAAACGGACTTGCTAACTGTTAGCGCTGGATGTAACGGTCGCCATTATTTTCAGCGAAAATAAATTTCGCTGGGTTAGTTAGCGGAGAGAGAGAGAATTTCAAATTCAAAATATAGTCGAACACGTAAATCTGTTATGCAGATGTGCACAGACGAAAGAAATGTAATAGGTATCATAAAATACCCTACACGGGGTATTTCGATTATTTATTTGTCCTGAATTTTTCATTCGTACTTTGGTGTTGGTTAATAGAAATTCTTTTCGTAAAATTTCGGAAAAATACTGGATAAATCGCAATCGATGGAATTTAATAATGATGGTCAGTTATTAAATGTTCCAATTAATTTAGTCCCAAGGATATTTGAAAGTGCGTTGTTTATTTATATGTTGAAAATGCAATATTACATTACAGATGAACAAATCAAAAACGAATTTATAAACAATATATTGCAATCACCTACTGTAAAGATCCATTAGCTTTAGAAGAATATATTACAGTAACATTATTGCTGGAAAATTGTGAATTAGATAAATCAAGTTAGGTTATGCATCTAAACACAGAACACACCCATAATTTATAACGCATGCGTCAACTAAAATAACAGAAATGCCAATTTGCCAGATCCAGCGCTGGCCAAAAGCGCTGAATCGTTTAGCGCTAAATGCTAGAAGTGGCTGAACGCACCCATTGTCACAAAACGTCACCAACCCGCGCAAATATCCCTAAATGTTAAAATATTTAACAAAGTTTAATTTTTCACGTAAAAAGGGCGCAAAGTAGAAAAAAATACTATAAAATACTCGTACAGAAGTCTATTCAGGGCATTCCTCCGTTCAGGCCAATTTCGGACTCATGCCTGAAACAGTGCCATTTGTAACTTGTTTTTTAATATATTATTTCATTTTTCGTCGCACTAGATCGTTACGTAGCGAATAACGTGCCACATTTCAGAAACGTTAAGCTATCGATAATTCCCTGGCAACACTAAGCGGGCTGTTATGAAAAGAGGGCCGTTAAGGATCCTTAACGGCCCGCTTTTGATAACAGCCCGCTCTTAATGGATCGTACAACATTTAGTTGTCACGGAAACAATGACATCTGTCATTTTAAAATTATAAATTATAAAATTTTTCATTCCAAATTTTTACCTTCTTTGATAAGCTAGTGCGACGAAAACCGTTGTACATACCACGGGCTGTTAAGGGCCATAACGGCTCTCGGTAGCCTTAAGCCCTCAAACGGCTACCTCGGCCGTTATGGCCTTCTTAACAGCCCTTGGTATGTAAATAACTATTAATACAATAAGAAACTGACACTTGTCATTCATTAGTAGTATGTGAATAATAAAATCACGGCAGCAAATTTCATATTTCGTAACTCAATTACGAAATGACGACATTTTGATATGTAAATTAATTGCAAGTAAAACGCGAAGTGGTTGTTTTTACGCTTTGTACCTGACTTGGAAGCAATCTAGAATAAAACATGTAGAATACTACTTTGTATGTATCACTTACGTCTTGTGGCATAACTACTTTTATAAATAGCTACTTTACTACTGGGCACAATACATTTATTGTAATTGTTGTTTTTCCAAGCAGATTGTAAAATGAAAATGGTGATTGGATAGATATATTCACAGTAGTTGGCCAATGATTAATTAGTGTAAATTAGTAGGTAATCACTGTGTATACAGCGCCGTTGCTATTGATTAACTGGAATTTCTCTGAAATATTTTTACCTTAAATAAAACAGCCACAGAAAATGTATAAAATATATATTTTATTCAAATAAGTTAACAATAATTATTGCTATAATATTAAAATATAAAGAAAAGTACATAAACTATACAATGACATGAAATAAGTATGTACATAGATACTTATACAAAAAGTTCAAATGAACTTGGCTTTTCTTGTTCTTGTAAAGCGAACTCTGATATAATGCCTTCTATATATTCCGTTTTCCTACTTAGTACTAAAAAAAGGTTTTAATGTTACGTTTAGTAGATGCGGAGAAAAATAGAGCAAAAAAGCTTCTCATTTCTTAAGACGCTCATGTTGCATCGTTAAAAACCAAATTTAAACTCTGGGTAAAAAGTTGTAAAATGTAGGAAATGTTGTGATGTCAGCCCTTCACACATGAATTGTAAATACATTTTCGTCGCACAAAATCGTTACGTAGCGAATAACATGCCACATTTCAAAAACGTTAAGCTATCGATAATGACCTGGCAACACTAAGCGGGCTGTTATGAAAAGAGGGCCGTTAAGGATCCTTAACGGCCCGCTTTTGATAACAGCCCGCTCTTAATCGATCGTACAACATTTAGTTGTCACGGAAACAATGACATCTGTCATTTTAAAATTATAAATTATAAAATTTTTCATTCCAAATTTTTACCTTCTTGGATAAGCTAGTGCGACGAAAACCGTTGTACATACCACGGGCTGTTAAGGGCCATAACTGCTCTCGGTAGCATTAAGGCCCCCACTTCGTTCGGGCCTCAAACGGCTACCTCAGCCGTTATGGCCTTCTATTATGCCCGGTTTCACAAACGCTAATCGGTCGTTAACGGCTTATTAGCGAATAATCAAAAGTTTGCCGATTCGTTATCGAGTCTTTAATCCATCGTCAAATAACAAATGTATTTGACCTGTCCATTATCAAATATTTGACGATTCGTTAACAAGCCGTTTACGACCGATTAGCGTTTGTGAAACCGGGCATTAGTTAAGTAACATAAGTATATTTGTCATAGGCCGGTAGTAATAAATCCCTTCCGAAGAATAAATAACTGTCAAATAAAACTAACATTCGCCCGACACATTACAAGGGTCCGTGGAATGCGATATTTGGATGGTCTCAAAATATACCATATGCAGCCCTTAAAATGACCGTTCCCTTTATATACAGTCGAATGCAAAAAAAAGTAGACACGAAATTTACGGCTGCTTGAACAAACTTGCTTGATATTACAATGTGATGTAAACGTCAGTATTATCATTTCAGTGACATTTTAATGAACTGGTGAGCCGTAAGCGTAGGTACCCCCAACTAGATCCCCGAACCACCGTTACTGAATAAATAAATCAAATATCACGTGGATTAAGAAAACTTACTGAGAAAATTCAAGTTTTATTGGAATAAAGAAACTTCGTTTTAAAATGAATTGTCAAATTTTGAAGGAAAGGGGATTTTAAAAAGCCACATTTATGCAACAACAATTTGAGGAAAATCAATTACAGGAAACTGTTTCTGTCCACTTTTTTTTGCATTCGACTGTACATAAACATTTAAGTCGAACATGTAAATGATAACGTGCGTTCAAGAAAAATCTTAATTTAGGGGGGCTCTGAAATTCAATTAGTGTTTAAATGTACTTCAGCCACAACCAAAATGACAATTTAATTTTAACAAGACGTCAAAAGTGAAAACTGCTTCACTAATTAAAAATGGTTATCAGAGCAGAAAGCAAAATTATTGGAATGCTATTTTCGAATAGGGCAAAAAGTTGATGGTGTTTGGCGTTATTCAATTCCTGAGAACTTTACAGATTTCCATGAATATATAATGTGTTTTTTGAGGTTAGAATCTCGTCTGTCAATACTGTCATTATTGTATTTTATTTTGGTTGTGGCTAAAGTAGTTTTAAACACCAATTAAATTTCAAAGCCCTCCTAAATTAGGATTTTTCTTGAACGCACGTTATTTACAGGATAATAAAACGGACTGCATATTGTAAACTAAGTTGCAAATCTTTAATGTATCAATTTCAATTTCTTAGAAGACCGCAGTCAAGTCACCTTAAATATTCAACCAATGAACATCCAAAAGTCGCATCCCATTTTAATAATAGGCGGGCTTTAACCTAATGTAAGCTAGAAATATGTAAGATTTAGACATTATTCTACAATTATTCGATTCTATTCCAGTATTAAGACATTAGATAGTCTGATATTATTATTATTCTATTCATTATTAGTCAGCAATTACATTAACAGTATCATTAAGATACAGTGAGTTAATATTAAATACTTTAAAGTTTGTAAGGTCTTTTATTTCTTCAACAAAGTGAATTTGAGCGAGTTAATTACTGGATCGAGCAAGATCGCTCGATCATAACAGAAATTACAATATGTTTTATCAACTCTATAAATATCTATATATATGTCGTATACCTACATAATTATGATTCACCATAAATGCAACGCATTAAAGAGCCACAGTAGAAAATATGAACTGCATACGAATTAATAATGCAACTGTTCCCACAAAGTAAACTTTGACCGCAGAATACTGTGGGTGACTGACAATAGAAAATATACATCAATGTTGTCATAAATCTAGTTGCAAATTCAAGTTGTAAACAATCGCCATATTTTAAATTATCTCTCGTTAGAATCAAAATCTGTTTCGAAGTTTTTGTGCGTACCTAAATAAACGACAATGTGAGTGTAAGAAATGGTTAGTCTATCGAGGAGTCAAAACACAAACGCAGGTGTAAGTAAACATAACCTCGCTATAGCGGGAGTGATTCATGTAATAGAACCATTGTTTAGGGAGCGACGTTCTTCAACGAACCAAACATGGACGACACGGAATATTTGCAGCCGATTTTGGAATCGTACGGCATTTTTAAACCGCTAAATACAATTCCCTTATTCAGTTTGCATGTGTTGGCGACTCTTGCCCTGGAAATTGTGGCTATAGTTTTCACTGTCGTGCACCGCGATGACACGAAAAGGTGTCGTGAATATTTCATTTTAATTTACTTACAGATAGCCTTATGGTTCTGTACTTTGGTGAGTTTAGCACCAGAGTTAAGCAAAAATAAATCAGTATTTGTTGTTTAGATTGTGGATCAAGTTGCGCGAGCCAGACATTACAGCTTACGCATGAACGGATATTTGGAATTTTATAAAAAAACGCAACTGCACCATCGATTACCATTTTACGTAGTCAGTTTGTGGGTTACGACCATCGCACTCGTTCAGTCGTTGATGCAGCAGTTTTACCCAGATGATTTCGCAGACAAATGCGTTAAAAATGGTTTGCTCTCTCCGATTGGTTATGTGTTGGCTTTGTTTACGATACAGTTTTGTGTGGTCTTTGTCGTGAATGTCAATTACATAGGTAAGTTTCGAAGTGATCGGTGGTGATGTTTGAAAATATTTTGTCTTTTAGTACGCGTTAGAAAATTTAATAGGCAGAGACCCCCGCCAGATGTGCAGAAAGAGGAATGGAATGCCTGTGCGTCTTCGGATAGTTTTGCGCAGGGTGAAATTGGATACAGGCAGTACGGAGATAAAATGCTCAATTTCATTGAGAAACAGGTTACGAAAATTGAATTACGTTTAGTTTCGTCTGTAAACGATGATGTTTTAGGCCGATCTCATACGACACCTCAAGGACCACAATGCAAAATTGGGCGAGAAACTTATGATTCTAAACGCCCAAATGCAAAACCGAGCACAAACGACGAATGCATGATTCTTGTGTTGATTTTAACTCTTAAAACATTTGTGATTAATTTTGTAAAATACGTTAAATGTTAATTATGTTGTAATTATTATTAAATATACCATATATACTTTTAATTTAGTTTTTTCATGGTTCAAGTTTTAATTGATTTGAATTGAAATTTTTTCCATAGCTCGCTGCTTCTTGGTTATTGTTGGAGTTTCCTCATGATGAATCTATACATGACTGTCTTGGTGGATAAGTACGTTGAAAAAGGGAATATAAGTTTCGTCACCTGTTACTATTTTGGAAAAATTGGTGTCTGCCCTTATTTAAGGTATTTAAAGTTCCTGGCAAATTCTTACACGCTCTGATTTTTCGAATTCAGTCGATGCGGCATAAAACGACTGTTTTTACAGCTGAGTATTCAATCTTGAGTTGATGCTCTATTATTGGAACAGTGGCTTTATTCTCCTCTTCAATTATTTTTTAAAGGTAGCATTGTTTTTGTTGGTAACAGCCATAGGAGGATGTCCCGGTAGTTTTTGATGCTGAACGGAATTTTCGTTCAAATTCCTTCAATACATTGTAGCGAAGGAAGGTGATTGCGCACTAAAAGCTGAGTCTAAACTCGCTGTGCACTCATAAGCCCTTAAACCTTTTTAAAGTCTTTATAAATAATGATTCAAAAATGGTCTCTGATTAATATAATTTTTACTTAAAAATTAGTAACTTGAATTATAACTAACGTAACTTTAACTAAACATCAAATGGCAAATAAAGAGTTGTTCTAAATATCAATTCTCAATAATTTCAGCTTAGCCCTCGTATTGTGTTGTATTAAAAGTTTTTATATAAAATTTTATTAAAACAAAAATTAAATACAACTGACTCAAACAAAGTAATTGCCATTATTATTATTCCATCGCTATAGAATTTTGGTGGGTTTTGATTTAAAGAACTCCTGAAGTGCCGGCTCGAACTGTATTTCCGTGAAGTATCTACTGGAAAGGAAGTGATCCATCGACCGGAATAGATTGTAATCACTTGGAGCAATGTCCAGGCTGTATGGTACAGCCCAATTCTTTGATTTTCGTCACTGTTACGTGTACCGTATGGGGTCTGGTGTTGTCCTGGTGGAAGAAAGTTCGGTTTGTATCGACACCCTTCTCCATTAATTTCTGCTGACAATAAAGAGTGGCAATGGTGGCTTGACCATGTGGATTCCCAATACGGCGGTATGCACCAAATGCTCAGCATGACCTTCTTTTGGTAGAATTTCGTTTTTGGCGTCAAAACTGCAGGATCATTGGCAACCCAGCCACTACTTTTCGTCATAAGGATCTGATCCAACTCGCCTCATTTAAACCAAAGTAAGAGAGCTCTGCAGCCGGAAAGACGGTTGTTGGTGATTTTAGTGACAATCCAATTTTGTGTAAATGTCGAGCCACAGATGAATGTGACGTTTGGAGTTCACCGATCAGTTCTCCAGTAGTTCGCAGGGGCAGGGGCAGGTTTTATGGTAGACGGACGCCCAGTTATTCTTGTTGGGGTTGATTTGCTGGTGACTGCCTGGATATTTTCATTGTATCCGATGGATTGCTGTCGAGATTAGATGTTCATTAGGCAATTCTTGCAATATTTGTTTTGCCGGGAAGACCACTTACTACCCCGTAATAGAGAACGAAAATGATTTCTGGTTATTTTCGCGCAAAATATCGATCTCGGCGAAAAAGTTGTACTACAAAGATATTTGTCGAAAATTTCCTATCGGAATATGCATATCGAGTTAAAAAATGTTTATTAACAAATTACAAATTATATATATATAAAATAAACCATTTGCGCGATATCTTGTTGTGTCTACATAGCTTTTTAAATCCTCAAGTTGTTGTGGCCCAAGAACGTTATAGAAGGGCATAGATAGTAAATGATGATTCATTATGAATGTCAAAGCAATGGCAATAATTCGCGTGCCCCACTTTTGAGGTCCTTCGATGAAATGCACATAAACTCAATATTTCGCTGAATATTTTTGTGGGTTCTAAGAAAAGAGAGACCTTTTCGCAAGTACACTCGAATAGGAATGACATCGTAAAATGCGCAGAAAAATGAACGAAAATTTATAATATGTGTTGCTTGAATGTACCTTAAATATGGTTTTTAATGTATTTTTAGTATGTTTGTATTAGAAATACGACATTTATGTATATGAATTATAGCTATTAATGTAACGAGAATATTATGCGATTTATAATAATCGAGGACGTTGCTACAGTGACGAGGCGGCGCTAGCCGCCGAGTCACTTAGGCAACGTCCGAGTGTGTTTAAATCGCTAATATTCGAGTTATATTCAAAGCTTTATCGTATCATCGTCGAAGTGTGATCAAGGCGATGCAAAAACAATTAAACAAATCAACAATTTTCTGTCATAAAAAAATTCGTTAGTTTAAGTCACGTTTTTGTAATTTAGAAATATATCATGGAAGATTTCGATATTCCTGCAAATATTTTGGAAGCAGCAGATAGTGCACGATTAGACTTGCTTCCAGAAAAGTCGAAAATATGTTACGAAAAAGAATATCGTCTGTTTTGCGAGTGGCGAGTACGAGAACAAATTCAAGGTGCGTCGGAAACGGTCTTGCTGGCCTATTTTGTGAAACTCTCAAATGAATATTCTCTTTCATCTTTGTGGCCAAAGTACAGTATGTTGCGAGCTTGTTTGGAATTGAAGGAAAGAGTGGAAATCGACAAGTGGTGCTTTGATAAGTTTCATCAAGAAGAAAAATGTTGGACATCGAGTTAAGAAATCCAAAGTACTCACGAGAGAGCAAGTTAAAGAATTTGTGTGTACAGCTCCAGATAAAGAGTTTTTAATGATGAAAGTGGCCTTTTTGATTGGGCTAGGTGGAGCTTGCAGAACCAATGAATTAGTGAAAATGTCTACAGACGATGTTGAGATGTTAGAGAGTAAGATAGTTGTTACCATTCCCGACTCAAAAACTCACAAGAAAAGATTTTTTGCCGTTTTATCTGAAGGTGATATTAATCTAGTGGCTTTATTTCAGAAATATATAGCATTACGGCCGCGGCATGTTACACACAAAAGACTGTTTGTATCGTACAGAAATGGAAAGTGTACGATTCAACCTTGTGGTATTCATTTTTTCTCAAAAATTCCTGAGAAGATTGCGTCATATCTCAAACTTGAAAATCCAGCTATGTACACCGGCCATTGTATTCGGAGATCTTCAGCAACTTTACTTGTTAATGGCGGTGGAGACATTTTACAGCTGCAAGAACTGGGTGGTTGGGAATCAAGCAAAGTTGCAAAGGAATATTTAGAAGAAAACCTGACAAAGAAGGTTTCAATTGCGAAAAAGATTCAGGTCGGAAACGATTCAATAAGCAGTGGATCAAAAACTACAGAATCAATGGAATTTGCACGTACAAGTAAAACTTTGGAGGAAGTAAGAGGCTTGGATTTAATGTATGCTGAATCATCCCATCCGAATGATGCCAGTAAAGCTGCAGAAGACTTAACTATGATGATGGATACAAAATGCGTATCATTCAACTTTAACAATTGTGAAAAGATTGAAGTTCATGTTCATAAATAATTGTGTTCTAGAATTTGTATTATTGTATCTAACGTATTATGAGTATCTATAGTATTATGTGCCTTATGATTATCAATAAATGTTTAACATAAAACGATCATAATAATCGATGATACGATAAAATTAATAATGTGCGATTATTATGGATTATTATGGATTTTATGGGCATTGCTATTGCATTCGTAGATGTTTTACTTGTATTTAGTAAAATTTGTTAAATTATTGATTCGATCGTCCCATTGAAGCTTATATACTTTAATTTCTGATAATGGCCTTTTTGAAAGCAATATATTGAAGAAGGTACTACGTTGGGTGTACAAACCGGTTTTATTAATGATTATTTTTAACTAGATTCTAGATCTTTATTACCTCAAGGGCTAATAATTCTAGGTATATTTATTAAAGTTAATTTAAAAGTATTGAATTGAATTCTGTTTACAACAATAGGACCTCTGATCCTTCTTTGATTCGTGCTAAATAAAATGTCTATCACTATTATACTCTATTTCTTATAGACTTGTTTTTGTTGTATATTGATTTCTTTTCTTTTCTTTAGATATAAGTACGCATACTTTTTCACTCTACTTTGCTTGAAGCATAATAAATAGTCTTTTTATGCATCGCAATATAGTTAATATTGCTTATATTAATATTAGATCTCTGTTGGGAAAAGTTCATGATTTAGGCGATTTTATCTCTAGTAATAATATAGATATTCTAGTGGTCGATGGATTTAATTTAATTAGAAATGATAGATTGAGTTATGGTGGCGGCATTGGTATATATCTACGCGATTTCTTAACATTTTCGGTTATCAAAGTTAGTGATGTTATCGAACAAATGTAGCTTACTGTTTCTTTACATAATGTTAAATTCGTAATATTTGGTTTATAATTTGACTATTTATAACAGAACTTGAGATATCTATAAATCAGTGATCATATCTTTTGTTGTGGCGATCTGAATATAGATCTTTTAAATAGATCCCTGTTCCCCATTTTTATCCAGTTTTATTTCACCTATTGGTGGTAAGCAACTTATCGAACAACCTACAAGAGTTATGCAGGATAGTGCTACGTTGCTAGATCTTATAATCACAACTGATACCTTCATAGTTACTTATTCGGGTGTTTCAGACTGTGAGTTCTCTGCCCATGACTTTATTTTCTGCCATTTCTCTGGTACTCGTTCAAAAGTTGAGCCTGTTGTGCACACATATCGGGATTACAGGTATATGGATCTTGATCTTGATATACATGCTCCATTTATTACGAGTCGTTTTATAAAGCGCTACATTCCTTGGTTAACGGATAACTTAAAACTGTTAATGATATTGCGTGATCGGGCTAGAAATAAGCATAAAAGAACAAAGTATCCTCACGATTTAACTACGTCAACATTTAAATTAGGAAGGAAGGCATATTTTACTTTATATCCCATGCACGTGAAAATAATACACTGTGGAAAAATGTAGATTACCTGGGCTTAAATAAGAATAAATGCGTAAAACTCCCACTTGAGTTGGATGATGTGGATAAAATAAATAATTTCTTTATTAATTCAATCCCGAAACCCAGGGATAATAATTCATCAGTTAATGATCTATAAAAACATCCTCTTAATGTGAATAATCAGTTTCGTTTGGACATTGTTGATGCACCTACAGTATATGTCATTTTAGAAAATATCAAATCGAGTGCTTTCGGAGGTGGGGAAAAGGAAGAAAGGTAGGCCAAGAAGAAAATGGAGGGAGGCCGACATGGAGGATTTTGAAGAAAAAGGATGCAGAAGTTGGAGAACTACTGCAAATGACATGGAATAATGGACATAATCCTAAGTTTTAACACACGTGCGTGCACACAGAGACGTCATGCCGAAAATAGTCAGAATCTATTCAGGGTACCTAAAAACGTGTACATTCGTTAAAATCTCGAGGTCGTAAATTTTCATGAAAACATTAATAATGATTGTGCTAAACTGTCTCCTATAGAACAGATAGTACGCAATTACACGCAGAGAAAGTTTATCTGCAAATTTAAGCGTGGCTTGGAAAGGTCTTAAGTCCAGAAGAATGGGGGTGGTAAAAAAACAAAAACGATTTATTTCCTGTAAGAACGACAATTGATGCAGTACATAGTGATACATTTGTTTGTATATGTAAAAACGGAAGCGGTTGTCAAATTCAAGGGTTAAATTGTTAGATAATGGAAAATATTGAATTGTGATGTACTGTGGGGCAGTTATAGGTAATTGTCCTTTGAAAGGCAGAGTATTGCACGACTTAAAAAAATAAAGATTTAGATTTTGATATTGAAAGTATTCATAAAATTTCGAGATTTCCTCTGAAAAATTCGGTGTTGACCCGAACATTGTAATTGGTAACAAAATTAGAATTATTGCAGGTATTGCGCCCCACTTTCAACATTTGATTTTTGACGACCAGTTACTAGGCCCGGTTGTTTTACCAAAACGATTGACATGGGCTGCTTATCTGAAGTTTCTGCAGAACACACTGGGTAATGTTTTAGACGAGATTCCTTTGAATCAAAGGCAACAAATGTGACTCCAGTAGGATGGTGCTCCGGCGAATTTTTCGATTGCCGTTAGAGAGTATTCTGACGGAACTTTTAGACGAACATGCGTAGGCAGGGCCGGACCTGTATCATGACCTGCAAGATCGTCCGATATAAACCCCCTTGATTTATTTCTTTATGGATATTTGAAAATGTTAGTGTACCCCACGCCTGTAAATGATCTCGCGGAGCTGTAGCAAGGATGCCACCGAATCCGAGCCTCAGTGGATCTTTTCGAAAGAGTTCGAAGGTGTAAACGCAAAATGTTTCGTATATCCAAAACCGTCCATTTGCGGACCCATGTTCATCAAAACTTTTTGGCATATCTTGGGTCATATAATCCTTAAAGTTGTGACACTTTTTTAACACCCTGTATATTCAAAAATTTTATGAGTGGCAGATTCGAATTCGAAATTTGGATTTCTAGGAATTGTGGATTGATACGATTACTGTCCTCTAATACAAACATTTTCAAAACTAACAATTTTAGTTTGTTAATTTACTTTGCTTACCATATTCGAGTGCTAATGTCGAGAGAATTTGCTCCCAAATTAATTTAAACAAGATTATAGTTTCGAATGATTCATCTCAAACTCAAGCACCAAAGTATAATTTCACGCACTAGATACATAAATAACCATTTTTCATGCATCCTACACTCAAAAATAATCCATCTCTGATTTCTCATGATTTCTCACGATTTTGTCCGACCAATCTAACGAATTGACACGATCTGGCATCCCTGGCTACTGAAACTGTGGAACGTTGTTGGGATCAGTCGAACCGAGTTGGATAGTTATTCCAGATCTTGTGGGCTTTTATGTTATGTTATGTTATATCTGTGTATTTGGCTAGGAGTGTATAAATTGATATCCGATGACGCTCTAAATTATAAGCTGTTTATAACCACTGGAACCTAGGCACTTCAGCCAAATATCAGTGCAACAACTTTAAGCTAACCTTTCAAAAGAGTTTTTGTTAATGTCTTTGGACAGCCCGACGTTTTGTTCCATGTACATTTTTTTGCTTTTATTTGTAAACGACACAGAGATTTCAGCGGGTAATAGGTGTGTTGCCAAATATCAATAAGGCAATTAATATCGTAGAGTGTGCAGCTTTAGCTTCAAAATGAAATTTAATAAAATATTACAATTACTAACATACGATTTCAGTGAAAATTATTATATGAGAGAGAGGGGGAGATTGAAAATTGAGTCGCAAATACTCAAAGGTTGAGCAGTGCTGGGTTAATTCATGAGTTTGTCATACCGCACACTACTAACTTCAGTGAAATAGACATATCAGTCAGCGAGGGGCAACTTATAATATTATAATATTTTGGGTTTGGGTACCAATGCTTTTGATATATTGGCGTGTTTGTATTCAACAAAAAAGAATAATTAATTCTTATTTAAAATAAAAGTTTTCATGATGTATGTAAGAAATTGTTTATATTTTTAAAATTTTCTAGTACTGAGGTTCCGCAAATGCAGTATAAACTACAGAATAGCTATTTGTAGTATAAGTTTTAACGCAGTTTATAATAGGAATAAAAACACTTGCGTTTTACAAGTATGTTAGAAGCACGGTATAAGTATCCCTGGAATGTCATGTTAAAATTCTTCCATTGGCAATACAGCGTAATGCGATGTACGCGCAAGACATATCACTAGATTTTCACTTATAATTTGCAGTTTACTTTTCGTACACGTGCGTTTTTGGCTATAGTAACGCAAACATGAAATATCTAGTAACTATGTTTGAACAACGAGCGCGTTTACGGCCGTCACCACTTCATTATAGTCGTAATATCTGGTCCCCTGAAGATATTATTTTAATTTTGGAAATAAAAAGAAATCACTAAGGGCCAGGTCTCGTGAATATGCGAGATGTTCAAACAAAGGCGCCTTGTCGTGATGAAACAGAATTACTTGCTCAAATTTCCCCGTCTTTTTTCCTTGACACAATCTTGAAATTTGCATAGTAGGAGCCTGTTATTGTATGTGCACGTTCCAAAAAATCAGTCTAAAAATTCCGTCTGCGTCCCAAAAAATTGTGGCCAGCGGATGGCAAAACATGAAATTTGCGGGGTGGGCGGAGAACCTCGGCGATGCCACTCCATACTTTATTTGTTAGGGTCAGGATCGAAGTGGTGAACCCACGTTTCATCAACAGTGACGAATCGAGAAAGAAATTCATCCGGATCTACTTTAAACTTTGCCAAACTGGCTTCAGATGCAATACTCTGATCAAGTGTCAACATTCGTGGGAGCCAACGTGCAGACAACTTTTTTAGCCCCAAAATATTTGTTACAATATTTTCTATAGTACCATAAGAAAAAATCGTAATTTCAGCTATTCGGCGAATGGTCAGTCGTCTATCTGTCATTACCATATCATGTGTACGATTAAAATTTTCTTGGGTAGTGACAGTCACCCTTCGCATGTTCACATGCTTGTCTTCCCAGTTTAAATTCTCGAGACATATTTTTCACCACTTGGTAAGAAATAGTACCCTCACCTACTATATCTTCATGAATTTCTTTTGGCGACAACCCTTTATTTTGCAAGTATTTTATAATTGCACGAACCTCCATTTTTAGAATTTCTCAAAACATGTCTACTTAAATTCTAAATTATTTGAATAGGTAACAAGTGACAAAACTACAATTGAACCAACGTAACAACAAATGATTAATACGTTAATGTGTCAAATTGATTCAATGTCCCTCAACGACTACTATGCCAGGGTCGCCAAATAATGATCTCCCCTCGTAGCTAATAGATAGTACACACAAATGCATTGCTTCTGCGACAAGTAACGACCAATCCGGCCGAATATTAAAATTATACTTCCAATATTGATGGAATAAGATATACCAATGCTTTTTCTACAGTTTATGCTATTTGACGCTTATTATGTTCTTGGAAAACGTTTATGGAAGTTTATATTAAGAATAGCTTTATACTACTGTGATAAATTGGGGTAATGATGGATTCTAAAATTAATGTTTTCCTACAGTTAAATACATCGACGTTAGTAGGTGGGAAGAGATGTCATAATATTCATTACGTGAATGGAAGCTCAAAAAATAAATATCAATGATTTGATACTTCTGAGGATAGCTACATTTAATGTCAAAACATCCTTATTTTTCCTATTATGGCGTGAGTGTAAAAACTATTTATCATAAATATGCGAAGGTCCATTGATCCAACCAAAATGCGAATAATTACATAGAGATAAGTAAAGTATTTTTTAAATTATTTTATTAACAGAATACATAAACAACATTAATCTAAATATGTAGAGAGTTCACTCTTCGCAGACGATACATTTGAAGTAGGACTACATTGTGGGGTACTGTGGCTGCTTTTGATTTCCATATCACAATACGATGTACCTGGATATACTGCTTCTGAATATTGATAAGTATTTTGACGGGGATCATGTTGAAGAGCTTGCATAATGCGTAGACGTGTATTAATAATTTCATGGCGTGGAATATTATTTAGCAGCGGTAGAAGGGACATTAGGAACGCTTTATTACCCATTTTGTCAACGTCTTTCTCTTCTCTTCTTTTTCTATGTGAATCCAAGCCTATTGTTGTTTGTTCCAAAAGTTGGTCACAGGCCGATCCTGGAATTGCTTGTGACTGGTCTTTCGACGATTCTGCCCAGTATTCCGAATTTGTTTCTTCGCCGGTGTCGACGTGTTCCTTATTAGACGGTCGATTTCTATTCTCCAAAATGGGAATCATGAATGATAGTTGGTCAAAATACATATATTTCTTTGCTTTAGCTGAACCCTGGCCAACCTTTTTGTTTTTTAATGAATTTATACATTTTTTGCACTGGTCTCTAATCGACTTCCATTTGACTTGTAGTTGCTTCTCTAAAATGAAGAGTTAAATATTTACATCATTATTCATTAAATCGTCATTTAGAAATTTGTGAGAGCTCATATTTAATTAATCACGTCATACAGTAACATTGGTTTTTACTTTCTTATACTTAATGCATAAAAAAGTAGCAAGGAATCACGAAAATTTTCGAACTTGAGATTTTAACGGATATACGCGTTTTGATGTTCCCTGAATCGATTCTAACTATTTATGGAATGTCATCGTGTACTTCTGTTTTCATAGCTACTGTACTTTCTTATACATAAAGTATAAGAAAGTAAAAAGCAGTTGACCAAAAGCGCGTTTCGTGTAAGCGAAATGCGCTTTCTGGACCGAGCACACAGACAAATACTTGCCTATGATTTTATTGAGTGGATATTGTATCGGAATAATTAATATATCTGTTTGTGCCATGTTAACGAAGGGAGTTGTGTGTTGTACTCGACTCGTGGCGATTTGTAAGGTCGACGAGTTTTTCGAATACGTCTCTCGCTCACGGATTTACGCCACTGATGTGCGCCGCTATTGTCTGGGCTTTATTATATCGTTCGAAGGTTCGGTCGCACAAAAAACTACGTTTACCTTTGTACACTATTTATTAACACTTTACTTACAATTACAATTTGCACTTGGTGTATACTGTTGCGATATGTTGTATGTTTGTTACCTACTTGTACTGTTGTACGTGTTGTAATGAAGTAGACTGATGTGCTAATCGTCTGATACTTGATTAATATTTGTGTTATTCTCGAGTGATTCTGATGTTATACTTCTTTGATACTTGTGCTTGTACTTGAATTGTGTTTGACTAGAAATGTTAAGAGCGAAGCCAAGGACATCCCTTTTCTACCAGACATTTAGTTGGCCGATGTTTAATGGCTTATTTACAACCGTAGCGTTGTGATGAATTTGGTGGTCGTAAAATGACGCTTTTTTGTGAAAGGGGATTTATGCGATAATTGCGGGGTAGAAATTGTCGAAATCGTAGGCGGGGCACGTATCTATAGTAATGCGGTACCTGTTTGCCAATAGTCGTGTTGTGACATTTCAAACGTCAAACGTGTGTTCCGCGAACGACAGCGGGCATCTTGTCTGGGAAATTTTTCTTTATGATTATTTGGAGTCGATTAGGTACGATTTCACGCGTACATAAGGTAACGTCTTTCTGTACAGTTCAAATTAATCGACCCGGCCAGTTGATTGGTCGGCGTCATATTTATAGTCACTTAAATGTCGTACGAAACTACGAAATTCGTAAACGGCAAACGTAAGTTTTTAAAATTTCCAAGAGTTTATGGAAACAGCTATACAAGTGCAGTGGAAGCAGCAAAAAAACGAATAATCGTCAAGTATTGTTGTCAAATTTACGGCCGGTTTAGCCGTGTCGACGTTTCATAATGATCGATTTGTGTAAGATTTTTTAGTATAAATATCAAATTCTATTATTCTATGTACTTTGACTTCGAAGAAAAGTAAACTATTATTATGTACAAGTTCGCAAGTGAGTAGACAACTGAATTGTCGGCATAGGCGGCATATGTTTATCTGTAAAAGTTCCGAGATGGCAATAAAGTTGGACTTTTATCGAATAATGTGGGACAGCACGCTATATGACGCCACAGAACATGATAATTATGCTATAATTACATTATTTGTGAAGAACGAAACTTAGTTCAAAGTAATTGTAGTTTCAAATTGTTAACTTATTATGACACGTTAGCAAATGATAAAACTTAATTCAAATTGTAGTTTTTTAATTGTAAAAATGTAAAACGTAGTTGGCAGCATTCTATTTCAGAAACGCGTGCAATTGAGCTGAAATTTTATATTGACGTATATGGAACACGTGCTTTGCAAATGAAATTATTGTAAAAGAAACTACCACACACGGACTCCGTATTCATTAAAACTTAAAATTAAAAATTAAAACTAGTTAGTAATAAATAAATAATAACTATTGTAGAATTTTGCATGGAATTATATTCAATTGTTCAGTTATGTTGTCAAATAGTGCGCAAGATAGGTCGCTTATTTGCCATGGCCTAATATGATCGAAATGTATTTGTAAAACTGAATGTGTACATAGATACAGAAATGGCACTATATATACACTACCCAAAAAATAAAAGTAGTATTACAAGAATACTTCTTGTAATAATCAACTTAGAACTTCAAATGTTCGAGCGAAACTAAAATATGTTTAAGCAGGCGTTGAGCCTGTTTGTTAAACAATAGTTTGACAGTGCACTAAACTTAAAAAGAAGCAATGGCTCAGCAATTAATGTCGATAGAAGTTTGTGGAGCTGTAACTTTACTTGAAGAAGTATATTCACATCGTTATGTTGCCCAACAGCTTGGGGTTGTGCAGGGAACTAGGTGAAAGCTTTGGAAACGATATCGAGAAACAGGTACCGTATCAAGGCGAGCTAGTTCAGGTCGCCAGAGGAAAACTACGGCGGGTACCCATTGTCTGCGGATGCAAGCTCTTCGAAATCTGACACAAACTGCGCGGTACTTGCAAGAAGATCTAGTGGCGACAAGAGGAACAAGAATTAGTGACTAAATAATTCGCAATAGGCTAAGATGGGCTGAGCAAGACGTTCTGTATAAATTGACCAGAGCACATCGTCGAAGAAGATTTGGAGTTTGGAAGAGAACATTTACACTAGTAAGTTCATTTGATTCCTGTTATGTTTAGCGACGAGTCCAAGTTTGTTCTACCAGGTAATGCTAGAGGTGTACAGAGTCTGGAGAATGTTTCATGCCAAAATACAGTGCATGCACTAACAGCTCGATGGTACATTGACGAGATTGTAGAGCCTCAAGTGATTCCAGGAGCCAATGTTGTTGGTCAAAATTTTATTTTCAATTGGATTCGCCCCCATGCAGCACAGACATGAATTCAATCGAACATGTTTGAGATTATTTAGCGAAACGTGTTCGACCACGTCCAAATCCTCCAATTACAAATTTTACTATTTTTATTTTTTGAGTAGTTTATATACATATACTTTAACGAATATTACTCGTAAGTTGATGGAGCTATAACATTTAATCATTCTCGAAACTAATACTTTCGTACACGTAAACATGAATGTAGTCGACCCAAAATGAATTAAAAAAAAATCCAAACTATTGCGATCAGCTGTTGCAATTACGACGATGTATAACTTTAAAACACAATTTCTTCTTACAATATGTCCAATGAATTTGAATTAGATTATAGGATTGAAAGTCTTTAATGCAATTTCGTATGCGGCTGCCAAGTATTCACAGACTAATAATCAGCTACTTAAAACGAAAACCGTACTTTCTGGAGGAATGCATTTATTCAAAAAACCTTAACGTATATAATTCTACAAATAGCTATAGTAACGTCTCCATATTTTTAAATTTAATTTAGGTTATTAGAGTAATCCCCTTTACAGATACAATGTTTATGGGCGAAAATTTCAAATATAACAACAAAATGCGCAACGTATTTATGAATTGTTACATTCAATTTTCATGCCATACAAAAAAAAAGGTGAAAAACAGTAATAGGGAACGAAACTTATGATAATATAAAACAAATGAATCGTGACTGCATATAACAGGGGTGGCCAACCTGCGGCTCGCGAGCCACATACGGCTCTTTGAAGGATTATTAGTTTTCATTTTTGTGCTATTATATTTAAAAAAATTATTATCGTTCCGTATGTGTTTGAAAATGTCTTTTAAATTATTGACAACAAATATGAACGTTGAAACAAATTTCATTTCCATCCAAGTTAAGAATGGTATGACTCATCGAAAACTGTGCGAACGAACATAAAAACATCAAACAGAAAAATATCGAAATTATGGACAAATATAGTCAGAGTGGAGTTTACAAACTTATATGCCCGGATTGCAATATGGAGTACATTGGACAAACAGGAAGAACATTCACACAACGATACAAGGAACACATCAGATCATTCAAGCAAATGAAACAAGACTCAAATTTCGCCAATCACGTTATTAACAATGCACACTCAACGGGCAAGATGGAAAATATAATGCAAATAGTAAAAATAGAAAACAAAGGAAGGAAACTTAACATCATAGAAAATATGGAAATATATAAAGCCAAACAAAATAACACAATAATTAATGAAATATTAACAACACAGATGGAAGCCATATTTTTACCAATAAAAATCATCCAAAGAACGCAAGCAAAAAACAAAAAATAAAACTAAATGCTTCGGTTATGTCAAATTGGTGTGATAGGAATGGCTTGAGACTAAATTGTGTGAAAACCAATTTAATATTGTTTGACCCTATCAATAAATTTTCTGGAGAATCACTACTGGTGCGGTTGAAGGGTCAATCAATTGTTGTCAAGAATGATATAAAGTTTCTAGGCTGCACCGTTGATAGCAGCCTAAACTGGAAAAGCCATATATCGGCACTGTGTAGTAAATTGTGTTCCTCACTTTACGCTCTAAAGAAACTGAGATGTAGTGCAAACACTGAATCTCTTATCTTATTTTATTACGCGCATGCAGTGTCACACCTGCGATATGGAATAATGTTCTGGGGAACTTCTTCTGATTTTAACAGTTTTTATTCTACAAAAAAAAAATTATACGAATCATATTTTCAATGAACAGGTTAGATACTTGTGAGCCTGTGTTTAAGAAAAATAAAATTATGTCACTACCTTCCCTCTATCTCTACGAATGTGCCTTATTTGCAGGGAAAAACCTCGATTCATTCACTCTTAATCGAGATATCAATAAAGTATATGAGACACGAGAGGCAAAAAAATTAGTGTTCCCAAGCACAGAACCTCCACTCTATGAGAGAAGCCCTATTATTCGTCTCTCAAAGTTTTCAATGGCTTGCCTACAGAGATTGCTGAAATGACTGCCTGTAAAAATTATAAAAATGCTCTTAAAATGTATTTTGCGTCTCGCTGTTTTTATTCAGTCCAGTCTTTTTTTGACTAACTGTTTGTAACTTTTATCTATATTGATATTGTGTGTGTGTATATATTATGTACTATGTATTTTGACAATGTCTATATCTAATGAGATCAATTGACAATAAAATTTATTATTATTATTATTATAGTATATATATATATAGTATGTATAAAACAATGGAAGCCGGACACCAAAAACATTTTATTATTAACATAAACATATTTTTTTCCGTAACGTGTACCGTTTTCGAGATATTGAAAAAGGTGATAAGTGTAAACCCTCACTTCCGGTTGAGTGATTGCGTTCAAAATAGGACGTTTTCCTCCTTGCTACATACAAACGTTAAATTTAAAGTTTCAGAGCTTTAGCTATAATCGTTTGGACGCTACAGCGCGCGCACACGCACACACACACACACACACACGCACACACGCACCCATGCACGCACGCACAAACAGACGTCATTCCGAAAATAGTCAGAAACGATTCAGGGGACCTCAAAACGCGTATATCCGTTGAAATCTCGAGGTCGAAATTTTTCATGATTACTATACATAAAGTATAAGTAAGTAAAAACTTGGAAGTTGTAAAGTTTTAGATCCAAATAATGCAGCATTGCACAAAGTTGTTTCGCAAATTCCCATCTCGAGACACAACCGAGCGACGCATACCCGCAATTAATACATCTCTTGAAGATAAATTAAATAATGAATTGAAGAACTGTATTGCATTCAGCTTAGCCCTTGTCGAATCGACATATATCACATATCTTCCGCAATTGGCACTTTTTATACCTTTTGTTTCACCTTCGTTGTTAAAGAAAAATTATTAGATTTTGAAGCACTTCAAGAGTCAACCCGCGGTGTCGATATTAAAAATGATGGAGCTCCGGCAATGCTGGGTAAAAAAGTCGGTCTCATTGGGCTTTTAAGAGATGATTCTCAAATTCCACAATTCATACCGATTCAGTGCATAATTCACCGAAAACATCTTGTTACAAAATATTTAAAATATCCTGATGTTATGAAAACAGTGTTACACATTGTAAATTACATGCGCACCAATGCAATAAATCATCGATAATTCAAAAATTTCCTCGAAGAATTAAAGGACAAAGAACTGAATGACATTAATTTCATTTGCATTGTTAGATGGTTATTTAGCTACAACGTATTAACTCGTTTTGTAGATTTGTTTGATCTGAAAACTGCATTTCTAAAAGAAAAGGAAATAACCTATGCAGAATTAGACGATGACGAGTGATTACAAGAGTTAATGTTTTTGACTGATGGATGTCATGGAACATTTGCAAACACTGAATTTACAATTGCAGGGCAAAGATAAAATAATATCTGAACTCTCACAGTGTATGTTTAGTTTTCAAACTAAATTGCAACTTTTTCAAAAGGACACTAAGAATATAACATTTTGTCATTTTCCTCGAATTAAAAAAAATTGTTGGACGGAATACCAAATTAGTTTTCGAGACTTGAAATATTTTAAATAGTCTCTTGATTTTTTCTGAATCCATTTGCAATTAACATAATTAACAGAATTAATAGAGATGCAAGAAGATCTACTATTAAAATATAAGTCGAGGTCGATTTATGAATTTTGGAAATGTGTACCAGAATCGAAGAATCCTGAATTAAAAAACGCTGCTTGTCGAATTATTTCAACATTCCGAAGAACATACTTATATGAATTCCACTTTAAAATTCGTGAAATCCAAACACCGATCAGTATTAACTAACCAGCATCTCAAAGAATTACCGAGAAGTGCTGTCAGCAATTATTCACCAAATTTTAAAGAATTATCAAGAGAAGTAAAATAAATGTGTTTAATTTTTAATATTTAAATTCAATACACATATTTTGTACTTTTATTTATATATTTTCATAATTTGTGTAATTTTTTTTTAATATTTTTTGCATACCTTTTAAATGCGTATTTAATAGGGCCTCGCGAAAAATTTCAAATTTTGAAAAATGGCTCGGATATCAAGGAGCTTGGCCACCCCTGGCATATAACGTGACTTAAAAATATCAGGGTTACGTTTATATAATTATATAATTCCTACATACATTTAATTGATACGTTATGGTGAACCGAAATAAAAATAAAATTTATAACAAATCAAAAGTATCCCCACATGAGAAAAGTAGTCAGCACTATGGGGATTATTGTATTGCGTGATTATCAGTAGTAGTAATAGCAATAGTAGTAACAGTATGTAGTACTTTACCTTTTTCATTTTGTTCTTCGACGGTTAAATCATCCCAATGCTTAAACATGGCAGCAGCAACTTGATGCCATAATCTCGCTTTTAAATCCCTATTACGGTAGCTTTTTAATTTGATATTATATAAAGCAGGATGCTTCTCTATTTCGCTTATAAATTTCTCGGTATCAAACATTACAGCGTTCCACCCACGGCGTATATACTTCGAATACTGATCAATTTATATTTCCAACATGCAGCGCTAGCGTGTCGAACGCGACGTGTCGCCCCCCTGACGGTTCTGGTAGCGCGCGTATCGCGCTTGCCTAGACGGATCAATTTAGTTTCATGTGCGCGGAATAGCGGGTTGCTCGCGACGTGTTGCACGCTCATCTCCCCATGACCTAATGAATTTTTATTAAGAAGCTATTGCTATTGGGCAATAGTGTGATATTTCTTCTGCCGAACAGAAAACATGTAGTTCCAGAGCATATCCTACATTCCTTGTTCATATCATTGTATATATTATTGCAAATCCAGCCTTTGGATAAAATTTTACATTATTTTGCAACAACCTAGTTACGTCGCCACCATCGATTGGGAAGCCAATCTATGTGAGCGCTAGTGCCAAATTGCTACTTACAATAATACATCTTTATTAATGGTTTGAACCTTTGCTACTTACAGATTACTGATCAAATAAAGTTAACTGGCGCATTCAGACGTCTCCAGCTGTTGAGTTTCTTAACAAATAGAGGCGATTGATATATGCTGCCTTTGATTAATTGAGTTTATCGTGAATATCTAAAACTAATTATAATTTTCACGTGTAGAAATATATTTAAGGGTTTTATTTCGTATGTTTAAATTCCAAATAATTACAAATTTACAGTAATGTATAATTGTTCTTTTTTCATACAATCAGCAGCTTGCAGTCATTCTATTTTTGCGTTTGAAATTTCATTATTCCGGCAAGTGGTTATCCTGGTCGAAAAGCTTGTTCCCTGTTCCATTTATGACAGAAATATCATATCATATATTTTTAGTTTTTATGACATAATTGGCCGAAGCTCTTGGTGAAGGAGTAGATAAATAAAATCAGATGTACGTACCAACAGCGTTATCAACTCCTCCGTTATTAAACTTTGTGCGTACGTTTTACGAAAAACAACTTATTCCCATTTCACAAAATACACAATTTGTTATTCATAAAATAAAAAATAAAAAAATAAAAAACAAACAAAAGAATACATTTAAAATAAAATTAAGTATAAGGCGTGGACTCGACCTTGGACTTGCTGATTGAATTGTGGATTTGACTTGGGCTTGACCACGGGCCTAAATTTAGGACTTAACCTTCGTGCTTTATATTGGATATATTCATCTATGTACACGAATAAAAACTACTGGCCTTTTACACTATAAACCAGGAGAAAATAAGCAGATGGCAGAAAGTTAATACTGAAGAGAAAGTTATAGAGGAGTATATTTGCCCCAAAGTTTTGGAAACTGCTAAAATTACTACTGCAACAGAGGGGCGTCATGATTATGTACACGAGTCCTAAAGCAGCTCATCATTCTCATCAGTATCTTCAAGTGCATCTAAAGAGCGCTCTGATTTGAACGAAAATGCTGAGGAAACTACAGATGACGCTTTAGAATATATTGCAGGACACCTTCCCAAAAAATATACGACTGTTCTTTCAAATTTGGGCGACTTCACTTACAAAATCAACACAGAGCATTATTATACCATTCCTTCTTGGGTACAACAGTTATCATGTGGAGGTCTTGTAAAACCATCGGAGCACTTTGCAAAAAAAGTTAAGAAATGATCTCAGCATAGTGAATCATTTCGTAAAGGATAGGTGGTGGTACAAAATTTGGCAAAGAAAATCTTCAAAAGGGAAACAACTATACCAGTTAAGTTGATTAAAGATTTTTGCAAGCTAAGGTTAATAATTAGGATGAATTTCAGAAATTTAAAAGCCAAATTAACAAATAGCCTGAAAAGAAAAATTCCACAGGACGACATAATAAAAAAAATAGAAAGTTAAATAAAATTGTTAATTAAATTTTGTGATGCGTAATATTTTCTACATGTATTTCTTTCTACGCATTCTTATTATTATTTTACGACCATATATTTTTTATATTTTTGTCTAGTACCTACTATACGTTTCCGTTTTTTCTTTTTTTGATAAAGTAATCATTAGGGACTTTTTATTTAGTCCATTGAATCTAGCAACATTTCTCTTGTTTTGAAACATTTTTGGTATTTTAGATATTTTTTTATTGACAATTTTGATCAATCAATTATCAACTTTAATTTGACATTGTCAGTAGTAAAATATCAACTGCCTCTTCCAATAACTGAACACCCAAATAATCTCTATCAAATAGAACATTTCTCTGATAAGTCCGTATACATTCTTGTAATGAACCACTTTAAAACTTATTTATAAAAACCAACCTAGCAAGTTCTGACGGACCTAATTTACCCATTCAACAACGAAAAACGCTATCCCCGTTAGACGCTGCAGCTTAAATTAAAACGAAATAGTTACTAATGTTACCAGCTGTAGTAAATATTATATATTCTAAAATATGTGAATATGCCATTTTTTCAAAATAAATAAATTAAATGCAGCAGATTTTATTTTCCCATCCGTGCGTTTGAATCGATTTAAATAGCCAAGTTGCGAAGTTAAGGCTGCACCTACATCACAATTAGTCACAGTAAGCAATAGTTTGCACGGACAGATTGAGGCCATCTAGCAATCCTGTCATTGTTTACTATTCTTGATACTTAACACTTCTACTGGTGTGTTTTGACGTGACGAGATAGATATCGTTTACTTGTGCAGCGTTTCTTGCAACTTCACATCTATAATTTCTGTGTTTTAACAGGTACCAATAGATTTAGTTTCGTTGTGAAGCATTTTTTGCAAATTTCATATTTGTAATTTGTTTATCGTGAAAGATAGTGTTTACTTACGAAGAATTTCTTGCAAACTTTATTTCCCGGAGTGTATTTTGACGTGACGAGTTAGATAGTCTTTGGTTGTGAAGCATTTCCTGCAAACTTCACATTTGTATTCTTTTTCCAAGTGTGTTTGGATGTGATGTAATAGATGTTGTTTCAAGGTGAAGCATTTCAGCACACTTCACATTTATAATTTTTTCGCTGCTGTGTATTTTGATGTGTCTTGCTAGATGTGATGGCGATGTGAAACATTTTCCGCAAACTTCACATTCGTATATTTTTTTGCTGATGTGTGTTTTGAGGTGATAGAATAGATGTTTTCTCGTTGTGAAGCATTTCTTGCAAACTTCACAATTATAATTTCTTTCTCCGGGGTGTGTCTTCTCGTGTCTGTACAGATCGTCTTTCGTTGCGAAACATTTATTGCAAACTTCACATTTGTAATTTCTTTCCGTGGTGTGTCTTTCAACGTGTCGAAATAGGTTTTGTTTTGTTGTGAAGCATTTGTTGCAAACTTCACATATGTAATTTGCTTCGCCAGTGTGTGCTTCGACGTGATCAGATAGATATTCTTTACTTGTAAAGTATTTCTTGCAAACTTCACATCGATGATTTCTCCCTCCAAAGTGTACTTTAATGTGTTGTGATAAAATGTATTTCGTTGTGAAGCATCTGTTGCAAACTTCACATCTATAATTTCTCTCTCCGGCGTGTATTTTGACGTGTTCCGATAGAAATCTTTTCATTGTGAAGCATATGTTGCAAACTTCACATCTATAATTTCTCTCTCCAGTATGTCTTTTGATGTGTCTCGACAGACTTTGTTTCAGTGTGAAGCATTTTTTGCAAATTTCACATGTGTAGTTAATTTTACCGATGTGCGTTTTCACGTGACACTGATGAAATTCCTTCGTTGCAAATGACTTTGTGCAACTGTTGCATTTGTAATTGCCTTCATTCGGGCACATAAAATCTTTTATTTGACAAATCGTTGTACCAAGATCGTCTTGATTTCTTTCTTCAGAGGGTAATTTATTAGAATCCGATATAACTTCTCTTATTGTGGTGTTCAACGAATCATCGCCGTCGTCACTGAGATCCAATTTGATTCTGATATCATTAGGTGCAATTCCAGTGCGTGAAACCTCAAATGTCTCTTCCTTCACGGTAGCAGCATCCTCCATTTCTTCATGGCCAACATCAGTGGGAGAATATGAATAGCAAGAGTGCAGATTTGGTAATAAAATTGTACACTCCAACGCTTCAGATTTTACTTCCATAACCAAGTCGAAATCTTTAACATTAATCTCCATTTTATCTGTGGAAAATGTTTAAATAAACACATAGTATAGGAGAGCAAATTCCAGTAAGGAATCGACAGTTACATATTTTAAGTGAGATTTCAGACCTTTTTCGGGTGGTGTTTAACTTTTCTGTGAGACAATATTTTTGTTCTAATTATATTTAATGTTCTTTCACCTACAATAATATATGTGTGACGAAATCAAAGATCAGGAGGAAGGCCAGGAATCCAAAAAGTGCCTCATATTTTAGCAATAGGTGGATTTTATATCATCCAAAAGTGTTTGTAAACAAAATGCCTAGTGGCAACTTGCCACTAGTTGCGTAGTTTTTTTGTACGGTACCTATTAAAGTCTTTTCTAAACTGCACATTGTTGTTAGTTAGCTCTATTCTACTTACAGAAAATGGTAATGTTAAACGATCGTTGACTACTTTCGTACACAAGCGTCTGCTATAACCTAACAACAATGATGGCGATCCATCTGTGTTGCCAACGACAGAATTACAAAAATCACTGAACTTATACTTACAACTCTCCCTAGCAAACATGCATTGAAGTCTATACGTTAGTGCAGAGCTCAATGCAAATATGAGAGTCGGAAAATATGCGAAAAACTACAAAAATTTTATTTAAAATATTTTAAGTATTTTTTATATGCTTATATAATAGAATACTTAATTTCTTCATTTCGTTATTAAACTTTAAATTGTGACATAAGTTTATTGCAACACTATCTTTTAATTTTACCGTCGAAATACTTTTTAACCTGGATGTACGTTGAAAAGCAGTGCCGCTCTCGCCACGCCCCCTCAGCTATCATGTTTCCTAAGGCGAGCTGTAGTTATACTCTCTTTTCGAAAAAAAATTTCAAATTAAAGTTGTTTAAAGTTTCAAATGAAACGTTATTCTCTTTTAAATATATCTAGTATTTAAAGGATGGATTTAATTTAGGTAATAAGGTAGCATAATAATTTGTCCAATTTTCGTTTTTTTCTCGACTTTATTTGCTTTGATTGTATTTTCGTTATTTTATATCTTTAGATTTAGTTTTCACTTCTTTTGATTTGTTTCACTTTTCTTGTTTTATCCCTCATTGATTTTTCCATTTTTATTTTAGCAGAATATGATAATATTTTATTTATAGGTCTATTATGCCGAATATTATTTTTAGGGGACAATATTATTAGAGCAATATTTCTAATAAAATATTCAAAATTAAATTTCTTTAATAGAATAATATTATATTATTCGATTTTTTTTAGTAAATGGCATAATTAATAAAATGTAATGTATTAGCGATAGATTGTAAATGGCATAGGCAATAAAAATATCATTCAGGTTACATAAATGAATTGGCAGTGCAAAATTATTTGGATCTCATAACAAGTAAGGATTAAGTAATACAAGAGTCAGAATAGTTAATATAATATAGATATAATAGAAGTCCAAATAAGTTATCAATATTTCTATTTAATCCTATAGGATTGTTAGAGCCTTTTGATGAAGAAATAAGAGGTTATTAAAGCAGGTAAATGTAAAAGACAATGTAAGGTGAAATATCCTCCTCAGTATTGTATAATTGTATTTCTTGGATAGGGGATGTCAAATAATAAATTAGTAATAACTATAGCCATAAATGAATAACTAATAAGATGTCGCATCAATGTACTCCAAATAATGGTATATTTTTGATCTGCAAAATACATCTGAAATACATCTCGCTTTTGCTGTTTAGTCGAACATATTTAGAAACAAAACATATGCAATAAATAAAGACTGGCGAGGGTGCATTTTTGTAGTTTTGCGACATGCTACTGTCACAGTGGCCAATAAGTTAAAAAGAACGCTTTAGAAGCGGTATGCGATAAGTGTTTCGGATAACCAAACTAATATCGCCGTCACGTGCGTTTTTTACCTGCTGTGAATGTGAGGTTTTCCAATAACACGCAAATATAAGAGTATACTAGAATAGAGTCTACTTGAAATTCGAAAATAAACTGCCTATCCTTTAAAATTAATTTTTAATTTATCATTTAAAAATTTATAAGCGGAGGATTTTTATTCTTCTTGGTTTTATAAATCAATCAAAATTTCTCCACGTAACACAATCATAGGGTACCTTTAAATTTTCTTATCCTTAGATAAATTCCCATCGAACTGGCGCAATCGCGATGATAAGTACAAAATATAGAAATGAAATCTTTAAAATGCACGTACTTAGTTCTTAGTTCTTACATATCTTCATCTTTCTTACAGGAAATCTGGACCTTCACAACTTGTCTCCGTCAAAATTAAAAAGTAAAAGATTTTGTAGCGAACATTTTGAAGAGGGTGAAGAGGTGAAAACTTTTAATGAAAACACCACATTAAAATTCCCTCAAAAGCCTCAATCAGTTTCAACAATTCGGGCAAACACGCCACCCCTAGAAATTAAAAAACAAAGAAGTGATAGGAAATGTGAACGTGCAATTGGGCACCACATTGATGCACCACCTCACACAGACCCGCCCACCCCGCAATCGGCAAAAATTTCACCGACCTTGGTGTCTTTATTAAACTGCGACTTCTCGCCCGAAGTCGTTTATCGCAGAAGTCGTCGCACGCGCTCCGCAAGGGCTCTAACATTTGATGATACTGTTGCCACTCCCAGAGAGAAAACATACTAAAATTAGTTCAATTTCAGATGAGGAAAATTCGTCAACTACGGTACAAAATTAATTAGTTAAATAAAAAAATAAGATGATGTCACGCAAAGCGCCACCTTCTACTACTAATCAAGTGCTCATCGATATGCAGACTCTGAGAAAACGCAGCTGAATTGATAGATTTGTCAAATTCAGTTTATTTTAGATCACCAGCCGCATAACGAAATTTAAGGAAGGAAGTTATTGTTTTACCTCATATATCTACTATCCGCTAATGCTACTACCGATTTTGTTAGTTTTGTTAACAATTGATTTGATGATTTAGCATGATTTTAGCATAGTGTTCCAAACAACCTCCAGATATAGAGTTCCAATGTCAGCCGAAAACGAGCACGTTGTAATAATATTGGAACAAGCCCTCAAAGTGCTTCCACAGCTAGCTAAACTTGATGGAAGGGTTCCATCGTGCTTTACAGGTTTAATTCTATCAATTAAATCTGTGCTTCTTTTATATAGAGATTTAAGACAACAAAGTTTCATTGAATATCTTATGACTAGACGCTTATGCCAAGACCCCTTGACAAAATAATCGAAACAACTCATCACAATTTCTTTGTCACTTGTACAGAACACAGAAAGTTCTTGACCAATTACTCCATGTTACTTCGACTTATGAAATAAACTACTTGGGAATCTAGGAAAATAAGAATGGCTAGATACCGAAAAACTTCATGGTTACGTATATTAGCCCATAATTAGTATCCACCACATAAACCATGGTTGGTCACTAGTTCATTCCAGATCATAGCGATTTCATACCGATAACTATTTCTTTTCTTATTTGTCCATAAACGTAGAATCTCAACACATGTTTTGTATTTCTATTGAGAAATCCAAGGCTTGTCTTTTATTTCCAGCAGGTGCCCAAAGTAATTTTTGTAAGCCTGATTTACGAACGCCGTCACATTTAAACGGTATTCTTTAAACATATACTCTCCGCGAAGGAAACAAAAATGGTTTGGATCATTCACACAAACTCTTTTTGATGATGCCATATCAAATTATAGTAAGATAACTCAATAATTTTTAAATTAGCAGCAAACAAACCCTGTCAGAAAGAGAATTTTTAGTGATAGCTATAACTCGTAAACAAGAGCTGTTAGGAAGCAAATGGGTACATTTAGAATCAGCGATGTTAAATTAGTAAACGTCATGAGACATAAGACTTTCATCAGTCAAGAAGTGCAATTTTGTTGGCCAGTGCAATCATTAAACCTTGTGTGCAAAATTTATTGATATAAGACAATTATATATATATTAGAAAATTCACAATTAAGGTAGTCCCAAATTTAAATGTAAAATCATTATTTCCAACAAACTTCGATAGACAAAAAGTTAAATTAGTTTGTAATATTTTCAAAGATACGATGAGTAGTGCTTTGAAAACTGTTTATAGACAAACAGGAACAGTAATATTTATAGAAATTATAATTTTTATTATATATATATATATATATATATATATATATATATATATATATATATTATTCAATGCGTTGAGTTCGTTATATATATATATATATATATTAGGGCGGGTCAAATTGTATGGAACGATTTTTTTTTATGAAGCGTATAGCAAAAACGTAATCTATAGGTGGTTCTGAGAAATTTTGCTCAAGAGACCATAGCTCTAAGTCGGATTTGGAGCCCCCCAAAATTTCAAAATAGCAATTTTTCCATATATACCTAGAACAATTTAATTAAATTCGTCAAAAAACCGGATAGAATTATAGTAGATTTCTGAATCTGGGCTTGTTTGAAAGGTATTTTTATCACCTTTCAGAAGCTGTATTGATACCTGTAGAATAAGTCGTCAATGGCAGCATTGTTCAATTGAACAACTTTGTAACACTGAATAATGACGTTACAAAATAATGACTTTTACCTACACTAAACGTTGCCAAGCTTGCTTTTCCTTCTTCCTTAATCGTTCACCATGCAATGCGCACGCAGTTTGCCAAAATACTTAAATAAAAACTCGGTAATCACAATACCAATATTTTTTTTATTTTAAGATTTAGTGTGACACAATCAAAGAGTGCAGTGATAATATCAAAGTTATTATGGATAATCAAGAACCATCAACATCGTCTGATGTGTCTTCACAAATGGAAGCAACAACATCAACAAGTTTTGACTCTAGATTGACTAACATGCCTCATCAAGGTATTGTTGTTTTTGGTTTATCAAGTGATTTAAATGATCTTAGTTTGCCTTCTAAATGTGACATTTTAAAAAATTATTTTTTTTAAGTGATCGTGTTAAATTTGAAAACAAAATGTTCTCGTATAAAACTTTTACTCCTCACGTAACAGATAAATTGATCCAAATTTTGTGTAAATTAAATATTGAAATCATTAATAGAAAGAGTGTTTTAAAAAAATTAACTGGTTTGCTTGATGAATACCAGAAACATGTACAACATAGAAACAAAAGAGATGAATTTAAAGCATTTGTTGATTCAATAAACGAATTATTTTATATTGGCAAATGTAATTGCAAATTAAAAACAACAGAATGCTCGTGTGGATTGATTCCAGAACATCTAAAAGAATTTATGATGGACCAGCATAATGATAGAAAATTCACAATACCTGAATATAGGGAAGACGTTGAAGAAGTAGCTACAACAATACCAACACTTACAACTGGTACCGATGATCCAAGTTACGAATCACCTGAATTACACATGGATGAAGATGAAAATGAAGCAACAACAGAAGTTCCAGAAGCAACTGTTCAAATGAGACGAGGTCATTATACTCAAAGATACGATGCCTTAAATTTTGCTATGATGTGTGATAGATTCGGTGTTTCATATAGAGTCGCTTCATGTTTAGCTACAGCTTTATTCGAAGATATAAATTTTAGAGATATTCATGGTAATCTTGTTATTATGCATAAATCAAAAGTGGCTAGATAAAAAGTTAAATCTAGAGATGCAGTGCTTCGTACACGACATACAAATTCTTCCATAACTGCATTCTCTTTCGATGGTAAAAAAAAATGACTCATGACCACAGAGAAAATTAATGACAAATTTCATACCACTATGGTAAAAGAACCGCATTTAGTTGTTCTGAAAGAGCCCTATAATGAGTTACTTGGATATGTAAATTTGGGTAGTCAAGAAGATGCAAAAACCAAACACAGAAAACTGAATGAATTTTTCAACAATAAAACATTAACAGTTGATCAATTAATTGGCATATGCAGTGATGGTGAGCCAGCAAATACTGGAACAGAAAATGGTGTTTTACGATTATTTGAAAAACAGTTAAATAGACCAATTCACTGGTTTATATGTCTGCTTCATTTCAATGAACTGCCATTTCGTCATTTATATGAAGCATTGGACAAAACAGTCACCAGTGGACCACGAGCAGCAAGTGGAAAGTTATTCAAAGCTATTCAAGAATGTGAGAAATTGCAGGTATGTAACACTTTATTTTATTTAATATCATCATTTATTATCATTATTTATTGTCATTATTTTACTTTTTCGATTGGGATAAAGTTAAAATAAAATAATTGCATTTTAATTGATCTAAGCATTTCATTTTTCAGGTAGTAGCTGATTTTGATCCAATACCACTGGAGAGTATGCCTGCAATGATGGATCATGAAAATGAGCTCGAACTATCAACAAATGTTAAATATTTATATCAAATAGCTAAAGCAATTTCGAATGGTATTGTTCCAGTTGATTTAGTTAACATTAAACCAGGACCAATTACACATTCTCGTTGGTTAACCAAAGCAAGTAGATTACTACGATTATATGTAACAACTAATACACCATCGACCAATTTAAAAATTTTGGCAGTTTATATTATTACAGTTTATGTGCCAATGTACTTCAATGTGAAGTTTTATAACTCTGTTGTGTACGGCAGTGCACTTTTATTAAAATTTATACGTTGGACTCGAAAAAAATCAAAGAAAATTCAGAATTTATTAGTTAAAAGTTCATTTTAGGCTATTTTTCGACAAAAAATTCCTAATATCTCTACTAAAAATAAAAAAAATATATTGGTATCAATACAGATTCTGAAAGGTGATAAAAATACCTTTCAAACAAGCCCATATTGAGAAATCTACTATAATGCTATCCGATTTTATGACGAATTTAATTAAATTATTCTATGTATATATGGAAAAATATATATTTTGAAATTTTGGGGGGCTCCAAATCCGACTTAGAGCTATGGTCTCTTGAGCAAAATTTCTCAGAATCACCTATAGATTACGTTTTTGCTATACGCTTCATCAAAAAAAAAATTAACCCGCCCTAATATATATATATATATATATATATATATAAATTAAAAATGTATATTGTCAAATCTGACAGCAAAATGTAAAATTTACACGAAAGATGGTCTAATCGTACACCTCAATGGTGTAGTGAATATTAATTAAAACAGGTCCATGAAGACTAACTGGTGGATCGCTAGACAATATTGTTTCAGGGTTATTACCCTTCGTCAGTAGTGATTACCAACAACAACTAAGGTTCTTGGTAATCGCTACTGACGAAGGGTAATAACCCTGAAACAATATTGTCTAGCGATCCACCAGTTAGTCTTCATGGACCTGTTTTAATTAATGTTCACTACACCATTGAGGTGTAAGATTAGACCATCTTTCGTATATATATAAAGTTGAAATTTTGTTCTTAACCTGGTCGTTTGATATGAAGTTGGTTTTTCTTTCTTGGGCATGCAGGTTTCTTTTTATTGAAATAATAATCCGAATGGTTTTAAATACATTTTATATTTCGGATCGGATCCGATCCTTTATCAAAAATACTTAAATTTTAGAAATACTGGCGTTAAATTGTTGTTTCTGCATCGGAGTAGGAATATTTTTCTATTTTTCATTTTGATGAGTTGTTCTTTGAGATGGGAGATTGTCTTGAAAAGTTTTGTCGTGTGTAATCCATATTGTAGTTGTATATTTCTATAGAAAGTCATGGTTGTTAGGTAATATATAGGTATATATATATATATATATATATATATATATGTTGGTGCGTAAGTTCTCGCGGCTGAAATCTGTGCTTCTTGGTTCTCGGGTTGTGAACCGCGTTGTAGAAATGTTCCCCGAAGGGTCGCTTCGACGTTTCGGCAGAGTCCCATCTGCCATCTTCAGGAAGCTCTTCTAGGTCTCGCTGACTTACAAGAACTGACGTTCGGAGTTACTCGTTGATGCTTATATTCCGGTTTGTCGTTGGGGTTGACTACGCTCGACTGCTTCTTACTTCGGCTCCTGGTTAATGGACCTTGGTGTAGTGGGCGTGTGATGACCTGTGGCGGTTCCTGTGGCGCTGTCCTTTGAACACTGCTTGTACTGTATTGTTGTAATACTGGTCTCCATGTTGCAGGCAATCGTTGGGCATCATCTCGTGTGTTGAGGATTTCTTTCCGTTTCTCTATTTCTATTGCCTCCCGTATTATTCTGCTGGTGAACTGTTCAATGCTAGCTATTGTCCTTGTATTGTCGAAGTCGATTCTGTGTCCTGTGTCTAAGAAATGGCTAGCCAATGACGATGACGAATCTCTTTGTTTTACGGCGCGAATGTGCTCTTGTTTACGGACTTCGATGCGCCTATTGGATTGACCGATGTATGTCTTCTCGCAGTTTCCACATGGTATTTCGTACACTCCCTGCGTTTCTAATTGAATTTTCGTTTTTGGATTCCTCAGCATCGTTTCTATCTTCCTGTATGGTCTGAAAGTTGTATCGATGTTCTGTGTACTAAGGATCCTGTTTATCTTGTCCGTGGTCCCTCTGACATACGGTAGAAAAGCTATGGCTGCTGGTTTTTCTTCTTCCTGGGTTCGTCTGCGGGGTCTGGATGCTCTGAGAATTTCCCGTTTTGAAAATCCGTTGTGCGCCAGTGCTTTGTGTATGTTGTCCATTTCTTTGTTCTTGCTTCTACCATCGGCTATCCTTTCTGATCTGGTTATTAATGTTCTCGCTACCGAGTGCAGTTGTGCCGGGTGGTGGTGTGACTGAGCGTTTAGGTACCTGTTGGTGTGCGTCTTCTTCCTGTATACTGTATGGAAGAGACTCTTGTCGTCTCTTTTCATTACCTGTACGTCCAGGAACAGTAGCTGATTGTCTACTTCCACTTCCATGGTGAAGTTTATAGCTGGGTGTTGCTTGTTAAGGTGCTCCAGAAACCTGTCGAGTTCTTCTCTGCCGTGTGTCCATACAACGAAAGTATCATCCACGTATCTCAGCCACACCTTTGGTGGATGATTTTTCCCTTGGTATAGTTATTTTCTTGGTCTCCTCATCCAGTGGCGATGTTTCAATTTTCTTCTTTGTCGTCTTCTCCAGGTAGGTTGTTGGATCTGTTGCGATGGGTTTGTATGCAGGATCTTCTAGTATGGCGGCCATTTTGTTTTTGTAATCCGCAGAGTTCATCACCACTGTGGCGTTGCCTTTGTCCGCTGGTAATACGATAATGTTCTTGTTGTCTCGCAGCTTCCTCAGTGCGGTGTATTCTTCGTTAGATATGTTTCTTCTTGGTGGTTTCGCTCTTCGTAATGTCGAAGCGATAATATCGATAAATAAAATTTCCATGTGTTGTTTTCTGAGAATAGAAATGAACATCTTATTGCACTGTCGTTTTTATTTATTCGGTATCCGAAAATATTTCTGAATTACGTCGTGCAATATATTATTCCAAACCAATAAAAATATACAAACACATACCTCCAGGAGTTATGCAAACTGCTGATAAATTCTTCTGCGGGCATATTCATATATTGCTTATTGGGGTAGTTTCTGCTCATAAGTGATGCAAAAACTAAGTTGCTTCGATTTATCACAAGTAATATAAATATGTTAATATATAATTTTGTACAACACCCAGAAGCTACAACTTAATTACAAAATTGGATGTTTTTATGAATGTGGTCATTATACGGTATGGCTTAAGAGAAAATAGCACGAATAAGTAGCAGGAGTAAGGTGAATATGATGCGAAGATGCGAAGGCCGCAGACATTGGCCGTCTTACCTAACAGGCTGTCGATGGACATTGAAGCGGATGACATCCTGGGTATGAGGGCTGATACAATGTCTACAATATACAGCTTCGGACTGCCTTACAAAGTCACAGTTCCCACTAGAGACGAATGGGAGCGTAATCAAGTCGCCCTGTTACAGGCAGATTCGAGCTGGTTTACGGATGGCTCTATGACAACTGAAGGAGCAGCGTGTTCTGTCGCAAACCAAGGACTGGATTAGAATTCAGCCTTGGCAAGCATGCATCGATTCAACAGGCAGAAGTCTATGCCATTGAAACGTGCGCAAGAGAGCTATTAAGAAGTCCTCGGCAGCACAGGACAATAAATTTTTTTCTGGCAGCGGAACAGCACTGCAAGTCCTTGCTGACAATCAATGTACGTTGATGTCAACCAGGGACTGCCGCGTAATGCTCTCCCAATTAGGGAGAGTCAACAAGGTTAGCCTGGTCTGGATACCCGGACACGCTGGAATAGAGGGAAACGAAGCAGCCGATTCCCTGGTTCAGAACTGGCTCTTGGGATCACAAGAGCGCTGGCCAGAAGCTCGAATAAGAGCTGGATGGAGCACAAGGTACTGGAATACTGGTAGGAGTGCCAGGGAATGAGACATTCCAAGATAGTACTGAAGGGCCAATCTGCCCTGGCTACTAGGCATAGCTAAGGCATCATATGCATAGGCTGGGAGTGGCTGAGGCAACTGTGTGCCGACTATGCTGTGAAACTGAAGAGACAGCAGAGCACGTTATGTGTGCCTGCCCCGCCGGGGACAAAATCAGGTTCACAGTCTTTGGTGACACAAAACTGGAGCTGGGCGAACTTGACAAAATCTCACCCTCTAAAATCCTCCTTTATTTAAAGAGAATGCGGATCAGTGGAGGGACGATAAATACCCTACTCATTATAACTAAGGTGAATAATAATAAATAATAAATAACTTTGTATGGCATTTACGGCATATTACCCTCTGCATTTGTATTCACATGGCTGTTGCAGGATGGTGCCTGATTAAAATAGGACACCTTCTTTCGATAAATGATAATGCGAACCCATTAATCATTAATTTCATAGGATTTTTGAAGCTTGAAATACACTAACAACTCTTCTATATAAAGGTGCTGATTAAAATCTTACATGTTATTACTTACCCTCACCAATAATAGATATCTTGTAATGAAAAATCTGTACTACTTCCAGAAGTTAGTAAAAAAATTGTAAATATTTTAACTAAAATAAATAACATATGGTTGCAATATTAATTGTTAACATTTTTTTATTGTCGCACTCTTTTGCACAAAATTGTACAAAAGTTTAACACCTTATTTCTCATTAGGTATGGCGGTGCTCGCATCATAGTGACACTAGCCCCTTATAATAATGTAGCTCCACTAGAGCTTACATTCAAAATTACAAACTTAATAAGTAAACTAGTTTATTGATCCAAACCTACAACATATAAAAAATTAAGTACATACATCCAGTGCAATGTGCCAGTAGAACATAAACTCGCAAATCAGAATTACAATTAAAGTAAATTAACAACAATTAAAGTAAAATTCTTATACATTAATTCATGCAAATACTTTCCTTTTTAGTATTAGGAGATTTCGAATATATCATAAAATATATATCTAATATAGAATATACTACGATTTTGTCAACTGGGTAAATCTAGTTTAAATGAATTACACAGCATCAAGCATATTTAGGCAGTAATGTAAGTATAATAGGTATGGAATATCCATAAAGCTACGCTTATAATTCAATGGTCAGTCGCCCTAAAAATCAAACAATGAAACAGTGTAATGTTGAGAGAACTATTTCATGCAAATTACATATAATTTAATATAACATGAATAAACTGGATTAGTGGTGTTGTTTTAGAGGAACAATTGAAAGTACTAAGGCAAAATTAGCATAACACTTGGTGTTTAAATGAATTTGATAAATAAATTTTCACTCACAAAATTTCTGAAGGGCGACAAATTGTATTTTTCAATCAAAGCGTTGCAATAATATAATTTCAGCCAGGCCCGTACCATGTTATTTGAGTTTTAAATTCGGTACACCACGTGTGTTCTAGTAAAAAATAGTTATCAGACCAGCTGCACTATACCACGAATTTATTTTAATAAGTATGTGATTTTCAATTTATATAGTTGCACAATGGCGAAATAAAGCATTAAAGTATACATTGAATTGATTTACAAATTACAAAACAAATTGATATTTCAATGATTGCAAATTTTAATGTGTCATGACTAATTAATCTAAAGCATACATCCTCCACAAAGTTAACTACTTTAAAGGGAACTATCACCATAAGGAAACATTGCAGCTAAAATGTCACTATTGAAATCAAAAACCGCATTTTTAGTATTACAATAAACTTATGGTGTATTTATTTTGATTAATGCTTCATTATTTTAGCCCTTGGAGTCTCTCAAATAACATATTACACACTTGAATAGGCAAATTTTTGTGACTTTGACTAAGCCAGCAAACCTAAAATGCCTATCCAAGTGGTCTAGGCACGCTTCAAAAATAATTCTGATTTAATTAATACAATAATAATATTTATTTAGTTGATCTTCGTGTAGAGTGCCGGTGCGTTTTTCTAGCTGATGCTCCTAACCGAGTCCGTGATCCTCAAAGAATCCCTGTGGGGTTTCCTCCTGAAAAAATAAATTAATATAACGCAATATCAAGCGCTCGTATCTGTGAGATATGAATGTGGATAAATTGTAGATAAAATAATTAAAAAATAAGACGTACCTTACGTAACTCGCGATCCGAATTATCATCACTGATTATCCACGTTCATATTTACGCACAACTTAGTCACTATTCTAAAGTTAATAACAAGCCGGATAAGATACGAAAAATTGCATTAAATAAACAAACCATCAAGAAGCATATACGTTTTATTGACACATTTACAATATTCAAGCTGTTAAAACTACGTCACACAATAAATCTAAGTTAGTTTATGATAAACCCTGTATTAATTACAACATACATTAGACAATTGTTAAATTATAAACAGGTCCAACACCTTATGATAATTTGTACGTGTATACGACTTATGCATTTACGACCAGGTATGGAACGGGGTTTTAATATATGAAATTTTTACATACGTTATAATAATAAATTTGTTTGTTTAAATCTACTCTTTAAATCAAATAAAAATTAAAAGTTGTATTTTTGTTTGTTTGTTTTCTTGAGCGATTCATTGAGGGTTCATTTTGTAGCCTATATGAATATGAAGCTTTCAAGTACCTGTAAATTCTCTAGAAGTTTTTCTATGATTATGAACGTTAGAACAAATTTATTTAAACTTTTCTGTTATCATAACGTTGCCATCCCTGGTTGGAAATTATGAAAATAGAGTTTACATCGATTTAAAAATTCTACATATACACACACAACTAATTAATCTTAAATTTCCGTGCTGGTAGGTTAGATATTAGTGAACAAGACTGGCACCGCTATGTTATTACGAATAAAACGGAAACGCTAACCAATAAAATAATAGGAAGCAAATAAATTACAAATGAACGATGTTTAACCCGGTTCCAAATTCTATCCACAAGAAATTCTAAAACAGCCTACCAGAAAATACTACGGTCACCACAAAAGCAATCCCTCTAAATAGGCACATTACGAAAATTGTTTCGTTCATAAATTCGATTGTCTTAAAATTCCTTGTTGGAGGTACTTCTTCGTAATAAGTTATTAATTTCGATGTATGCACAATTAATGAAAAATTCAATTCCTCTATCATATATTCCAGAAGTAATATAAATATAAAACTACTTGAAAATCAATTCTTTCTGTGTATTAGTTAGAATAGCAAAATACTTCAAAAAAATAAGAGCCATGTTACAATGTTTTGCACAATCTATGAAACTATCGGTTGAAAATTTGTACTTATATATATATATAGGTATAACTAATCCACTGTGGTTAATACTATATAGGTTCTGAAAACTTAATCACATCTTATCACAACGAAAACATTAATAAATGATTTTAAATGCAAGAAACCACAAGCAAATAGTGCAATATTCTTCCACATTTTCGTTAATTTACAAAATACTGTAAATAGAATGATACACATGTACAGTTTTATGTGGAGACATGATGATTTACTAAGCCTACATTCACATTTAAAGTCAACTTTTCATCAGTATCTGACTACTTCTCCCTATAACGATTGTATATTGGAATGTTTTCTTTGAATGCATATGAATTCATAATCGACTCGAAATAGATGATTTTTTTGATGAAATATTCGTTGAATTAATATTGAAACTATGAACTGTATAAGGAAAGCATTTTGTACCTAATGCAGTCAGAAACTCACTATTTGTATAACTCGTCACTGAGGAATTACAATAAGAGTTGCACAGAACTCTTATTAGTGTAGATTACTTATTGTGGAAGAATTTAAACAGCACAATAAAATAATTATGATATGTTATATCTTTCATGATTGGAGAATATTGGGCATTAAATTGGATTGGGTTGGGCCCAATTTTGTCTGGATCTTGAAACAATTAATAAAATATCTGTACTATGAAACTATAAAAAATGGAACGGAAATAAATGTATATTAATAATAAATATATAACCCGAACAGATAAATAGAAAATCGAACAAAAGGTAAGTAATAAGGCAATAGAAATTATAACTAAGTACACATGCATGAATGATGGAATTGCAAAATATCAACAATAGTTTTAAGAGCATTGTTGAGCATTCGTTAAATTTATCTCCGTTTTACTAATTTCAGTTGGCAGATACCATTCATCTTGCTTGCCAATAACAACTAATTCAATGCACAAGGTAAATCCCCAAGAAATTATGGCAAAGTTAATTTAAAAACAATAACTTGCTAAACAACAGAAAATAATTTAAAATAAATCTTATTAAACTAATAATGATTAATAATTAAGAACACACGATCCTGAAACAATGAAACTCGAAACAACAAAGTGAAACGACAATAAAAGAAAGTATAGAAACAAACAATGAAAATGAAATACCCAAATTAATGAAAGTAAGCAAACGTAATGAAAAGAAAACAAAACAAATTGAAACCTAAAAATATTATCCGTTCAAAAATTGAAAATAAATAGAAGTAACGAATACTGTGCCTGCCATCTACACTAGCATTTTCCTTTCTGTATAGAGTAAATCGACGAATTTATAAAAGGTCTTTTTACATCCATGAATTATGTACATCAATTTTACTAAATATAAGTCGTACACGAAAATATGGAAGAAATTTGCATTACATGAAATTAATATCTAGATGAAATACACGTTGATCATTTTGTTATAAAAGACTAGTTTTCGATGTAGTTTTAAAAATGTGTGCCTTCAAATGTGAGCAATCTTACACCTATGTACATTTATCCTCGGTTTGACGTTACAAGTTAGTTTAAGGTATAAAATGCGCCCGTTAAGATGATATGTGGCTGGTGTTCCAATTAGAGAAGACCAATGTCCCTCAAAGCTCCTTCCACAGCTTCGTCCTTTAGAGAACAATAGAAGTACTAACTACATCAGACCGCTATCTCTACAGCAAGCACATTGTTTATATACAAACATTCGACTGACCACAAACCATATTATTCATTTATTTCGCTCCGCAATCATCAATATCAAAATGACACATTTTTTAGAAAATTACTCCTACATTATACAATTCGTATATAATAGATACATATGCATATGGGAAAATTATAAAAAGTATTCCATTAGCTAACGTTTCGCGTTAATAATTTAAAAATAATTAATCACATATTTTAAAAAATATAGAACCAATAGATTAACATAAAACACTTTTAAAACGTCATAAAATTAAATTAATAGTCGCGAACAATCACAACTGGTCAAAATATTACTCAGAAATTGGTCCTATACGCCGTATATTTTAAACGAAAACGGGTGTCATTAAATGTGTTTCAGTAGCTCTGATGAACCTGTAAATTATTGAAGCGGGACAATATGGAATAGTTTTTATCACTTTCCTATGTTGACCTCTACCGAAGAACTATACCAAAGAATTTAAAAGGGAAGAACATGTTAATATATACATTTAAACATAAAATTTGGTTGTATAAAATAGTAGCGATTGCCAAAAATACAAAATTAAATTGATTTAGTTTTCTATGCGTAAGTTATTGACACTTTTAATTCCGCATGAGTTCCATTGCTTCAGAAATGTTTAAATTACAAAAAGTTACAGAACTTTGTTGCAGAAGACCTTTTATAATATAAACATTTTTGAAGCAATTGAAGACCACTAGACAATCAAATCTTCAACTAAAAATATTCGATGGTGTCTACTTAAAAAGGGGTCTAATGAAAATACACAAAGTGGCGCATGAAAGAATTGGAACTGGTATGTTATCAGATACGCAGGAGGGGGGGGGTATGAACGAACTCCTACAGGACATTTATAGGAGAACTTGATCAGGGGACAGAATAGGTAGGAGACTCAGAGAGGATCAGGACTTATATGTAGGAAAATTGTATGACGGCATTCCAAACTGCTGTGAGAAGAGTGTATTCATTATATTGATATGGGAGTGGAAACATGGGAAGTAAATAAGGGGGAGAGACTGGACAAAATGTTCATTGTCCTGAGATAGGTTTAGAATTAGATTACTGATATAAACTATAAGAAGGGTGTGAGGTATGAGACAAATGTCACAGGAAGAACGGGTCGACTCGTGGAACAGATATAGAAATGAAGAAATGAGTGAAAAGAAGATGGAACTCTTGAGGTGGGTTTAGCGTTTGAAAGTGGCGGAAATATCGATGGATCTGAAGGGCCAAACGCGATATGATAAGATCATCGTGAAGATCAATGGTTATATGCGTGTATGGGTTATTTGAACGGAAGAGGAGGGAATACGTTGGATGGGTGTATGTGGAGTACAAAGAGACGTTTGATGCATTGGATCGACGAATGCGAGTGAATGAAAATAGGAAATGACGTTTGAAAGGGTAGTACAAACTGATGGGAGGGATAGGACTGAAGATAAGGATATGGTGATGAAAAACAAGAATTGCACGGATCTCAATATGCTATCTCCCCCCCTCATATGAGACCAATATGTGGAAACTACTTATAGAATAAATTCATTAATGATATTTTGTAAACTGATAAAACAGGTCAACTTTTATTTCAAATTACTGAACCTATTTGTGACTTCATCTCATTCAGTCATAGACGTTTTTTATAAATGGAATGTTATATATTTTATTATTTTTATAAATTTGAAGACAGTACTATTAAAATCCTTTTCAATGAACCTACACTCCTTAACTCTATTTTCAATAGTTCTAGAGCTTTGTAGACTTTATGCTCGAACAACAACAATGAAAAAACGTTAAAGTTTACTGTATTTTTATTACTACTTTTCTTGTATTCTAAGGTGTTACCAATTTAATTATAGAGTTTTTTTGTGGTGAGTTTTCTTTTTAATATTTTTGCTGCGACACATTTTAGCCTTTGTATCCAAAATTGACCCACACAAATTTGAAAAGTTGGTCTTGCTAAACCTACTTTTGTTCTTGACGACATCAAAATAAAAGTTCTCCTCAGTATTGCAGAAAATCCAACATCTACGTTAAGACAAGTAGCTTTGGAAAATGGCATAAGCCATACAACCGTATTAAAATGTTTTAAAAGAGAGAAGACGGAAGATGATCCATTCCGCCATCTTCAATTTTGTGGTTTGTTGTACAGAATGAAACATCTTTAAATGGCATAATATTTTCTGACGAATCTACATTTACTCCAAATTGAGAAGTAAACCGTCAGAATTGGGTTACCACGAATCCTCATTGGATGCGCGAAAAGCCCACCCAACGCCCAGAAAAAGTAAATACTCAGGCAGGCATACTCAATGATCGCATGTTAGATACCATTTTTATTGTTGGCAATCTTACTGGAGAAACATATCTAAATCTAATGGACAAACTTGTTCCAGCCTTAGCAGCTTTATATCCAGATCCTAAAGATTCAGATATATCTCGGAACACATTATGGATTCAGCAAGATGGAGCACTATTCGCTTTGTGTTTGACAGCATTTAAATCAAGTTTTTCCAAGTAGATGGAGGAGAGAGATGCATCTTTTAAAGTTTTAAAAATAAAACCTAATAATAGAAACTAGCAATATTACACTTGGAAGTTTAAACAATGTTAAAGAAGAGTTTTATTTTATATTAGGCGTTTGCCAATAAGAGAATGTAGAACACTTTGCTATGTTAGTGACGAATTAAGTTAAGTTGTTTGTAATCCTATTACGTAATACATTTTTGCCCGTTTTGTGATGTTTAGGTACAGTATTTGTTGATTAGAAAAAATGTGATTGTTCAAGAACTATTGCAGATAAAGACATCACATATGATTTATTACAAAGGTTAGTACAATTCAAAACTATTATTATTATTAAAATTATTACATTTCATTAAAAAAAAATTAGTGTGATAAGTAAAGCAAATAATAATAAAATAAGCATTATGAAAAATAAAAATTGACCTGTTTCTGTCACTAGTTTTGCAATTACTCAATTATGATGTTTGTCTTTTGTTTTATTTCCAGTTCCTTTTTCCTTTCGTTAGTTTTCTAATATTTTTCATTTTCGTTTATTATTTTTGGCTTTATCCCTACCCCTGGCTATATATTTGGCGTTGATTGTGATTTATTTTCGTTTGGTTTTTTTGTTTCCTTTTTGATAGTATTTACATTTGTTTGCGTCGTTTTATTTTCTTTCATATTTTAAATTGTTTGGAGCTGCACCATTAATTTGCGCGCATTGTTACAAATGACCAACGACGGAAAATTAAACAATGAAACGAAGTTTAAAAAGTGATCGTATTAATCAAATTAATGCAGAGTTAACAAAATCAAACAAATGAAAAAACTAAAAAAAAAATACATGATGAATGTGAACAAACATGAACTAAATGAGAGTGACATTTTAAATTAAAAATAAAGAAATACAAACAAATACAATAAAAAACAAATTAATTGGAATAGAACAAATGAAAAAAAAACATACATATAAAACGGAATTAAATAAAAGTTGAATGAAAATAATAGTGAAACAAACAGTGCACTAATGAAATTCTAAAAATATAATCCGTGTAAAACAATAAAACGTAATATATTTACAAATAAAACGAAATCTCCCAAGAAATAAAATTCATTTACTAAAAATACCTAAACAGTTGGAGAGATAATTATTGTATTCATTACGTATTATATAACTTAATAATTTAATATATTTTTTTTAATGAATGGGATAGTACAAAAGCATTTTGGTTTTTTAATGTATTTATGAACGTTTAGACAACGCTTTGTATTGTAGTTAGCCTGATACTGCAAAGTTTATGCTTTGTTGTTTTATTCATACTTTTAGCAAGGTAGGTAGCAGACTCAACAACGCTTTAAGATAATTTTGAAAACAGACCATAGGAACACTTGTAGTGTATCCATTTTGCTACATAAGAGCTTATAACTGTTATATGCCTGCTGTTAAGATAAAATTTCTTCATCAAAATTTTTATAAAAATGTATACAGAACATTATGCACATTCTTATAAAACTTCAGCGGTTAATTGGGTATGAAAGGTACCAGGCATTAATAGCTATTGTTTTTAAGTTATAACCTGAAAATTTGGTTTATTTATATATAAATAACATAGTAAATAGTTACGATAGATTGGTTGCCCAACGAGGCTTAACCTTTTAATGCAAGTAGTATTAAGCAATAATGGCTAAGGTATTTATCAGGTGTTTACTAAAAAAATCTCATGCAATCAAAGGGTTAATACATGCAAATCAAAGAAAACAAACATAACACGTACCAAACTAAATGATCACAAAAGGGTTAATAAGCAAAAAATAGAGTTATAAGGCACAAACACAGAAAAATAATTAAATAAATGAAAGTAAAATATTGGAAATAAGGAATGAAAATAAAATGTAATTAAATTAGAACAAATAAAAGATATATCACGAAAATTAAAGCAAATGAAATGAAAGTGCATTGAAGCAAATTAAAAGAGAACCTCAACAATATATGATAAATTATGTGCCTTCAAGGAAAATATTAAGTAAACGAATTAAAAACAGAGACCATAATAAAATCCAATTAATGAAAATAAGTATCAACTGTAGCTACCGAAATGAAAAAATAACAAAAAATTAAGTGAACCATCTAAAACCAAACAAATGAACCCCAAATACCATTTATTATATATAAAATTATATGAAAAAGGATCCATACACTTTATTTTAATCTGATATACTATTAAATAAGGTTTTTTTATACATTTTAACAAAATCAAATAATTACCGACACAAACTCATTTGTTAATATAAGAATTGGAATTTATTGTTTTATTATATTGAAGTTTAAATTTCATGGTCTTCATCATGTATATTTTGTTATGCTGCATTTCTATAAAACTATGAAGCGCATAAATTACATAAATTAAACTGATTGAATCCATCAATCATGTATATATTACTCAACGAGAAATTCCTTAAGACACCTAAATTTAGTTGCTCTGTGACGGGATCAATTTCAATTCGTACTTAGCCAATAAAAAACCTTATTTCACATTTGTTTAAATTAATTGACACAAAACGTGCACTCAAATGCAAATTAACATTTATACAATGAACAGTAAGCATTTAAAATAGCATTAAACATTTTTAACTGTTTCCCTGTTTTGTTGATTTTCTCAAAACAAGTTCATTGGACGTGCCACATTTCGGTTTTATACCCCTATTTATATAAGTTCACATTATATGAATATATAATGTGAAAAACAAATTATAGAACACTTATTTAAAATCATGTGCTTTTCCAGCAAATGCTAAAAACATTTATTGACATGTATAATTAGGAATGAAAAACACTACAAACTTTGAAGATATTATCTTTACTGGATCACTAGTGGGACATCACTAAAGTTAATTAAAATCAGCTTAATATATGTTCCTAAACCTAGCAGAAAAATAATGAAACGTACCACGGTCAGCAGTGCAAAATTAATTGAAGCAATGTAGACATGGTTCACGACGCAAACGACAATGTACCATTTTTCGGAATGAATTAATGTAAATAAACTCATAACCACATATTCATGTTATAAAAATTAATAAAACATTTAGTTTAATGTTCACAAATATTTCTGACAATTGTTTCAGCTAATAGGCCATTATCGAGCAGTCACAAATACTGAAAATAATAAACGTACAATAAATTTGTGAATATTAAACCAGGGGTTTTTTTGTAATAATTTTTAACAATGTTTCACCTAACGCCAACTGCTTACTCGATGAATGTAATTGCATTTCACAGCTTTTGGTACAAATGTGTCTTTATTCAATTTTCCTATAGAATGTTCGTTAAGCTTTCCATTAACAAAAGACACATATAACTCCAAACTCAATCTTATTAAAAACAGAGCAATTTAGAATTGTTGCGACTTGGGAATAACGATTAATCTTATTAACAAACGTAAATATAATAGCACAATTTCAGATTTCACATAAGTGTCTAGAATGCCGACATAAAGGCACAGAGGTAAGTTAAACGTTACAATAAAGGTAAATATGGCTGGATAAAACTGACATGCTGGTATTATTTTGTCATTGAAAACACGGTCCAATAAAAAACGAGCAGCTGCAAAATATCGTAAAGATAACGTTATCCAGAAGGAAAGTACTGACAATATTAGTGCAATTAGGTAATAACGTTACAGTTCACCTAGAAGGAAAATATTAATATACTGAATCGAAGAATTCATCGTCAAACTCACATTCTTGCCGAATTTTTGACGTTCATGATCAAAATCGAGAGTTCATGAAAAACTATTGTTGTGGAATGTAGGAAGGTAAGTATGATTGTTTTGATACATTTGAAACTTTTGTTATAGAAAATGAAGTGAAGCCAGATATCATTAGTAATTTCCAGTCATCAAATTTTCAGTCATGATTCATATTAAAACTAAATACCGACATAAATTAGGCGTAACAAATTCATTGCGATTGTTGCCAAAAACTGAAGTCTACGCTAAAACTGGCAAGAAATAGGACACAAATACACCCTTCTCATTGAAATATCATATCAAAGTAAGTAAAAATTTCAATTATAACTGCAATATAATGCTACATTTTTTATTGGTTATTAGGTGGGCCCTGAGCTTTGAAATTTTTGTCCTGTCAACTTTAGGAAATTGCCGCTACATATGCTTTTTACAGATGTCAAACAATCAATGAAAAGTCCAAACATAGACTATAAAGTACAGATAAATGGGCATATATCAGGAAGTCAGGACACGGGGATTCATTATCAGCATTACTCTTCAATGTAGTATTGTAGCATAATTTAGCTATAAGAAACACTACAGATACAAATCATGGAATACTTAGATGACTTGGTCATTTTAACAGAAAGCCAAAGATCAATAAAAAGAAAAAACAACATATATGTCACTAAGTAAAGCCCCAAAGCAACAACATACATCTCTTGAAGTGAAAGCGGAGGACACTTTGATAGATTGAACAATTTAGCTCTCTGGGTATAACCGGAACAAATACAGGAGGAAGAACAGAGGCACAAGGGAGAATAACGAAGGGAATGCGAAGTACGTCAATGTTAGAATATGTAATCGAATCAAGGTGGATGTCAATAAGAGCAAAAATAAATATTTATAAACCAATTATTCATTTTGTCCGGAAGTGAAGTATTGAAGATCAACAAACGGGAAGCAGGTGCTGTGGCAATATCGGAAAGGATATTGAGAAGGATATTTATAAAAATTTCAGCAAAAGACAAATGGACATGCAAGACAATTGAAGAACTTACGCATTTGTATGGACAACCGGCAAAAATAAAAATAATAAGAGCACAAAGAATAAGTTGGTTCAGTGTGATGGTGTAGTGGCTAGAAGAAAACGCAAGAACGCAATTGCAAAGCATCGAAGAGGACTTACTGAAATTAGGAATCAGTCAATGGAAGGAACTAGCAAAAAAATAAACAGGAATAGAGGAAATTTTGCAATAAAGCCATGGGCCAAAGGAGCCTGCAAAGCTGAATAATATACATTTATGACATTTTGGCTTCCCGCGTGTTGGATCTTTGATGAACTGTCTGTAGGATGAGCTACAGTTCATCAAAGAACCAACAAACAACGCGAACCAATACCCGGGAAGCCATAATATAAAATTTCGGTCGCGAAAACCTCCAATTAAACAGGTCCATAAAGACTAAATGGTGGACCGTTAGACAATATTGTTTCTGGGTTATTACACTTCGTCAGTAGCGATTACCAAGAACCTTAGTTGTTGAAATATCTTTGTATGTAGTGGATATCAAAATTTCTTGGCGCGAGCCAATCACTCCTAATGACCCACCACAAGACGAAACCCTGTCTACACATTGCTGTGACTAAACAAAGAAAAATATCCAGTGTCAACATATTAAAGGGTTGCTACAATTAAGTTCAAAAATTTCTTATTGAAAATATGTCATGTCAAAAATGAAAATGTAAAATTTACATGGACTTAATCTTACACCAGGTAAAGATTAACTGGTGGATCACTAGACAATATTGTTTCTGTTATTAGACTTTGTCAGTCGTTCTTGTTTAGTTACAGCAATGTATTAGATATGGTTTCGTCTTGTCAGTGGTTCATTAGGTGTGATTGGCTCACACGAGGGAGTTTTGATGGCCACTACATGTAAAGGTATTTCAACAACTAAGGTTCTTGATAATCGCTACTGATGATGTGTAATAACATAAAAACAATATTGCCTAGCGATCCACCAGTTAGTCTTTATAGACCTGTTTAATTAATGTTCATAACACATTTAAGATGTAAGATTAGTCCATCTATTATGTAAATTTAAATTTTTTTGTGATTTTTGACATAACATATTTTCTCTACATATATAAAATTCAAGCATGGCCCAATGCATTTTATAAACAGGACATTACAAAATGATTGTGTTAAATTAATTAACGATGCACAAAATTGTAGAGAAAGTTTTTCATGCAAAAGCACAATAGTATATTGTACAACAAGTGTTGAAAAGTCAAGATTTCACACGAGTTTGCAGGATTGAGCCACAAGCCGAAAGGCGAGTGGCTTAAGCAAACGAGTGTGAAATCGACTTTTCAACACGTGTTTTAAACGATACTTTTCCGACGACCACCATAACAATAAAAATCAAAAGTATATATTGATTAAAGTTTCAGAATTCACAAATGACACATGTTAATAGATGTCAAATTTCATTTGTAACCACGATTGCCCTACCCGTGTTGAAATAGTATATTGTACAACAAGTGTTGAAAAGTCAAGATTTCACACGAGTTTGCAGGATTGAGCCACGAGCCGAAAGGCGAGTGGCTTAAGCAAACGAGTGTGAAATCGACTTTTCAACACGTGTTTTACACGATACTTTTCCGACGACCACCATAACAATAAAAATCAAAAGTATATATTGATTAAAGTTTCAGAATTCACAAATGACACATGTTAATAAATGTCAAATTTCATTGGTAACCACGACTGCACTACCCGTGTAAAAATTGTACTTTCCACACGGCTGACAGCCAATCAGATTGATCGAGTTTACATTTCACACGGGTACTCCCTCCATTCGCAATATCCCACTTTCAGTAACAAAAAACCGTGTACAATTCAATACATTTCACAATGGTCGTCGGAAAATTGTATTTTCAACATGGCTGACAGCCAATCAGATTGATCGATTTTATATTTCACACGGGTACTCCCTCCATTCGCAATATCCCACTTTCAGTAACAAAAAACGGTGTACAATTCAATACATTTCATAATGGTCGTCGGAAAAATTATTTAATGAATCTGACAATGGATCTATACCACAGTCCATATTTGAATTGCTTGATTTATGTTAAATTAGATTTGCACTGCTGAGCATAGTATGATTTCTGCTAGGTACAAGTATATATTAAGCTATTTTTAATTATTAACTTTAGTGCTATCCCACTGCTGATCTAATAAAGAGACTATATTCAAAGCTTATACCTTATTAAGTGTTGTTATGATCCGTTATGATCTAGCCCTTTATGATCGTAACTAGTCATAATAAATGTGAAACCTACATTAAAACTTAGTAAATCAATGCTTAAAGAGGATAGATTCCTGAGAACATCTTATGCAAAGAAACCATCATAATTAATTAACTCGTAGACAAGGTTTACAGTACATCAATGAATATCTCGATTGATGAACAAAATTAATGCACTCTTCTAGCTGCTGCAATCGAATGTTGTATAATTAAGCATGCAACATTAAACAAACAAGATCAGTAGAGGTGAAAACGAAAATATTAGTAAAATATAGTACACAAAAAAGTTAATACAACGCTATACACACATAACTAGTAAATAATCAAATAAACTCTAAAGTGATTAATTGCATTTATTGTAGTTTTTCAATCGTTACATCAAAATAGGAACTAAAACTACTGGCTTCATACAGCTACATGGCGTTATTGAAATTTATTGTCTGATCGTCTCCATCGAAAATGTTACCACAAACACAATTTTATAATTTAATTCTTACAAATGTTATTAACTTTCGGGTTGCTGTTTATTCAAAGGAAGTTTATAAATAGGACATTATCGTTAGTATTAATTAATACGATTTGACGATGTTACATATCACGTTTCGAACATATAGGCATTGTGTATAATATTAATAAAATAACGAGATAAACACTAGTTTGGCACCACTAACACTAACTTTAAGAGGATTTGGGATGTATTAAAACTTTAAATTCATAAATAAAATGTAACAAAATATATACAGGAAATAAACAAGAAAAACACTAAAAACAAGAAACATAAACAATATAACCAGTGACTGGCATCCATAACAATTAGTAAAATTTTGTTACATAAACTCTTTACATTCCACAGAATCAAAACAATTATTAATAAACTAGAAAAGAAGAGTAATCATGCAATGTACAGTATAACAAAAATCTTACCTATATAAATAAATTATTCAATAAACTGAACCCCTTGAACTGTGTGTTATGCACCGTTAAAATTTTTGATACTGAGATGAAGATATAAATTCGTGCATAAATTACTTGTAAAATTGGTTATATTAATGCAAATTTAATTTAGGACGCCCACCCAAAAGCCAGTTATTAGAAGTTAAACACGCTACACTAATAAAAATCAAAATTAACCACGTATTTAAATAATCATTGTTCTCTGAGGAATAAAATCAATGACTGGTACGACAGTAACATAGACACCATTCAAGGGAATACCCTGTTAAAAACTTTACGTTAAGTACGTTATGAAACTCAAACTAACAAAACTAACATAATTGGAGAACATATGGCAAACTGATGACTATTTGTTGTCCTTGGAATGCACAAAATAAGAAGGAAATGTAAACAAATACACATATCAAGCACATGGTCGTGACAGTACTTGACATACAAGTAGTGCAACTCTATCATCATACATAATAGTTGTATGTGTAAATCGCAAAACTATATATCCTAACCCCAATGTATATTTTGTTCCATTTACTTTAAATTTGTAATAATTTTTTCTTTCATGTTTAAAATATCAACATTTTAATTATATGACAACACATTAAACATGTGGTTTAGTTATGTTGTAGCCCTTAATACATTAAGTGTACCACGACTGAGAAACTTACAATTTTCGAGATCTACACATACAAATACAATATCTACAGATCAATAGTGTTGTCTTCATTACTAACCTCTTGTAGCAAATCCTGCGCGGCGATCGCTTTCAATACGTTCTTTTTACTCGTTTCTTGAATTTCACCTCCCAAAAGTAACTCATCGAGTATGAAATAAGCCTTCTCGAAATTAAATATAATATCAAGTTCACAAACCTAAAATACGTGCATTGAGAAATAGAGAAAATCCTGCAAGTTGCACTTACACTTCCAAAGTATTTATCCAACAACTCCACGTACCGGTGAATCACCTCCAATGTCAACAATTCGTTGTCTTCTTGTTCAATTGCACAGCAAAAGTACAAACTCGCGTATCTAAAATAGGCACGGTGATTATTTGTGACTAAATGTCGACAATAAGAACCTTTTGTAGACTATTTTTAAATCCCTCCATTCGAGGAAGCTGCACATTTTCGGCTTTCTTGATAAGATGGTGGTTATCAATTCCCTCGTAATTTTCTTTTTCAGTTTGTCGGGATGTGCAACGTACCATTTTTGCAGGCGTAGTTTGCCTTGCCGACTGAATAATAACATGAACTGCATCTGAAAAATGCACTCTCAATGTAGATATGACGTTAAAACTGAAGAAACATATAAATTAAATAAATTATGGTTGTGGTAAGTTTACAAATATGTCCAAGTAATACATTCTTACAATGATTAGTAATTAGTAAAAAATAATATAGTATAACAATAAAAGAAAAATAAATTATATATAATATATACTCTCGCAATACTACAATTACAAACGTTGGAACACACCTGATCAGAATTGACAACTAATGACTGATGTGAAATGTGAATAGCAGGTAGGTAAAAGTTACTTCTGGGGATTTTTGTTTTGAAAACCTAGAATAATGAAAATGCTTAAAAATCACTAACAAGTTAGTGTGCATTATATAGAGTGTTGCATTAACAGACGCAATATAGCATATCCCATGATAATTTCGAGGCATTCATATACTGGTTTCCCTAATGATTTTAAAGCAAAATTCCATCTAAGTTTTTTAAAGAATACTACTATCGGTGCCAAAATAATAGTCCCCTGTGTTTGAAGACCTTTATCAAAGAGACCACTTGGCGGAAAAATATGAAATATACATTGTTACAACCGGCAATCATTTCTACGTAATATACTCAAATTTGTGCCGGTACGTTTAGAAGTAATCATTAGGGAAGTGCAAAATGCATCCAATTTTTGCGATATCTAACAGATAGCCTTTGCATTTTTTCCTACTTAACAAAAAAAAATTGAAACTTCGACTGGACGTAATCTGATATGTTGTGCACAGAGCGCAAATTTAATTTCTTCAACATTATAAATACTTTAGCCGCAAATCGTAGTTTTTGTGATCTCTGTTATCGACACGAAAGCGGAATGTAGTTCCAAGGAAACCTCAACTTGTGCCTATCTCGAAATACGTATTGAAATTTAATTGTACCCATTATTTGATTATTGATATCGAAGGGAGCGGTTTCTGTCTAGCCAAACTTTTTTGGGTTGTTTTCAGACCTCATTTATTTTATTTTTTAGCAGCGTAAATAATAATGAGTCATAACGGAAATGTAATATTTATTGTAGAAAATAGAAGTAATGGACAATTACATATATAATAAAAAAATACTACAACAGCTCAATGCGTCCTGTACTTGACGAATGAAAATAAATATAATAATAATAATGATAATATGCCCATATCTTAAGATCGTATAATAAAAACAATAACATAATGTTACAAATATTTATGTTATAAATAATAAATACAAGTTCTATACATTTTTCGCACGCCGTGTGATACGTAGTAGTTAAAATTAGTCTTTTTGTCTTTTATGTTTCTTGTACTGCTTTTATTACCATTATTTACCTCAATGTATTTATCGTCTAGCTGGGTGTGCAATTAGAATGTGGCATGACTGCGGTCCAGTATAAGAACGAAGGAATTCTTGACAAATCGGCATATTCATAATGTTATTATTAGTCGTATTATTGGGGTATAAAGTCTCTGAACGAAGTGGTTGTTTGGATTGGTTCTGGTCCTATAGTTAGAATAGTATTTTGCGAAACCATTGAATGGCGCCGATTACTCATAATGTTGCTTATTCATTTCGTGATGATAATCGGCTTTTGCTTTCTTTCTTCGCCTATATAGCATTTACGGCATCCTTCCAAAAATCCATTCTCTCTACCAATATGCAAAATAATTACCCTTTGACATGGACCAGATGGTCGCTTTATACCGTCTCTATAACCGTTTACTTGTTGAACTCCACCTCGATAATGGGCAAAAGTATCCTTATTATCTGGGTTTACTTTTTCAACCCATTCGAACTGTCGAGCATGATTTGCACCACACCAGGTTTCGTCCGTGTAGAAAATTTCCCATCCCTGATTTCTGTACCCTTGAAGAGATGTCAAGAAATTAGCTCTCAGAGCAGTTATGCGAGGGTGTTCCATTAACACTGGTGTATTATCTAATTTTCTAAATGAAAATTTCATATTTTTAACCATCGGTACAATGTTCTCTGTGAAAATTCGGGCAAATCTGGCACTTCAGTTGTAATTTCGGAGTACAATTCTTTTACAGTTTGAAATTTCCGTTCCATATAAGAATTGAATACCTTTGTTCTTATTACCCCTTGCAAAAATTCGTCATTTTGGTGTAAAATGATTTACTCTATCTTCACTTTCGAATTCATTACTTACTCTCTTAACAGTTCTTGTGGTGACTCCATCAGCTTTAGCCGTTATTTCCACGACTTTCTTCATATCAATAGTTTGTCCATTCTTATCTTTTTCGTCTTGAAAAAACTGTCTTACATTTATTATTACTTGTTTGAATTCTTTATTACACTGCTTCGGCATTTTTGCATAAATAATACTACATTGTTTATAAATAAAGATATTTAGTAACTGGCAAATAAATAACATTTCGTGCTTTTATATGAATCTGTTATCATTATTTACCACATGTGTATTCATTATCATGTTATTAAAAGTGTTTACAATCAACAGCCGGATCAGGATGAATTGACCGCATTTGTTTACTATCGGTGCAAAAATAATCAACTGAAGGCCTAGATTGAAAGAAACGGTTTGGCAGAGAAAATTTAAATAAACTTTAATAATTGGACTAACAGAGCCGTTGATTTTAATAATAATAATAAACGCCTTTTTATTAACTAAATTGATAATACACTACTTATTATAGTAAAACAAAAAGAAATGCATATACTAATATGAATTAAACAAACAAACAAAAATATATATGTATATAAAAATATAAAAGTAAATAATGAACGTAGTTAATAGGTGCAGGTTCATATTAGCATAAGCCATATGTTCTACCACCTGGACCAGATACGAGTGGCCGTAACCAGTGCGTAATGAAACAAATACATGAAGATTGATCCGAAAAAGAACAAGAACACACGCAAAATCATTTCTCAGGTAAAAGTGAATTAATAAAATTATGAATTATTGAATTATGCCTGTCGCTCTCACCAATACTGCTGGGATTGAATAGCCCCGAAAACGTTTTTAAATTTATTTACTGCACCGCCCTAAGATTATCCGATAGCGAGTTCCAGAAGATTGCAATATTATACGAAAATGACGGTTCAAATAAGGCAAGTCGATGCCGAGGTATAGTGATCGTATTTTTATGCTTGATATTAATATTGTGGATATCCGTCCGGAATCTGATTTTATTATAAAGATAGGGTGGGGTTTTCGTTATTAAAATTTTATAAAACAGTACCGCAGCATGCAGCCTACGTCGGTTACACATATTCAGCCAATTCGCTTCAATCAACTTGTGGGTGATCCTGTCCCTCTTTCGGATTCCATAGACAAACCGAAGACACGAATTCTGAACCCGTTGGATCCGAGCAACATCAACTGCATCGATGCAAGGTCCGTACACTGAATCACAATAATTGAAGTTAGAGAGTATCAACGAATCGGTAATTCTCAGTTTAATCCGCTGACTATATGCGGATACCCTCAATTTCTATATTTAAGACATCTTTGCACTCTTGCTGCTTGGATTTATTTCCAAATAACATCAACTGTGATTTACTCGGATTAATCATAAGCCCGTGGTTGCGCGAAACTTCCAAAAGAACATCTAATTGGGTGTTAATGGTATTAGAAACATTGTGCAAATCCTCCATACTAAAACTAAAATAAAGTTGGCTATCGTCCGCATATGCGTGGAATTGACAAGAAATGTGAGCCGGAAAGTAACATGTATAAATAATAAATAGCAAAGGTCCACAGATACTACCCTGTGCCACACCATGAGTGAGGTAAACGTTCTGACAATTTATCACCAATTTTAACTTGTTGAGATCGACTAGATAAATAATGTTTGAAAAATGTGATGGTATTGCGACTTAGACCTATGAATCCAAGTATCGACAATAAGATGTCATGGTTAATAGTGTCGAAAGCCTTTGAATAGTCTAACAACATTAAAAGGGTTAATTGGCCGTTATTCCAGCTCCGGATAATGTCGTCAACAATATGAAGCAGGGTAGTGTTGCAACTATGACCTGGTCTAAACCCCGACTGAGTCGCCGGTAGGATATTATAAATATTTAGGTGATTCCTGAGTTGCTTATCGACGATTTTCTCGAGAACTTTTGAGAGCGAGGATAGAATGCTGATAGGCCGTAAATCTTTATACTCCTTCGGATGTGAATTTTTTGGAATAGGTATAACAATCGCCGCTTTCCAAACATTAGGGAAAACATTTTCTACCAGGCGAAAGCTGAATTCTTCCTGAAAATTGGTAAATTTGTGCTTATTATAGAAGTCGATGAGTCTAGTGTGTAATGGAGATGTCATTACATTAGCAAAATGATTATTTAACTAATCACAGTTAGATAAGTGAACGGGGAGCGTGTTTCTGTTCTTTTTTCTATCAATGACGAAAGTGTTTAGAGCTCTCCACATATCTTTCGCGTTTTTATTATTAAACTGCGTATTAAGATAGACTTTCTTTTCATGTCTAATAGCGCTAGTAAGATAATTCCTAAGCGTTTTGTAATATTCGCCATGTTCTGCATTTTTAGTCCGCTTGAAACGCTTTAACGCGTTATCACGTAATAGCATTATATCTCTGAGAGTAGAAGTCAACCAGGGCGATTTAGGATGCGTGATTTTTATAATCCTTTCAGGTACATGCCGGTCAAATAATGCAAGCAGGTTAGAGTTAAAACATTCAAGCTTATCATCGATATTGTTAACGTAAAAGATAGTATCCCGGGGAATAGAAACTAAGTCAATGCGAAAAGAATTATAATTAAAGTGCTTGAAATCTCTAACTGTCTTAAAAAAAGGATAGGGGGTAGAAATCGATATACTTACTGTACAGTAAACAAGAGAATGGTCAGATATATTATTAAAATCTACAACTCCACAATCTTCAATTTCCACAGTGTCCGACAAAATAATAAGATCAATGAGTGAAGAAAACGCAGGTGTGATGCGGGTAGGCTCATTAACTATTTGTTTCAAACCATAAGCATCAAGAAGAGAGTAGAGTTGTATTACACTGGGTTCATTTGTACATAACAAATTGATATTCCAGTCACCCAAAGCAATGATTTCGTCGCACTGTGGCATTAGGTAAGAAATAGTGTCATCAATTATATCAAGAAAAGTCTTATAATCAAAACTTGGCGGTCGATAAATTGAACCAATAGAAATTTTCTTTCCACCTACCTGAAGCAAAACCCAGATCTGTTCGATTGATGTGTTAGTGTCAATTTTACAGCATGGTAAGTCATCCCTGACATAAATTCCTACTCCTCCCCCTCGTCCTTCTCGATCAATTCTCACAAAGCTAAATCCTTCAATCCTCACAACATCGACTGAAATATCATTGGACAGCCACGTCTCAGTAACACCAAGTACACTACAATTCGTGTGCGTTATATACTCGTTGACATATTGAACCTTGGGAATCAAGGAACGTACGTTTAGGTGAGCAACTTGCAAGTCGACAGTAGCAGGCATTTTAAAATAAGATAGAAAATATATATAGGCACGCAAATAATTTAACGCAAATAGCGCTTGTTCTTCTTCTAAATTGTCTACCAAAAGAGACAAGAAGGAAAAAAATAGAAAAAAGAAAAATAGAAAACAGATATTCAATTTAAAAAAACAATATTTTATCCCTTAGCTTAAACTAAATAAATACGCATCGCCAAGGATCACGGCTCAATATAACTGCAATTAATAGCTAGCATTGCGTGATTTAAAAGTTAAATCTCTTTACTACACCTTTGTCTTTGTACCAAATATTTCCATTCACAGACCAGACTTGCTGCCGACCAAACTCTTCCGATAGCTTCTGAATCGCCCGTACTCGCATTTGAGTAAGGTCCTCTTTTATGACAATCTTACTTCCCTTTAGTTTGCTTCTAGCTTTCAGCACATCAGTCATAAATTTACGATTAGCGAATTTCACAATGATAGGACGACAGGTGTTGTTTTTAATTCGCCCGACACGATGACAAATATCGATCGGCGCCGAACTAAACTTTAGATTTAGTTTAGCAGAAAGAATGTTACTGACAACTGTATCAATGTTTTCGTTATCATTCTCGGCTACACCAAATATACGGAGATTATTCCGTCTGTTGTATTGTTCAAGGCCATCCATTTTTTGTTCTCATTCTTTCTTCGCCTTTTCACTTTCGGCTTTTAAAACTTGCACTTCGTTCTCCAGCTTACTAATTTTACTTTCATATTGTTGAATAATTACCTCCATTTGTTGCTTTATTACATTAGAAAGGACTGACATGATACTGGATATGAAAGATTCCTTCTGGAACGCCTGGATAATAATTTCTTCATATTCAGTCACTTGCGATCGGGACAGCACCATTGTTCATATATCTGGTCACACATTTTATTAAAAATAACAATTTTTAATTAATAACTACAATCTTACTGCTAGTACCGCGAAAAATAATAATTTAAACGGAGCACGTGAAACCGCGTGCACACTACTAGCCGGCCATACTCATATGTCAATAATACCTTCACGCTTATTCACAAATTTAATAATTTCATTTTAATATTTATATTTCATAAGCTAATTGTTTGAAATTTTGAATTTAATTCCGATACAAATGTTGCATATTGTAGTGTTGGTCACGAAGCGTAGAGTCCGGCCCCGGCAGTAAATATGCGATAAGATTCTGCGCGATCAACAAAAATGATGCAAACGTTCACTTTAAAAATATTAAATAACGTGTACAATTAAATTCCAATACGTATTTCGAGATAGACAGAAGTTGAGGTTTCCTTAGAAATACATTCCGCTTTCGTGCGATATCTAGTAACGGAGATAACAGAGATAAAAAAACTACGATTTACGGCTAAAGTATTTATAATGTTGAAACAATTAAATTTCTCCTCTATGCACAACATATCAGATTACGTCCAGTCGAACTTTCAATTTTTTTAGTTGAATGGTTAAGTAGAAAAACATTCTAAAGTCGGCTATCCATTAGATATCGCAAAAATCGGATGCTTTTTTGCACTTCCCTAATGGTTACTTCTAAACGTAGGGGCAGAAAACTTACAGTGTGTTACGGCCAAGCGGTTTCTTTGATATAGGTCTTCAAACACATGGGACTATTACTTTGGCACCGATATTTGTCACATATTGGCAAAAAATGTGACAAATGAGTTTTAAAATTGTTTAATGACTCTAACGGTGTGGATATTAGTTTAAAAATCTGACTGAATGTATTTCGCACATGATTGCCAAATAAGTGTAATAACGTCATTGATATACGATTTTACATTTTTTTTTATATTTCAAATATTTAAGAAAAACCTACGAAATTTACATAATTATCAAAAAAGAAACGAAGGAATTCGCGAAGTTTTCTATTGAATTGATGGTTATCTCGAAAAAGTACACCGTTGCATATAACAGTACAAACGAAATAAAAAATACCGAATTAACAAAATCATAATAATTATTCGTGGTTAATTTTCCTCAATAAAATATTATGAAAAAAAGAATTAAGTGAAAGCATGAAATCGATTCCATTCCATTTTTTACGAATGAGCAGTCCCTGTTTGCGATACGTGGACAAGGTACTGCATGTAATCGACTCGTGACGAGTTGTAAATTCGATTATCGAGTATTTCGATTAAGTCTCTCGCTCACGTATGTTACGCCAAATAATCTGCGTCGCTACCGTCTGGGAGTTATTCAATCGTTCGAAGGCTTGTTCAGATAAACTCTTTTAAACACTATTTACTATTAATATTTACAATATACAATTTTGCTCAATTACAATTGGCTCTGATGAAAATACACTGGATATGTTACTGTGTGTAACTGTTAAGACTGTTGTTTTGATACGAACTGTTCGACTGGTGTCGTGATAATGTTGTTACTTTGACTGTTGTCGTGGTAATGTGATACCGTGATAATGTGACACTGTCGGTCTAAGGGTGAAAACGTTCCTTAAATACTAACGTTCTTTTGTGTAATTGGTTGGAATGAATTGTTCCCACTTTGATGTAAGATGAGGAACTTGTCGTGATTGGTACAGAATGAATTTAAAGCGATGAAAGAAAGGGAAGTTTTGAACATTTGGTTCAGAGGATTAATCTAAAATCCCGAGAGCCATATAATAATTTAAACGTTCGTAAATTGCTACTTTACAACCAGCAATTGTAAAATGACGGCTTATAATGGGGCCGCAAATGTTTTAAGAATACATAACGTCTTGTACGTGACCGTACAAGAGTTTGTTAGATTTTAAATTTGGCAAAATAAGTAATAAAATGTAAATGATCGAACCGACCTTTAGCTGGCCGTATCGGCCGCACCATCTGTACCTGGACAGGATCGTGCGGATTAACATAAAAACAATTGTGGCAAATATTTACACGGTTTGCGCGGATCTAAATTATCTTAATTAAATCCACATATGTAGGTGTGGGCCGAACATGCCGCCCGCCTTGAAAGGGTTAGGGTCCTTTCAAAAGACTAACGCTATTCGTCCGCCTGCGCCTGGTTGGGCAGGATGTGCAGCTTCTATGCTGGTTTCTTCAAGCGGCCGGGAGGAGTCCCGAGTGTGGCGACTCGTACCATGCCGTCTTCTCGTGGATGGGGAAACCGAATTGATCTTCCTGTAGTTGGATGAGTTAATCCTTGGTGGACCATCTCTTCCAAGAATGTTGGCTGGTTTCTTGCAAAAGCTGCTAGCGTGAAAGTCCATTAATTTTGATCTTTGTGAGATTAGGTTCTGCTGTTGCAGTAACTGACTCCCCAATCAGGAGGTGAACCGGAGTAAGGACGGAAGCATTGTTGGGATTAGAGGAGAGGGAAATGAGCGGCCGGGAATTGAGTACGGCCTCGATTTGTACGAGGAGGTTGTAAGGCTCCTCGAAGATAAAACCGGTTTAACTAATCGATTTTCTGAAGTCGGGCTTGATCGACTTGAATGCCGCTTCCGTTGTGTAGCTGCTGCCCAATTCGACGTGGATGCCCTTGGTGGCGACGCATACGAAAATGCATGTTGCATTGCAATGTCTGCTTCCCTGAATTTGCCAGGTTCTTGTGGCTAACCTGAGGCAGTAATCCGCCACCTTGTCGAGTTTGTTGCATCACTGAATTTGCAAATCGTTTTGTGACAGCTTGGCCGGTTTGTGCCTAGCTTTCCAGCGACAACCCAACCGAAGTGCGTCTTCTGAAATAACGGCTGTGCAGGCGAAGTTTTTCTACGCCCTATGCAAAGGGATTGCCAGAATACTTCTGTGCCGATCAGCAAGTGGATGGTGCCTGACTGGTGGAAGTTCGGATCGGCCAGTTTGATGTTTGGTGGAATTGTGACTGTCGATGGATCAGTGCTCGCTTGTGGCAAGTTTGCAGATATCCTGTCCAATACCAAACAGTTGATATTGGTTTTGAACGCGTTGTGTCTGGATTTGATTAGGGCGTAAACTGAGCTGTTTGAACACGACGTTGTCTTGTTGATAGCTGCTATTGGGACGTTTGTTGTGCATTGCTTTAGTCCTAGTTTATTCGCCAATGCTTTGGTTATGAAGTTGGACTGGGATCCTGAATTCAGTATAGCGCGGCACTCTTGCCACTGGCCCCTGAGTTCATGATGTTTACCACTGCTGTGGATAGAAATACTTGTGCGCCCTTTTTGGAGTTCGACAAGAAGGATGTAGAACGTTGTGGTCCCATGGGCTCTGGTGAAGATGACTCTTCTGCTTTATCCTCCCTTGGAATGTGGAGGAGCGTGTTATGGTTTTTGTGCACGTGCTTGCATAATGATTGGGATGCAAGCAATTTAAACAAAGAGCCTTCGTCTTGGCCTCTTGTATCCTTGCGTTGGGCGACATTTCCAGGAACCGATCACAATTGAAGAATGCGTGTTCAAATTGTGCACGATGTATCTTGGGTGCTAACATGAGCTAAGTGGGCTTTTTGAACGGCTTCATGCTGGTTGCTTGGGGTTTTGACCTTGGAAGTGCTTCGAGAGTTTGACACTTAGGTATCAAAAAATTTGTCAAATCCTTGAATTTTCCCATTCCTTTATTGTTGCGTGGTCCAATTTTGATGTAATGAGATGAATGAGCACGTCATCCCATGAATCTACTGGTCTTTTCGGGGATTTTAATGCACGCAAGTGCTTTAGCACGCATTAAAATTTTTATATGCATTTAGCATTTGTGTTGAAAGGTCAAAAATTGCCCCAATGTACCTCTTGATGATTAGCCGTTCGGGGCTGTATCGCTCTTTTAATAACTTTCACGGTTCGACGTAATTGTCCGAATTGTGCGAATTACAATAAAATTAAAAAAAATTGTTACAAATATTTACAGTTTAAATGTACGTGTACATATGAACGTGTGGGACCGAACACCTTGTAGGGTATTTTTTGCATTTTGTTGTAAATAAATCGAACCAAATCTATATATATGAAAAAAGGTTTTTAACGACTTCTAAGTATATGAGGAAGATTTTACTGGGTATACACCCCCATGGAAACACGCAGCCGTCGACACGTGTTTCTGACTTATTAGTCGTCATCAGAACGGCATAGCCAAATTAAAAGGTGAACAAAATTTGCAGGTAACAAAACAATCGGAGTCAACAACAAGCAGCCAACCACCACATTGTGACGAACAGTCAAAATACCCACACATTGTGTGGGAACATTCAACATTCACCTTTTAATTTGGCTATGCCGTCCTGATGACGACTAGTAAGTCAGAAACACGTGTCGGCGGCTGCGTGCTTCCATGCGGGTGTATGCCCATTAAAATCTTCCTCATATATATATATATATATATATATATATATATATATATATATATATGAAGGGAAGATTCTTGGGCATACACCCGCATGGAAACACGCAACCGCCGACACGTGTTTTAGTCGTCATCAGGACGGTATAGCCAAATTAAAAGGTGAATAAAATTTGGAGATAAAACAATCGGAGTCAACAACAAGCAGCCGACCTCAACATGTGTGGTAACTGTCAAAATACCCACACATTGTGTGGGAACATTCAACATAACCACGCGGGAGGACACGCGGCGGTTGCGTGTTTCCACGCGGGTGTATGCCCAAGAATCTTCCCTTCATATATCTTTGTTCCCGCAGAAAAAACCTTTTTTCATTATTATATCCTGGGCTCGGTTGTTCACGCAGGTGGCTTTGTCCTCCCGCGTGGTTATGTTGAATGTTCCCACACAATGTGTGGGTATTTTGACAGTTATCACACATGTTGAGGTCGGCTGCTTGTTGTTGACTCCGATTGTTTTATCTCCAAATTTTGTCCACCTTTTAATTTGGCTATACCGTCCTGATGACGACTAATAAGTCAGAAACACGTGTCGGCGGTTGCGTGTTTCCATGCGGGTGTATGCCCAAGAATCTTCCCTTCATATATCTTTGTTCCCGCAGAAAAAACCTTTTTTCATATATATATATATATATATATATATATATATATATATATATATATATATATATATTAAAAATGTGTCTTGTCAAATCTGACAGCAAAATGTAAAAATTACACGAATTAAGATTCGACCATCTTTGGTGTAATTTATATATATATATATATATATATATATATATATATATATATATAATGGTACTTATCTTGTATCATGAGCAGTCAGTCGTTGAATAAAACACTTTTAGTAATATTAAAGTTTATTGCGACACCTTTTTTTGCAAAAAGGTGTTTCGAAAACCCTTGTCAAGCAATAAACATTAATACGACAAATGACATTAAATAAAACCTATCGCGGTAACAAGGCCGACTTTCTATATATCCCAGTATTTACTGCAAGAACTAGGGAAAACCTTGTAAAGAACCTAGTTAGGATATTCGACCAACATTTAATTCACTACAATACAATTTGAAATCACAAAAACGATAAAGAAAAAAAAAACATATATACAGTGTGTTTCACTTAAGAGTGTAACACCCTCATATCTTTTTTATTTTTAGTCCAATTTTAGTAATTTTTTTTCTCAAAAGTAGAATACCTATTGCTCTATTTACTCCCGAAAAACCAATTGTCTTCTTTAAATGCAAAGCAACCTGCGATGGCAAAATAAACGGCAAAAATCAAGAAATCACTTTAGGGAATTTTTTATCGAAAAATTTTACTAGTAATAATTGATCAGAATTGCCCAAAAACCCTGAAATTTAAAAATGTTAAAATTTCCCGTAAATGTCTGTAAATACTTATTATTAGCTGCGCCGAAAAAAGGATGCTGTGAAAATTTTGTTTGAAATAAACTCTGACCTGTCAAAGTTGTTTAAAGTTGTTGTTGTTTAGGTGCAGCCACCTGTGCAAATAATATTTACCGAATTGGAAACTACTTTTGAAGAAAATTTTCACATTTCTAATTTTCATGAAATTTTGGATTTAGGGTTTTTGGGCAATTCTGAACAAGTATTACTAGTAAAATTTTTCGATAAAAAATCTCTAAAGTGATTTCTTGATTTTTTCATTTATTTTTCCATCGCTGTTTGCTTTGCATTTAAAGAAGACAATTGGTTTGTTGGGAGTAAATAGAGCAATAAGTATTCTACATTTGGGAAAAAAGTTACTAAAATTGAACTAAAAATAAAAAAGATATGATGGTGTTACACCCTTAAGTGAAACACACTGTATATAATAATATAAAAATAATTTAACCCGCAATTATAATAATAATCAAAAATTGTATTATAATGAATGAAATATTGGACACTTGGAATTTTGTGACAATATCAATTCAATATTAATAAATCAAAATTAATATTAGAAATTAATATTAAAGCCACAAAACATTGGTCAGACCTCTTAAAAAATACAAATTAAAACTTAAATTAATGTGACCAATAATCAACTCAAACGCAGGACCGCTCTAAAAAGATAATGTATAAATTTCCAAGTTAATACATGCCAATGTGTTTACCTCCCAATGCCATAAAAATGACTATGCAAAAGTAAACACCAGCATGCACCAACCTTAAAGATCAGCTCTACAATGAGTTCATTAAAGGCCACATCTCTTAAATATTAATTACTAATTTGATCAATATTCAAACTAAAGCTATGTGAAAAAGTTAGTTTCAACATTGGTCAAAAAAGCAAAATGAAACTAAAATTAAATTAACAAATAAAAGAAAAAGAAAAAATCAATCTAGAAAGATGCAGTGTGTGTATGTGTAATAAATTATTATAAATTTTGCTTAGATTGAGAGTGTCAGTTTTAGAGTTTATAGCGTTAGTGTCTTTTTGTATATGTAACATCTCCAAAACCAAACGCTTTTTATAATTGCACTCTTTTGTAAGAATTTTGGTGTTATCGAAATCAAAAATATGTTCTGTGTTTTTGCATGCTTGGATAAAGCAGTGTCAATGGTTTTGTTAGATGTACTGTATTTATGTGTGTATATGCGTCTGTGTAAGTATTGTAATGTTTGACCAACATAAGTTGCTGGACAATTAGAACAGTTAATTTTGTATATAGTGTGTTTGGTTTTGCTTTGGTATTTGTGGTTTAAGTTGTGTAAAAATGTTTTTAACTGTGTTATAGTTTGTGTGTGCAATTATAATATCGTATGGCTTTAGAACATGTTTAATGCGTCCCGATAAACCCTTAATATACGGAAGTGATGTATATCTAATATCGTTATTAGTAGATATTAGATCTGCATTGTTGTTATATAAATTGTGAATTCTACGCCTAATTAACTTTTCGAAAAATGAATTTCGAAAGTTATTTGTAATTAAAAAAGATTTAATTTTGTCTAAATTTGGTTTTCGAAATTTCGGATGTGATAATTTAATTCCTTGATCAACAAGGCTATTAACAACACATCTTTTATATATTAAAGGTGTATTGGAACTGAAGTTTATGTATCTATTGCAATTAGTTTCCTTAATATACCAATTTGTAAAAATGTGAGTGTTAGTGTGTGTAATTTGTATATTTAAAACATTTATGGTGTTATTTGTCTCTGTTTCTAGTGTAAATTGTAATCGTGGGTGATAGGAAGCCATACGATATTATAATTGCACATATAAACTATAACACAGTTAAAAACATTTTTACACAACTTAAACCACAAATACCAAAGCAAAACCAAACACACAGTATATACAAAATTAACTATTCTAATTGTCCAGCAACTTATGTTGGTCAAACATTACAATACTTACACAGACGCATATACACACATAAATACAGTACAACATCTAACAAAACCATTGACACTGCTTTATCCAAGCATGCAAAAACACAGGACATATTTTTGATTTCGATAACACCAAAATTCTTACAAAAGAGTGCAATTATAAAAAGCGTTTGGTTTTGGAGATGTTACATATACAAAAAGACACTAACGCTATAAACTCTAAAACTGACACTCTCAATCTAAGCAAAATTTATAATAATTTATTACACATACACACACTGCATCTTTCTAGATTGATTTTTTCTTTTTCTTTTATTTGTTAATTTAATTTTAGTTTCATTTTGCTTTTTTGACCAATGTTGAAACTAACTTTTTCACAAAGCTTTAGTTTGAATATTGATCAAATTAGTAATTAATATTTAAGAGATGTGGCCTTTAATGAACTCATTGTAGAGCTGATCTTTAAGGTTCATGTGTGGTTCTCTTTTGGTACATGCTGGTCTTTTGCATAGTCATTTTTTATGGCATTGGGAGGTAAACACATTGGCATATATTAACTTGGAATTTATACATTATCTTTTTAGAGCGGTCCTGCGTTTGAGTTGATTATTGGTCACATTAATTTAAGTTTTCATTTGTATTTTTTAAGAGGTCTGACCAATGTTGAATTCGTTTTAATCAATTTTAGAGATTTGCTTCATTTTAATGTTAATTTTTTTTTTTTTTCAATGAACATTGGTCATTCTAGTAGATTTTTATTAATAGTTTCTTAGCTAGCCTTTTCACAATGGGAGTTTTGTGGCTTTAATATTAATTTCTAATATTAATTTTGATTTATTAATATTGAATTGATATTGTCACAAAATTCCAAGTGTCCAATATTTCATTCATTATAATACAATTTTTGATTATTATTATTATTGCGGGTTAAATTATTTTTATATTATTATATATATATATATATATATATATATATCTATATGTTTTTTTTCTCTATCGTTTTTGTGATTTCAAATAGTATTGTAGTAAATTAAATGTTGGTCGAATATCCTAACTAGGTTCTTTACAAGGTTTTCCCTAGTTCTTACAGTAAATACTGGAATATATAGAAAGTCGGCCTTGTTACCGCGATAGGTTTTATTTAATGTCATTTGTCGTATTAATGTTTATTGCTTGACAAGGGTTTTCGAAACACCTTTTTGCAAAAAAAGGTGTCGCAATAAACTTTAATGTTGCTAAAAGTGTTTTATTCAACGACTGACTGCTCATGATACAAGATAAGTACCATTTTAAGTGATTTACAGTCGAGAATTTGTACAATAATTATATATATATATATATATAAATCAAATGAATATGTATGTTTTTCTATTGTAAAGCACAATTGCGTCGCCTGGGATGTCTCTATTGCAGTTGAACAACCAATGAGAAACCTCGGAAGCACTGTGGTAATTTCTCTGATAAACATTTCCTAGTCATTGGACTAGGCTATAAATACGAGTAACACAGATGTGAGCGTTGAGATATTCAGTAATAATATCATAAGAGCACTTTAGCATATTCGGATATATTTTTCCCGATTTCGATTACGAAACTGATGTTGCAATGGAAATATTCCGAGCACGTTAGGGCGAGAGGTATTTCCTAAGGTCAACATCAATTGAGTTAGAAAGAGAGAAAATATTTAGAATATACGGAAGTGATCGAATGATATTTGCCATGATTATGTCACGAAATAAGGTTGTGACAGTTGCAAAATCTTTGACTGATGTTTGAGAAAATTAATTGTTACTAATGCTTGCTATGATAAAATAGATGCTATCGTAAAAAGCCAATACGAAAGTGAAACACCAAACTGAATATACAGCTTTTGAAAGACGCTATTGGTCATTTTGCAATGAACAACATATTATATTCCAGAAACACCGCCATTATTGGCTCGTTTTTTTTAAATTACGAAACATTATTGGTTCATTAGATTTGAATGATATCATCACAGAAATCTACACATTTGAAACATTAAAGAAGAATATGATCAAGTTAGTTCAAGATATTATGTTTCTTTAATATATGTGATCCCATTGCCTTAGACTTTTGAAGAGGATATTTAGAGCAGGTTTATATTTTAACTTTCATTCAGCATTTTCATTTTATAAATTTTCGTTGAATATTCCCTACATTAACATAATCTTTGGCATTTTTATTACAACTACCCGAAAACATGCACACAGTCATTTGAAAAAGTGTGGGCAATTTTTGAATAATAACAATCCGGGCGTCTCGTAAGTACAAACAGGCACGTGCTGCAGCATGATAGATATATACTGGCGGCTAGATGGCGCTAATGTATTTGTTTGAACTTTAAAATTGAGACCATTTTCTTCCAGAAAAAATTTAAAATTACACTGTTACCCCAGCGTTCTGATGATTATTAAACATTACTATAATTTTTTGAACCAACGTTTTGAATTCCTGACTGTGGTAGTTAATGAAGTTATTTGCACGAATCAATTGGCAATTTTTACTGCACCAACAAATTTTCTACCGCCACAATTAACACATCCAAACTAATTATATTTCATTCACAGTTTCGGTTTTTAATTGTAAGTCATATTCCCCAAGTTTGTTTTAAAGCGGTTTGATGAAAATACAGAATTTTGATTGAGACATTGAAAGAGGGCGTTCAATTACGTCTCAAATTAAATTAATTTGTGAAACCGACGACGTTGTAACCTTCGAGCCATGCGCAGTGTTAGACGACGTCTTGCGTCCAGACGCCTCGACCAGTTAGTAATCAATGCGAAACCGGTCGGTTAGAAGTGATCATGTACGTGCACGGTTCGTACGGTGGAACTGCAGCGACAATATCCACACAATGACGTGATTGAAACGGACGTTTTTTAATAGCAAACATTGACGTTTGGGACGTCGTTTCAGTTAATCGAGTTAATAGGGGAAATCGAGGTGAGTAGAAATTGGTAGTGCAGGGATTGTCCTTACCGCTGTGCGCTCATTACTTGATCATCTATTGCTGCAAACGTTTTTAATTAATATAGAAAAGATAATAATAGAGACATAAGTAAATTAAAAATCGTATGAATGTGTGTTTGGCCGTGATAATCATTATGTAATTATAGCTTACATTTTAAATGCCTCTCACATATTGGAACCGATAAATCAATGAAAAATGTGTGTATATTCCAATGTCACCACTTTTCGGAGCGAAATGCACGTTAATATTTCCTCTTGCTTTTTAACTTTGCAGGATTAAATTACACATTGGATGATTATTTAAATAAGTGGGATTATGGCGACACGATGCTAGCAACAACGTAGAAAAGTGTTACATATTAATAGTAATAATAATAATAATAGTAATATTAATAAATGTCTTTATTTAAAAAACTGGAACATATCTATTACAAATAAATGGTGAAGTACAGATATATGTAAACCTTAGCCACAGCATCAGATAATGCTGACCAAAACTAACCTAATTTAATCTAACCTAACTCAGTCTAACTGTAGCCTAACTATTAACGTTATTACAAATACATAAGTTCATATGCAAGGTAATGCAACAGTATTACATATACATTTATATATACAATCATTTGTGCACTATGAGAATTGATACTTTTGTAACATGATGATAGTCTGTTATATTCTTTTATGTGGCGTTGCTGAAATAAGTCCTCGGAGCCTCATTGTGATAGTATGTATGTCCGATCTAAAACTAAATAAGGATGATAACCTAACAGTAATTAGTGATTATGAATAAAGGTCTTATAAGCAAATGAATATCCAGTGCCAACTGTCAATTCCTTCAGCTTGTGGAACAATTTTATTCTACTATTTTCTGTTTCTCGTTTTCTCATTCCAATTTTGAATCTTCATACCTGTTCAGATCTTGCGCTATACTTTCTAGACATCTCTTTCGTTGTCTGCCTGTTCTCCTTTTTCCAATTGGGGCTCTGTTAAGGGCCATTTTTTGTGATCCATTATTTCAATATGCCCTATCCACCTTATTCGTTGTGCTTTTATGACTGATGTTATTTTTGCTTCTTTGTGCATAATGTCTAGGTTCTTATTAGTTTTTTTCCGTCATCCGTCTTTTGTGTTTATTCCACCGTATAATATGTTTCATTCCCATCTATCAAGGGCATCCGCATCTGATTTCTCTATGGTTTTGATCTGTCGCCTTTTTATGCAAAAGGCACATCAGCGCGGTAGTGCATTCTTCGGGCATTTGTTTTTTCTCCCATACTAGTTTACCAGCTCACCTTCTTTCAGTTAAGTGAACTACTGTTTTAATCATTCCTGCTGATACTTCGTTTTCCCCTGCGATTTTAATTTTTAAGTCTTTGATTATTTTTGTGACTATATCGTCCTCCTCCCCTCTGGCATTGTAACCTGTTCTTCCTTAATTCCCGTATTTAGGAGTTTATCAAAGTATTATTTACGTCGGTTCACTCAGTAAAATGCTCGGATTTCCTTATTCTGAAATTTTTCCTTAATGGTGTTGAGTTTTTTCTAATAAATAAAGATCGTAATTAGTATTGAAACATCGAGTGCCTTAGGTACATTCCTTATCCACTCTTCGGGTGGTCGTTGTACCTAAATGTATGTACGTAACCTGTCTGTGCAATTATTATCCCGTCTATTATCTCTTTAAAACTAGTAACAATAGACTATTGGATCCCTGTCCAGGTCAAACGATGACATCGTTACTGCGAGTGTTGCAATGTCACTACAATAGTTGCATTTGTATGTGCGTGCGCACACGCCGTCAGCAGCATTTGCACGTTGACGAATAGAACCGATTTTTTTCGGAAATTATGAGCAATAAAATGATATAAGTTATATTTTTAATAAATTATGGAACAAACCAATTTAAAGACTGCATTTCAGAATGAACACGACGAATACTCGTGGTGGAGAATAGCGTTATACCTTAAAGGAAACAGTAACTATAAAATTTGTATAAGCAATAAAGCAATAAACAATATTGACACAATAAACGTTCTATTAACAGAACATGATACCGCTTTAATATTGACATAAAAAACACACACGAGGAGACTTTAACGTCAATATATACATTTTTATTGGTTTTAGTTACTTTTACAATCTATCCATTTAGACATTCGGTAAAAAAAATAATGACCATGATAAAAGAAATCCGAGCTATTGTCTTTGGCTCAAGCTCATTATATTTGACTGCCAGTTAATCTGACCTATTTGTTGTTTTATGCTACTGCAGTTCTCTAGAAACATTAACCTAACTAATCTACTGGAAAGTAGGTAATTCTGACCGTTTTGTTCGGGAGTTGAAACCTTTCAGTCTACATCACTGTTGTCCAGAAGGTTCAGTCTCAGTTGGTTAGGATAGACACTAAGTCTGTCTTCGTATTTTACACTAAATGTTGCACTAATATTTAACCGATTAAGTTAAAAGTCGGCATTTTTCATTTCGGTAATAAAAAAATAATGTCATTTGCGTTTGGTTATTTTTATAATATCGACCCATTTTTCTGGGCCATACATTTGTCCAATTTGACAGCGCTCTGTATTATTCCAAATTCCCTATCATTGGGAAGATAAGAATGTCCAGGTACTAAGAATTTGTATCCTATTGTGTCAATACTAGCATTAGATTTTGTACTGTACAATAATTGGAATGCTTTTGTAATGCATGAGTTTTTAAATACTTAATAAGACATCCTGCTTTGTCTTAAGAACCTCTTCCATCTTCAACTTCGTACACCAGACATCCATGTATCCTGTATTATTATTAAAGATTTTTTTCCCAGATTATATAAATAAATATTTCTTTGATAGTATGCCACTGAAGTAGTTAATTTTGGGTAAGGAAAGATTTCAGCAGATCAAAAGGTACATATGTATGCTCTATCAACCTTTTTCGAATCATTCTGAAGGTTTTCTCTTGCTGAATCTGCTTTTAGTTGATTAAGTTCTCTTTAGACACCAACCTTCTTCTAGACTTTTTCATCATCAGCTCCTTGTATTTACAAATGTATGTCATGTGTCATGACAAGTGTTGCATGTGTTTTGCCGCTGCGCCTGGAGATTAAACTGGCTGTTGAATATTTTAATATAATACTTTAAGTGCTTGGGTTCGGTCAATTCAGTCTCACATTTTTCTTTACAAAAGTCGTACATTTTCTGTGATGATTACTCTTTCGTGTATAATGGCTTTGAAGTACCGGAAAACTTTGAATATGAGCAACAATATCAGAATCATCAAGTTTTTGGGAACTAGTTGTGCCACGTTTGTTCTTAGATTAAGAAACAACATCTATCGTGACGCCCCGATATAATCTTTAATCACTTATTTGAAATGTTGTCAGATAATATTTCTTACATTGTGCTTGTGTCTTGATAATAGACTTTATGAAATACTTAAACGACACGTTTCTTTCTGCACCGATCTTTTGAGTGGTAACTGTTTTTTTTGCACTAAGCATAGAGATACGAGTTCTAAAAATTGAAATCATTTAAATTCCAGAATGAGTCAAATATTTATTTTCTTTTATTTTCTGTAAATAACATTTTACATAGGTATTTTTGATTGTTTGCCATCTTCCCTTACTACCGTTGTAGTCAAATCTTCTTTTCCACTGTTCCCAATAACTTCCTTTTAACGGCCCAATTTTTTTTGTTGAGTGACCGTTTTCTATATCAAAGTGGTCCAGGTTCAGGTTATAGTTTTTGCTGGTTGTTATCTTCGTTAACTTTTTCATCAATGCCTGTATATGTATCTTAAACAATTGTGCAACACAAAACTTTAGGTCATGCTAAGGAAACCAACAATATAAATAATATTTTGAAGCCAGAAAAAACAATGAATTTATATAAGCTTACCAGCTTCAAAACTACTTTCTTCAGTAGGCTGACATTTCGCGTCGGAATCACCAAAATCCTCCATAGCCATCAAAATAAGCTACTAAACCACTTATTATGATGCTCATCACCACGTGTTAAACATTGGCCACAATAAAAGGGAATAAACTCCGAACTTACTTCACTACTAAAATTACTTGTGCCTTACTTAACTTTTATAATGAATATTTAACGGTTCCCTGAGTAAACAACTAATACCATCTAAGGGATCCAATGCAATTATTGGAGTTGTTTCACTTTTGTAATGCAAGGTATGACTAAATGTAACACCACTAAGCAAAAATTTATGTATTTTAAAATTATAGATTTACACCACTTTTACAATGAACGGCACATTTCTAGATTACCTGTCCCACAGCCGCACTCCTTACTTCCTAGTAAGCGTTCAGACGTTCAAATACAGAATGGTCATCATGAGGTACTTCGATTAGATGTGGGGTGGATGCTTTAGAGTATTTTGCGAATGCTTCTGATTTTTGTTGATTGTTTCGAGTGCAGTGGCTGTCTAGAAGTAGTATCGGCTTGATTTCTGAGGTTGTTTAATTTTTTTAGTGGCTTCCCAGAGAGAATATTCAGTTGCCTCTGTAGATTAGAAATTTACGAGATAGTCTTGTATTGATTTTCCATTATGTAATGGGTTTCGGATATTAACATGATGTCAATATTTTCATTTGGGATAAAGGATTTAATTTCAGGTCCATTTTGAGTTAATGTATTGGCGTTTCTAGAAGTTTATTAAGGCGGTTGTATTTCACTCCAGGTATTGGAGTTTTATGTTTCGGTTTTTTACTTTCTTATGCTTTATATACATATAAGGAAGTATAGTAATCATAAAAAATTTCAACATCGTTTTGAAGTCCACTGAATCGATTTTGATTATTTTCGGAATGACGTCTGTGTGTGTGCCTGTCCGACAAAACGATTAAAGCTATAGGTATGAAACTTTAAACTCAAGATTTGTGTGTAGCAAGGAGGAGGCCTATTTTGAAAGCAATATTTAAACCGGAAGTGATGGTTCACTCTTATCACATTTCTCCATATCTCGAAAACGGTACATGTAAATTATTCTCACAAAAGTGATATTGATATTGATATTTTAAACAAATTTTATTTGAACAGTTTCGAAAAATGTAGCACAAGTAAGTGTAAGAAAATTCAGTGCGAACCACTACAGATTTTTACTTCCTTATACTTTATGTATAAGTAATATAGTAATTTCTGCCCTCGAGATTTTAACGGGGATACATGTTTTGAGGTCCCCCTCAAGCAATTCTGACTCTTTTGGAATAACGCGCGCGTTATGTGTCTGTGCGTGTTACGGCGTCCAAACGATTATACAGCTATGAAAGATTTATATATAGCAAGAAAGAAAACGTTCTATTTCGAAGCGATATCACAATTTATCACGAAAACTGTTCTTATGAAAGTTAAAGATTGAAATTTTACAACTTTCATTTCAAAAAATTTAGAAAAGGGGTTTTCTATTACGATCGCGCATTACGATTACGCTCTAGCACCTGAAGTATTGAAGCTAAAATTACGAGTTTAAACTCATAATTCTGACTGGCTTATCTGGACAATCGTTTCTACATCTCTTTTTATTTTCGACTAACTGCTATTCTGGTTTTTGGGTAGGTAGTCAAGGAAAGTTATTTTTATATTGATGAATTTGTATTGTTGCTACTGCGTAAGTTATAACTGGAAATTTATTGTAAGCTGTTGATGAATAGGGGGATATATTGATCAAACTGTGGTGTTTATCCCATTTGTTTGTGGTCGGACAAACGGTGCTTGTATATTTTGATCATACACCACTGGCGAAGGTGTTGAAATTGAAATTGCGGACTGATAGTTTGGTGCGGAGACCATTATTGGCCTACGCTTAAGATAAGTGACTTATAATTCCCCCATTAGGGATATAAAATGCAGTAACGTGATTAAAAATAACAAATTATAGTTAATGAAAAAATAAACAAAATAAAATAACTAAAAATGAAATGAATTCGAAAAATAAACGAAGCAGAAATAAATATATCTGATATGTCTAAGAAACTAATTAATTAAATGTAAAAAATAGGTACACTAAACAAGAAATAAAACAATTTAAAAAATATTTATAAAATTTTGTCTTCGTTAGTCTGTTAATTTCTCGTTTTTGTTAAACATAAAACGAAAAAGACAGGTGGACTTTTGTTTCCTCTATTAAATTGTTTCACATAATACAAATTTAAAAATTCTAATCTGCCATTACAATTATAAATATTTTTTGCAGAAACTAAATTACATAGCACACAAATACCGTTTGCAAAAACGGCAAACGGGTCGCGACAAATTTACTCTCTTCCATTCATATTCCTTAACAAATTTGCAGTAAGAAGCGAAAAAACATATGCATTTGATTAATATGTCTGTTTAATGGTCGATAAATTTAATGCATATTTAACAGTAAATTGCTTTCAAAATAAGCACACTGATCAAAATTATTTTAGAAATGTTTTTAAATATGGCCATTGTTAATTTAATTGTGTGAATTCTTTATCCTATTCGATAACCTTGATATATTTGATAATTAAACAACAATTAGATTTCATTAATTCGTGCGTTTTATTTATTTTTGAATTTTCCAAAGTAATATATTTATTTCTATATTTGAGAATTTTTTCCATGACTCCTCATTTCCGCATCTAAGTCTCGCTGTCATTCTTTCTTCCTCCTGGTCGTTCCTCCTTTTGTCAGATACTCCAGCTTCGTTCCATACTCTCAGATAGCGGTGTACCTTGCATTATAATGTAATAACTTAACTCAACATTGCACATCGTTAATAAGGATACGTAATTAGTTCACCGTAGGTAGGTCGTATTATTACATATTACAAATGCATTGCTAGGTTAATATAACAATGCCATATAAAAGATGTGATGCAAATGAAATTATTACGTTAGAGATACAATTGATATATAAATCGTATGCGTAAGTTAAATAGGAGTTCAATCAAGAGTTCGACTAGAGTGTTCGACTATCTGTGTGACAATGTGATCAGTTATTTCGGATCATCCGTTCGATCGCGCCGCTTTGCACGCGGCTAGGTAAGTGCGAATAGCGCCAAGATGGTTCTCAGAATATTTATGTAAATATATGGGCTTAGTACTTAAGCAATTTAACCTTCCAGTAGTCGAGCGAAAGTGTAAGACATGAATAGTCGCACCAGTGTCACAGACCGGCTAAAAAATATACAAAAAAAAAAATACATTGGAACATACTTTTTGGAAATTACACATGGGGGTGTTTTAACGTGACAATTTAGTTTCCCATTTGTCTGGATCTAGCAACAATGTAGAAAAACGCAATTTTCTTGAACAATCCATTTTATTAAATTCAATTAAAAAAAAACATTAGAAATGCGAATTAAAAATTGTTTTCACAACAAACTAAAGGCTCTTCTATAACGCAAAAAATCTATAATTTGAAAATTGGTTTAGAGCATTTCTCAGCACTCTTGGCAAATACCAATTATATGCTCCAAACACATATATTTTTGACACTTATGGCAATTAAATCGTGTTTTGCAATTTTTTTCGCGGTACAGTAAAAACATCTACCATCACCATTATTATCATTATTTGGGACATTATTTCTTTCAGTCTACATTTTAAACTTGTTGAAATGTTGTTCATGGTGGAACGCACTTGTCGATGGGATCTCAGTAGTTCATTGGACAGTTGCCTCAAATAATGTCTTCTCAGAATATTGTTGTTATGGTAGTTGGAACAGTAAATTATCTGTGAATTAATGCCAGCTATAGTCAAAAGAATATAAAAGACGACCATTGGCCACCTGCGCGTGTTTCTGGAACAGCTGTAACTTGCAGACAATTTATCTACAACATCTACACCACCTTTAGTGGCGTTGTAAAACGTTATCATCGCCGGTTTTTGCAAATCTCCTGATTCTGCATCGATTTGATCATCAAAGTGCATACTAGAAAGTAGCAGCACATTCTTCTTTTTTTGGGGAATATAAGACAGAAGAGTGAACTCTTTCGAAAAAGCGAACATGCTGGAATGTTGCTGGTCGTACAGCTGGGTGAGAAAATTGTAAGAGCAACTCTCTTTTGTTATTTTTTCTGACAGTTCCAAGTACTGTAAGCTTATGGTTATTGAGTAATTTCTTTACGAGTGGTAGGGAGGTGAATCAGTTGTCCATCGTAATATTGCGACCTGATCCAACAATATGTTCACAAAGTCGTTGAACAACATAGTATGGACTGTTTGAAACTCTATAGGGCCCTTCTGGTTGTGTTCCGACGTAAACCTTTATCTTGCTTGTATAGAACATTTTTGCATCACATAATGCTAACATTTTGATACCGTATTTATACGGTTTTGAGGGCATAAATTGACAAAAGCTGCACTTTCTACGAAATCCTGGAAGCATCTCGTCCACTGTCACAAACTGAGTGATGGTAGCCGCTCTTACAATTAGCAACGAATTGGTCAAAAATAGTACGTATGGGTGCTAATTTATCTGCTGCCCTTCGAATTGCTCGAGTTTCTTTGTTGTCAAATGTTAGACAACGAATTAGGAATCTAAACCTTCGCAGGCGGAATATATCTACACCAGATCCATCGGTAGCCTACAAATCTTCTCCATTTATACGATTTCCATGGTCCAAAGACAGCATGAATCTGAATTCGATTGGTTGGCGTGACATGCGAGCAAAATTATTGGCAACAAATTGAATGTATTCATTGGTACATTCCACAATGATATTGATCATCTCGGCATATCTGGGGAGGCCCGGCCAATTTTTTTCTGGCTAATTGGAACCAGGTAAACGTTTGACAATATTTTCTTGTCGTGTTCGAGCTGTTTTTGGTTGTGACACAATGTGGTGTTGTTTGTGTCTTCTTGTTGCTAATGATCAGAAATTTTTTGCTCAGAATCACTATTTTGAAGTTGCTGTTCTTCATGGTCCGATTCGTCCGGATCTGATTCGTCTCGATCCGAATGATTGCCATACGCAACATCTTGATCTTTATTTTCGTTCATCACTTCTTCCAACAGTTTTTGCAAGTATTGTTGCTCTTTTTCGTAAGACTCCATGGCTTCAGAAAGCAATAGCGCTACATTTTATTTGTATAATTCAACATAAAATCACACAAGACTAACCTCACGTTCAAAGATGCTCAAAATAAAAACAAAACACAAATGGTCGCGTCGGTCTCTGAAACTGTGAGTGGATCTAATTGTACATAAACACCACTTGCAACACTCTCATCAGTACTGTCTCTCCGTTACATGCCACTGGGAAGGTACATGGAGGGAGAAGTTGCTGCCTCTTTGTTTTTCAGAATGGCAAAAAAATTTGTGCGCGGTCACACAGACCGGGCGCGACTACTGGAAGGTTAATTATGATCTCCACCACTAATAAAGTGCGTCACATGTTTTCGGTAGTGTATTGATTCAAGTTCGTTAAACTATGTCATCTACATCTTCCCAGGTATAGGGTCAAGGTGTATTACGAATTTTGCCAATTTCATTTGACCGTTTCTCTCCTTAACAACTACGTGCTTCTATATCTGTACCATCTCCCGGTCCACATATCTCCTTTCTATTTGCCGCCTCACTACCACCCTCGCTGTTATTCGTGCCTTTTCAAATAGCCTTAGCATGTTTCCTTCTCATCTCGAGATTTCGCCTCTCTTTACTTTAACTCTCATAAATTCTCTTAACTCATAAGTTCATAAATTCTTCTCCCTGCCTTCAATGCTATCCTTTGGATCCCCGTTATGGTTTTAATTTTTAATTAAACTGAATCGTTAAATAGAGTACATAAAAATAAACACAAATCTCAAAATGGAGCGCAAATGTGCCTAGATACAAAAATTTCACTGTCGTGAAAAGAAAACACAAATAAAATAATTCAAAGCATTCATTTAAATATGAATGCAAGTAATACTAACAAAACTAAGTTTAACATTACAAAACTACACCATAAACATTGAGACTCGATATAACTAATACAATTATTTACTCAGGGATTTATGCAGAACGATACACACATAAATCGTTCTAAAATAAACGTAGGTTCAAGGCAATACAATAAAACAAACCAAACACGACAATTCGTAGCATACTGTTAACAACAAATAAATTGAAAAGCACTTACAGATTTCTACTTTTGGAGTTTCGATTATTATTGTCGCGGTCTCGACGTTGAGGAGTGAATGCATCAATGCCGAAGCCTCCCGGCTTATGTAAACCCGATGTTATGTGCCGAATAGCTATTGGATATTTGAACGGACAGAAGTTGCCATGCTGCCAAGTTGCCAATTTGCTCACACGCGGTGATTGGACGTAATTTAGTTGCCAAGGCGAATCTTCCCGCGTTTTTGCATCAACAATGAAGTCGACTTGCGGCCCACGTGCTGTGAGTCATCTCTCGCAGTTTTCTCGGAATACGAAAATATCGTGTATTTGAATATATTTTATTCTTAATTTTATTCTTTAACCACGCGTACGCAAGCGATGGGTATTAAATTTACTTGCTGAATTTTCTTTTGACGCGTTCTCAAGCGTTAATCTTAACATGCCTTAATCAAATATTTATAATAATAATTCTACTAACACGTACATAAGTGTTAAAACATTTAATGCGATCACTTTAATCGATACCTATATACACTTATAAATGCTCATTTTAAAATGTTAAAAGTGTTAATTGTTTATTTCTAACATAAACCTGTCAAATCAAAGAATTACAAGTTTAAGATTCTGCATACCTGTCCTAACTATTTTTGAGATGGTCGTTGCTCTTTGACTTCGTGGTCTTATGGCTGTCCATAAATTGTGTCCGCATACGTTTATATGGTGTTTTAGAACCCCACTCGTTAATTCCCTCTTAATTTTCGCTACCTAACTCGTTGCCCTTTCCCTTTGACTTATTGAATTTAACCTCTCTATAGGTTTTTAAAGGAAAAGATGCCTGATGTCCTTTTACGTTTCTACAACCATCGGAAACACAGCACGCACGTACGTACATAATCAAATCCCCGTAATACCTGTTGTTGTGGTTCTATTACTATTGTCCTGTGCTTGCGAAATTTTTACATACTATCTTCCGACATGGATTTTGCCTCTTTCATTACAATACCTCTTTTCCAAGTGCCTCGCAATGCATTATCCCATGTTTTTCGTGGTCTCCATCTCTGTCTATTTTCTTTCCTATTCTGACTTCCCCTATCCGTTTGTCAGGTCTCTTCTTTTCCATCCGCCGCATGTGCTCTCACCAGCACAATTGTATTTTTTCGATGTATTGCAAGGTTGGTTCAATTTGTAGTTCTTCTCATACATCCACATTTCTTATTCTATCCTTTTGCTAATTCTTCTAATTTCACCTCTACGGCTTGAATTTTGCTTTTCATTTGTTCTATTAGTGACCATGTTGCACTTCCGTACGTTAGAATTGATATGAATATTGTTTTAAATATTACTTTGCGTTATTACATCATGACTTTCATTTTATTTATACCTTGTTATTTAAAAAATTCATTCTATATATGTATCTGTATCTGTTATTCTGTAGACTTTTCTCACTGACCGCCATAATCACGTCATCAGCATCTGATATTTTCATTGGGCGTACTCTTGTATATCCTATAATTAATTTTTGTATACTTTGGTTGACACCCCTTATTAATTTGAAGAATTTCTACCTTTATTTCTACAACCTCATTGTACTTATTTGCTATTTCATTTTCTCTCACCCTGTACATTTTTTACATCCATGTTGTAGTAGTAAAACCTTCATTGGCATTATTTCCTAATTTACAATACTATTAACTGCTGTTATTTTATTTAATTTATCCTCTTTATCCACCTTCTCTTGCCACCCTCCATCTCCTCCCTCTTGTCCATTCTTCCCTCTCTCCTCCCCCTTGACTGACTTATCTGAAACATTGTTTTGTGTTATGTCTTTATCTTTTCCCTCCTTTTCCTGAAATACATTCATGTTGTATCTTTTCGTTAACTTCTTTAATTTCCCTACGATTTTGTTCCATTTTAATTTTGCCAATTAGAATGTAATGGTCACTATATATTTCAGCACCACTCACATCATTCACCATCCTTCATTTATCATTATCTATAATCTATTATGGATTTATCTGTTGTAACTTGATCCTTGTCGTGTGTATTTATGTGTATCTTTGTGTTGGTAGAGCATGTTCGCGATTAGTATATTATTCATTAAACAATACTCCATCAGTCTTATGCCTTTATTATTTCTTTTCTCCTCTCCAAGTTTCCCAATCACCGCTGCCCCATTATCCTGTCTTCCCGCTCTGCCATTAATATTTCCTGTTATATAAATTGTGCCTTGATTGTTTTCTATTATCGTTTCTGTTATCAATTGCTTCAAAAATATGTCATTGTTTTCTGCTTTCTCATATTCATTGGGGCCGCATACTGCTATTATTGTTGTTAATGTTCCATCTATCTTTATTTGCATAGTGAGGATTATTTCTGCATGTTCATTCCATGATATAATATACTTCTTATTTATCAGGCATCCCACTCCTACCTCGACTCGTCTTTCCATCGCAATTTCCATATATGCCCCACTCTTCTCCACTTCCTTTCTTTTTTAGTTCTATTACCCTTAAATGTCCAATTCAAGTTAATTAAGTTTATTACTCACTTATTTCTTGATCTTTTCCATTTATACTCCTTACATTCCATATCGGTAACGTTTTAACTTTCTTTCTCCCCTGTTCCATTTTCCTATTTCCTATCCTTTCTCTTTGCCCAGCCCATGTCCAGGTTTCTCTCTCCAGATTTATGCATTCGTTTATTGTTTTGTTCTTTTCAGCTTATCCTGTACTTTCATTCCACTGTCATCCTTCTCCATTTATTATTAAACAGATCTGAGAAGATCAATGACAAGGGGTGACGCATTTTTTATAGTTGACCACAATAAATTTCAGTACAATTATGCAGCGCCGATCGTGGAACATTTACAACAACTTCGGTGATTGCGGGTGTCAGTAATTCAATGGAGACGAGGGGAGTTCGAGATTTTGTTGATAAAATGGGCGCCACGAAGTTGACCCGAATACCGGATAGTTGACTAGGGACAACAACTCCGATTTTATCTGCACTAAAGAGGTTGTTATAATGTTGTAGATTAATGAAATTGTTGCAGCATTGAAGGGTTGCAGCAGAGGTATTGTCAACTCGCCGTTTATCGTCGTTTTGATATCATGCCCGCTAGAAAGCATCAGTGGCGCACGGCAGTCCTGTACCCATTCTATGACAGAAAGCTCGACACGCATACACACTCTATTGTAGCGTTAGTAACAATGGTACCACATGAAAATATAAATAGCACCCTTTATAATACAGCGGTTACGATACATAGAGTTGCTTACAGGGCCCCTTTCGGGGACCCGCCCGATCCCACATTGCCTCTAGTAGCTAACCTCGACTCGGTCATGTTATCAACTTTGGACACCTTTACCATTTGTTGGATATCTTCGCATGATAATGTATTCCTGGAATATTTACTTGCCGTACTAGGCGCTCACCAAGCGGAGTTGCAGGTGAACCAGTGGTTGTTAGACCCCATGTCGTGCCCAGGAATCGTACGTGGGCCTTGATCGGCAGGCAACTTTGGATATTAGCATACCTTGCCTTCTGGACATACGGTTCCAGAATCACTGTATACTCATTACACCGGGGACAGGTCGGGGCTCCCCGATAACCACTCTTGTTATCGGAGGCACAAGACTCATAGCTCGCTATTCGATTCTGACTAAATGATCAGCCGACCCCCATAGCACACAGCGGGGGCCCTCACTACTCGACTCGCCACAGTCACCACACAGGTGACTCAACCACACAGGTAACGGTCCGCCTCACCACAAAGGTGACGGCGTCACAACATTGCATATAACAATAAAACAGGTACCACATAATACATAGATAATATACAGACAACTATGTCTTACCCACGCCACTGCTCTCTAACACATGCATCGTCTTCTAACACAACTCACAAAACTATACGAAGTTACAAACAACTATATGTTCACAACTTTATAAGACGCCCTTGTGGACTGCCGAGCACAACTGTTCTCTTTCTTAACCTTCCTCGTCATTTAAAAGGACGCCCCCTACTTAACCCCTAACTGATTGGCTACACAAATATGTGCACATTCGTATACAGTTAGGGAATCTAAATAAAAAGTGGAAATATGTATTTCTGCAAAAATATATTTGCTACAAATATAAAATAAATAAACCATCTATTAAAAATTAACTATATTAACGAATTAAAAAAAATTCAATCATAATGGATGTCCACATCTTTATCATCTAAACCGGACTGTAAGTAAACTATGTGTTATCTTGGTTATATTTGAAAAGATGCTACGTATATGTTCATCTGGTGCTGATATTATTTTTGCCATGATGTGTAGCTTTTAAGAGTTTTCTGGCACTTACAAAATCATTGTACACGTCTGCAAACTTTTGATTATTAAAATTAACTACGTAATCGAATTGAACTCCTACATGTGTAACTTCAAATATCTTGTACATCTTGTACTTTTGATTACGATAATATGATGCCTTGCTATTATCAACGAATAATGCATTTGAACTCGATTAGCTACTGGTGTTCTCTAGCGTGTTTAAGCTACCTTTTTATCCAATTATAGGATTTACACCTGAATAGAAGTATTTTTATTTAATCGACATTCTTAGCATTAACCCAAAACATTAAAAATCAACTTACTAAGTATCATAATAAATATGAAAATCACCGTTTTAAATATATTTCTTTGCCTAATGCAAACAAACATTTATTTACAAAACTGCCAGCATTTACAATATTCTACACGTCTTTGCGATTATTTTTTAGCTTTATGCTAAATGTTTACTGCAACGTCGGAGCAATAATGTGCATCGTATCAGGCACATTTATGGACTAGATTAATGGATTAAAATTTGTTTGCTGTGTCTTCATGTGGAAAGAATTACCTTAGCAAAATCGATAGACATTTGTGCACTTAAACGTAATCGCCGTACAGTTTGAATGCATGACGCAATCGTCGGTGTTTCAATGCTTAATGAAGACAAAGCAGTGCCAAGGTTTTATTTGCAAGGTGATAGACCAAGAAAAGAAAACGGGAGTTTGAACTCATTCGAATAAAACAGCAGGTGTGTTTGTTACACTTCGAACGACTTGCATGCATGTTTTCTTCCAGTTCAGATTTTACGATAATATCGTCCTTATTTTGCGTGTGCTAGGTTAAAAGGTGATATATTATAATATTGGTTTTGTGGTGGTGTTCAAGATTTAAGATTTAAAAATGGCAAATCTAAATAAATGCATTAAAACTATAATCGCAAAGGCGTTCATATAACGTGAAGATAACTTAAGATAATAAAAACCACCAGACAACAAACTTGCGAGCTGGAATCACAGAGTCGAAAATTAATTTATTTTTAAGGAAGTCAAAATTAAGCTACATAGTCAAAAGTAAAACTAAAAAGCGGTCTTCCATCATACTAAATCTTAAAGGACCACACTAGAAAAAACGAGGAATTGTGAACTGGCAAAGTTTTACGAAAATGTATGGTAAAAGATAGAGTGGTCGCCCCCCATTCAAAAACCATGTAAATGAGAACGACACTAGCCCTATGTTCAGTTAGAAATAATATATGGACGTCTTATGAGATGACCTGTGTAGTGTTCAAACTATTTTTATCTTTTTTGCAATTCGTACCATTTTGTGAGTTGTGAGACAATGTAACACTTTTCCATAAAAGTACGTTGTTGAAAAAGGTTGTTATACAGTAATTGTAATTTTGGTTTATGAAATTCCGGATGAGAAATATTGGTAATTCTATGTTTAAGACCTAGAATTACATTGTGTTTATGTTGAAATGGCCTATAGGAATCAAAATGAAGGTACCTACAGTAACTAGTGAGTTTCTGATACCCGTTAAGTTTAATAATATCATCGTTAGACCTCATCTTGCGTATGAGGTCTTCAATATTACAAAAATTGGACTCAATATTCGATTTTAATTGAATTAACATTTTATCTCTGGATTCCTCTTAAATATTATAATTATTTATAAAATAAATCGTGTGGGTAAGTGAATAGTATAACTTAATTTTCGTTATTGAAAATATTTTAGATGCGTGGAATTTGCCGACGAGGTTGATTTATCACTTAAGGTTGTTTTAATTGTGTAATGTTAATTTCGCAAATCATTGCCATTTTCTTCTTTATTATCTTCAATTTTAGTACTTTAGTTTCATTAACGACACTTCTCTTACATTTAACACCGTGAGTTTGATTTTGAGTTTTGATTTCATATAAACACACCATTACTTATTGTTTGATTTGAATTCTGCAGACAACCGTCGTTTTCTGATGTTTCTTTTATAGCCTTCCGTCCATGGATCTATTTGTTGTTCCTCTATGGTAGCCGACTATGTAGTGTTAAAATTATTAAAAAATTCCAACTCCTTCTTGGGGATTTCTATGCCACTTAGTATATTACCGTTATCATAACGGGTGTTTTTTTAAATTTGGGGTCAAAGCTGGCCGTGATGTTTAACTGCGAACTAACAATTATTATTAATTTGACATCTTAACCGGTCTAACCTCACTTTTAATTGTGAAAAATTGTTACTTAAGTGACGTTTGAGTGTATGTATAAACTTGTGGTTCGTTCACAGTTAAATTTTCATGGTCAACTTCGACGCCAAATTAAAAAAAAAAAAACACCCGTTATTATACATCAAATTGAGATCCCACGAAAATTTTTGTTAACCCGCACTATTCTGTATTTATCACAATATTCAAATATAGAGCCTTACATGGTTTTGCCATATTCTGTACCAACGCTACATACTAATATCATATTTTGACAACTTATATTTAACTGAAACTTATGTTAATCATGGAATAATTAACCGCCACTTTCTCCTCTTCTTCTCTTTTCTACTCAAATTACATGACTGCTACTTTTCTTCCTGCCTGCGTTTTATTATTTTCTTACGTTTTTGTATTAAAACTGTTTTATAATCGCCAAAACTTATCATATTTCGTTAAGTTTCATCATTCGATATCGAATTGAATAAATCGCCTGCTTCCAATCCATATTCAATTCAATTTAATTGACTTTTTAGTTCAAATCTGACAGCTATCGATATACACCATTAAAGTAAAATTTTCATTATCAAATTCACCGCATATCAAAGCATACATTCTTGTTGCCATTTCAGGTTAATTTTTAAATACTTATTATTAGAGTCGATGAAACGAGGGAAAAAACGCGCGCGAGGGACGAATGACACACGAATGTGTAAATATGTACATTGACGATTCAGAGCGATGTATCATACTCCATATTAACTGCATGTAATGTAAAATTCACAAACCAGATAGAACAACTGAAAACGTCAGTCATTACAAGATATTCCGCCCTTAATAAGTGGCGCCTAAAGTAATTGCATTTCATTTCACATCACCCCACGCAAGTCAAGTATTTGTCTGCGTTACCAAACTCCTGCACCACGAAATATGTGTATGGGCCGATAGATGATGCTCTCACTTGGGCGTGCATTTGGGTAACTAGGTAATACAGCAATCAACATGAAAATACCAACCATAATTAATATTAACATACCGGGTGCTCCAGCACTCTTCGGATCGTGCCTACACCTTTATCCGTCTCTCCATTGCATCTCCATCGGTGAGCTTCGTGTACACCTAAACGTCAGTACGTAGCGTCAATAAGAATAGACTAGTTAATAGACATAGTCAACCCTATAGTCAAGTCTTGTCCGATGCACTTGCGTGTCTGCGCCCAGTATGTCAGAACAGATCAGTGACCACTGGATAAACGGTCCAGGTCAAGTGACACAGGTCTGTTCCTAACCTGCTGTACCGTCACAGGAAGTTGCATTTACATGCACGCAATCCATTAGAAGATAGCTCGCATACCAACAATTCATAGTATTGTATCGTGTGCCCCGCAATGTAGGAGACTGGATAGCTCCCTTTCGCTATCCATGATACAAACAGGTAGCTAGCTATCTCGCGGTGACCTTTACACGGGGTTGTGTCCCATGACAACAACAACAACAATAGTAGCGCCACAATTGCAAACACAACAACAGCAGCCCAGCAACCATAACATCGCAGTGGCGGCTCGTGAGCTCGGGGATAGGTGAAGTAGAATCGGTTGCAAGACCTCCCCCCCCCATATAGCGAGTCATGTAAATATATTCTTTCCCGGTTTGAAAAAATATATAGTTATATGAAAACGAAAATAAAAATGTTATGGTTATAGTTTGTTTTTATTTCTTCAATACAATGTCAATTTTCTTTCCTTTAAACTTGCAAACTTATCGATTATGTCGTCGAAAAATGGTTCTGCATTAATTAACTCATTTAATAGTTCTTTTTCAATTGAAAGTTTCGATAATAACAATAATTTTTTACAACATCGATTATACATTTTGTCTCTAACTTTTACAATTTCATTGGTATTTAATATGTCGGTTTTTCACTATTTAAAATATCTTTTTTGTCATTATCATTCCACCTTACAAATACTGTTTCTAATAAAATACACACTGGATCTTGAGAAGGAAACATATTGCACGTAATAACAACCGAACCTTACAATGAAACATTTTGTTTCACTGCGCGTAGACGTGCGGTTGTCATGGCAACCGAGCTATTGGGCCCGTTCAGCCCATGGCAGCGCCGGCCGGCGCTGCTGGCGCTGTCCGACAGCGGTGGCTAAAATCACCGCTTTCCGACAGCGCTATCAGAAAGCGGTCGCCATATTTTCAGCGAAAAATTTCACAGCTTTTGTACTAAGCGGAGTGGAGGGGTTGGCGGATAGTTTTCAAATTCAAACTTAAGGTACGGAATTAATTGAATTATTTACTAGAATTGTGATATAAAGATATTTATGTGATTACCGTAAGCTGAATCAAGTTTGCGTTATTCATCTGAGGTAAGTAGGGTGTAAAATAACAATAAATAATTTATTGCCGTCATCATTTCAAATTATGTAGACGGATTTTTTGTACATATACCTACAATAAATGCGGAATGTTTATATAGTAATAACAAGGATACACTTATTGGTAAGGTTATAACTAGTGATGGGAATAATCGAGATGCGATACACGAATTAGTCGATTATTAAAATCTCTCGAGATAATCGACTATGCACTCTGAAAATTAGTAGTACTAAATTAGTAGTCGTACGTCGATCACGGAACGTGTGGCAGCGGACCGAGAAGGCCGATATCTCGATATATTTTAACCCCACCACTAAATATTAATAGTAGTTCCAGGTTCGAGATATTTCATTTTAACATTGTACTCGTTCGATTGTGGCAACTAATTAGTCGTATCGCTAAGCGAAGCTTCTCTTTCAATTATTTTTTGTAGTCTCGACCGATCGTCATTGTCGGATTGAAGAATACAATAATTTAAATAAGTACAATCGTGTTGATGATATTGCGTTAGTAAATAAAACGCTTCAAAATTTACAATAATATTTATAAACTGTAATATAATAATATATATAATATATAATAATATAAATAATATATAAAAAATATGAGCAAATAACAACAAACGTATAATTCTGAATAAAAACAAAGGTACCTATATAATAAATTAATAACTCTAGATTAAACAATAATAATAAAAATTAATAAAAACAAATTTATAAGAATGTGGTATTAAGGAATATAATTTGATCTACATTTTTAGACGATAGTTTGTTTCGATGTAAATTTGTAAGTTGCACGGCTTTAGAAAACACACTGTTAGTGGTATTAGAACGTTTATGTTGTACGTTGCATTAATTAGTATTAGTACGACTACTACTAATTTTAACTACTAATATTAGTCGATTATTAAATTATATCGATTACTAATAATCGATTATTGAAATATCTCGATTATGCCCATCACTAGTTATAACCGTTCTGTCGTCAATTAACGACGTGTTGCGCATGCGTCGGCAGAAATTAGCTATCATACCGTTCAGCCCAAGCGCTGCCGAACAGCGCTTTTAGACAGCGAAAAGCCGCTTTTGTGGGCTGAACGCGCCCATTAACACGCATGCATCGCTGAAGCAGCATCAAGGTGTTCAGATTCTGCGTCATTAGAACTATCATATGTGTACATCCATCGGCACTTTTAACAAGGTAGATGTTTTTATTTTTAGAGCTGGAGAGTCACGTATGTTACCTTTCGAGTACAATTTATTCTAATTATACAAGAATAGTAGGTATTAGATTTAAAAAAGACGAAAAAAGTGCAAAATAATTTTGCACTTGGGAATTATTGAAGCGGCGCTTCACCTGCGTCATCGGAAGAGCCGCCACTGTAACATCGTCACTGCATCCTGTCTGCCCAACTTCAATCAATCACTCGCTCACCTGTAAAGTACTCAAAGTAGTTGTCATTAATACATCTCGGTAATCACCCAATAACACTAGTCACTATTCACGCCAATGACTATAATACACATAGCACAATAATATCCCAAATACTGCGACAAACAGTCGCCCCTTTTGCCGCCCGCCACTGGTGTGTGAGCATCAATCTACCGCCCGTCCTCGGGAACTTTTAAGACCGCACTATATCTTATTTTTGTAAGCAACCCCCGCGTAGTGGGCAATGTGAGTTGGGTGCAATAAACATATATATATATACAACGTTTTCGTAAGTTTCACTGAGCCGTAATGCAAGTAAATGCGCGCTAAATATGCAACATTTGATATAGAATAATATACCTTGATGTCACAATTAAAACACAACTGTAACATTATGTCTGCGAAATTCGCGAAAATATTCCCGTTCTAGGTATTCTTATACATGCATGTTTTTCTGGCCATATGACGTCATCATAACATATATCGAGTGCATCTGCAACTGTGCCATTAATAAAGAGCTCCCAAACATCAGTCCCCGACAGAGAAGGCTCATGAATCTGCGGCCACTCGACTTAATGATCGTTGGATGTTAAGCTTTGGCTTGCCATTTACAGTTGCTAGGGTATCGCGAACAAATTATCCACTTGCGTGTGGCATTAATACATTGAGCAGTTTCAATTCTAAATTAGAGATCATTACTCACCAACCAATATTTTCAAAGTATCCCAGAAAGTTATTTTATATATGATGGAAATATACCGCTACTCTCAGCGCGGTATCTGTTGAAACGGTTACATCACTAACATTCACTATGACCGTGCCAAATTGCCCCGTAAACCAGCTATAAAATCGAGCTGAATAAGTTCTCGTTGAGATGATTAAAAGTTTATGTATTGTCTGGCGTTTATGTTTGTTAAAGGTTGTTCGATGATGAAATTAACATTTACCAATATCAACAGTGCTTGTAGGGTAATATCACGCAATGCACCTTGTTATTAATGAATAACATTATTTTCCACGTGGAAATTATCTTTATCGTACTTACAACAACAATAATAATAATACTACTGTTTTATACCATCCCTATACATGTGTAAGTGTCAAATTGCAAATAATTCGTACGAGTTTGAGCATATAAACATATATCATAAAGACATACATAAAATGAATTAAATGAAATACAAAAACATTTGTAGATTTGTACATGTGGTGCAATAACAATGTATAAAATGATCCATTATAACTCGCCAAACGATTTATTAAAAAAATCTGCAGTGATACGCAGTGAACTTTCTTACTCTTAGATAAGTCTCCAACAAATAATATTCTTTAAGCACGCTGTTTTTTATTGTTTTCCAAACCAATATGATTGAATATGCCATTGTCTTGTCTGTGGTGAATGGTTTTTGTTGATTCAGATATGAATATGAAAAGTTCAGGTTTTGTTCATCCAATGCCATAACTTTGTAATATGTTCTAGTATTTCCTAATTTATACTATTGAAGGCTTTTGACAACTCCACAAACGCAGTAGCAACACATTTTCTGCCGATGAAGCTTATTAATAAAATAATAATAATAATAAAACTTTATTTGCATTTCTATACATAACAAAATATTTAAGATATAAGTTAAGATTTACTTCCCCTTTGCACCCATTTCCCCCATATGTACGTAATTTTCCCTGGTTCCCTCATATGTTCCTTCCTCATTCCTTTCTGCCTTTTCGTCTTTCGCTCTTCTTCACTTCTTCGGACCCTCCTCTCCGAACTCAGCGAGGTGTTCGGAGAGCAAGGCCTTATCCACATATCTCGCACCGTTTGTACTACCCCATCCAATAATTGTTCTTTTTCTACGGAAACGACCATCTGTATCTTGCTACTCTTCTTTCTTCTTCCTCCGTCTTTTCTCCTTCCACATATTTTCTCCTAGCAAATACTCTTATTTCCTTATATTTTTTATTATATTTTCAATTCTTTATCTTCCCGCCCCTTTCCTGCACTTCCACCTGCTTCAGCCTCTCCACTACCTCTCTCCCTACTCCCCTGCCTTCGGTACTCCTTTCTAGTATGAGAGTTTCGCATAGATGACTTCGCATCTCTACGGAAAGACAGTCTGCTAGCATAAACACTTTCAGTTTGTCAAATGAAAGTTGCACTAATTTTGATACATTAACAATATTAAGTACACTCAGATGTAATTTGATTCTGTTAACAACAGAAGTTCTTGCTTTGCTTCGTCCAAATATTGTTGTTGTCTAGTTTTTAGTCAACGTATGAGCTATAGAGGTTTTGCTTATCATGTTCAAATCGTAGTCAATATTGGCAAGTTCAATATCTACTTTTTCTACATCAAATGAATAGATAATTAAAAGCCATGGGCATACACATGATGCTTACAAAATTTTATCGATTTTAAGAAAAAATAAGTATAAAGCGAGTAACATGTCAGGCCTAGAATTCTTCTTTGATGTATCCCACTGTAGAAATCGATAGCGTCAAAGTATATGCCATTAACCACCGCTTGCTGACTGTGGGCATGGCATTGCTACTAAATCCTATATAATGTAATGAATGATTGATACGGTCAAACGTTTTGAAATAATCGATACATATGAGTACTGTGATTTTTTTACATAGTCGTCGGTCACTTATTTAAAACATAATAATTTAGGAATGTTGGGCAAAATACTACCATCATAAAAACTTATCCGGTGCCCATCAGGATTATTAGTGATAACATTACAAACGATTTAATTGGTGTCACTACGTTTACAAATATATAAATAAATATTACTAAGGAATATATAAAAATACAAAACGATTAAACGATTTGAGTTTCTACTTTTGAGGGCGATTGACAAGTGAGAACAAACTAACACAAAAATATAATGTTCTCACTTGACAACGGCAATATCTAAATCCCCCGAAAATATATTAAAAATTGTTTTGATTAATACTGTAGCACTAAATAAGCATATTTTTCACTTTCATGGCTGCAGTTCTAATTTTCTAATTCTTTATAATAATTGAATAAATCATGATCACCGAAGCTTTTAATCTTTTTCCTAATTTTTCCAAACTAATATTGTCCGTTACCCGCAAAACTTTGGATTTAATGAGTTCGCTACCAATATATGGAGCACCAAGATCGAATACCTTCTTTATATTCCAGTTATATCAGTAAAGTTGTACAATTGATGTAATCTCTCCTAAGCCAAGATGAAATCTACGTTAGTGAAGTTCGCTGTATTTTTTGTAGATTCTGACGTTCTAATCACATTCTGTCGCGAGGTGTACGTAGGGACTTGAAATGGTTATATTCGAGTCGGAGCGATTTGTAAGGTCGTCGAGGATATTGAATACGTCTTTCCCTCATGTATTGCCGCCGCTATTGTCTGGGCTTTGTTGGATCGTTCGAATTCACTTGCACACTATTTTACCTTTGTTCATTATATTATTTACAATTATAATTTACACTTTTGAGAATACTGTTGTAGTCAAATACTATTTGATATTAAAATCATCGAACTTCCCGAAAGCTCGCAAATATATTCTATAATTGTTCTTCCAAATTAATAATAAATTGGCGACAATTAGTATACGGAGACCTATATATCTCCTCCGCAGAGACTTCCAATAATTCTTTAGAAATCAATAACCCAGACAAAATAAGTCATTATCTACTCCAGAATTTAGAAGTTCTTTAAAACGTAATACGCAGTTAACAAGATATGGTCTGTAAGTAAATGATTTTTTTAAAGACAGATCCAGCATTAATGTATCGTAAACATTGTATTACCTGACAACCCAGATTACGCCCGGCGCCTAGAAATACAAAAAAGTAAAGGGTACAGGCACAAGGTTGGACATTCACAAATATTCTTAAAAAGATCTTTTGGAGAGATTTATTCAAAGCTGTAGTACTGATATTTTGCCTCAGCTAATTCCAGTGGTCGGACAGGTTACAATTTAGAACGCCATCCGGCATAAATTTGTGCCGCCCTAGCCAAATATTCAGTGTGCGAAGTATCGGAGCAAGTTGGAAAAGAATGCGCGTTGTAAAAGTATTCATTTAGATCCAAACATTTTCAGCCAATCGTCGCGACAATAAGAAGATGGGAAGATTTAAGATTATGTATAGCTGTTACGGGCCACGGCGCCGGCGGTAGAATTTGGATGCGTTCGATCACAATAGGTCTGCTCTGTGTTGAACATGCGTTGTTTATGGTGATCGGTGGCTATTGCTGCAAAATTTCGTGCGAAATGGACGTCAAGCTGAATGTTGGCCAACACGATAAAGCCCTATCCGGTTGGTTGCGACATTATTACGCTTCATTGGGAAGGGGGTCTCCACAAAAACCTTGTGAAAAGTACAATGCAATTCAGAGCAGGATTTTCAATGATTAACAAATAAAACACCGTGAATTAACGGATGATATTAAAACGGGAAGAAAGTATTAAGTCGTTACCGTGATTCAATGACGAACACAACGGGTGCTCTAAGCCACCGAGCTCACAAGCCGATGGAATCTCTGAAGGCCCTGACGGTAGAATCGTATTGTGTAGCAATATAACCACCAAACGTGAACAGAATGGAGGCCTCTATACCGTAAATTTTCTTAAACCTTGCTGCTTCACAACGCACGACTTACGTCATCCGAGGTCCATATGACACAGTGCTCTCCCCATTCACTCTCGGATAGGAACCAAAGCACGAGCGTTTTTGCTGAGTGATTCTAAAGGATGCTACCGTTGATATAAATGAAAATTAAGACGAGTTAATGTCCATCGAAATGAAGGAACTTAACCGTCTGCGATCCATACCTTTTATATTGCTCTAGTGTTCACTTCAACCGTATGGTACCATGTTAAATACTCTCTGATGAAACTTTCAAAATCTCTCAACTCCTCTGGGATTTGAGTATACTTAGTTTAAGTTTGGAAGATAAGAATAGAACAATTATATCGCGATTACCAATTTTACTTGTAGATCCCACCATGGGGCATTGTTCAAGTACTAGGTAATTTTATGCGATACCCATATAGTGCAATATCAGTAATTACTGTGTCTGCATTTGATAGGTAGTATTTCGATTGCATAATTAATATTAATAATCAAAGGGTTGCAACAGAATAATTCATCGTTCATGGTCAAATTAATACCATCTTTAGGGAGTCATTCCTACATCCATTAATCGAAGTCCGAAAGCAATAGACACACATCGTGGCAAAAGCAACGGTAACAATTACACTACATGTACATATAAGAAGTCGCTTTTACGCTACAGCTAATACAATATATAAAGTTACTACCGTTTCGGGCTGCCGCCAATCATACGTTGCCCCCAGCAGGATTCCTTCATTTGTTATGTCATCAGCTTTGCATCCATTTACTTACCATTTACCAAATATCACTGCATGTCTGCATGCACCTGAAATATTGCATTTAACGTGCTCGTCGCACCCTCATGGAACAATTCGATGCTCGCCGATAACTATGCATGTTATCGGCCCACTAAGCACAGTATCATGCTATTTAGATTCAGATACAGACTCGAAAATCTGCCACTCCACGCCGCAACGCGCAGCCATAGTACCTGATTACCTGAGTACAATGGCGACTGCCCATAAACAACATCAACCAACTGCATTTACCATAAGATTGCTATGGGCGAGTAATACTACTAGCTACCAGTACCAGTATCAGAACAATCCACAATAAACCCAAATTAACTACGCCACTACACTCCAAACTATTATTTCCTAAACGTGCATCGACTGGTTGAGTTCGCGTGCCTGTAGCAACTGCCGCAATACCAATGCCACTCTCTTGCACTTCATGTCATATCTTTAAGTTATCGTTTAGACGGCGCTTCCTACTGAACCATTAGCCGATTGGTGATACAAAACTAAATTATCTATTTCCACAAAAATATCCGCGCTACACATGTTCATTTTGCATATATTTTACTCCGAAAATAGCTAACAAAACCAATTTCGATCCCATCACGGATGCTCTATGCTTAGCGACTCTATCAAAAGACGATTAGTTTTTAGCGCCACTTTGTCGGCTATACGCTTCACGTCGCTTGGGAAGAGATTTAAAAAAACTTTGCGTCAACGGCATGTTTAAAAAAAAAACGACAAGTAACGCTGTATGAACGTCAAATATAAAGTGAAGTGGAAATTTAACAAGAAATAAAGAAGAAGTGGTGTGTAGGTTTAAGATTAAGTATAATTAAGAAAATGTAATTTAAAATGTACATATTTAAGTAGGGTTATATAAACATGAAGTGTCAGAACTAGATATTTGAAGTCAGAGTTGCCAATTTAAGTCTAGTTACAAACCGTAATTTCCCAAGTTAAAAATAAATTAAGATAGGCCATGACAACAAAAAGGATATATTTGGAATAAGAAGTTATAATATAGCTACTTATCCTCCCGAAGCAAAAAGAAACCGTCCTCAACCACGAACGAGAACAGACGTATTTGAAACTAGCTCCGTTCCTAACCTAAAATTAAATTTCTTCATGTTTAAGCCAATCACTCCTAACGAAACCTTTTATATGTTGACACTGGACATTTGACATATTTGACATATAGTGGCCAAAACTTCTTGGCATGCGCTAATCGCTCCTACCAAACCACTGACAATAGAATGCCAACAAGACGAAACCTTCTCTAGCGCATGGTTGTGACTAAACACGATCGACTACCAAATATCCAGTGTCAACATATAAAAGGGTCACTACATCACTGAATTTGCATTTTTGTCCGCGACATTGACATTGTGACTGCACGCTGTTACGCCTAAACTATTAAATGGTAATGAAACTTGAAACTGAAGATTTGTAAAAAATGTTTTTTTTGTAAATATATTGAAATTTAAGGCACTAGACCACGGTGAAAAATAATTTTTTTCCTATTTTTTTTTCTTCATTTTCTGAAAGATGCATTTGTCAAGAATGCTTCCACCGAATATTTTAGAGAAATTCGTCAAATAGATGGAGATACAGCATTTTATGTGAACCGTTGCTAGCATACGACCGCGCCGAGCGGCAGTCGTACGATTCGTATATATAATATCATTCGATTTGTTCGGTCCCACGTATGTATATATTAGCAATTAATTAAGTTAGTTTAGATATGCGCAATCCAGTGCAAAATATTCGCTACAATTATTTCGTTTCGATCCTCAGAATATTTTGCATACGAAATTAGTCCCAAATTCACGGCTGTCCAGGTACAGATTGTTCGACAGCTAACGGTCGGTTCGATTGTTTACATTTATTACTCATTTTTCCAAATAAGAAACCCAAAAACACTTGTACTGTTACGTACAAGACGTTATCTATTTCAATACAATTACGGCCCGATATTATTCGCTGAATTCCCCGTTTTACCTAAGCCGTCACGAAACTGCCGCTAATATTGCATCAATACTTTTTAACAATGGTCACATTGGCCTCAGAAATGTATTGGAGATATTAGACATCAAAATTGGTGACGCACTCTACCAATATTGTCAAAACATCGACGAGAAACGAATATGCGAAGCCGAGCACGAAGCCGAAACAAACACGCATGAGGGTCGTCTTCGTGCAAAACATGGAAAAAATAATGATCTCTGGACGCTGAGGAGCTGTTGTATGATTCAGGAATAGCTGACTAAACGTACGCAACAAGAAAAAATAGACCAAGAAATTAGTTAGTTTGTATCTTGAATTATGCTTCAGCAAAACTTTGAACGCGTTTTTCTCGAAACCTACTTTTTCAACCTGGTTGACAGCATATTAGAAAAACTGTACATCCGATTTGCATGCACCAAGTCTTAAACTGTTCGAAAATGTAGTCTCTATGGCACCACGTAGGGGTTTTTTTATAATAGGTCTCCTTCTATTTTTTTTTCATATGATCGATGAAAATTTTTCATAAAAATCGAAAATAAAATTCGCTGGTCCGCCATTTTTTTTTCCTTCTAGATATCAAAATTCCCCTACGTGATGCTATAGACACATATGTCTAGTTTCTAAATATATTTTTATTTTATTTTTTAGATGAGCCGTATGGCTTAATCGCTGTCAACCGCCGCGTGCGCAGTCTCCTCTTAGGAGCGGCGTACACCGCAAACTATACTTTAGATTCAAGTATACAAATTTGTATACAGTCTTCTATATGCATATATTGACAATAAACATTGATGAAATGAATTGCATTCATCATTCGCTTGAAAATAATTATGAAAGATACACCCTCGTACCGCGCACGCACCGTGGTCTGGTGCCTTAAGAAACCTATTTGAAAAGTTATACGGATCAGCGTACATTTTTTGTTAGTATTTGCGGTGCCCATTTCTTCAATCATTGCAGTTTTTAATTCATGCATTTGTTTAACAGAGAAATAGAGAACCTGATTAGATTTTCCTACTACAGCTGATTTCTCCTTAGCTATTGAACTTTGATTTGTAAATTTTCTTGTGTAAAACTCTAGTAGTATTTATTATTGTATTATGTTGATGCGTAGAATTAATTTTTGTGAATTTGATTATGTTATTTATGTTTCTCGCGATTGTGTTATCTACTGCTGCTGTCTACCAGGAAGTTAGGTTTCACGCGGCAGAGTTTCATTTGTAATTTTTCGCGCCTTCAGGTCATTAGTTTTTGCGCTAATGATATAGTGCATTACATTGCAAAAATGTTCCGTACTCAAGCATTCCTCAATCTAATATAATCAGCACTTGTACCATTAATTAATCATGTAATTCGAATCTTTGTCTTCTCACGCATACATATGTGATACTAAAGAAGAAAGCATCTCAGAGCATGTCAATAAAAACAAAAGTAAATTAAAAACTTTTAATTACAATCTGAACCTGAGTATGAATGACACTATTATGCAACGAAACTATATAAACAATTTATAAGGAAACAAACTATAGCAAAGCTTACAAAACATTTCCATCCCTCACCTGAATGTGCGATCTTTGAATAATAATTTTCACATGTTTGCTGATATAATGAAGCATAAATTTGATATAATGGTCATTACGGATACATGGCCTGATGACCCGATACATATATTACGTTACCCTCGCATAACTTTATACGATTAGACCACCCGACTGGCGGAGGGGGCAGTGGGATTTATTTTAAAAAATACTTTAAATATATGTACTGGCCTGTAAATGTAAATGTGAAAACATTAACTCTTTCGCGACTCCTCGAATACATGTATACCACTAAGTTTTAATTCGATTGCAGCTTTATTCGAGCACGTTTAGTGAGTGTTTTCATTTAAATTAGTGCGAGAATATTAGTAATTATTTTGAAAATTTAACACCAAGTAAGAGTTGTTTGTATGTTTAGAAGGTAACTGCAATGTTGTACAACTGGATAATTACATATGCATTCGACTATCTAATACGTGGTACATGTGCTATTAGCATCATTTACAGGTGTGGATAGGAAAAGGCCGCTCACAGACAAAGAGCTACAAAAGATAGCCGAATATCTGTTTTGTGATTCTGATGGCAGTGATGATTCTCATGAACCTTTTGATGGCAGTGATGATGATTCAAATGGACCTTCTGATGAAGAATCTGAAACACATGATCAAACTTGGATGGACAACGAATCTTATAATGATCACCAAGTTGTGAAAGAAAATAAAGCTCCAGAAGAAAATGCATGTGCTACTGGTTCTTTCATAATTTATAGTTAAGACCAGATGAAAATGTTGGCACTAAAATTCAAATTTCTAGCCTCCGATATGCAAGCTAATTTGCCGCCGTATCAATGTTTCCAAAAACTATTTCCACCTTATATTTATATATTTCTCAATGTACAAATAAAAGAATTCAAATATATAAACTATCAAAGAGGAAGGCTCGTTTCAAAAAGGCAGTTTGTGAAAAGAGTGACATTCCTATGTGCTCTAAATACTTTGCACTGTTAAAATATTGTGTATTATGTACAATAAAAATATTTAATATTTTTCAAAGAAATTACATAAAAGTACCACAATAAAAGACTAACTGTAGAGAGGACTAGCGAATTGTAAAGAAAATGTTTCATTTAAGATCATTAGTCAACATAAAACAGGTATGTCTGGAAAAGAGATGGTGGCAAGCAGTTGAAATAGGTCTACATGAAAAAGGAATTTGTAATTGGCGAGAAAAAGCAACGAACAGAGAACAAGGGAGGAAGATCAAGAAGCAATGGTCCTAATACTTATGTTACCGTATTTATAATAGGAACGAAATGCCCCCACTTTGATGCTAGAAGGCAGCTATTTGGCAGTCGTAAAATGACGGCTTTTGTGATAGGGCATTTTTGCGATAATTGCCAGGCCGAAATTGTATTATAATATAGATTGTTCTGTACGTGGCCGTACAAGAGATGCTTTGGGAAAATATGTACGAGGGGCCATAAATGTTGGACCGAACCTTCAGCCACAAACGCATCTGCCAACCGCGGTACCTGAACAGAGTTGTGATTTTAGGACTAATTACCAATACTAAAACAATTCTACGTATCTAAAAATAATTCTAACAAATATTTGCACGAGCCTTGCGCGGATCCAAATCAACTTAATTAAACATGCTGATATGTTCATATGTGGGACCGACCTATATCCGTCTCCGACCATCGTCGTGACTGACCACATGTTTACTTTCTCCTCCTGTTGTCTTGTATATCCCTTCCATGCCCACCTCCGCATTTGCGTCTCCTACTACAATGATTTCATCCTGCCCTGATATATTTTCTACAATTTTCTCCAACTTCTCATTAAGGTCATAGTCTTAAACTTGCCCCTAATTCTTATTGAGTATAGCCTTTCTGATTTTGCTTCAAAATGTCTTACGTTCACCTCCATATTTTTTCTTACCAGAAATCCTCCTCCGAATATTCTGCTATTTCCTCCACTGGTAAATAGAATATGATTTCCCACCCTTTGTCACTTTCCCTTGTTTCTTGCAGAGCCGATATATCCAGATTATATTGTACCATCTCGTTTATTAGATTATATTTCGCCGCTTCGTCACATATACCTTGTAAATTCCATGTACCCAGCATGATTTGATTTTCTTTTACGGTTTGCTTCGATTTTCGCCCTTTCTCTCCTTTGTCGTTCCCCTTCCATTGGTTAATTTTTTTCGTTAGCAACTCACATATCCTTGTCCCTTGCCCAGTCCGCTTTTCGTGCTATCTTCACTGTTACCTGCCCCCATCTATTTCTCTCTTCCTTTGCCTTCCTACTAATTCGCTTTTGCATTTCCCGCTCTTCCTTTGTCATGTTATTGAAGTGTTTTAGCTCTTGTTTCTTTAACATAATCTTTTCTTTTTCTTCTCTGTCTTACAGTTCAATTAAACATGTTTTTTCTCCCATCTTAGTTTACTTAGTTAGTTATAATGAGTGGGGCGTTTATCGCCCCTCCACTGCGACCGCAAGGATCTATTGTGGCTCATAACTATTTATAGTTCACGCTCAATTCCCATTCTCTTTAAATAAAGGAGGATTTTAGAGGGTAAGATTTTATCAAGTTCGCCGAGCTCCAGTTTTGTCTTACCAAAGACTGTGAACCTGATTTTGTCCCCAGCGGGGCAGGCACACATAACGTGCTCTGCTGTCTCTTCAGTTTCATAGCATAGTCGGCACTCAGTGGCCTCAGCCACTCCCAGCCTATGCATATGATGCCTTAGTCGGCTATGCCCAGCAGCCAAGGCTGTCAGCGTGCGCAGGTCTTTCATACCCAAGCCTAACAGTATCCTGGTACGTGCAGGGTATATGCCATTCAGTACTATCTTGGAATGTCTCATTGCCTGGCACTCCTGCCAGTATTCAAGTACCTTGTGCTCCAACCAGCTCTTATTCGAGCTTCTGGCCAGGGCTCTTGTAATCCCAAGAGCCGGTTCTGGACCAATAAATTCCCGGTTAGCACCGCTCCTTGCCAAGAAATCGGCTGCTTCGTTTCCCTCTATTCCAGCGTATCCGGGTATCCAGACCAGGCTAACCTTGTTGACTCTCCCTAGTTTAGAGAGCACTACGTGGTAGTCCCTGGTCGACATCAACGTACATTGATTGTCAGCAAGGACTTGCAGTGCTGTTCTGCTGCCAGAAAAAAAATATTGTCCTGTACTGACGAGGGCTTTTTAATAGCTCTCTTGCGCACATTTCAATGGCATACACTTCTGCCTGTTGAATCGATGCATGCTTGCCAAGATTGAATTCTAACCCGAATGAATGAATTTCACATTTGGTTTGCGGCAGAACACTCCAGCCTCTACTCCTGCAGTTGTCCTAGAGCCATTCGTAAACCAGCTCGAATCTGCCTGTAACAAGGCGACTTGATTACGCTCCCATTCGTCTCTAGTAGGGACTATGATTTTGTAAGGCAGTCCGAAGCTGTATATTGTAGACATTGTATCAGCCCTCATACCCAGAATGTCATCCGCTTCAATGTCAGTCGACAGCCTGTTCCGTACGAAGGCCAATGTTTGTCTCCCATTTTAGATGCATCTTTAATTCATTTTTGTAATTGTAGTTTGTATTTCAGAAAATTCTCCAGTTCTTATTCAAATTCCTCTGTATTATTTGCGTCTAACTTTTAGCCATACATTACTATGTTGTTTGCTTTTCTCTGCTTTCCAGCTTTCAAACTTAGCCTATTGCAATTCTGTTTATTATAACCACTTAACTGTTTATAATAAAAACGAACTACAAAGAATGTGACACGCTTGCATATGTTTTATTTTCTGTATTCCTTATAAGGAAAACATATCGCCATACTTGATAAGTAACGAAGAATTTAATATTATACAAGATCCAAATACATTTTGATTTTGTACAAAACTTGTTAAATAAAAATGCCCGTTGCATTTGCATGATTTATTAATACGTTGTTCTCAGATGCATGATGTTAATATTAGGGGTTAACAATTATACAATACCATAACATCGCACGACCGCTTTTAAAAATATTTTTTCCTATAGAGTACCTTAGCTTCTAAATTATGTCCTTCCTTTAATGTCTTTATCACCACATTCATGACGAGGCATTTGGCTAATTTTAACAGTCTATGACTACATTTAGTTATCCCAGTTGGATATTAAAATACGAACATAAGACAATTAGTACACTTTACAAGACAAGTGACATGTTAAAATAATTAAATTATTCGAATCTGGTGTCAGCTACTTGTTTCCAAATTGAGTATTATGCGAGGGCACATTCTCCTCACTTTGTTATTTCTAGGTTGAATTGAGATTTATATAAAAAACAGAAATAGTAGACATGGCCGCTGTTTGTTGCCAAGATAATTATTATTATGCGAGGGTACATTCTCCTCATTTGAATGTCACCAGGTGGAATGGTGATTTATAAAGTAATAGGGACAGACTGTCAATAGTAAGAGCGAGATTCCCTTGTATATATATCGGCTCATTTAGCAGCGCCCTCATATCCTATCGGATATGTGGGGGCTCCCGTCCATAGCCACGAGGAGGCAAGCCGCCACTATCTATTGTGGATAGTACATCCCCACTTCGGCACGGAGTTTACCGTTGTTCTTTTAAAGGCCGCGTGTAGTCCGAGCTCCTGTTATGTATTGTTGTTAGCTCGGGGCCATATTCCTCGTGCGCCTATTATGAAAGGAAGAAATGTTATCTGAGTGGTGTTTGGCTATTTCTTCTTTGCGGCCTCTATAAATACTGGTTTGTCGTATGCGGCTCTTTTATTTGCCCAGGCTCCCACGAGTGAAACATCGCCCTCCCAGGATATCTGTACATCTGTAGGGTTAGTTGGTTACCTCTGGTCACTATTATATCAGGCTTGTACAGTTGACCGCTGGTATGTCGAATATGTGGTTCCTCATACAATTCGTCTCCTACTTTTCGGCACTTTTGGACAATCTTCCTCACAACTTCGTTGTGTCGGTCGATATGTTCCCAGTGAGTCTCATGACATTGCTGTAATACATGGCAAATGGTCTCCACATTATGGCAACCTCCTCGGCAGAAGCGATTTTCTGGAGGATTGGATGGTATGCTAGCTGTTGGAAGTGTGCTGGTTCGTAACTGGACCGCGCGCACGTAGTCGCAGCTGGACCATCCTTGAGGTATTTGGTCTACCCAGGATCTACTTGCGGAATCTTTGAATCTTTACACCCTTTGCAGATATTACGGTGCTCATTGCCTTGGTTGATCTGGCTGTGGAATCAATTCCGATTTCACCGTGCATTCTTTGCAGACGGACGAGTAGTCTTTTCACAACATCCGTGTTTATAATAGACCCGTCCAACGGGTCCCCTCCTGATTTGAGGTTGTTAAGCCTGTCAATATATATTTGTGGGATTAGGCTTAGTAGCGATGGGACACCTACTCCACCATCCTTTATGCTAGAATATATGTACGGGTCAGGTGTATATATGTGAAGGTGGAGTGGGTGGAGTGCCTTCTTCACGGATATCCATATTAACCGATCGGCGCTTTTAAGGTATTTTTATTTAGCCTTGTATTTTGTAGTCCATGTAGGAGACGTCTTTATTAGTGCAATCTTTTTGTCTGGTTTAAGCGGGGCGGTATGAATATTATGTAGCCAGGTAGGTAATATGACTAGAGAGGGTTTTAACATGCCTCCCGTTCCGAAGGAGTTGCCCAGATATTTATATGTATTGAGGCCACCAATTGGAGTCAGTGGCTCCTTGTTAATAAAAAAAGAGCCGTACTCTGGATGACCGCTTTCTTTTTTATAGTCAATGCTGTCAATGCAGAGGATTTACTTGCATTAAGTTGTAACCCTCGTCGGGCCATGAACTTAGTTGTTATTAGAAGTGTTGTTTGTGCTTCCATGGTTCGAATCGCTCATTATAATGAGGTCATCGGCGAAGGCATTGGCTGTTATCTGTTATCATTTGTGAGGTCACCTCCTTTTAATGTGGTGTTTAGTTTAACTAGCAGTTCATATATTACCAGGTTAAAAATGAACGGACTGAGGGGTCACCCTGCTTCACCCCTCTGTTCAGTTTTATTTTGCGGGTTTGGCCATTGCCGACGGAGACGGTAGTATTGCTGTTCGTTGTGAGGTTGTTTATGTATTCAGTAGTTTCCTCAGACATACCGAAGGCACGCATTGCTCGATCGACCGAAGCGTGCGAAACAGAGTAGAATGCTTTCCTGATGCCTAGCGAAATTACGTTAAACGGTTGCCCCTTCTCCGTTCTTGACCGAATGTATGAGTCAAGTATCAGTGAATTAGCCATCGTGCCATCCGTAGCAATGAAAATCCTTTGGTGTAAATTGTACCTGATTTTAGAGGTAAGTCTGTTGTTTAGGATCCGATGATAAAGTCTCATCATTGCTGGGTCGATAGTTATTGGGCGCCAATTTGAAGAATCCTTCCTTTTTCCACATTTTTAGATCATGATAGTTCTGTTTTCAAGTCACGACGCCGGGGGTTGCTACTTTAGCTGGGTTGGCCCTTTTCATCCGAGCCGGAGTTATACCGTCAATTCCTGGGTCTCCGTTTTTCATTCCTATTTGGGCATCAATCACCTCACGTTCTGTTATAGGGTAACATGTGTCTGCATGTTCGTTTCCATATATTATTGGTTCGTTATCTGGTGGCGAGGTTTCCTCGAGAAGTTCGGCATAAAACTTTTCTACGTCTTTTATCGGTCTTTTTACGTCTGGCACCATACCGATCTTGCGCCTTTTCATAGTGTGAGACCCGAACGTTATTACCTGTATGCGTTTGGCCATAATGAGTTGTTACTTTAGGCTTTTTACGTCTATTGGTCTGTATATCCCTTTTTGGACGTAGGATGGTATCGATGTATTTCTCAGTTAGAGGTATAATATTGGTTGGTGTGATATCATCCACCACTCTTTGTATGAATGTCATTTCTGATTCTAGATTAGGCGGAAGCGAGTCTAAGCATTGCAGTAGGTGGAGATGTATAGAGTCGGTCGCCATATTACTAGAGAAATTATCTTCTCTGGTTTGTGGCTGTGTTGGTCGGTCACCATTGATTTCCCCATTGACGTAAAAGCCATTTGGTTTTCCTGTTACGCTCTCTGGCTTGTTTGTATGCGTATCAGATGTAGTTTTTTTTGCCAGTTGTGATATACTCTTTTCCAGTGTTCGATATTCGCACTTGTAGTTTCTAACGCCGTAAGAGTATTGTTGAACGGTGTTATGACAGGTGTAGCATTTCCAGATGGGCATCAAGTTTATTGGATCATGTGTAAGGGTAGGCACTACGTGTTCAGGTTGATCATCCGGTGTAGGTGAGTTTGATAGATAGCGAGGAGTCAGAAATCATTTTTGCCGTTCGTAGCAAAGACTCTGGGTCAGCCTCGGATGGCTGGTTAGCCAGAATCCTCTGGTACTCAGGGCATTGTCGGCGTAGAGCTACTGTTGGCTGTTATGCCAAATTTTTCGGCAGCAAAGTTATTGAATGTGTTGCCCTTATATATTCGGTCGATGGTAGCCAGACTTTGCAGGTCTCTAGTCCTGATACGTTTAGGCACTGCAGCGTAGTCAGTTGAGCCGCCCGGAGTGCGTTTAAGCGTAGAAGAAGCTATATCTGGAAGGATCTGCTTCATTGTCGCATGATCCTCTTCCGTAAGTACCTGTAGGTACGCGATATATTCGGGCTTACGTCTCCTGTTACGCATCTGGTCTATGGTAATATTTAGGTATGATGCTGCGTCTCTGTTAATAGAGCGCCCCTTGTATGCTGCTTCGAATTCAGCGAGCCTTTTTATTTCGTCTGCTATTTTAACGGATTTCATAGTTTTTAACTGACCTTCTCTTGTATGGAAGTCATTATGCGCCTTCTTTAGGTGTTGCCGCATGCGTGCATATGTCGCAAAGGCTCTTTGGCATACTAGGCATGTGCTTTCCACTGAGTCATTATCATGTTTTTGTGGGGGATTGTGCGGCTGGGACGTCCCGGAAGATTTCTCGGGCGCGCCATTTTTTGTATTTTTCATAAGAGCCACTTTTGCCGGTGCCTCATTGGAGCCCGGTCCTTAAAGCTAGTTGACTCGGGTATTCTCTTCTTGCATCTCTTATTATTTTGTGAGGACATTACAAATGAAAAGGGTGACGGCCCTGATGTTGGGGCCTTAGCCGTAGCAGGAGTTTATGAGACGGTGGCTGAATATATAACACAACACACGTAGCACAATGCTCGTTTACCGTCAATTATAGCCTACTATCGTTACCGCCTTTCACCGCATGAAGGTAGCCCCAGATTTTCGTGGTACACTACTTTTGGACGATGACACTGTGTTTATATGTCCCAGTGCCAATCTGTGAAAAGCGAAAGGTAAATGTCTTGTCCAATCGTTTCCTGCGATAAAACTGCTCCTAATGCTATATTGGATCCATCGGTTGTAATTATAAATTCTTTTGAAAAATCTTGATATTGCAGAATTCGCTCGTCTTTGCATTTTTCGAAAGTTTCTTCATTGATTTCCTCCTTTTTACGAGTTTTCTAGAAGGTTTTATCACATTAGCGAAATTTCGAGTATTTTTTATAGTAGCCCAATAGTCATAAAAACGTTTTGATTTATTTCGCTGTTTTTGGTAATGGGTAGTTCGGAATAGCTTGTAACTTTTCTGTGTTTGGCTTTACTGCGTTCTTTCTTTAACAATTTGATTTGAAGCAATTTTCTAGTTATTTAAAAGCTTTTTGCAATTTAACCAAGTGTTCTTGCAAATATGTTGAGTACACTATGATGCCGTCCAGGAAGACTAGGTATATATGTTCTTGTAGTCCACTCAGGATGCTATCCTTCAACTTTCGGAAACTTGCAGGTGCATATTTGATTCCGAAGGGCATACACTTAAATTCGCTGTGTCCTTGCTCTGTTGATAATGCGGATTTTTTATAAATCCGCGGTATCCATTTCTACTTGATGATATACTGAAGCTAAATCGATGCTGCTGATTCACTTTTTCCTAATTTATCAAGCATGTCTGATATATTTGGTATTATCCGTCTTCGATGATTTGGTCGTTCAATTTTCTATAGTCTATTACGTTTTTTAAGTTTTCCGTCCACTTCTCGAATCACTATGTTTATCGGGTAGCTCCAGGGAGGTATATTCTGATCTAATAGTTCTAGTATTTGTTTTTTAATTTCTATTCTCGTTTAGATTGGTTGTCTATATATTTTTACGAATACTGGTGTTTGATCTTTCAGATGTAATGTATTTTTCTTCGTCTCTATGAAATGTTTGTATTTTTCTGTAATTAATTTTACGTTGCTTTTTCTTCTATGTCGAGTCTTTCAAGATTCAATTTGTTTCTGATATTTTCTCGTTGTTTTATGGTTATGTTTGTATTATTTCCTAGAGTTCTGTTGTTTCTAGGGTTTCATCGAGTATTAATTCTAATCGTGGATCCGTATAATTTACGGCTGCAACGTTGACGTCATTATTAACGACTAATGAAGCTAATGAGCTCTTTGTTTTGACTCCTGTGTGTAATTAATTTCCTAGTACGAATGGTATTCCACTTGGTACAGTGCGTAATACAGCTTTCTAATAGGTTTGCTTGTTTTGGCTCTAAGTTTATGTTTATCTTCCACGAATAATGGTATTTCTGCTTGTTTGATCAGTTTTCTTTGCCTAATGTCAACAATTTCGTCTAGTTTGTCCAGGTTATAATATTTTTTTTAGATTTCGATGAATTTCGATTATTAACGATTTTTGACCACATCAAACCCAACTTAGCATTAACATTAGATTTTTTATGATTTTTACGATTTTCGATTATTAACGGTTTTTAACCATACCCAACCCAACCCAACATTAACACTATATTTGTAATAATTTTTACGATTTCGATGATTTTTAATAATTTTTAAGATTTTGATTAGTGATGTTTTTTAATCATTAACGGTTTTTCTATGGATTTTTATTAAAAGTAAAATCAAGCTTTCTTATTTCTATTTAAAAGTACAAGTAGCCTTGTACTTTTCCATCCATCTAGAACCCAAGAACCAGTCTAGTCGGTCTTGAGGATTATCAAACTTGAGCAAGTGAAAAAAAACATCGATTCAATTTGTTTTCATCGTCCGTCACAGTGGACTTGATTAAGGCTATAAGTTGTTTCGCAAAATCTGAGACGCACGTTATTCGAAATAAGTTTCTTGGGATTAAAATATTTTCCATCCAGTTGGGCCTCTGCCTGCACCCGAACTTGCTTCTTTGTGTCGATATGAGCAAAGACTGTAACACCACTGAAACAAATTACAGTGTAACGTGTTTTTTTTTTAAACAGAGTCAGTTATCAATTTTGATTTGAAATGGTCAACCCTTTTCAACGAGAATTGCTGTCTAGTTTGTTATTCCGATAAGTCCATTGTTCTACTAAAATCGAATTTGAATTAATTCTGCGTTAAAGATAGTTGTCCTGGTGGCAAATATTTGAGGAACTTTTGTTGTACATTTGTTGTATTTGGATTTCGGAATTGTTGATTAAATCCGTAGGAACTGAATCTATATTGACCGGTGCTTGTCGGCAATCTGTGCATTCGTAAGTTCGTTCTAGGCGATAAGGTTCCACTAATAAAATGCTAGATAATTGAAGATTGACAGAGGTCATCAATACTAAACACAGGACTAGCGGTCAAATAAAAGAAAAGTGCGTATGTACATACAAGTAGTACAGATTGCATTTTCAATTCTTATAATTAATGTTAGCTGGGGTGACAATGGCTTCTTGTTCACTCGCTGGGTTGTTTTTTCTCGATGCCTAGGGCACTTTTCTGAGCACTTCTTGTCTTCATTTCTTGTTTTCTTGAGATTTGTAAATTGCAGAGCACCGGTGTAAACCGTCAAAACGGACCGTGATTTTGTCGATTTGCGTCAATCACATGTCACTAATCCTACCGACTGTGCCACTTAAACGATCGATATTTAAAACTGATTTTTTAAAAACGATTTATTTAAGAAGTGCATTTGCTCTTGGATTAAGTGATAATGATTTTAATTACAGCTACTGTTTGTAAATACACTGATCGCCAAAAAAAGCAGAGCACCCAGAAGGAACTACCGTTCGAACTTGAAATTTTGGTGGTACACCTAAAATCGAGGAATAGATGATTAAAATTTTATTATGACCAGCGAACTTTTTGTTTGTTTTTTGTCTCGTGTTTTTAAGGTACATTTTTTGTTCTCCTGTGTAAGACAAACTTAATGATGAGTGACAGTTTGGACGTTGATTTCCCTTACTTGTGTCGTTGTCATGCCCAGCGTTCGTCTTAATCAACATTATAGTCAATTAACTCCTTTTAAAGGGGCTCCAATTGTGGGAATGCATGAGGCCGGATTACACTTTCGCGAAATTGCAAGAAGATTGGGTCGAAGTGACTCTACAATCATTTGAGCGTTGAGAGCTTGGTCCAACCAAGGCTCAGAAATACGTAGGAGAGGTAGTGGTCGGCCACAAATTACGAATGAATGTCAAGAAAGTCGTCTTCGGCGACTAGCCACAATTAACCCGTTTGACACAAACTTAAAGGGCTGTTTTGGAAAGACAGGTGTCTATGCGAACAATTTATGGCAGAATTCGTTCGTATGGTTTAGCGTCATATCGACCCATTTGCTCGGCTTCATTTTACCCCAGGGCATCGAGCTGCCAGGCTCCAGTGATGTAGGCAGAGGGAGCATTGGGTCAATGAATGGCATCAAATCATGTTCAGTGATGAATCTCGGTTTTTGCCTATGACAATCTGATGGACGGTTGCGTGTCAGAAGACCAAGAGGACAAAAGATAAATAAGCAATTTGCACTTAGCCGCCATTCTGGTTTAACACCGGGTGTTATGGTTTGGGGTGCGATACAATTTGGAAGCCGGTCAACTGTAGTCTTCATTCAAGGAAGTTGAATGCGGCCCGCTACATCAACGAAGTTTTTGAGCAAGTTTTGTCGCCATACCTTCAAAGACATCGCAACAGTGTTTTTCAGCAAGACAGCGCTAGGTCACACGTGGCAAGAGTAACGTAGAGAGTTTTTAATGTCAATAATGTCAATTTACCGCCATGGCCTCCAAGGTCTCCAGATTTATCGCCGATTGAACATGTATGGGACATGATCGTCAAAAGTGTCGAAGATTCCGACGCCCACAGACACTTGGCTCAACGGCGAGTTCAAATTCAAAGAGCTTGGGATGACATACTGCAAACAGAAATTAATCATTTAATTTTAAGTGTGCCCGGCGCTTAAATGAATGCATTCTTTTTGGAGGAGATACCCCGCATTATAAATTTTTTAACATTGTTCTTAAATACAGATTTTCTGGAAATTGTTATCATTCATTGTCTTACTCAATCTCAAATTGTCACCAATATTTCAAGTTCGTACAATCGTTCCTTCTGGGTTTTTTTCTAGGGCAATGAAAAGATTCTTTTTTTTCAAATTGACGTTCGAATTGTAGTTGTATATTTGGGATCGCCTCGCAGGGATAATAATTTTTGATAAATTGAGTTATTTGTAAATATTAATATGAGTTTATAAACCTCAAAGAGGTTTTTCTTTATATTTTTTCTGCATTATATATTACTATATACAGTATGTCTCCGGATTGAGTTTACAATAGGTATGATTCACCGAAAATTTTCGAATTGGAATTTCATATTTTGGGGTTCCGCCCTGCTTGGTCTGAAACTTATTTTTAGTTTACTGTCGATTTTTTAAAATCAACTAGGCCGTTACAGTTGGGCAAACACTATTTTAGTTCTAGATAAACTACCTTTTCCGTTCACAGTACGCCAAAGTGTAACTAAGAAAAGTTATTCAGAATGTAAAGTTATGGCGTTATGCAAATTTTCAGAGAAAATATAAAAAAAATTTAATTAAATTATTCAAACAAAAAACAACTATTAAGTTATTCTATTAACCCTCCACCATCGTCGCTGCATAATTCAATCCGCCGTGGCAGTTCCTTAACTAACGGTAACTTTTTCCATGTCCCTAACACTGTTAACACAGAAAATATATTTTGTACGAAATATATTTTCTGTTCTAACGTTAGCATTTAATTGTAAAAATATTTTCATTACTTCGCAATGAAAATCAGTTTTGTGATATTGCTTTAACGACATTAAAGATAACGACGTTTTTGTAATTATTAAGCCACCTCATGTTATCATGCTGTTTCAATTGCAATACTGACCAATACTGGATTTTATCAAAGTAGGCCGATCACTGTAAAAACTTGCATAATGTCATAACTTTACATTCTGAACAACATTTCTTAGTTTTGTCACTTTGGCGTACTGTGAACGGAAAAGGTAGTCTACCTAGAACTAAAATAGTATTTGCCCAACTGTAAAGGCCTACTTGATTTTAAAAAAATCGAAAGTAAATAAGTTTTAGACCAAGCAGGGCGGAATCCCAAAACATGAAATTTCAATTCGAAAATTTTTGGTCAATCATACCTATTGTAAACTCAATCCGGGGACATACTGTATGTTAAGAATTGTATTAAAATATCTTTGCTTGTTTTCTTCCTATAAAAGTCTTCCGTCCGAAAAAATGCAAGTACCTTCGTCACCTAGTCCAAAAGGTCCTGTTGTTGAGTCCTGTACGACAAAATCCTGCGCAAAACTATCGTCTCGTTTGTTAGTTGCACTTTGCATCACAAATTTACGTCGAACAATTTTGGCGCTTAACAATATTCTTTCTATCTGTGTGAATATTTATATTTTATCTTTATTTTGCAGCTTATGCACCCGACCAAAGTGAAACGCAACACTCAACTATGAGTCCGGAACAATGACGAAAGACGGGGACATCCCTACGATCTTCAATCCTCGGAGAAATCGAGCCCCCAGCGTCGTCGTAACCGATGAAGGGGTTGCAAATGGTCCGTTCTCACACGCGGATTCGATCAGCAGTGGCCAACAGGACACGGCGGAACCCCTAGCACCAGCTCCACCGAGAGGAATTGGTGGAAAACTAAAATCATGTTCGGGTTCACTATGCTCGAAATCAGCACGAAAGGTAAGTTACTGTTACTGAAAATCGACATCCCACGCTTCCAATTCCTCTTTCGCATAATTAATCATGAATTTCACAGAACGACCATTGAAACTTTTATATTTCAAACACTGTGCTCGTTAAGGGTAATCATGAGTTGTAAGATGTTATCGTCACCGATATTTCTTGGCTCAATGTTAAAAATCACGACACTCGCTAGACGGGAATAAACTCGCGTCTAAGGCAACATGCACGTAATATCGCGCCCTTCGTCATGCCTTGTGCGATATTATCGACGAAGGTATAAAATTTCGCATGCGATCGCTCCAGGGGCAAATAAAATTTCGTATGAACTCAATATTATTTTTATGTTGCCGAATAAATATATACCAGATGGTGACTTGGGATACGCACCAGGAATTTAAATGTTGCACTAGTAATATATAGGTATACTTTGCTCTCTAATAATTTTTATGGTACGTCGAAATTAGTCCACATTTTAAAAGATATATCTTTTAAAAACTCTTATTTTTATCACAATCAGCGATATATTGGAATTATAAAGGATATCCAAATTGTCCATTGAAGAACGCATATTTATTTTGAGCAGCAACTCCAACAAGATGCCGTACGCGTTTCGAAAGAAATTTGGCAGCATCTATTGAGAATTTTATGATGAAATTTGATCAGGCTGGGGGAGTAAAAGCTAGGAGACATGTTTATAATCGTGGTGCCCGATCAGAAGAAAACATTGGTGCGGGAAGGGATTATAATTATGAACACCCAAGATGTTCGTAAAAGTTTTTGGTGCAAACCTTGCAACATTGAAAAATCAAGTCTACATTCAAAACCTTACCAGATACAGATCATGGGTTACACAAAATGATTGGTTAATTATTTTGGAATACAAGTGTTTATAGTTATGTATTCATGCTATTTCTTTAGTTACAATTGTTTATAAAGCAAATGTAGATACAGTAAATTAACGGACCTAGAACTGATACTTGTGGAACAACTGATTCCACCAGCTGAGAACAACACTTTGATATCTTCGTTTAATAAATCCGGACAACAGTTCAATCGCGCTGAAGTCTATACGCTCAAATATTAATTGAACATTTCATGATTAATAGTAATAAATGCGTTCGAAAAGTCCAACAAGTTATTGCGTCAATATCTTATCTACGATCGTTCAAATTGCACCCACGTCCAGGTGTTTAATCTCCCGTCGGAAAAGGGATGCCGGCAAATTTGATTAATGCAATAGTTGATTAATTGGGTAATCGACAGCAAAACGGGCAACATAACGTTACAGTTATAGCCACATTTAATGTGGCTATAACAATCCCATCATAGCATATTAACTTAATTGAAAGTAAATATTTGAATACATGTTCTGAAACAGGAGTGAAGATAAAATTGGTACTTGGTAAGATACTAGATCTTACTTCGATATATCTAAATGACGTTAAGACACTGAAATAAATTGCTCGTCAGTAGATGTATGTCGAAACCGTGCCAATTAGATTTAAACCAATATTCAAAACTTGCATATCTTTATATTTACAATTTTTCTATTTTTGTAAGAAATAATTATAATTTATTTCTCAAAAATAATATTTATGCGGTCACTACTATCGGTGCCAAAGTAATAGTCCCCTGTGTTTGAAGACCTATATCAAAGAAACCGCTTGGCGGAAAAAAATTAAATATACATTGTTACAACCGGCAATCATTTCTACGTAACATATTGTAAGTTCAGATTTTTGTGCCCCTGCGTTTAGAAGTTATCATTAGGGAAGTGCAAAAAAGCATCCGATTTTTGCGATATCTAACCGATAGCTGACTTTTTTTCTACTTAACCGTTCAACAAAAAAAATTGAAACTTCGACTGGACGTAATCTGATATGGTGTGCACAGAGGGGAATTTTAATTTTTTCAACATTATAAATAGTTTAGCCGCAAATTGCAGTTTTTGTGATCTCTGTTATCTCCGTTACAAGATATCGCACGAAAGCGAAATTTATTTCTAAGGAAATATCAACTTGTACTATATCGGAACACGTAATGAAAATTAATTGTGTAAAAATCTGAACTTACAATATGTTACGTAGAAATGATTGCCGGTTGTAACAATGTATATTTAATTTTTTTCCGCCAAGCGGTTTCTTTGATATAGGTCTTCAAACACAGGGGACTATTACTTTGGCACCGATAGTACAAGCAGTAATTTTCTAAGATGAACATGTTCATTTCGTATGGAAGAGGACATTTTAAAGCCATATAAACCTATAATTCTCATGCTGAGACCGTTAAGGGTATAGTCTGAACTCTTTTAAAAACATGCTTTTAGAAAACTTTCTAGTCGTACAAAAAACTAGCTGACTAACTAAACGTGTACATGTGCAATTTTATTGATTATTTCTTTTAAAATGTTTGACGTTGCTTATGTTGCCGGTAATAAAAATTATTATTTATATATTATTAACGTCTGGCACCGTCAATTTTACATTGACCTTTACTCTAATTGCCTTGATTTTATCACTTAACCTCTTTATTGCTTTTACATGCTACCAGTTCTATTCTTCCGTACTTCGCCAATATTTTTCACCAATTGTTATACTAATATTCTAGGTTACATTGTGGTATAATAACAATTATTATTATTATTATAAATTGTGTTTCATTACAACCTACGCGAAACGAATTCCGCGAATTCCGATCCTATGTTGTTAGTTAACCTCGAATTGAACCAATACAAAACTTGCTCGCTCAAGTTACTCTACAGTTTCATTAGGCATTTTTGATGGTATTGGAAATACATTTATATATTGAGCTCAGTTCAGAAAGATATACAAGAGATAAATAAGAAGGTAAGAGCAGTTATATATATTGTAATGGTATTAATATTTAATTAAACTGAATTTTTAAATATCGAAAAATAAACACAAATCTCATAGTCGATCGCAAATGTGTCTAAATACAAAAGTTAAAGAAAACACAAAAAAATAAATCAAAGCTTTATTTATTAGATCTAAATGCAAGTAAAACAAACAAAACTCAGTTTAAAAATTACAAAACTAAACCATACAAATTGAGACTCGAAATAACGAATACAAGTTATATGGTCAGGGCTTTTCAGAACAATACACAAATAAATCGTTCTTAATTAACAGTGGGCTCAAAGGCAATACAATTAAACAATTAACAATTCGACAATTCGTAGTATACTGTTAACAACCAATAAATTGAAACACACTTACTGATTTCTACTTCTGGGATTTCGAATATTGTCGCAAGCGAAGCTTTCGCTCTCGATGTCTATTTTACATTCAAACAAAATTTTATCGAAAGTCGTCCAAGGTAGCTATTGGTTGTTTAATACGGACCACGGTTGCCAAGCAGGTTCTAAATGCTGGTTGGACGCAATTGTTGCCAATGCGACATTTTCGCGGGTTTTTGCATCATCAAGTCGACTTCAACTCGACTCGGACAGACAGGAGTCCCGCGCACTGCTCTCGCATAGGCGAAGTTTTTGTGGATTTGAAATTACTTTATGATTTAAATTATATTAATGTATTAAAGCCTATTATATCGAGTTCTACTTTATAATTATATTATTCCTAATTTTATTCTAATATTTTACATACCTTATCTAACTTAATTCTACGACAAACATCCTTATTTGTTCAATTATTTACATGGAGTTATTATTCGGAGCAATAATACGATGCCGAATCTCTCTACGCGGTTCGTTCTAAAAGTTCTACTCTTGTCTCAGCGTCGTATTTCGTTGCTGTTAGATTTGTTATTTTATTTTACGCTTTTATTGTTAAATCTATGACCGTTATAATATATATATATATATATATATATATATATATATATATATATATATAATGTTTTGATGTAAAGTCCCTAAGTGTAGTTAAGGCGATGCAAATATTCAATACATATTTCACAATATAGCTTTTCAGTGAAAAGTTGAAATCGGTGTAAAATTGACTCCACAACTATCAAACAATTTAATATTTTCATAAGATAATGAAATCGTAAGTTGTGCAAATTTTTAACATAATTACGATTTACCTTGCTACCTTAACAACCGCAAAAAACGTTGTTTGGGTAGTTAATTTAGACAAAAATTACATAACGCAGCATAACATAGTAATTATAATTGTTTGTCTCATGCGCAACTTTTTTTAGTTTGTATGAATGGATTCGCATTCATAGCATGAAAAACATCAATTTCAGATCCTTGTTAGGAGTTCGATAATTTCGAACGGAGCATACTAAGTAAATACATAAAACTGCATATTAATTGTACGGAGTGCAAGATGCACAATATATCTCGAATGCTAGAAAATGACCGGCGACCAAAACTAATGCACCCTTAATAAGTGGCGCCTATTAATATAATTGCTTTTCATCTCACACAGCCCAATGTAAGTCACGTATAGGTTTACGTTACCAAACTCCTCTCCTCGAACGATGCCCGCCGACCGACAGATAATGCTCTCACATGGGCGTGCATTCGGGTAACCAAATAATACGGCAAGCAACATGACAAACAATAATTAGTGATTATGAATACCGACCATAATCAAATCACGTACGATCCACTTGCGTGCCCGCGCCCATTACCTCACCAGAACAGATACAATGGAACACTGGACTTGTGTCCAGGTCAAGCGATCACGCCGTTACCGGGAACAAAGTTGCACCTAGCAAAACAACAACAGCCGCAACAACGGCAGCACCATCAACAGCAACACCACTGCATTCGGTGTGCACAACTCCACCGGCAATCGCTCGCGCAACTGTAACGTACTCAAAGCAGTTATCATTAATACATCTCAATAACCTCCCAATAATACTAGTCATTGTTCATACCAATGACCATAATACAAATATCACGCAATATAACTACGCAACTACTGCGACAAATACTCACCGTGCGCCCGCACGCCACTGTGAGAGCAAGACTAGTAATTTTCACGGTACGATGACGAATGTCCTTCCCGTAAACAACCCCACCGCTAGGGCTAGTGTGGCATGGAAGAAAGCAATAAACCTCTACGACGTTTTCATAAATATTCAGGCCACAAATAGTGTAATCTTTGATATTGAATAATGCATATACATGTCTTAAATAAAATACAACCGTAACATACTTGATAAAAAATAGTTATTAGTATGATTTTGTGTTGCGCTTTTGATTTTGTGTAATCAATCTTGCCAAATATTCTCACACTTGTCACTTATGAAACGTTTTCTTTTCTAACAATTTAAGCAGTTCTCTCATGAATTATTCAATTACAAGAAATATTAACAAATAACACACAATAACACATTGAAACACTTCAGCTGTAACAGTGGTCATGTTTCGTAACCTATTTTTATTAAATATTAATTAATATAATATTGATCAGAAATATTTAAAATTGTTAAAATTGTAATTTTGATTTCAGAAAAAGAACGTTATTCAGTTCTATATTCATTGATATAGGATTCGTCATTACACCAATGTATACTTTTTAACACGGGAAATAAAATTCAACCTAGTAAATTGATATTTTTGAATCCAAATGGTATAATTGCTTTTCAGTACAATACAAAAGTATTCTACAGGGAAAATTCAATAAGACAAGCATTGCAACATATTTTGTCGCGATAATTTGCATGCGACCGGTTCATTATTTGGCGACAGGGAGCGCCAGGCACAATAATAAAAGTGCATACAGAAGTAACAATTTGTTTTGAGGTTATTATGAACAATGATTACATGGGTAAGGCTTGCCACAATTGGGAATGATAAATTTGATCGTTAAACCTAATCAAAGCAATGAATGGACCAGCAAACAATTGGACGGCAATTTTTAAAGGTGTGACGCCACCTTACATAATCTCGAATGTTCTTTCTTACGTTTGTACATACTAGAATAGGTATTATTGTGATGTTCTGGCCGATCCCCAGCAAGAAAATATAACAAAGTTAACAACATTTAAAAATATCCAAATAATATTTGTAAATATTTTAGCAAGTGAATATATGGTAGCATAATTTGAAAAATAATATTTAGTCGTAGCCATCGTCATCATTTACTACAAACAAAATAAGATCTGATTGAAATTACCCAATTTCATGTGGAACAAGTCATAAAATATAAATAAGTACACAATTCATTACATTTAAAATAAATACTAACGAAAATAAAAAAATTATTAGTTATTGTCAAACTATTGAGAATTATTAAAAGGATAAAAATAGTTTACAGTTTTATTATTGTGTCACTACAGTTCATTCGATATTCATTAAGGGATGTTTGTGTACAATTTATGTGTTAACAGTCCATCGTGTGTTCCAGCGTGATTCAGTTCATGTTGTTTAATTTCCTCTTTATAATGGTGTTTTCCAAAAAATGTTCATGTCAAATTCGGCGAAGAAAATTTTAGAAATGTGCCTTTTCAACATTTTAAGTTATTCTTGAACCAAATTCCCTGACTCGCTTATAGTCACTCTGTGGATTGTTGGATGATCAGTTGTATGCAGAAGTCTTACGGACCAAATATTCCTTTTATTTATAATTCCTCATGTTGATTGTACTTATGTTCTTTGGAACTATCAGCTACTGATTTTTATTTTATTCGAAGTGCTTTTAAAGTTAAGCTTCAGATATAATTATTTCCAGTTTCTTGAAAAGAGTGTGATCATGCCCTTTTGACAGGTTCCAATATCGACCAAGAACATGATTGTTGAATTGTTGTAGATAGTATATTTCTCTTCGCTTTAGTTGTTACTTATTGGATTATTTGTTTCTATAAAATGTATTAATCTTACTAAGAAGAATTTTTCAAATACTTTTAATATATTTAAATGAGAGCCGTTTTCCGCTGCTTTTTTCTTCTTCGATTATTACTTGACGTTTCGCTTGTCATGCAGTTCTCGTCAAAAGGTCTGTAAATACTTCCTTGCTTCACATCTATCATCAGTATCCGTTGTGATCGATCGCACCGTGACCGATGCAGTTGATTGCACCGTTACCGTCCCAGTCATTTTGCTTCTTTTCCTTTACTGGTCTCCACGTATTTCTGACATAAAATTATTGGTGTTAGGTAGTATATGAAGCCTCAGATATAACCGAGAAACAATTAGTCCCGTGAAAATTATCACTGGATTTAATCAAGCTAGCAAGTCTGTATCTGACTACTGCCTATTTCCTATTATTTCCTACGGAATGGAGACTACTAGGAACAAAACAAGGAGCTGCAATTCCTCCAGTGACCGTTAACTTATGTATGGAAACCATTGAAGAAGTATCCATGGGTGAGATAGGAAGCCGACATGTTGGTACCGGTATGTAGCATCTCATCAGGCGCCACAGCAATAAATTAACGTATTCGGTACGCAGGAGGAAGACCCAACCGAACGAATTTCTACTCGAAACATCACATCATCATGCACAACGAAATTATTATTATTATTATAATCGGTAATTAAAACACTCTAGAGCTCATAACTGTTTCTCTTAATTTCCCTCGAAAAACTCCCTGCTTAAATACCGAGTTTTGATGTTCGATACAGGATATGCAAATTCTGGCTGCCGTATATTAGAATACGCTTATCGGTATTTCATCATATTGTAACGCGCTAACCGAAACGAACACAATATATATTTTATAACCGGATAACGAAGGAAATAAACAGCGGAAACTCTAAATAGAAAATGAAAAATTATTTTCGGTCGTCGGTGCTGCTCGGACGTTGGGACGGATGGTCTTTGCGCGCGACGGTCGCGTTCGGGGATCGGACTACATGATTTGCAGCTACCCACCACTCCAATGTTGGTAGTGGCAGACAATGTGCTACGGGGTGGCGGATTAACGGATGCAGCTACCCACCACTCCAATGCTGGTAGTGGCAGACAATGTGCTACGGGGTGGCGGATTAAGGGATGCAGCTACCCACCACTCCAATGTTGGTAGTGGCAGACAATGTGCTACGGGGTCGCGGATTAAGGGATGGGATTTTACGGCTCGGATGCTCGGACGAAGTGACTGCTTCGGATGCAGCGGGCGAAGTGTGCGCTTCGGATGCCTCGGACGGAATGAATTGTACGGTGCGCCCGAACGCCCTTATAAGCAAAACGGCCGCGGTGACGTCAGGCGTTTCGGTCACGTACGCCAGATTTGCTATTAATCGCACAGATTTCGCGTTAAATATTTTCAACGCGATCTCTGTACTTTGTAGATCAATAGCAAATCTGTAACGAGACTGTCGGTTCGTTACAATATGTAGTTATTAACGTATTTTTACTTTCTTATTCTTAACGTATAAGGACGTATAGTAGATATAGTCGCTGTGCCTGTCACATGTAACCTATATAGACATATAGACGCAATTGGGTCCTTCATACGGGTACTGCAATTTCTAAATAACATAGTCATGTTGAAACCTTCCAGCGATTTGTAGAAAATAGGAAATAAGAACGACTATAGTGTTCAACACAAATCAATATTCCAATCTTATACTCGCCGATTTTTGCGCAAATATGTAGGAAATAGCTTTGATGTAATTCATTACTTCTTTATTTGTAGTGTCTCTTCCTCCGATCAATTGGTCGCAATTCAATTAGTTCGCTGTAATTGTATATTTTATTAGTTGCTACGTTTTTTAGTTTTATTATAGGAAAGTAGTATTTAGTTTGAATTTACCTCTACCTTGACCTTCCTTATTACCTTCTCTTATCAGAAAAATATGTCTTATAGTCTTTCTTAGTTATTGTTATTGTTATTGTGTTTCTTGTCTTTTTATAGCACATATACTAATCAGTTTATTTTCTGCTTCCGCTTTTTTTGTAATATTCATATGTTTTGCTATGCATATTTGTTTAACAATTTGCAAATTGTTTTCTATTACAACCTCGTTTTTAGGTAATCAGTTGAATCTAAATTTTCGCTTTTGCAAGCAATTTTGTTCATTTAGTTTGTATAAATAAAAGAATTGTTATTTTCTAATTGAAGTTCTATTCGCTTTGATATTTCCTGGCTCATGTAACCTGATAGAGAGACAGTATGTTCAATAAATAAAACTTCAGGTAGGTCATCAGTGACTTTTAAGCGGTGAGAGTAGGTCGTAGATGTTAACAAACAATATATCAATTTTAACTTTGACAGTTTACACTTCGTTGCTCTTACAAAATGTAATGAATGGTCTCTGACCAAGAATTGTGAAATGCGTTGAGCAAGAAGGAAAATATTTTCAGCATTAAGCAAGATAACCCATAGCCGCAGCCTTGTTAATTTATGTAAAAGGAACGACAGAGAGAATCGATAGAATTTTACTCAATATCTGCACAGTTTTTAAAACACATAGGAAAATAGAAGCAATACTCAAAAATCCAAGATCACACTGGAAGAACAAGAGGGAAAGAGATCACATGCAGAGACTGCGACAAATTGTATATTGGACCATTCAACAGACGGGTAGCCACATAAGCGTAGACACGTAAGCGATGTACAACAAAAAGGTACATCGTTATCTATTGTAAATCACATATTAGATACCTGGCACAATACAGACTTGAATTCTGATCAATGCAACCGAGAAGAGCAACCCGAAGATGATAAATGTGACTTTGTTGAAACGTCGCAATAAACCCTATGCATCGGTGTAGGTGCCACCGCATCACGGACATTATGTACTATAATTTTCCATTCTGTTCGGTTGAGGGTTACCTGGTTAGACTTTTGTTGGCTCTTCACATCATTCTCGATCTATTTGTTTTACACATATTTTGGGGTAGCTTGTTGTACTTTAAATTACATTGGCAGTTGTTGTCACACCAGCTTATGCGGGAGGCGAGGAAATTTTATTTCAATCCGTAAGTATATTAATATTAAGACTCAAATAATTTACTAATGAAAACATGATCTTAACTAAGACTTAAACGATAACGCACAAATAAACCAAGAAAGGGGTGAACGGCGAAGCACATGGAAGTAAAGGTTGATCGCGATTAATAATACGGGAATAAAAAAGAAAATTAAACTGAATAAAAGATTCACGAACGATTTCGTTAACGTTTATAAGTGAGTCCTACACGACTAAAATAATGTCAAGTTTATTTACGTTAAGATAGGAATGTGGCTGTCGAGGGCGCATCAGTGACTCACGCGGATGACAAATATATTTATCCCTCGATCATAAATGAAATCGCGTATAACGCACGGGCTAGCGTATTACTATTGACTTAATACGCTTTTCCTACTAAGTCACTGGCTCGGAATAAGCTGTAACTGCGTAAGAGTCGCGTGTGGCTCACCGATCGAGAGTGAAAATGAGACCGAATGGCCGGCCAAGTGCAACAATTTTGTTTATGTTATTTTTGTTTGGGGCGCGCATCGACTAATATCCGACTCGACGAACGGGGGTGACCGGGTCGCGGCCGTCTATATAAGAGCTGGTTGCATCATCTGATTGCATCATTTCATATGAGATTGTGGTGATCGGACTTAGGATTTGTCGTAGGCACCACGATTCAAAAACAATTGCTGCATGACAAATTCAGATTTACGGCTCTTGGTGCTCTCTTCTTTTCATCTATAAGCGATTAAAGGAACTTGAACTCTTTCACTTGCCCAATATGTATGTCGTTGAGATGCATAGCTACCGGGGACCCATCCGTTGTTAGTGTTTTTATTTTGGCGACGTCGATGGGCACTCCGCATGGTATGCCAGCATTTGCAATTAGATACAGAATGTCCGTGGCTCTGGGTCATCTTTCGGATGGCGCTACTTTCGGTGAATATTAAGTCGGTAATTATCCGTGATGGCGTCAACCACCCTGATGAATAATATGGGCGAAATTGCACAGCCTTGCCTGGTGCCAGTTTTGATAACAAATGCCTCTGATATTTGACTGCGATGATATGTTCGTGCTTTGAAGTAGGCGGATAACTTTTCACGGTATATGTTCATCCTGTAGGGATGGCCAGTATACGCTAACAGCGGGGCTAGATGTCCAAAATAAAAACAATTACAGGGCTCACGGTAAGGAAGGAGCAGGGTCATTGTGGCAAACTGATAGAATTAAAACTTGTTATACATTTGTTAATGGCACGATTCTAATGGGATCAGCAACTGACAGTTGCGAAACTAAACACTACTTTGAAATCAAACGTTAGTATTAAAACCAAACTTAATTTGAAAGCAAACGTTCCCAGCCTATCGTTGCGTAAACATAATTTTTCCGTTGTCGTGATGTTCGATAAAACTATGTCCACGCACGTGATGATATAGTTCACCGGTCCCGGTGGTTGGTCCGCGCCGCTTCGAACACGTGACACGTTTTCCATCGGACAGAATTCACTGTGCAGTAGGGGCGCCAACTTTACTATCATTCCCGATGACGGGGGCTAACGTCACGATTACGTCGGATGTGTCGTGCGTGAGAGGGGGGGGGGGGGGCACAAAAAACCTTGGAAAAATAAATACGCAATTCAGAGCCCGAACTTATCTTATTCCGGTGAAAAAAATAGTGCGGCTCAGCGACCAAACTCCAAAGTCGACCAAATCGCTGAATGTGCTCTCCTCCATACAAGGAGAGCAAAACGTGTTATGCAAGAAAAATATCCACACACGTCAACGAGAATAAAGCTCCATACGTCACAATATTCTTTACTTGCTGAGTAACAACACTCGACTTAACTTGAACAACGGTCACCCACAAAAGACATCGGAAATCGATTAAAACAGAAAATGTTCGCTTACCCTAACGAATTCGCTTTGCCTAAAAGCAAATATCTGCTCGCATTAGCCTCGACAGGATCTGAAATTGATGTCGCAGTCGGCACTGAATAATTCTGATAAGACCTGCCTAGCTTACACCACCTCGGCTGTCACATTTATTCAATACGGGCAGGACGATTACATTTTTCAATGATTTGTTCTGACCGCCGGTTAGAGCATTTATATATGTAACTACCTATAGTCACTGTTCAAACAATTCAACGCCAGGTTTGAGTGCCTCTGCTCGAATGTCATCCACTTCCGCCGAAAACTGCTGTTCTTCAACGTCGATGTCATCATTAAGCTTAATTTGATTTAAGCTATTAATCCGTTTTATGCCATTTGCAAATGGCGCCTGCAGTCAATTTCAGTCAGCTGTACCCAGTTTCGTCTTGAAATTTGAACCTTTAACTTGACTGTACCTCGGTTGGCACGGTCTTTCACAATTTATCGGAATTGGATCGACTAGGAAGTAGTCCAAACACACATCCATTATGTTTACCATTCGAGGCACGCCAGGTCAGTTGATCATTGCGATTCTGGCGAAAGAGGCTATTGCAGACTTCGATGCTATTGATAGCTAGCATTAATTTCATTAATTTCTTCTAGGCTAAAATTTCCCAGTGTGTCTTCCCAACCTTTTCGCTTGGATTCAGCGTGGACGTTTAAGTCTCCTGTAATCAAGGTTAAGTCACTTTTGGGCAGCGCGTCGTCTTTGGCGTTGTCTATACTGTTTTTGGTAGGAGCGAGAGTTGCTGATATCGGTTTTGACTTTTATGTTTCGTTTTTTTCTAGTCTTTCGTTATATTTATTCCATCACCATTCTGTTCTTTCCATTGTCGCTTTTGTATATCCTATTTTGACCGCACGGAGGTTCCTTTGTCATTACCTTTTTCTTCTTGCCCTCTAATTTGTTTCTGCATTTTCTGCTAATCATCGTCATTGTAAACCTTCTCCTCTCTTTAATATATCTATTTATTCGTCAAAATCTATAATATTTTCCAGCTCGTTTCATTACAATATTATGAAAATATACTTTTCATATGATATTGTTCGACCCTGCCCTTTATGTTCCATAATTCCTTTTTTAATTTCACAGTTTCTTGCTTCACACCAGGTGATTCTTCTTTAGATTCGCATTTCTTCCCTTCGCATTTTTATTTGTGCGCTGTATTCTCGTTGTTTTGTTGTCATGTCTTTCATTTCCTTTGACAACTCTTGCGTAGCCACTGTTGCCATTTTAACTAATTTGTCTAATGTCATCTAATGTTATACCTGTTTTCGTCGGCGTTCTTGCCATTTTATTAGATTAAACTTCTCTGTTTTGCTCTTTTCCCATTTTTTATGCCTGATGAGTAGAGTATTCATCACTTGTCATTTTGTTATTCATTATATACTTAGTAAAAAGAATTGCCCGGCATATTCTGCTATAATTAGTCCGTTTGCTATTGTAGACTGCTCACTATGCGATTACAAGTTGCCCACTTTAACCATGTGCTCTAGATTTTGGATACACACGCAAATTCCCTAAACTTATTCTGTTTATTGTCGTCAATTTTTTCGATAATACGTGCCGTTTGTCAGATATGGGAGAAGGTGATTAGAGTAAGCCATCACTTCCGTTTGAGGTACTGCTTTCAAAATAAATTATCTTCCTTGCTATATACAAATCTTAAGTTTAAAGTTTCATAATCCTAATCTCAATAGTTTGGGCGCCAGACACAGACGTACCAAAAATAACAAAAATTCCTCATGTTCTGCAGATTCATATTTTCAAACACTAAACTAACTAGTTACTTTAACAACATCTATTAGCGCGATTCTCGCGAATTCAGACGACCAGGCCATTTGAATAAAATTTATTCCAAGGTGTGCGTGCTCTATCGGAACGACTCCAGCATGCACACAGTATAACTACCCTAACGAAAGTTCGTTAGAACACGCATCCACGATACTGGTTAGTTATGATATCAAATATATACCTACATAATTTGTGTAAGAGAGCACATCGACTAAAGGTACCATAAGACGTAATGGGACGCTCGCGTTGTGTATTTCACGTGAAATATATTTATGGTCTACGTAGACCATAAAATTTAGGGATAACAAAATTATTAAGGGCAAGTGGTTGAGAAATAAATGTTATTTTCAGCGATTTTTACAAGTTAGCCAAACAATTATTCGAGGCATGGTATTCAATAACACTTGACATTCTTGTGGCGTGAACCCAACCCAAATTCTGTTTAATTTCACGATATTTCTAACGCAAACCAAGCAGTCTTCCAATTTCCGAGTTAGATTTGCCGGTTCATAATATACGGGTTATGACTGATCGAAGGTTCTCATCTATCGCTTTTCCTCTTCCCATGGTTCAAACATAACCAACAATTCACGTTTGTGGTCAGCTAATGTCCTAAATTAATTGTTATCTTGATGTAACGTTGCATAGCTACCTTGATAATGTTCCAATGTATTGCATTAGGCCAATTTAATAATAATTTATAGAAAATTTACATAATTTCGCTTTTATCAAAAAATATTCTAACATTATTCAGAATATATATTTCCGGGTAAAAAAAATTATATGAAAAAAGTGAAATAGTCGCATCTGGGACGAGGCTACGCATAAATAAACATATAAATGAAATATAGAAACTACTCCTGCGTATAAATAATAATTACTTAATCGATGTTAATCAACACTGCCTTAGCTGCAATTTAAAAAGTTTTAAATCTAAATTATTTTAATTGAAAAATAGAAAGAAATATCCAGTTGATTTGCTAGGGGATATGAGGTTTTTTAGTCCCTCGTTGATAAATAATATTTCCAAGAAGTAATTTTCAAACGTAATTGTATTTTTCATTTAGGTTTACGTGCCGTTAAAATTAATCTCGGAAAGATTGATTTTCAATTCTGCGACGGAAAATTCACATTTTTATTTACAAAGGGGATTACATGTTGTTGCTCAAACACTCTTCGAAATAAAAAGATTTCAAATGTAAAGTCCTATTAGTTTGTATCTCGTACCGTTTTCGATATATGGAAAATTGTAAACCATAACTTTCAGTAGAGATATTGCTTCCTCGCTATACTTATACAAATATCAAGTTTAATATTTTAGGCGCTAGAGCGCTTGTCGAGGGTAAAAATGGGTATTTCCGTTAAAATTTCGAGTTTAAAGATTTTCATGAGAGTATGAATTCGAATTTAATTTATTTCTTAAATATTATTCAAACAATTATGGTACCATATAGAGTAATTCAAATTAAAATAGAAAATTAATTTGACAAATATGAGGTTACAAAATATGGCCCCACCAAAAGGTGTTATGTCGCCGCTGAATATTTCAAACACAAAATATGTGCACACTTAAAATAAACGGAAAATTTAGAATAACAAATTCCGTAATGCATTTATTTAACTTTGCAGTAATCTAAAATAACCACATAAGTTATGTAAGTGAACGGAGGGCACTGCTTAAATTGTACGTAATTGGCACGGAAAACTAATTGAAACAAATGAAAGGCTGTAAATACGTAAATACTTGTGATGTGTGCAACGATGCAACGGGGACAGATACATTTGATTTGCGTCGTATCGTTCCTAGTTATCGGGGATTTCCTTCGATGCAAAATATATACCTAACAAAATTTCTCTAAAGTTTAATGTCAATTCGGTCGGGTTCACTTGATCCGTAAACAATACAGGGAATGCAATACAGATATATCGAATTTATCATAGCGAAAACGCAGGCGCCTCGAACTCAAAAATGAAACTCGATTTACAGTTTTATATCAAAGATCTCTCGTCGTCGATCGATCCGAGCATCAACACGTTTGTCTAGCAAATGACTTTTTCTATGCGCTGTAGAATTGGACAACTCTTTCCCTGCCACGTAGTTTTCTGCGCCTACTGCCGAATCTGTATGACTATTAATCCCAGAACTACTGCGTCAATGATTTACAAGTCAATTTGGAAGTTCCAAACGTAATAATTAACGTTCATAATTAATTGATCATTGTCCCACACACACCTATTTGAAAATCTTTTTCAGGGTGTAAATACAATGCTCGCATAGTAATAGGTCTTAATATTATAATTTTGAAGGTGTGATTTATGTCGATCGTTACAAAAATATCGAGCATTTTGGATAGCCATGCTTGTTATAAAATTAGTTTTTGATGAATAAATCATATTATTACTAGTATGTTCTTGTATCCCTTAGAGCTTCTGGGTGATTGTGTAATATAATCTATGGGAATAATGTCTAGATTTTCTTCGAATTGTATATGTTCCATGAGTTGATTATTTATAAAAATGTTATCCTTGACGAACTGTCAGGTTTGACATTTTACAATAATATTCCTGATAATTTGATAATAGTGTCAAGCACAAAATGATGCACATTTAGCACGTGTTTGAAAGTTTGCAATTCAAACGAGTGCAAAATTGCTATTTTGTGTGAGTTGCATACTATGCTTTTTCTACGACAACGACAATTATAAAAATAGATACAAATAAATATGCAAATATTTTATTTATTGCTTTGGATCCATGAAAATACGCAATTACCTATTCATTAGCAGAGCCTGGACAGCAGTGCCCAACCAATTAAGAAGAAGAAGTATGAAATAACTTCCTACCTACGTATTTTATTTATTAAAGTTAAATGTGCAATTACTGAAAATTATTTTTGGAGAACTTGTGGAATGCTGGATACTAAAATTTGCCTGTGTTGCATTTACAATTTTATTAGCTGTGTCAAATTTATTTTTCTTCGAATCATCGATATATCGTTCGGCGACTGCCCTGAACTTCCAGCCAAACTAGTTATGTCGCCACCAGCATCAACAAGAATTGTTGCTGAAGATCGACGAAAGCAATCTCCGGTGTATAATGCGTAGTTTGGCAATTTTAAATATTTAGCAATCTCTTTTCCCATGCTTCCAAGCTTATTCACGCCTATTCTTTGGGCGGTACATTTTCCTTTTTGATAATTAATGAAGAACCATGGACCATTTACATTTGAAGGCCGGAGATTTGCATATTTTTGGTAAATTTCATAGTAAGGACTAGTTATAGTAAAATTTCGTAGAATTTTGGTATTAGTGTCTGGTATAATTACTAAAACAGCTAAACCCAAATCATTGAAATTAGTAATTTTCATTTGATGTAATTCAAACCCATAATTAATGTGACCTAAAATATAGACTAAATGTAGAAGGTGGCGCAAAAATTGTGACCCGATGTTCTTTGATTGTAATTTTTTTAATAAATGTTGCTTTTGGATTGTGTTTATTTGATGTCTAAATTTGTTTTTATTAAGTAGAAAAAATGATATCGTCCAAGTGGCCGCTGCCAGAATTGATGACCTGACGACCCGTAAATGCAGCCCTCAGAATTTCGGTTGTGGGTTGTGGGTGCAGAATCTGCACCCACAAGGGGTTGTGGGTGCAGAATGCGCCATTGCTCCATCCTGTTGGAACCACATGTTCTCCAATATCTATTGGTCCAGTTGAAGTAAAAGAAAGTCGTTGAGCATGCTCTGTAGCGCTCACCGTTCACAGTAGTCGCGGCATTTTCGAAAAATAAGGCCCGATCACGCCTCCAGCGTAAACAGCACACCATACAGTAACTTTGACCGGGTGTAATGGCTCTTCGTGTGTCATAAGCGGATTTTCGGTGCCCCAGAAGTCATAATTCTGCTTAATCACGTATCCACAGAGATGGAAATGGGTCTCGCCGCCCATGATGATTTTCGATGAAAAGTTGTCTTCCTCACCGAGATTCAGGATGGCTTGAGCAGGTTACACGCGCTTGGCAGTCAACGGCTAGCAGCTGATGCACGATGCACTTTGTAAGGGAACATCTTCAAGTGTTTTACCAAAATTCTCTGTAAAGACCGCCTATTGATGCCCAATTGCATGGCACGTCGTCTGGTCGATACTCCAGGGTCTTCTGCGATATCTTCAACCATACCCGCGATATTCTCAGCAGAACGGCTCCTCTGGGGCCGCTCATACCTGACAGCATCTCGTGTTGTCCCATACTCTTCTAGGCGACCATCTAAACGCTGTAGTGTTTGCCCAGTTGGTGTCGGACGACCGGGAAACGTCTAAATTCACACTGCGCCAATATCACCAACGAATCATGCAAAAAACTCGAAACAATTATTCCGCGTTCTTGAGGAGTATAGCGATTCATGTCTTATTGACGTGTATTTTGTATCTGGTTACTTCACAAATGCCAAAGCAGAACTGACATTTACCGCCATTTGTAAAAATTATAGCAAATTAAAAATTTTGCGCCACCTTGTATAATTCATTATATGGATCTATTTAGCGCTAAATAGATCTCATCTAGGGCTTCTTTAATAAATTTATTGATGTCGTTTGATGTAAAGATCTTCGACTTTTTGGGTCTGTGGCCGTCGGACTGTCTCTTAAGGAATGCTTTCAGTTTTAAGTATTTTGCAATATCTATATTATTATGAATACTGAAAACAGCAGACCGAACAGGAAACATTTCTTATGATTCAATTTACACTCTTGATATGAACATTTTTCGATGTTGTCGTAGAAAAACTCGTTTACAGTAATATACTCCTAGAAATAGGACCCACACGTTTCTGATTTGTATGTGCCCGAATTTCTCATGTATCAACCTATACTCGCTGATGTTAGAAGTATTACGTTAGAAAGAACAATGTATTTTTATTAACATGTAATAAAACTGTTAATATATGTTTGGCGACCCTGTAGCTGAGTACACGTGTAGGCATCGACAAAATGAGATTGGCGATGTCTGCTTGTGGTACCTCGTTCCAATCAACTTGAACTGTGTGGATTAACTGTGCCAGAGTCTGTAGAGGATGGTGCGAAGTGGTCAGTCTTCTCGCCATCAAATCCCATACATGTTCGATGGGATTAAATTTCCGGTGAACAGGGTGGCTACTGCAAAACATTAACGCTTGCTTCTTGTAGAAAGTCCATAATTCGACGAGCAATATGAGGACGTGCGTTGTCTTGCTGAAAAAGGACGTTTGGCCGGCCATGTGGATAAGACAGTAAAGTGGTTTGTAGGACATCCACATAACGTGCAGCTGTCATCCTGCCTCGAATAAAGAGAAGAGGTGATCGGTTACCACAGGCAATAGCCACCCAAACCATTAGTTTAACAGTCCGGTGTACATGCCTCTCAACAGCAAACCCAATATGACGTCGCTCTCTACGGTGGCGTCTTACCTTCTTACCTCTGCAACCATCGTGCATACCTAGACAGAATCGCGAATCGTCGACATTATACCATTCTGCCACCCAATGCTGCCGTTCTCTGCAGTCAAAGGAAGCACTAAAGGCATTTGGTTACGCGTAACACTACTACGTTTAGGCGCAATAACTAAAAATGTCTCAACTAGTCAGCTCTCATACACCGATTTCTTCACAAATCACGCCGAGATAAAATTTTGTTTTCGCAAAATTATAAAGGCCAAAACGTTGACATTGTTACCTGCTTTAAATAAAATCATTCTGTTGCCAAAAAATCAAAACTATTGAAGTTGATATGAAACTTAAGAGAGAACCTCCTATCTTTTTAAAGCAATATATCAAACGGAATTGCGAGTTTATTCTTGTCGTATTTCTCCATAGTAAATTCGAAACATCTTTTATTTGGAAAGATTTTTCGAAAAATCTACCATTTACTGTCAACTCGCTGTTGAAAAATTCTTTGTAGTCCAGGCAACGAACGATAAATATTCTAGGGCACGTTTCCAGCATTACATTTGCCACTGCTATTTTTAAGCACAATAGTGTTCACCCTAGGTCTCTCAAAAGCCATTGAAAAAACGTGCCGTGTTTATACCGGTTAATAATACTATATTATGCAACAAATTTTATAAACGTAATTTTAGTCACGAGTTTATTAGGCAGGAGCGGAGCGTAGCGGAGTGAGTGTTTAATAAAACGAGTGTCTAGAGAAGTTTATAAAACGAATTGTATACTATACTTTTTCTACGACCATCACAAAAATACTAAAATTTAGAAATTAGTTTATTATCTTAAGCCACATTATTAATCAAGCAAGTAACACATTCCCAGATAATGAATTTGTTTGGTTTTCTCGACGCCAATCTTGGAAAAGTTTATATGCACGTTCGTACTGACTTTTTGATTTCTCTGGCAGCAAACTAGCAGTTGCCGTTACCGCTGCTTGAGTAATTTCTGGTGGAGTTCCAATACAAACATCATCTTCACTTCCACTGTCGTTTCGGTTCATTTTTTACAAGAATGGCACATTATTTTTATCACAAAATACAAACTTCCTTGTCGCGCCACGTTGGGTTATTTTGACAGATTGACGACAAGTGACACCTAACTTGATTTAGTTTCAATTAATTTTCGCGATTAAAAACCTAGAGCTAACTTCAGCCCGTGATTAAAGCGCACACAGTCACGGCTTGTCAAGGTGAGCTAACTTCAGCCCGTGACTAAAGCGCACAAAGTCACGGCTTGTCAAGGTGTGTTTAAAAGGCCACTTAGCGTCATGGAAACATATTCGATAAATGGCGTTTTAAACATGGGAGTAGAAAATAGTATATTATGCAACAAGTTTTATAAACGTCATTTTAGTCACGAGTTTATTAGACACGAACGGAGCGTAGCTGTCGTCATTTTTCCGACATCTGTATGAAAGTCAGAATAAACTTGACCTGAATTGAATGAAGGTGGTGGTGTTCACTCACTGTTCAAGTGATAGTTCGTAAAAAGCCTGATTTACACTGCCTCGCCAAATTTGAGTTTTGTGGGGGCAATTTTAATCTTATAACTTTAAGAATCTGTATTTTTGCATAAGTCGAGAATAAGCGATAACACTGCAAAAATTGCTCGTAATATAATAACCGGAATGTAAAAAAATATTCATAAGTAATTACGAAATCCTTCAAAATTAAGAATTGTTAATAAGAACTGTAATTAATTGTTATGATTATTGGAATTATAGTAAAAAATTTATCTCTGATTGGTAGAATAAATAGTGAATTTATTTTTCAAACAAATAAAATACTAACGGTATATTAATAAACATTTAATTAAAAAAACGTACATGAAAAAACATTTTGAGTCATTATCTGATTCTGACCGAAACTCGTCAGATGATAAAGAACCTCCCACATTGATGATAAGAGGCTCTACTTGTATTTCCATTGTTATATCTAACTGCCACATTTTCTGTTCTTCTCCATGTACATGCCTGATTGCATTAACCCAATTTTCTGCCGTAACATTTGACAATGCGACATCCAAAAGATTTTTAATATCGCAAAATTTAAATATCGTGTTCATTCGTGCCACCTCACCTTTAACTTGCGCCCGTATGAGTTCAATTGGATTGAACTCACAATGGTAGGGTGGTAGCCTTAACACTTTTCTATTGGCAGCTTGTGCTAATGCATCAATAACGTAGTTATTATTAGCTACCCCCTTATTTTGTTTCACTAAGGAAAGAAGCTTCGTTTTCACCATGTTTCCTTCATGTGGAATATTTTTTCTCCGCAGCCACTCCTGGACGTCAACATAGGTAACACCTTATTGAACCATTCTTCAAAAACAGTGAAATTCATTTCTTCATGATAGTCTCCTGTCTTTCTAGATTCAAAAATTAATGAGCCATTTTCGACAAACCCAACCCAACCCAACCCCGTTGACAATCCATGGATAAATGCATGTCTTGCACTGGTAACAGACATGTCAGTCCACACTTTTGTTACAGTGTGGCCAGCATTTACCCACGTTTCATCCAGGTAATAAATTTTGCGACTGGATTCTCTATAATTTCTAATCTGTCTCAAAAATCGTCGTCTCCATGAAATAATTTCATCCTTCTCTTTCAGAATACTATTTCGAGATCTTCCTTTAAATCTGAAATTAAAGAAATTTGCAAAATGGATAAAAAATCACCCTCTTTACTTACCGAAAATTAATCTCTTTTAACAAGGTGCACATTGTGGTCTGTTTAAAATTTGGGAGGTCGTCGTGCCTATTTACTGCAATTAAAATTTTGGCAACGGTGGGCGGTTCATTCCTTAAAAAGAACGATGTACCATTCGTCTAATCGAGTGGTTGTGTTGCTCTGTCACATTATCCAAAACAGCCCTACTTGTATGGTACTTTCGTGGAGGATTAAATACTGGGTTGTTTTCGTGTTCCTTTAATATCTTATACACACTACTTGCATGTACCCCTAAACAAAACCACAAAATGCTGAAAATTCAAAAGGCGCCGTTATTTTTAATGATTATTACCTGCAGATTTTGCAGTAAAGTCAACAAGTTTACTTTTTGTCTGTTCAGGATGTTCTTCTTTATATACTTTGAAAGTATTCGTAATTGTCGTTTTTTCTTCAATGGAAAAATGATTTCTAGCTCTCTTCCTAGGTGGTGACAATGTAACGCTATTCATTGCTTTTTGGTCAGAATGAACACTTTAAAAACAACACGGTAATAGATAAATGAATGTAGTTTTTTGAAAATACTCACCACTTCTTATTTAATTGTAAACAAAGTATTGAAAATGACTAATTTATGATTAAAATTGTATTACTAACTTTAAATAAAACACAGAAGCACGTAGCATACAAAGAGAGAGCAAAACGCTTTATGGAAGCTTGAATATTTCGGCTGTGTGCATTGAGTTACGCCATGTTTGTATCTAACCAATAGGAAACGATCTCCCGAAAAACACGTGAAGTGAACGCCGGTTTATTACTCTGTCTGGTCGCCGCGTTGAGTATAGCTGCCCATGAGTATACAATACATGGAAATGAACCGCGTATTTGAATTGTCCCATACCGGGTTATTTCTAGAATTGTCCCAGACCTGGTTATTTCGACGTTTCAGCAAAGTCACATTTGCCATCCTCTGGTAAGTTTTCTACGTCGAAATAAAAATTTATTATCTTTTGTAAATCTGTAATGTCACTGTATAATATTAATTTGTAGTTTTAAAATAAATGTATTTGGATCACAGAGTAATGATTTTCTTCACAGTAAGTAATTACGTTTTTTAATTATTTATAAAAATATTGAAAAATTGTATTAGTAAGAATATTATTCGTCGAATTGCCTGTATGAAATTCTGAATAATCTGACGAATCGAAAAAGAAGAGACGTTTTCTAAATTACAATTAGAGAAGGTGTTATCTATATGTAAGCTGTATCTAGTATTTCTTTTATTTGTTGCAGATATACTTCGGAATATGGGTGACTGTGTGCGTCACAGCTTCATGGGTAGGAGCAACACACTGTATCAAATACCTATATCTGAGCAGACCACTGGACTACGATGATCCAGTCCTTTTGCCTTACGATACTACAGGTCTGAATATAACAGCTCTACATAGCCATTATGTAAGTCTGTATTTAGATGTCTAGTAAAGCTTGTCCACATAGTTACTAAATTACTATTTTTTGTTCAATATCAACCCCATCGACTTGTCGAAGAAAAACATCGACAATTTTGACAACACTGTCCCTCGTATTTTCATGGTCTTTTTTGTATAGTCCACTAACCCCAAGGCCCCAACAGTTCATCCATTCCTACTGCCGATACCCACTAAGAATAATATACAATAAACTAAATTAGAGAAGCTGTATTAGCACATTCAGCATAAGCAATCAAGAGCTAAACTTAAAAATTTCTTTGCGCGATTTCGTCATTATTAGCTATGGCTCATATAACCTCTCAGAGAATATTCCAATGTAATAGTAAAAGTTTGAAACTTCTCCAAAGACCTGTACATTTAGCACAAATAAATATTTACCTTGCGCGGGTATATGTTTTCTTATAGAGCACAACGTACAACTCTCCGTTTTTCACGACCTGGTTCGTTACGAACTGGACGATGCTATTCTTTCCGCTGTATTTTCTCAGCCGCCTTGGTACGACAAGTTGCGAATCGCCCACCGATATATTGTCCGAGAGCATACGGGATTTTCGGGATAAAGGATTTACAGCCGGTAGGTATACCAGCCAATTATGCTATCATTGTTGAGTACTGTCATATATGGTAAAACTGATTATTAGTAATTTATTAGAAATTAAATTTTCAAATTCATGAATTTGAAAATTTCGTTTTACCGTAGAAACAATGCTAAATCATATTCCAGTATGCTTACCAATGCTTCATATCGAGATAATACGTGTTCGTGTTCTTGTGTAGTTGGCCCATTATCACTCTAATGTGCCCTTTGTTGCAGTAAGATTCCTGACAAGATGTAGCCTCTTTTGTCTCTTGTGGGTTGGCACTAATTACATGTACATCCGTTCACTTCGAATTCTCTTAGCGACGGATGTAATGGCACTTTTTGCTACAAACGTCTCGTGTGTTTACCTACTTTCGTGGGTTATTCTCCACGAACAATTTGTTGGAATAAGGGTAAGTCATAATTTATATGTTTTACATATAAAGTGCTTAGGGAAAAGCGTATAACGTATCTCGAAAACGCCCCGGAGAATATATTAATCTTAAAATACAGACTGACATGATATTTAAATCTCCAATGTTCTGGAAATAACATTTAATATGTATGACTAGCAATTTTTCCACACTATCGATATTCGGTGATGCATCGTCTAGTATACATGTTTACTAGACGCTCGGTAATTATATATTGTGGGTTCGTCTGGTAAAATGATTACATTGAAATACTTTTTAAAGTTCTCCGTTATTTCTATTTGAGACTGATTTCGGATGCATGGTATTTCCAGATGGACGAAGTATCAATTTTATTATATACTTACGATTGCTTATTGCATTATTTATTTATTGCTTTATTTTTTGTTAACATTCAAGCACTTGTATTTTCACTTCACTTTATATTTGACGTTCATACACCGCTACTTGTCATTTTTCTTCCAAACACGCCGTTGACTAGCAACTTTTTATTAAATCTCTTCCCAAACGACATGAAGCGTATAGCCGCCAAAATGATACTAAAACTCATCATCCTTTGACGTTCCTTAAATAGTCTTCATGATGATCTGATGGAAATTAGTTTTATTAGACTTCTTAACGACCTTTACAGGTTTCAAATTTGTTAATTTTCGTCAACGCAGGCTCACAAGCATCTAATAATATAATTCGTATATGTTTTGTACAATTTATGCTCAATCCATTCATCACACCATTATGACATAATAGATGCAAAAGTTGAACCACATGTTACAAGTTCGTTCATATCCAATCCAGATATGTAATCGAGGTATCATCTGCAAACTGAGTGATATATTTTAAGCTATAGTACGATACTAAGTCATTAACGAAAAACACGAATAGAAGGGGGTCCAAAACGGACACTTGTGGCATTCCCTGTAGAATTGTAGTTAGTTATGAGAGGTCCGGAACATCGTTCTGCGTAATACTGGTAACCTGTGAACAATCTTCTAAATAAGATTGAATCCATGTAAGACACAGACCATGAATTCGGTATAAAGGATGTTTCTGCAATAATATTGCTTGCGATAAGTCAAAGAAGACACCGGCAACATTATTATACATAAATAGCGTCATTAGTCAATTTTAACTGAAGGAATCCGTATTGACATGGGGTAATCAATCGTTATTACACTGTTCAAGTGCCAGATTATTCGTTTATAGTAGACCTTTTGAAAAACATGACTGCACCGATATAGGGCTCACCGATTGTCTATTACCTTTCTTGTGCACTGGCACTACTTTGGCAAATGTTAATGTGGAAAAAACCCATGTTGAAATGAATGATTAATCAGAAACTTCAAAAGCGAACTTATTAAATGGGCAACGTATTTTACTAAATTGTATGGGATTTCATCAATTCATGTGAGATATAGACACCAATGTGTTAAATATCTCAGACGATGCTTCAGGTTCTGAAAACATTGTTTTGTTTTCAGCATTTTTTGTTTGTAACTGGTGAAATATTATTGATTGGATTGTTCGAAATTACTGCTGCAAAATGTTCACTGAATAACTGACACGTTACTGTTGGATCGTCAACAATGTCTCTATTGTTTTCAATTTGAATGATATTATTTCCTTTCAGTTTCATTGTTTATGATGATCCACATGCACGTATGTACGTTTATTATTTGAATAAGAGGAATCATAATGTAATCTTTTTCATTCGGAGGTCAACTTGCAAACATGTTTTTACGTAAACAATAGTGAACCCTGGATATAATACCCCGTTTACAGACACCGTGAAGATCTTAACTCATCTGATGCATACCCATTTTCGTTTGTTGACTGATTAACTTATTTAACTTGCTACGACGCCTAAATTGTTCATTCTACTGAAACTACAACCGATTCCGTGCTGAAATTAATCATAACCAACATGTCCTATACAGCCTAATATTGTTACGCGGCATTAATAATAGTAAAAATGTTAAATAAATCCAAATTTGCATTACAGCCTAATGTCGATAGGTGCTGGTATTAATAATAATTAGAAATCAATTACTCCGCAACAGTCTATCTACATGCGTGCTGATATTAATAATAATTAAAATGTATAAATAATAAATGTTTAAATGTTTGTCGCGCGCATATATATGCTTTTCATTAAATTTTATTTTTGCTTATACTTAATTTCCAATTTCTTTAAAATTGATATTTATGTATATATTTTTATGATATTTATATATTAGCGAATAAAAATTGTATGATGACGTCACATGATTGGCAAAAAAACATGTACATATATATATTGCTATGAGTTCTTACAATATAATAATCTCAGGGCTATTTTTCAATAACGAAAATTTTTTGACATGGACACTTAGATCACCTTCATTTTAGGCAATCCAGTTCACCTTTGGTTATCTGGATCTAGTCTCAGAATCCAAAATAAAAGAAAACGTTCAAGGTCAATTTATTCTCTCTGTATAAAATGTGTTTTTAGAAAAATGTTACAGGTCTTGCTTCGCGTTTGTGGCTACTTCCTCCGTTGCCCGTAAAATGGTACTCCCTTCCGGCCGATATCGACAATGTCCTCTTTGAGAATGAGAGAAATACAACGCTATTCTCTCAGCGGCGAACTATATTAATTCTGGTAAACTAATCCAATTCGAGAGAAATACAACGATATTCTCTCAGCGGCGAATTAATTTAAATAATTATTTCTATAGAGAGAAATACAACAATATTCTCTCAGCGGCGAATTAATGTAAATAATTATTTCTATCAAGAGAAATACAACGCTATTCTCTCAGCGACGAATTAATTTAAATAATTATTTCTATCGAGAGAAATACAACGATATTCTCTCAGTGACGAATTAATTTAAATAATTATAGCTATGAAGAGAAATACAACAATATTGTCTCAACGAAGGATTAATTTAAATAATTATTTTTGTCGAGAGAAATACAACGATATTCTCTCAGCGGCAAATTAATTTAAATAATTATTTTTATCGAGAGAAATACAACAATATTCTCTCAACGACGGATTAATTTTAAATAATTATTTATATGGAGAGAAATACAAGTATATTCTCTCAACGACGGAATAATATAAACCTAAAATTTTAATCAAATCCCAATAATAAAACAAAATTAAACTTGAATGAAATAAACAAAATAACGCAAAATATTAATTAACTAAAAAAAATATCTTACCGATACTTCTTTAAACTCAACCTGTAGTATCTCTCGGATGTTATCTTAGACCTTCCACCTTTGGCGCTGTAGTCGGACTACTTGAAGAATGTGTGTGTGTGTGTGTCTAGCACGGCAACATTTTCACGAATTTTGAAGATATACGTGTATACCACTAAATCTGAAATAGCAGCTAGCATGTACCAGTGTATTTGGGTTTTTCGGTGAATTTGATAATGAAAACAGTTCTAATACGAACACGTATGAAAATAATAAAAAGCAGGCAGGGAGCAATGTAGGGGTTTCGTAATTTAGAAATTTGACACATAAATAGTCTTGTACACCCAACGAAATATTCTTTAGGGATTTTTTATCGAAAAATTTTACTAGTAATAATTGATCAGAATTGCCCAAAAATCCTAAATCCAAAATTTCATGAAAATTAAAAATGTTAAAATTTCCGTACAAGTCCGTAAATACTTATTATTAGCTGAGCCGAAGAAAGTGTGCTGTGAAAATTTTATTTGAAATAAAACCTGAACTGTCAAAGTTGTTTAAAGTTGTTGTTGTTTAGGCGCAGCCACCTGTGCAAATAATATTTACCGAATTGGAATTACTTTTGAAGAAATTTTAACATTTTTAATTTTCATGAAATTTTGGATTTAGGTTAGAAAAAAACCCTAAAGTGATTTCTTGATTTTTTCCATTTATTTATTTATTTATTTATTTATTTTCCATTTGCTTTGCATTTAAAGAAGGCAATTAGTTTTTTGAGAGTAATTTAAGAATCTTTTACACTTTTGCCTAGTTAAGTTATTATTATAATCACAGTCAATTACCACACCTACTCCAGTTATATTTGTTAAAAAGTTAAGTTATTACGTCGCAAAATTCATATTGCGTACGTGACCAACCGAGCGTCCGTGTATTAACCTTGCGTTGCAGTTTTTGGGCGTAACGTTAGCTTGAACAAATTGATGGCTTTTTTTCCTAATCATTCAAACCCGAATACTGCGTGTTCGCAGTAATCTCCAATTTGATTATACAATACAATATAAATTGTAAAATTGTAATACTGGACTATATACGTATATATATTAACGGAGAACAAGGCTACTTTGAATGCAACAAATGATGTTTGAATGTTTGAGAAATAATAAAAGTTTTAGATATATTCTAGTTTGGTTGTGGCAATCGGATCGATCGAAAACGACAGCTTTAAAATTCTAGAGCGTATTCTCGAGATATTTAATTTGATTTATTTGTGTTACTATTTTTAAATAAATCGATTCTGCAACGTAAGATAATTTCTTATTTTGACTAATTCTTAAAAATGTGCCCTATTGAGTATTATGCATCGATTACATTGCAGATAATGGCTGTGATATTATGCGACACCGGAGTTGCTTTGCTGGCATATATGGACGGCATCACCGGAAGTCCTACACTCGGTGGCGTCGTATTGGCAGCATCGGCGGCTGCTGGCTCAGCCGTCTACAAGGTGCTTTTCAAAAAAGTGATAGGTGATGCCACCTACGGACAAGTCGCCTTGTTTTTTTCGCTCATTGGCATGTTGAACGCTGCGTTACTGTGGCCACTCAGTCTCGCCCTCTTCCTGACCGGTGTGGAAACCCTACACTGGGAAAGGTTACCTTGGCCGGCGTTGTTGGGCGCCAGTGGCCTTTCTCTAGGTAAGTAGCGACAACCAACCCAATCTTTCCAAATGTTACACAGTTCAATTTGTAGTTGCCAATTTATTGGGTAACTTCAGCGTTGCCCTCACGTACGACTTGTTCATAACACTGGGACTCATAACTGCTGTTCCCGTATCGGCAGGTATGGAAAACGATGCAAACAACACCAATCACTGTTTCGTAATTATGTTAGGCTGTGAATAGTTTCGTTAGTACTTCATTTCATTCTAGTAATAATATAATAATAATAGTAATAATATATATAGTGCTGATTTTTCACCTTCATTTGCTTTAAACAGTCGTGCTTATTTGTCCTGCACGTTCTTTATTCCAAAATAGCTAACACAAGTTACTTGCAAGCGTCTTCTACATAAAATTATTAGTATGTAAATAAATATTGTTCATCATTCAAAACACCTTTATTATTTAATTTATTAATATAAATTAATTTTAATTGACATTTATTAAAAACAATTTGATTAGCCGCATTATATCATATTATATCTCAAATATACCGGGTGTCCAGTATCAAAGTAGAACATAGGCAATAACAGTGTACTCCAAATTTCAAGGTGTTTTGTCATTATTCCTACACTACATAAATAATTACTCAAGTGATCACCAATTTAAATATTTTTTTCAAGCTGTGAAAAAAACAATAATAGCGAAATTTAATTTAAAACTAATATTCATTTTGTTATAACTGAACTAAACCCAATCTATTATAAAAGCATTTTGTACATTGGCCAACTGTCTTTCAGTAACTAACACGTACTTATCAAATATTGCTTGCCTCCAGCAATATAAATATTAATTATGAATATTTATTGATTTATTGCCATCTTTCAAATATGTGTTCATATTTTAGAATAGTATTTGCAGAAGGTCTGGTATTATATTTAATGGAAAGCTCTTTCTGCAAACTAAAACTACTGTAAAGGCTTTTACTACAAGAACTCGTTCATTTTTCCGTAAATGCTTGAAACAGGAATTTTCAATCGATGTGTCAATCTAAAATCGATATGTTCGAGTTTTAAATGGACACCTGGTATATTTTATTATACATCCAACCTTACAATCATACTTGTTCAGAGGGTGTTTTACCCCACAAGTATTCCTGTTTTCTCCCACACACGCAACTACAAATTTGCGTCATCTTATAGGGCTACCTATCATTATCTACAGTCTAGCCCACAACATCCCCTTCACTTGAGCCCGTTTCGATCCCATTGCCAACCATCCTGGTGTTCCGTGTTCCGTGTGTTTCCAATATAATGACTTCCCATGCTGATATTAAAAATACGATGACCGAAAATAAAGTTTGACCTACTCGTATAACGACGACTTTTAATCAAGAAGGGGCTGTTTTTGAACATTAATTAAATTACTAATATGTAATAACGAAGATGCGGCGAAAGAACACGCTTCACTTACATAGCAAACACTGACTTTGTTAACGACGTTTTCTCAGTCAGTTTTCCTAGTCCGTGCACTGACGATGTTTGTAATACGCCAGTCCACGCATTTAACAATCAATATCACTTGAAGGCTATCCCAGCGTATCAACGCATAATAGAAACCACTTCAGAGTGGTTTATTATCCAAGCTCTCAGCGTCGTGGATTCGATGCTGAAGTTGTCGGAGTCGCTCTACGTATGCATTCTACACATTCGGCGTCGTCACGCATTTTTTCATTCCGTAAACAACCCGTCTACCTTCCAATGGGCTCCACTTCTGCCCCCACTTCCACTTCGTACACTCCAATTTCTTGAAATATATTAATAATACCCCCCCCCCCCCGAATAGTTACCCTAACTTCGTAAACAATGATCAAATCATTTTTCCTTATGACCGCTGTAATTCCTTCGACATGTAACATATTCTTTATGATCAAGTACGTATTTAAAGCAATTAATGGTAAAAAATCAACCTCAATTATATAGACAGTTTGCGTAATTTCCTGAGCTATAATTGTTTGTGCATTTTTCACATTTAAGCATCATTTATTTCAAGCCTTGGACGTAGTGTTGTACGGCGCCAACTTCGAAGGGATGAAACTCGCGGGAATGATACTGATAGCAGTCGGATTCTTCCTTGTAATGTTCCCAGACAACTGGCCGGATTACATCACACGGCTGCTCAGGTAAGATGATTATAAATTTTTCGCCGATCACGACCGTACGACATATGCAACTTTCTGGCTACTGGATGTTCTATTGAGCGCTTTTGTATGGTGTGTTAATATTAAAAATATGTAACATTTTCTTTAAACATACAACACGCTAAATGGTAGAGGGCTTGATTAGGGTTTTAATTTACAGAAAAACCAGTCGCGTCTTCAGAGGCAAGGTTTGTCTAACCTCCTTTCGAATTATTCGCTACTTTTTTCACGTTAGATGACATTTTTTTCTTTTTGCTCGCTGCTCCAATTGCGTACACTTTTCCCATACACATGTCGAGCTTGAAATTCTTAATACATATTAATAATTTCGTTAGTATCTTGGTTATTGCAATAAATATCAATTAATTTCAAACAAAATCAAAACTAATAAAATAAATCACCCATTAAAATTTATTCAAAACCTAGCTGTGCATTTTCAGTTCAGTCGCTTAGGTTTTCGCATTCGCATATGCACGCGATGTTTGCAGTTTGTCAACAAATATCATACATGCAAGCGTGACCTAATATATAGTAACATCCCAACTGCCATGATTCACAGCTATTTGCTCCGATATGTTTAATATTTACATAATTTCCCGATTTATTGTATAATAATTCTTATTTAACGAATAACAACTTTAACCATTTTTAAAAATCCATTTAATCATTATTGTTTACTAAAATATGACATTAATGACATTAAATCTGTTTTACTTTAATTTCCAACTGTGTCAAAAATATCTTCTAATCTGTTCCGAGTAGATTTTCCTGAAAATGTAAGCTTTAAAAGTGCATGCAAGATGTATGTAAATCCCTCCGCTGCTACAAGCAAACTCATTCAAGTTTATGTTACGACGCGAGATTATGCACTTTTAAGGTTTCATTTATTCATGATTTTTTGCTACTTCGCCCTCCAGATTGCAGCAAAATGTAATGTAAAATGATCTTTTAGAGCTGGTAAAATACCACGAACTTATTGCAAGCTTTTGTTGGGGTATGGTATTAGTTTTTGATGTTTGAAACTCTAAGGAATTGCGAGTTTCCAAAGCGATAACCAACGTACATTTTGCTTGAACTTTTTGCACATGATTCATGATTGGTTATACAATGAATATATTTTCGGGAAATTATTTTTTGCCACATTGGAATTTTTAATTTGCATGGATTTCTTAACTTACACAATCAAAGTAAACACGAGCACTGGAAATATTCCGTTTACTTTCAGTTCCTTAATAAACCGGACAGTAATGTTATTACTTAAAAAAGATATGAACGTATAGAATTTAATACAAATTGTTACCATGTACAATGTGTCCTTGAAGTGAACAGTCCAATACAATTTCTGATTCAAGATTGAAATGTTAATAGTTAATAAGTAGTATTACCATATTTTGTATGTACTCGTAAAAGTGTCTAAATCTCTCGTTAGTGTATCTAAGCTGAACTCCTAACGTCATCCTCGTCACTTGAGAATTTCTGCATATTCATTCATTCGCTCAATATACTTCGTTTAGATTTTTACTGCCTTTTTATTTCAGCTTATATTCCATTATCGCATCTTTTTCACTGCCTTTCTCTCATCTTCTCTCGGTCTTCCTTTCAAACCCAAATAATTCTCGAACTTTGATATATCCACTACCATAATTCGTTTTACATGTTTCATCCTTATCGTTGTCCAGTGTAATTTGCTTCCATTTTACACATTCTAAGATTATCGTTCATATTTCCTCCGCACCGTCTGTACCTTTTTAGGTAATCCCTCGAACGAAGTTCAAAAAATAAAATAGTAATGTAAGAATTTCATCGGTAACAAAACGGCGGGATACGAGGGGAAGAAAGGAGGGAGGAACATCACACAGAGTTTGACGCATTGGGCTATCCACCAGGGAAAATAACGTAAATGAGGAAACAGCCACAGATATAATTAGCAAAATGAAATAGTATGTTAAAAAGTGTTGCATGTACAATGTAATGTATGTATGTATGCAATGAAAAATACAAATGCTAGGTTTAGGTGTGGAAACAAAAAATAAACACTTAATGTATGGGAATACAGACTGCATGTCGTGTGGCCGAAAAGCTGCATGGTTGCGTTGGTCTGCGAAATGTAAATGGGAGACGAGAAGAAAAATAAAATGTATCCGATCACAGAGACTCCACTCCGTCCACTGCCCTTCTATCATTATATTGTAGTTGCATCGTGCAATTATATTAACCAAGAAAAAAGTATCGTTGAATTAAATGAAAACAATGATACGTATGATGAAGAAAGAGGATAGACAGATTTTTAGACGAAATGAAGTTGCTGCTAAACACAACTTTGGCAAGAGTATCAAGTTGGTGATGGTGCTAGTTAACTGGCTGGGGAATTGATTACTCAATGTAAAAGATTGTATTTGGTTGACATGAGAAGTCAAAATTGAAAGCAATATATATCGCGAAGTGACGGATGGGTTGGGTTGGGTTGGGTCGAAGAATGCATGTAATATAATTTTTATATACTGCCAATGTTTTTTATGCAGTATAGGATTTACTTTTCAAAATTTACTTTTGTACTTACGAGAATAAATGCATTTATATATTTTTTTCTAAAATCGTACACTAAATTAACAGTAAAGTAGCACTTTGTTATAATTGCATTGTATTATACAATCCACCTAGCTCAAACATTTTCACAGTTATCACCTATAAATCGTTTCCGCCAGTTATACTGATTCAATATGTATTAAGCCAGTTGCAACCAGTTAATATTTCAACGATTATAATTTAAATATTCTATTCAAATAGTTTTTGCTCTTGAAACGTCAAAAAATGATGTGATATTCATAATATTAAAGTTTTAATTCTTAGTGATATCAAGTGGTTAAAGTCACGAATGTACTAGTAATATTTAATGAAAAAACTTAGGAGATATGATAACTGTAATAGGTATCGTTCAAATGAAATATTAAAATAGCGTTGCTGCACAATATTCATTGTTAGGTGAAACTAATTTTTAGCTAATTATAGATTATGAGTAATTTCCTAAAACCTAAAGGCGTGAATATAACGAAAAATAAAGAAACATTTGATATAAATGAGGTTGGATTGCAAGAAGAAATAATTAAAAGACTGAAGTCAAGCATTGCGAAAACGTTTGGTGGAAAAGATTTGAGTAAAATAACGGTACAAACAGAATGAAAAACTGGGTGAGGAAACGTGCCTGGTCGAACTACACAATGAAGGAAATAAGAAAAAAGTGATAAGTAAGTAGTAAAAATAAATTGACCCTGCTAAGGATGAAGCGGACAGAAGAAGAAAGTAAGACAGTAAGACAGCGAAGGAAGAAAAGAACAAAGGAAAAACGTAATATACTAATAGTGAAAAGTGAACAAAGAAGAACGTAAACTAGAAACAATAGATAAGCCAAAAAACTGCAGAGGCGAAAAAATGAAAGAAATTTTGATACGGCTGAGCAAAGACACTGACTGGAAATGGGAGTAAACAAATTTAAACCGACGAAAATCAAAAAGCAGTAGAGAAACTGTTAAGTACATGGAATGTAAGAGAAAAATTTGTTGAGGGAGCATTAAAGCACGTGTGGGGTAGATGAAGCAATACAGACTAGATGTTCTGACAATACATGAAACGAAACAAAAAGGGAATACTACAACTACTGCAACATACAATAGACGATTAGCAGAGTGGTTTCTGAAAAGCAATAAAGCCAAAAATGACATAATCGAATTTGCAGGATTTATAATAGTTATGCAAATTTAAGGACATGCGCAGGAAAGTGCACTTAATAAATGCGCATGCACGAACAGAAAAAAAAGAACCAGATAGGAAGGCAAAGTTTTAAGAGGAATTTGATACTGCTATGGATAAAATCCAGGAGTTCGATATCAAATGTTTATTAGGGGACATGAATGCCAAAATCGGGAAGGAGAGGATTATAAAGATGTAACAAGAGGTATAAGCAGAGATAGAGATAGTTATGATAATGGGAACAGGTTAATAGATTTCGCACTGGAGAATGACATGAAAATATTAAATACAGTGTTCGACCACAAAACTAAGATTCATCACGTCCTTATAGAAAAGAAATTTGCAAGAACTATAAAGCACGTAAAGATATGTGGACAGCGATGATATGTTGGTTATATTCGAAATTTCTAAATGAAACAGAAAGGAATCAACTAAATAATCCAATAATCCGAGAAGCCATCAAAATAAAAAAACTAAAATAAACTATTAACATACGAAGGGACGCCCACCAATTACTAGCAATTAGACAAATATTGAAAAAAAACATTGTACTGTATCAATTACAAATCTGGATTGCAGCTGTACTACAGCTCATCGAACAACCAGCAAACCAAGATCCATTTACCAGGAGCGAACCATGCAGCTATCGAGCTCTGCCAACCCGAACGATAGACTGGAACATAAGGATCACTAATTGTGTGTTGTATAGTAACGTAACTTTTTAACATGGCAGCTATGACGGGACGGTTGACATTATTTCATCACTTATGCGAACGTTGAACTAATTCTCCATCTGCAATTCACAGTAGTGTCCATGTACATGACATGTAATGACACTTCTAAAATTGAATGCACGTTCCAAATATAATAATTACATTCTTAATTCATATTTATTGATTGTAGTTGTGGTTTTTCTGTGTTTATACACTGCCTTTCAAATAAAATAGACCAGCCCGAACCACTGAACGTAGAATGATGACACTTGGTGAAAATATCTAGTGCACGTAAAAACAAATGATAAGTTTTGAAGTCAATCTTTCACTTCTAACAGAAATTAACTCGTTCGCAACAGTTGCCTGTGCCTTTAGTTTGACCATAGTGTCGTTAATTTGTCACATTTGTTGGGAGTTTCTTCTTGCTTGTTGTAACTGTTAGGACCTTTAGAATGCCACGAGTTCGAAGACGTCCAAATTTTCATCAAATTACGCATTTCGAAAGAGGACGAATTGTCGGGATGCATGAGGCTGGCTTAACCTTCTGTGAGACAGACGTGTCAATCGGTCACACGCCACTATAGCACATACTTGTAGAGGCTGGCAGGAAGCTGGGGTTATGGTATAGGGGCAATAAGCTACGGTATTCATTCTGAGCACACTAACCGCCAGACTTTACTTTGATTCAGTGTTGGAACCACTTGTTGTGCCATTACTACAAACCCTTCCAGGAGCAGCCTTCCAGCAAGATAATGCGCGGCCTCATACTGCTCATGTAACGTCAGCCTTCCTAGAAGAAAGCAATATCAATATGTTGCCCTGGCCTCCAAGATCACCAGACTTATCTCCCCCCCCCCCCATTGAACATGTCTGGGATATTAAGGAAAGAACATTTCGGCGTTTACCCCATCATCCCAATACCTTACAGGAGTTGCGTCAACAGTTACAGATAACCTGGGATGAGGTACCTCAACAGGATATCAATAATCTAATTTCCAGTATGCCTAGAAGGGTTGCTGAGTGCATAAGAGTAGGTGGGGATATAACTCATTATTAACTTTTTAATCATTAAATGTCAGTTTTCCTTTAAAATGTAATCATTTGTTTTTCTACGTGCACTAGATATTTTCACCAAGTTTCATCATTCTACGTTCAGTGGTTCGGGATGGTCTATTTTATTTGAAAGGCAGTGTATATAATATATTTATCTTGTAATATAATATAAATCCTTGGTCTTGATTGGTTTTTGCAGTTGCCACAAATTATTTGGATTATGTATATTCTCGGCATATCTTAAAATGTACTGCTTATTACACATACACACACATACTGAAATGTCGAAGCAAATAATGAATTAAGAAAAGTATCGCTTGGTCATCGACGAATAACGTTTTGAAATTATCGGTTGTTTGTATTCTCAGTTAATATGAATGACTGTAATAAACCGTTGATTAACTACATTCCTGAAATATTGTATTTTTATTATATATTTATATTATATATAAATATATATATATATATATTTGTGTGTGTGTGATTTTCATTGTTCTCTTGTACTTTCTTTCGGAGATCATAATAGTCATTACATTACGGCATTTAATATTCAATTATTTAAATACTGTAAAAGAAAATGTTATTGCTAGTAGTTTACCGCGAGATTACTCCTCAAGTTGTCAGACCCATAACTTATATAATTAGTCGCAACCGCCGTAACAAAGACTAATTGCATAATGCATATAACGCAATTATGAGATTGTATAAATAGCTACAATTGATTCAAATACATATTCTAATTCATTCTAAAACGTGCAAATGTTTTACATAATAGTCGTAGACATGCAATTATCGCGCAATTAATGCACTGCCCCGATTTGATGTTATTTCAATGAAACTGAAATCTGTATTGGGCATTCATAATTCGAAGGACATGTAGTTTTCTGATACTTCGTAAGCATTCTATACAATATAGTAATGACAACTATAATTACTGCTACGTCGAAGTGAATCGACATTTGAAAACGATTTAAAGTTGAAATGTATAACATAATGTAATTCAATTCCACACAATCATACGCTTCATTTTTTACATATAAAGCTGCCGCATTGGAGACATTATGCACTTGCAACGCAACAACCCCAATTGTTGTTTGAAATTTCGCAAGCTAGCGATTTATTACCGCGCTTGTACACATTTTTCCCCTAGTTCACTAATTTATTTATAGTAAAGTTGATTTTGTGCCTGCAGCCATCGACCAAAACCATAGTATGTAACTTGTACCTAAAAAATATTTCCTCCGTTGTTCCAGAAATATCATCCTGTTGAGTCACAGTGCGAGGTGAGATTTTTTCCAAGTAATTATTATTGTTCGTTGTTACATTCGATATATACATTACTATACTACTAGTGCACGCCAAGTTTTTTACTTTTATTATTAATGTTCGGCCAACTGTTCTTGGGCAATGTAAATCATTTGCAAGACTGAGATCGTTCTTACAACGCACATCGTTACACTTACAAAAATAATACGTACTTTCTCCTACACTTTCTTTACAGTTTACATGAGACAGTAGTTTTTAGATTATTAATGTTGTAGTCGTAGAAAGGGTTGGACTGTTTGATGTATAAAAGGTATATATATATATATATATATATATATATATATATATATATATATATATATATATATATATATATTATTTAAACAAGGACACTGAGGTACGTACATACCATATACGTATATACACTCACCGGTGAAAAAAGCGGATCAATTACAATTTAGTGATGTTTTGTTGCAAACTGCATATATGAGCTAAAGATCAAGTCACTACTGTTTCTGGAGAGTGTTAACCTGCCATTGCAAAAAAAAACAAAAGCATTGCTCTTCAGGAGGAGTGGAACAATATTCCTCAAACTGATATTCAGGCCATTATTCAAAGTATGAACCGAAGAATGGATGCTGTAATAAGGGCAAGAGGAGGAAATACACGTTAGTTATAATCTAAATAAATTATCTGCAATTTTGTCTTTCTGTAAATTTGTAATATTTCCACTTTTAGCGATAATTCAAAATTAAATACCTTTAAACCAATATAAACTACTTAAAATATTGTAATGTACTATCGGTAACCTATTTTAGCAATAGGAATATTGCTAATGTATCGCCAAGTACGCAATTACATTCTAGTTGATGACAGCTATAAATATATATCATGTTAACAGCTAAAATATCACCGCAACAAAACTAAGTTTGATATAAATTGGTTTACAAGCATGTTGATTAATAACGAGTTGTGCGTTCTACATCACACTATAACTTTTCGTAGATGAGAGACCTCGACATTCGGAATAATTCATCCAAACTTTTTAGCCTCGCACCAGGGTCTAGGATCTCTACGATCGTCCGACCGCTGATCAAGATGTGCGCTGCGTCTCTGGCGATTCCCGGGTCTGGGAATATAATAACAGAAGGTTGGACTGTCTCAAAAATTAATCAAAATACTCTTGAAAGATTAGTGTAAAGTTGTTGCACTGATATTTGACAGATGCCCCCGGCTAATTCCAGTGGAAACCCTTGCCAAGTACACTGTGTGCCTCGTTCCAGATCGAAGTTAGTATGAAATAAAAAACGTTATAACTTTAAATCTAACCACACAAAATATACACATATAAGAATGGTACAAGTGTGTTTCACAAAAAATAATCTGAATGACAGAACACAAAAGTACGTCTCACCGCAACGATAAACCCGAAAGAAATAATAAGGTAAATAAAGTATATAAGTAAACACCTACCGTAAATGCAAGTCCGTAGTTAGCTAACGACAAAGGGTATACGATAAAATAAAAATAATTGCAGGGATAATGACAAAAAAGTAACGCTTCATTGCGGGAGAATAAAATAATTGGACATATACACTTAAAGAAATGATTGCGGTCAAGCAAAACAGCAACTTGACTTTAATTGTATTTGCGACTAAAGGTTACCAAATAACACTTTTTGAAACCGAAACGCCTCCACACATCAATGCTCGTTTAAAATTATGTCCACGGTGCACGTGGTGCGTGGTGGTGATGCACCCAGATCCGGACTGATCCGCCAACTCGGTTTCCGTGATGCGCTGGTTACGTTCCAACGCTCCGGTCGGGCCCATATGACGCCATTCATGGTGGACAAGGGAGCAGCCAACTTCAAAATACCTTGAACTAACCGATGATGTTACAAACGTGTGCATACGAGAAGACACACACATAAAAAGTAAATACGTGCTTCCAACAGACGATTTTGAAGTCAAGCAAATCTCCAGTAATAGGTTACTCACTCCACACATACCACGTGCTGCAGCTCGCGATATATCCACAACCGTGAACGAGAATAATGGCGCTCTACACCCAAAACCTTCTTACAAATTCGCCTCATGCCACAACATTTGACTTCAATTGTCAAAGATCACACACAACAGAGGACCCATTGTCAAGTCACTGAAACAAGATGATGCATCGCGATGGCCTAAGGATTCCCCACAGATGTCCATATCGATATTAAATTCGAAATAAATATTGCACACATTGGGGATGACTAATATTAAGAACTAGCTGTGTTATGTGCCCTGTTACCCTGATAATCGACCATTTAAAAATATATCGATATGTGTAATTACGTTTGCTGTACTTTCATTTCATTCGTTTGATTTGTTTTGTCTCATGTTCCACCTTGAAGGCATTTGATTGTTTTATTTTCAGTGGCGATGGACACTTAATTTTGATTATTGACGCGATGTTTTTTATTTTTCTTTTTGGGGAGAAGTAGTGGGGAGAAAATGGTTATTTGTTTTTATTTGTATATTTCCATGTTTTTATTTCTGGTAATTTTCAGCTTTTTGGTTTCTTTCATTTAGGTTGGTCTAGATATCAGTGTTTTTTTCATAGTTTGAATAACTTTATTTGGGCACATTGCCAGCCAGTAGTATAATTGGCATATTCAGTAACAAGAAGCCTCATTCCGAATACATAGTGTTTAAAATAAAATAGGTGGACATGTGGACATCAGTTGTCGGTTAAATCCATTGGATAACTTCCACTGTTTGCACTAGGGCACTAACAATCAAACGCAGTGTTTGATATTGATAGAATCATGTTCAAATATATTCTGATGAGAAGACAACAGTAGGTTGACCTGACGTCGTTGTGTAACTTCCTTAGCGACTTCAACTATAGTGATAGCCAGCGAACTTTATCTACTTCTTTGTTTTGTTTCGTGCCTCTTCGTTGACATGCCCAGAATGATATATAGTTTTAGTTATTGGTAAGCTGTAGAACGGCTGTAAAACGGCGGGTTCTGCAAGTTCGTCTCTTGTGGTAAACAGGAATGTGGTTTATAGGTCGTTATAAGGTGTATAGAAAAAGTGTATAGAACAACCAATCGTATTTATTTGTATCATGAGCTTTCAATGAAATCGGTGTTATTCAGGTTTGGCACTGGATTTTCATATGCTTGGAATACTGTTCCGACAATGTTAGTAGAACTCGCAGAACTTGCAAAATTATACATCACAGTCACATTTGAGTTGTTGTGATTATTTGGATCGTAATTATTAGCTCGGCTTGGCAGTTCCTGTTTTCCCTATGAAGTTATAAATATTACTGTTTTTCGCAGTTCCTTAGATTAGGCCATATTTTTCACCTAATATTCCTGTTTTCCAATTTCTAGATTGTATGCTAAATGGTTATACTGCAGTCCTCGTCTGCTTGTTCAGTAACATAGATGCGATTCCGTATTCATCAAATGAAGCATAAAAGGAGTGCAGCTAACTAATGTCGTCTTAGTCTTATTCCACAATGGCGGAGCGTTTATTCCAGATCACAGGATTATAATTTTGAGGAAATTTAATTGTTCTCGATCTGTTCTCGAAATACTCGTATAGCCACGTTTTCAGGAAATAATCAAAATTCACAACTTTGGTTGTAAACTAATTTAAGTCAATAAATAGTTCTTATCGATCATATTTTACCTAAACCAATGTTCTATTTGAAAATAGTGCATCGAGTCGAAGTTTAATAAATGTAATAAAGCCATCCATCAACAACTTTAAATGGAGCATCTAAAGTATATTAACGTCGCAAGTTAGTTTACCAAACAAAATCAATACGCCCGACGAGTTCTCACAAACGTCGTTTCACGAAAATGTGTTTGAAAGCTTAATCCCTTGACTTGAAATTGATTATATTTGTAATTCTTCATAATTAGCATTTAATTTCTCTCTTGGTTTGGTTATTAATTAGTATTTAATTTTCCCTTGTTTTACTAATTTGATTAGGAACATTTCCATTGGAGAATTCCGTTTACATATTTGAAACGTTCCATTTTTCGTCGGCTTAGAAATAAATTGCATATAAATATTCTAATGTTCAGATATTTTATACATAATTTATGGTAACTGTCAGCAATGTTTGGCATATTATGACCAGATTAAGAAAAGAAAGGAAATCATTTAAGTCATTAGAAGCAAAGGCAAGAGAATATGGCTTAATAATTAACAAGCAAAACACAAAGTGAATGGTGGTGAGAAACAAGGACAAAGGAGCAAAATGGAAATAGTCATGATGGAGAAGGGAACAGAAAGTACACTATAGAAAATAGAGCAAGTAGGATAGCTATGAATCACTGTAATAAGTAAGCGAAGAAGATAGTGAAATAGAAATAGAAATAGTGGAGTGGACATTTCGAAATCGGCTAAAATAAGGTTGCACCAAACATTAATAAGGCCGACAGTAATCTATGCCGGCGAAATACTGACTGAATAAGAAAAATGAAAGCAAACTCGAAGTATGGGTGCAGAAGGGTCTACGAGGCATTAAGGGAGAATTTAGACGGAGAAAATAAAGAAATTGAAGAGCTATTCATATTGCTAGGATGACCGAAGACAATTGGGTGAAAAGAATCATCCTGGAAAGAGGAGGGAAGAAACGTAAAGGCCATGCCAGAAATAGATGGTTAGGAGAAGTGACAAAAAGGCCTGAGGAAAGTAGGAGTCTCGGACTGGAAAGAAGACCCAAAAGATAGAAAAAATTGACAAAGAGGAGTGAAAAAATACTGACGCCAGGAGTCACTAGGTTTACAGACCTGTTCCAATTTATTGTCGTATATACCATCGAACTTATTTTGCAAACAATAACGTGATCATAATGGACGATGGACGTTTTGTTAATAAAATGTTATCGTTTCAATCCTGGGATTTCGTTATTGACACGTCACAACACGTCACGTGTAAAGCCGGATTTTACCTACATAAAAAACTTGGCTAAAGACCAAAACCGACAAGTAGATGCTTAAAATATTTGAAAGAGTAAGAAATTGGAATCAAATATTACCGTAACTCCTCTTACTCCGTGATTGATGAGGGTAGTTACATGAACTCTTTTCTTAGTTCCCTAATATGTTTTCCAAGCATGGTAATTTGGATGTACATAGCGGTCGATATTGTATTTTTAACAGTCACAAACAAATCTACTCAATCCTTTGAACTTACGTTACGATAAAACGGAGTGTAAGGCCCAGCTCATTGGTGGGCATTTAGCATCACTGGTATGTTGGAATATAACAACAAACAATACTTCAATGGACCAGATCGGAGGAATAACGACGATGTGTGAGACACTCAAACTTGAAATCTTGAGTTGCCAAAGGTGAACTTGCAGTGTGGGCCTCGCATTGTCGTGCTGTAAAAGAATGCCAGGTTGCAGAGACCCGCCCATTTTAGTTCTGATAGCAGGCTTGAGACGGTTCTTCACGAGCTCCGTATGTGGCACTAGGAACATTAACTCCATTTAGCATGTAGTGCTCGAAAATTACCTCTTGAATCCCAAGAAAGGGCTAACATGCTTGCTTGCTTGGTTTCAGTATAATAATAGTAATAACAGTTTCATACCGTCGCAAACAAACATTCACAAACATCAGTTCTGGAGTCAATTGCTTTGACACCCACCTTGGTAATACTATGAAACTGGACGATGTCATGCAGTATGTGATATACAGCACCATAGACATGTTGAGTTTGGTTGGGTTGGGTTGACATGGGTTCGGCTGTCTGTTCAAGAGACGAGTAGAGGAACGCCGCCCCTTCCTAGTGCAGCATTCTAGATGAGTTGTCATTTTTTAATTTAAATTAAACATTTTCAATTGTTTCTATGATATGGCATTAGCAATGCTTTCTATATTTCAAAAGTGATACATCTTCCAACTTTGTGAGGGAAGATTCCGTTCGGTATATTTTTATGACACTTTTAAGGTTTTCATTTGACTCGACGTCGTATCACACAAAACAATGTGCTAGAGAAGGTTGCCCTTGTTCTGTTGTCAAATGGTTTTTTGGGGATAATATGCTCGCGCCAAGAAGTCCTGTTATAACAACAACATTAAAAAAAGATTACGATGCTAGTCAACGGCGTGGAAAATCTACAAAAACATCTCCAAATCTACAAGGAACGGTATATGAACGTCAAATATAAAGTGAAGTGTAAATACAAGTGCTTAAATTTTTAACAAGAAATAAAGAAGAATAATGCAATCTTATTCGAAATCGATCAATACTATAAAGTAATCATAAGTGTATAAGAAAATTGATACACCGTCCATCTGGAAATACCGTCCATCCAATATCATCCGCCAATACAATTAAAGAAAAACCAACGATATAGAATTAAAATTAAATAATTAATTAAAATTAAATAAAGAGAACCCTGTCATTAAACGTAATTAATAATCAAGTTTTGAACCCTTGTAAAATTAAAATTTCAAAAACGTTAGTTTTGTATTAAAAGTAATAATAAAGATTTATAATTTGTTAAAGTTAAAGTTTATTAAAATAAAGTAAATTTACCATAACATTTCAAAACAAAAAATATATATATATTGTATGTACGTAATTTTACAAATGTATATATACTTATTATACATCAGCTAACCCAATCCTGATACATTTTTTTAGACGTTATATGCAGAATCAACAAAATGTTGTAATAAAATATTGTCACTATACGCCTACTGAATATCTAGAAATGTGAATTAAAGGGCGGAATGAATTCATTAATTGGTCGAAATTAAACTCAAAAGCGAACAATCGATTTGAAATCATGTAAGCTACATTCAATCGTTCATTGCGAATAAAAATCTTGATTGAATTAAAATTATACTTTGGAACAAGAGATTTTTTATATTGCCGACATGAGATACCAACGAACAGTGCTTTTAAAGTTGTAAGTGTGAAGCCATATTGATTTTCATCGCTTTGTAAAGCGAGAGTCCCGATGTTACATACATCACATTTAAATTGAGGCGTAGTCGAATGTTTTTGCGCAACATTATAAATTGTACATTTTTGCTAGAGGTCTTCGCGCGTTAAAACTTGTTTACCCAAATGAAACAAAACTACCTTTAGTAAATGTAGTTTAGTAATCGGTATTTTTTCTTTTACTTTATAGTATGCCAACCCCTAACCGGGGCAAAAAGCGTGAATTAATGTATGTATGTGTAGTTTGCTGCGTTGTCCTCCTCATGATGTACAAGATCCGGTAGTTTGCATCGTTTATATTAAATTTGATTGTTGACTGTTTGTAGATTTAAAAAAAGTGACCCTTTTAGAAGTGACAATAAATTTTTGGACTAAGCTACCCCACCGTTTTGTATTTATCCGAACCCCTAGTATTATTTTTGTATATGAACTAAACACATACACTGGACACACGTACACGTTGCATAAATCACAGACGCACAGTTTGTTTAAAGGTAGGTTTGTGTTTGCATGTGTATTACTTCCTCCTTTGAATGATAAGAAAGATAACGTGATTATATATTTCCATACAATTCCCAAATTAAACCAACTGACTCACGTAACTCCCAAAGGTACGTCATCATGTTATCTTTTATTACACTAATCACAAATCACGTAAATACTTGCAGCAAAATTAACTAATAATAACGAAGTGAAAAGTTTCAATGTAAACTTAAATTTTTGATAGTTTATGTTGTTACTCGAATACATATATAATGTTTGGGTAATCAAATTTTAGGAACCTGCAAACTGTTGTGTGTTTTCTCAAGATTCATCTATGACCTAATTGGCTCCTTTTAAACTAATAATTCTCTTTTAATTTGACTCTGGCACATGTGAAAATAACAGTTGTTTTTAGTTTCTTGAAATCAATTATCTCGCCTTTTCGGTCATATTCACACACGCACTTCTCATTATGTCGTATTTTTGCTTGTGAAGTTGTAGGCGTGACTATTTGCAAAATCTTACCTAATGAAGAGCATATATGACTCGATGCAAAATTTGCCAAAAAGGCAAGTATAAGGGCACGACTAAAACAAATATAATCGAACCCTACATGTGATAAATAAGTCAAGCGTCAAAATAAATAATAACATCAGAAATTTGTATTAGTATCAGTATTATACAATATGAAAAAGAAGCGAATGAAAAAAAAACAAATTACGTGAAAATGAACGGGAAGCTTTATTTACATATATTTACGTAAACTACGTCAGGGCAGTGCAAGGAATAGAAATAAAACATGCATCATAATCTGTTCAAGCGAATAACACTTGAAGGAACGCGACTTGATAACCAGTCAAATCTCGATTAATCTTGCGACGTTCCTAGCTCGCATAAATTCAAGTCAAGTCCCATATATATGGATGTATAAATCATCTGCACACAGAAACGGCCGAAAGTGGCTTACAATTTTTCGTGGCATTAAATCCTCAAATTCACCCCACCCCCAATGTATGCGGAGGAAAACATAGTTCGTCAAAACACCGTAATTGTAAAAGCTCAAAATAAATGGAAACTCTGGGTGAAAGTTAGCAATATAACAATGATTGCCAGTATCATACACAATAGTATCGGTAACGTATGGGACAGGATTTCTTCTGATTTTATCTTTCGCTATTCCACTTTTAGCATTTTGTTGTTAATTTCGATTTGTTGTGCTACAAGTCACCCAACTAAATTTGCTTTATTGGTGTGGTATGGAACATTACCCAGAAGCTGGCTCTTATTTTGGAAAAATTCAGGCAATCCATGAATTAAACGCTTATACTTCAAATCCTCAATTTTCAGTTTTCTTCGATTCCTAGACGAATCCTGTATCACTGCCAATATGAGTTATTATTATTCGCTTGCTGAATCTTTCAGACCTATTGACAAACCTGCAATAAACGCATGTCTCGCATTAGTTACTGTTTTGTCTTTCCATAGTCCTACATATCGATTTTTTTAAATTTTAGTTAACTATCGTCGACGCCATAACACTAGTTCAGGCTTTTCTACTAACATGTGATTGCGCTTCTCATAACAGAACCCCATCTTCTTAACGACTTTCCATAATGTAGACCTTGACATAGGCGGGAAAACGTTGTCCTCTGTTACAGCCTGTAAATTATAAGAAATAAATATTGATCATAGCAAAATGTACTGTACTAACATGAAGCACTTGATCTAAAGCATTTCATTTTTGTGAAAGCAGTTGCGGATAATATGTCCTTTCTGAGATGCCCACCTCGATAGCAGTTAGCTTAACACTTTCTGATTTCGACTTTCCATCACGAACACAAACTCTTTTGATTTGAATCTTTTCCGCTTCTGTGCTCTGTAATGAATTTAAAATCTATATTCTTCGCTCGTGAACCGTCCCTCAAAGGTGAGAAGTCCACTTCATATGCACAGGGCATGATTTGTAAGATACGTTGGAATATCTACATCGACACCAGTGATTGCTGCAGCTCTGCTTGAGTTTTGCAAAAATACTCTTGCTGTGTTTCCTGCATTGCTTCAACCGTATCGAGGTTCCGGTTGATGCACTAAAATACCAAGTTCTTTTCTACGACCATCAATAATACATATATTTTTTGTAATTCCATTTCTGTTGGTTGCCAACTTTTATTTCTAATTTACAGCCTAAATGCAAAGAACATTCAAAAAATCGAATCCAGGAGCGATGGGAGGATAATGCAAATTCTTCAACTTTTGCTCAGCTTGTTTCAAATTATTCATTTCTGGCGGCTTTGCATTACAAATCTAACAACTCTGGGTGTACTAAACTTTCCCATCTACCATTGTCAAAATAAGTTTGAAATTAACAATGTTAATTAAGTCTTAATTCAGCAATCTGTGTCCGAATATTATTAGTTTCAATTTTTTTAATTTTTTTCCCAATTTTTGAATAAATAATTTTTATGCTATTTGTTATCGTTTGGCAATCTCTGCATTCAAAACATTTTGCTTCTAGTTCATTTTCACACAGCGTTTCTTTGCTCTAATAGTCCGTTAAACATATCAGATCACTGCGGGGTGTTGCAAATGCACGCACACAAAAGGTTTCTGCGGGCGGAATAAAACAATTAGATGCCTACATATTCTTTCAACATAAATCCAAACCGTTTTAAGAAAATCAAAGCACTAACCGCAGACTATGCGCTGGGAAAGCAAATATATTCGCCAGCCTCATCAAAGCGAGACTACAATTTTGATAACAATAACTCGACGATACTCCTCCATCAAATCACCACTTTTACCAAAGAAATGTGTTTTCATAAAAATATCCACAAGAACATATCGATAGAAACCAAAATCACCCTGAAACTTAAGATTGGTTGCGCGCATTCAAAAGGTCATACTAAAACTAAAAAAACACATTTTAGCTTACAGCTAATATAATAGGTAGAATGTGCGTGCTGAGTTCTCTTCGATGGCCCACAACATCCCACGCTGCAAAGCTCTACTGCAATCCTCTATCGCTCTCTTCAGATATTGTAATCAGCTTTGGACACCAGGCAATGGATATTTAGACTCTGATCTTGATAACCACACGGCGCTTAATAAACACACATTTTTAACATAATTCATGAATTGCTAATGAACTACAGGTGTACAGATTTAATGAACTAAATGAAGTTCAAATGAAGTGAATAATCATAATTGTTAATTGAATGGCATCTCAGCAAATAGGTGTGCATACAGTCAGTACAGTTTTCTTTGATGGCGTGCTAAGTTGGAAGTCGTCAATCGTCATCTTCAAATTTTGTCATCAACTTTAGACAGCGGGAAAATTTGGATTAATGGCCCTTGTTTCCCACGTATACGATTCCAGATCAGACATTTGTTTATAATTGCTGTCATGAGTCAGTTGTAAACGTGTGGGCGTAGAACTAGCATAGTCATCAAGAACCTCTTTCTCTAATTTGCAGAGTCCATTGGGTGTTAAATTTAGAAGATATTGTAGTTTAAGTTCAAGCAAACATTTTGCTAATGTTTGTATTAATAATTAGAGTTATTGCTTCTTCAGTAGATAGTGGCACAGATTTATATTTTCCGGACTCGGCGAACTTAAACACTTTTCTGTACTTCCCATGCTTTATTAAACTAGTTATAATTGTTGCAAGAAAGTTCTTCAGAAGAAACAGAAGCTAAATATTTTACTTTATTTTGTTTGGTTCTGATGCCACAGTCTTCAAATTTCTTTGGTGGTCTTCTGGAGCGCGACGACGTTGGGGTTTGACTTTGGATAGAAAATGTTATCCAAGAGCCATACATCATTTTGCATTTTGCTTTCTGCAGTGGACTGCACTGAAATTTCGTATATTATTATATATATCCCTTATACATAAAGTATAAGAAAGTAATAATATTTCTCGAGTTTCAATGCATTTAATATTCTTGTCTCTGAGCAGATACGTTTCCAAGACAATTCAACACCGATTTCTCGACATATCTTTAAATTTCAGCCATTCACGATATAGAGCTGAACGATTAATTGAAGATGTTAGTTCTGAATGTAATCAATAAATAGCGAATAGCAGTCCCAAGCAACAACGTTTGCTTTTAATATACAACTAATATTATAAAGTATCAGAAAAAAATTAACGGGAAATTGTGTCTACCTGTCCTTTCTTAAAACCTTTCGAATGTGTTAAAATAGACCCCAAAAAGGATAGTTGATTGGTTGTGGAGTTACTTGTTGAAACTTAATTTCAATAAATAAAATTAACACAAATTGTTGTTAGTTTCAAATATGTTGTAGGCACTGTATGTGTTTCGCCAATATTGCGGCTTGATCAGGTGACGAAATACAGATGCAAGAACACATATGCCTTAATACTAAACCAGAAATTGAAAGAGGGGGTGTATTGCAGCATGTGTACGTGTTCTTTTCACCCTATATTGCACAAATTAGCAATGATCAATGATCCATAGACTTATCAATACCTCAATGAGTACAGATAATTTTAATTTGGAAAAAACAAAATAGGTTCCCTTATTATTTCGATAAACTTGGTATGTTGACTAGAGTTCTGATATATTGAACTGTCCCATAAACCGATAGAATTCTACTCTTCTATCGGAGAAGAAGTAGAAGAGATACAATAAAAAGGTACATGGTCATCCCCTTGAATCATATTTTAGACACTGGGCACAACATACACACGCCTTTAGCAACACCAACTATATGAGAATAACAGTAAAATAAAATACTGATTAATATAACTATTATCCAAATTCCATATCATACTTCTCTTTGAGGTTAATGCATATAGCCAGACTGCAAAATGCATGTGTGTCGTCATACTTCCGTTGATATTAAAGTTTAATGCATATAGTCGTTGGCAATCGTGCGTAAGACATATATCGGTCTATATAACACAAACGAAACATAATTATTTCCCCAGATTTCTTTGGGCTCATGACATCCAATAAAATCTTGAATTTCTTTACGGTATTTTATACTAAAGAGAATTTATTTTAGTTTCTTATATATGCAAATAGAGTGCGCAGGTCATTCGATACTTCTAAAAAAATGTGTGTCACAAGTTACGAATCTGCTAAGAGTTGCAGTAAAAGATGGAATGGCAATAAGCTATGAGGTTTTGAATGAAAAGCTAACGTGAGAAAGAGTGGGAACGAGGTTTTATGCAGGAAAGGAAGAGGGATTTGAGTTACTATATATACTACTACATATACTATGTGCTTACCTTTGACAAACGGTATACTATGATCACATGACATTATTTACAACAATGTCAATTATCGTCATTGCCATCAAGGCATTGATGATCGTTTCCCACAACCGGAAATATTAAGTGAACTAACTAGCCGAGCGAAGAATTAAGTTACGAATATTAAAATTTTGCCGGACTGGTACCAAGATGGTTAGCGAACGCTAAATACGCACATCAAAAAACATCTATGAGCTAACTAGACCCACACATTAAGTCACCGCATGCTTCTATTCCACTTGAGAGTAATTTAAGTGCTTCTATCTGTCGGCGTGGTTAGCACGTTACCAGATTGAACGTATACCAATGGACATGCGGGGTCTCGTGAATCCACCCCAAAGTTTAAACGAGCAACTATCGAGGCGTGATACAGTATACATCGATTCAAACCTGCATACACGTGAAAGAAGATGCAAGTGGATATTAAACATGTGTAGGTGAGGTTAATTGAATGGACTGACTGGAGCAATTGGTCCGATTGCATATCTTCGCCGTCGTTCAAGTTTGATTCGTTATCAATTTCATCTGGTGTATTAGTGCAGGACGCTCCGCTGCAATTATAGCATATTGGAGGAAATTTCATCTCTTGCTTCCTGCAACCACAACTATTTCGGCACTCTTTTTAATATTTGCAGACAGTATTATTAATCAGTTCCTCGAAGTTGTTCACACTTTACGGTGATCGGAATAACCCATCCCCTTTGAACTGGGGATTAATTTGTAGAAAGCCCTTATTGCGTACAGGCGAACAGCTTTTTTAATAGCAGGAAGAGTAGCCAAGTTGAAAGTATTCTGTACTAAGGATTTGATGAACAGTAAAGCATGTTTCATTCAGAGAAGAAACGATCCACAGTCCTTTGTACCTCCGCATCTATGTAGATAAGCTTTGCCAACTTCATCTTCCCCTTTCTGAAAATGGCGCTGAAAGCGTAAAGAAATAATATATTTTCTTTAATTTTGTTTGACATTTTGAAGTGTGTCGGGGAATCGAAGACCTATTCCATGCTTCATCATCAAAAACAACCGATCGATATTAGGAGCTAATGCATTAATAATTACTAAAAGTAATCTTCTCATACTACAATCACACTTTCAGAGAGCATTTTCTATAGCCATTCTGACAACGCTTGTGTCGGTACCTTCTGCAGCCTGTTCGACAGCAAAGTTTTCATCAGCAAATTTTTGAATTCCCATTGATACGAGTTTTTGTTCCCTTAATTCTAGAGAAATTTATCTTTTCACATTGTTAGTAGTAACATTGTTTCATCAAATTAAATGTTTTCTGCTATATGCTTGTTCCTTCTAATGCGTTCTGGGGAATTTGTTTTCTTCTCTGGATAGCCATCAAATACTATGACTGATCGCGCCTCGAAATATTTTTTTTACACGCTGCACGTATTTCTTGAGAACTCAACTCCCACGGTGAAGTAGAAACCCGCCGTTAACCACATCACAGAGCACCTCCGATGTTTGATGGAGTATCTACTGGTTTAAACAAATCATAGTAAATAGATTTACGTGATTTTCTCATCATTCGTTGTTCATCAAATAAAGATGGTGGGCAAGGTCCCAGTTCATATGTAAAGTAATTTCGGATTCTGATTTTTATGAAATGGAATTCTTCTGAAAATGGTGTATGGGTCTATTGGTACTACTTCCAACTTGACACTACTGGAGAAGCTGTGCATCAGTAACACTCTTTTCTTCCTGGAGAACTTCACTTGACCAAAATTGCTTCCGATAATGCTTTCGAGACTGGAATTTCCGATTTGGTCTGACATACGACAATTCACGTTTTCATCACCCACAACTCCGGTAGACAGTGACATTAAGTACCCAACTGGGAAGGGCTTGTGGCAAAGGAACCAATCTACGAATTTCTTGCAGTCACTATTGTTCAGGAGACTGCACAGCTAGTGCAGTGCAGCATCAATGTATGACTGCTTGTAGTAGAATTTTCTGTATTTTTTATGAACCAGTTACCGTATGAACGTATCCTCTACCCTCTCTTTTTTACTGCTGTCAATGAAAGTTAGGATACCTTTTTCTTTTGCAATCGTTACCTGCTCTTGTAAATTATTACCAGTGAATCCGCCATACTTTCCACAAAACAGCACTTCAATGCACACTGAAAGACAAAAAACGCATCAAATCATAATTTAATTTATTGGAGAGTAACATTTTTCTAGAAATGCATCGTTTGGTAGCTATTAGTGAAAAACTGAAAAAATCACAACCAGACAATTGATGCAAACTTCAATAAACACTTTTTACATGGAAATAAAGAGATTAAAACCAGCTTTCGGAAAATGAATTAGCCTACACCTCTTTTTGGCCTATGTTGCCTAGGCTATAGCTAGAAATTGTTTTATTTTATTATTATTTGACTGTTCGAATAATAATCAAATAACAATCGGTGCACTGAATGCAACGACTTATTATATTCTTAGCTTTTTATAAACTAAGTCGTATTGAAGTAAATCATCTGAAATAGGCACACCTTAATTTTGTGACGATAATGAGCACACAATTCAAGGATTCGTTGCATCTATTGATGATTGTGATTGTTACTAATTCTCCTCCTACTTGTGGAAGGGGTATATTAAATGTTCGATAAAGAAGATGTTCCCCAGATTAAAGAGAAACAGCATGTTCAATTTATCGTGCTCTTGAGAAACATGTTCGTTCAATTTCTAACATTTGTTTCCTTCCCCATACTTGAGTTATTTGATCTCTAAATTAAAACCAGCTGTTGATTTTCAAATATGTATTTCTCGCGAATTAAATTACTCCTTCTTAATATGTTTTGATCCTACCAACTTCTACAATAATACACATTTTTCACTAATTTGTAATTTAGCAAATTTTTTAGAGGAAACACATACAGCAGTGTAGCATTTAGCTACTGTAAAATACGTTAAATTATGTTTACCTTTTCGTTTAAAAACATTTCATAAGTTGCAGTCACGATGTTAATTGTGGTAAAATAATTGTCCACGTACCTTGTAAATTTTGTAAATATTTGTTGCGTTTTGTCTTGTAATTCTTTCACTCTTCTTAAGATTAAATTATTCCGAAGTTAAATACAATCACAAGAATTGAATAAAGACGAAAAGCATAGCAAGAATTACAAATACAATACAAATATGGAATTGAACTGAATTATATTTATGGTTCTTTATATAATTAAAATAGAGTTGACACTGCACAAAGTTATTAAACCATAATTTAGTCTGCAAGCAACTCAATATCAGCAACTTTTGTTAAATATATATCATCCAACCGATAATATAATTTATCAAGTGCTGCTCCCCACATAACAGTTTCAAGCTTCAACGCGCCACCAAAATCACACGCACACTAAAAGCTTAGACGTTACTCTTTTCATTGTCTTTTGACTGTCCTGTGTTCCCTTGATGTGTGTGGTGTGTCGTGATGCTGGTACTTGGTACCTCGTAGACCGCCCTTCTGCAAGCGAGAGGATCATCTGCCTACATCAGCGAATCGTTAACACCTTCTCGGCGCCTATCGAATTGTGAGTGTTCATCATTTTCAACGCTTTATTAATTTCCTTTTTTTCGTTTGATAAGATTTTGTTCTTGTTACAAATTAGTGGTTGGTAGTTATGTTGAGTTGATGCATTGTTTTCGTTTCCAAGCATGCTGTTACACCACCCAATAAATTACACATGTTACACCAGGTGTTTAGTAGCTATATGTACACATACTTTTGGGATTTAGAGAAATATTGTGCTTTAGTAACAACAGTTTAGAGTTAGGTCAAAAACGACACCAAATTGTTAGATTACGATTACAAAATCGGATTTATTTTATGGATTCAACCACATTTTGTGCAAAAGAAATTTTATTTATCATGATTTGAGTGCCAGATGAACTTTAATGAGAATAACCGTAAACAATAGTTCTGGATTATGTGATCACCACAGTAATAAAATAATGAAATTCCTCACAGTCACCAATCTGTGAAAAAAATGATGTGCCCTTTTCAAACGATGCAATTGCTGATCCATTATTCCTGTACAAAAACCAATTATATTTATCTCACGTAACTGATCATGCTGAATTGATATCACAACTGTAATCTAATTCAATTAATTAAGCAGGCACACAAAGAAAGTGTTATGCTCTTTCCTTCCAACTATAGCTATGCTGCTAGTTTTCTGCATCATGAGAAAATATTCATGGCATAGTCAACAATTATTTCCGTTTCATACGGTTAATAACACAAATTAGGGGTACTTTGTGTAGCGTTGATTCGGTATTATATTGTACACGTCTTCTCTCTCTCTATTATCGCAACTGTTCGAGCTAAAACAAACACGGTGGACGAATGGACGTCGAATGTTGGTAAGTCGAACAGCTAATGCTTCCATACACATGTACGAAGTAAAGACCTAAATGATATTTTTCTAATGCCGATTGGTTTATAACAGATTTCGCCCTAAAGTTAATGAGCCAACACGTAATCAGGCAGTGGTTGTGGTCGACTGGATGACAATTGCACTCTGTACAATAATACTAGATGGAGAATGTTAAAGACATGTCTCTAATATATCAGTCGAAGCACCTCATTAATTTCGATCCACAAATTTCAACCCTATTACAGATATTTTTGGGCTAGATAATAATTCACTTATTTATTTCACTGAGTTTAAACTTACCATAAATATATTTTCTTTTGGGTTTACTGATAGTTGGGTTAATTCTTATTTCCTCGTCGATATGTTCCTTTTCTTTGAGGAACAATCCTTTTAATTTACATGTTTCCTTCTTCTTCCAGGACGTCGCTGAGTTTTATATTTGTTTTAGGTATGTCATATATTTGCATTAGTATTGAATGAAGTGAACTGTCTGTCTGATCTTTTGAGAGATAAAGTGCACAAAATGAAAACAAATTCAAGGGCAATACATAAAACGCAAACATGAAGCCAAATGAATGTGGACGCAATACTGCACATAGAAAACTATGGTACGTAAGGAGTTGACCGTATGTAGGTCGTATTATCACAGATTGCAAATGCAAAGCTATGTCAAGCTAAACAAGACCGGTAAAGTATGTGATACAATACAAAATCCTTATGTCAGCATTACAATTAACTGTATATATATATAGAATGTAATGGGAGTTCGACGAGAGTTCGATTAAAGCGATGCAGCAAGGTGGGTGACTGTGGTCAGTGATAACCGTGTTAAAGCGCGTGCAGACACATCATTCCTAGATAAGCAAATTAACTATGTAATTGAACACGAATAAAGACCTTGACATTTGAACAAAGTTCGAGCTCGCTAAACTACATCAGGGACACAGTTCACTTCAAATGCAGAAAACGAAATGTTAATTTATGTTTAAATAATTCCTACATATTTGATATAATTAACTAAAGTAAGGAAATACAAGAAAAACTTTATAGAAATTAACATAAAAACGAAATACAAAATAATGGATGAATGATAACAACAAATATGAGCATACATGTACATATATCAAATGAACACAAATGAAATCGTTCGGAAAAATTTCATCAAAACTACATCACAAAATAGTCATAAGCAACGAAATCAAAAACACAATCAAACACCATACATATCAACAGGAAAATTAAAACAAATAAATTTATAACCACCAAAGCAAGAAAACGCAGTTATAAACAAACAAAAATATACAGGATATTCCATTAATGGTTGTCCATAGAGTAACAGGAGAATGCTTCACTCAAAATATATCGATGTAACCTGAAACGCTCACATGAAATATTCCACCTAACTCAGATACAGGTTGTTTTATTTAAGGGGGTAGTCTAGTGTGAAGGCCGCTTTTGAAAACTTTTTTGGGGATTTTTTTTATAATATTGTCGGAGATACACGGCCCAACAGGAACACAGAAGAGGTGTTCACTGCCGCCATGATTCCGGCCGTACTGTTTATCTCAAATCAAAAAACCGAACGTAATTTTAATCGTGAGACTTGAGGCTCTACATGGAACTAAAAGAAAGTTAGAATTCCAAAAAATAATATTTTTTATGTTTCAGAAAAAAATTTCGTATTTTTTTGGCTGATAAAAAGAAAGCTAACGAAGCAATTTTAATTATTTTAGTTCAACTTGTAGCTATATATGTACTAAAGTAGCTGTATACATTTGAGCCGAATCAATCAAATAGTTTTTGAGTTATCGTGGCAGCGGTTTGAAAAAAATCGAGTTTTGAGAAAAACGCGTTTGAAAGTTGTTGTATGGAATTCATAATAAAAAAAAATGGTCTCACCATCAATCTGCTATGCCTGGACCATAGAGTATACCTTCCGCATCTTCTAAGAAGTCATGCAAGGCCGAACTTTTTGATCTGACACATTAGACGACCCTCTTAAACATACAATGATTAAAGATAAGTATTTAGGTTTCATAAAAAATGTATTTGAACTATTTGTAACACAAAATAAAAATCAAGAATATTATAATAAATTTTCAAAATTACTACTACTCCATTGACATCAATACATTTTTAATTCTTTTGTTGAAATGGGTGATTTCTAATAAAATTCGTTTTAAAAATTATTGTTGCAAATAGTTCAAACACATTTTTATGAAACCTACATACTGTATCTCTGTTAGTAGGAATAGTTTATCTAAGTGGTTAAATCGTCATATTTTGGGTCAACTATTCTCTAGTTACTCCATGGTCAACTAATAATGAAACACCCTGTATAATAAAATTATATTATTATCAGAAGATTCTAACGCATTCATAATATCCCCAACAGGTACAAGACCATTAATTTTAAGTTTGTTAACAGCCTCATCATACAAACAGCACCATCGAAATTATATATCGATAAAATGTAAGATAACGAAGACGAATAATATGTCACAGAAATAGAAAATACCCTTACCAAGATTCTCAATAAAAATTTTGAATCATAAACTACACCGGCAAGACATAGGACCACCAATGAGATCATCATTATCAGGATTACTAGGAAAAATCTACCAGCAATAATTTAAAGATAAACACAAAAATAACAAAATTAATTGTCCAGGCATAACAATAAACCACAGCAACAACATCAACTTTAAACAGATCCTAATAAATAACAACTACGACAATGGAATAATAAAGAAATTAATAAACAAAGAAAAATAAAAGACTAAGAAAAGTAAAAAAACAGGACAATAAGGAAATTAAAAAATAGGCTATCATCACATAAGTTAACAACTCGATATTCAGAATTATGAAACATTTAAATAGCACAACATGAATTAAGTGTTTTAAACATGAACCTTAAAGACGAAGAACGAAATTTATCCCTAAAAAGGTGTCGTAAGAAAAACATTTACATTATAGAGTTTCATCTTATTCTTCCAGATTGTCTTTTAGGTTTCTTTACTTCCCGTCTTATTTCGTTATTCGTTTTATACTTTTTTAGTTAAATTATCATCACTCTTTGCCATTTGGTAGCCATATTTCTTTTTCATACCCTCTTGGTTCTTTATTAAGTTTATCAACGTCCTTCATAGTTTTACATTCGCTGATTCTTTCCTGTTGCATTTTCTCATTCTGTCCCCTATTCTCCATCTATAAAGAAATATATAGAAATGTCAAGAAAGAATTAAATCAACGCCGCTAATGAAGAAACCAACCTCCAAATAAAATATAAGAATGGAATTCCCGAGATCATGGACTACGTTCAAAAACTCACAAATGTTATACTAGTGTTTGTGATCTTTCGTATGATATTATATTAATAGCAGAAACGTGACTTGATAATTCAGCCAGCAATTCTGAATTGTTTCCTTCAACATATAATGTAATCAGATGTGATATAAGTTTTTCTGCAATTGGCAGATTGGTGGGAGGAGGTGTGCTTGTCGCAGTACAGAATTTTATAACGTACAACGTAGTGGACACTACTAATATTAAAGCCCTTGTGCCTTTGATTGATCATGTTATTTGTAAGTGTCATGTCGGATCATTCATTTTCTGCATCGTACTTGTATATACTCCTCCGGACGATGCACTTGCACTTTATCTGCTAAATATGCCCATTTTACTTGTCGGTGATTTTACTATTCCACACTTTATCAATGATAATTCATCGTGTTCTAAGGCTTCCTTTTTTCGAACTTTCTGTAGTCTGCAAGATCTGAAACAATATAACAAGGCATTGAATTTAAATAACAGGATTTTAGATTTGGTGCTTACAAACATCATTTGTGATGCTGATGTAGTTACGTTTGTTTCGAAGGATTCATACCATCCGGCTTTGGCTGTATGTATCAAATTCTTATCGGATCATAAATCTAAAAGATTTCCTTCTAATGATGCTCCGCGTTATAATTTTCGTAAGGCAAATATTCATCAATTATATGAAGGCATTGCTCAAGATGATTGGTACTTCATTTAAAATGACACGGATGTTAACCGCGTGACAGAAAAGTTCTACAGTGTCCTATACGGCTTGTTTGACAAATCAGTGCCAAAGTACAACAAATCAAATTTGTCTTTTCCGCCTTGGTTCACATCTTCTATAAAAACTAATTTAAAACTGAAGGATTACTATACACGTAAATTGACATCATCCACCAATAATTCAATTTATCTTAATGAATTTAAACGGCTGAGAACTCTAGTAAAAACTCAAATTTCATCAACTTATGATACCCATGTGAATAACGTTGAATCGGCTATTAACACGAATCCTAAGAATTTATGGAAATTTATCCGTGCGAAGCAGGCCACAACGCGAATTCCTGGCAAGATATATAGAAATGATGCGTGCTTTGATACTCCGCAGGCTATTGTAAATGCCTTTGCTGACGCATTCTCTGAGACATATACTGCTGCCGTTACAACTAACTGTTCCGAAATTCACAATAATAGATTATCCTTTGTTATGTTACCAATCACGGAAAATGAATTGATAAAAATAATGGGTAGCATACGGAATGAGCAAACAGCCGGTGATGACCTTGTTCCTGCATTTCTTGTAAAGGATGCTAGATTTGCTTTTGCCAAGCCATTAACAGTGATTATTAACCTCGCTATAAAAACGTTCACCTTTCCTGACATTTGGAAGAAGGCAAGAATAACGCCAGTACACAATAAAAGGGATGTTAACCACGCTAATAATTACAGGCACATTGCCATACTTTCTAACTTTGCAAAGGTATTTGAACAAGCGATTTATGCAGCAATTTATAACAATGCGCGTTCTCAAATCTCGGTGACGCAGCATGGCTTTGTTCCTAGACGATCGACGATTAGCAACCTGGTCACCATAACGCAGTATATAAGTGAAGTGCTAGATTTCGTCGGGGTCAAATGGATGTTATTTACACGGACTTTTCGCGTGCGTTCGATATCATTGATCACGAAATATTGCTGCATAAGCTGAGCTCATTTGGATTTGCTGCTTGCATACTGAGTCTCATGCAATCCTACTTAAGCAATAGAATAAATTACGTATGCTATAATGGATATAAATCACACGATTTTGCTGCTACGAGTGGAGTGCCGCAAGGATCGAATTTAGGTCATCTACTCTTCATATTATTTATTATTATGATTTTTATGTTCGTTGTCTTGTTCTTCTTTTGCGGATGATATAAAAATTTACTCGTCTATTGAAACGCAGTCTGATGCTGACAACCTACAAAGTAATTTAAATTTTATATAAAATATAAATTAAAGTTGAATATAGGCAAGTGCTGTGTTGTTAGTTATACTCGAAAGGTTAATCAATTTATATCAACATACAACTGAGTAGATCGAACTTAGCAGTGGATCTGGGAGTTCTGTTCGATTCACAGCTTAGCTTCACTAGTCACATTGAAACTATGTGCACGTCTGCGTCTAGGATGTTGGGATTTATCATGAGAACCTCAAAATTCTTCGGGAATACGTCTCTGTTGAAGATATTGTACTTTGCATTTGTCATTAGTAAGTTGGAATACGCATCAGTCATTTGGTAGCAGCACTACGCTACGCAGCAATTGACCATTGAAATAATTCAGCACCGTTTTTGAAGTTTCTTTGTTTTAAAATTGATGGTGTATATCCTGAAAGGAACGTGGACTATGAACTTATGCTTCGACGTTGCAACGTATCTGCGCTAGAAGACAGAAGAGAGATTCACAGTACTCGATTTATGATGAAGCTCATTCATAATAAGATTGACTCGTGTTTTTTGTTGTCTCGTGTGGATTTTCTGGTACCGCGCATATCTTCTCGCTACATGGCGACTTTTCAAACAAATATTCCACGTACCAACATACTGCTGAAGGTTCAGCTGACCCATATGGCGCATAATGCTAATAAACGATTCGCTGATATTTTTGTTAATGACATTTTGTGATGTACGTGTTTTTTCATTTTTTTTTTTCCTTTGAAATAATATATTAGGTTTATTGGATATTGTACGCATGCACACTGTTTATAATTCAATTTGTTTTTTTTTGTGCTGTAATTGGTTTCTGTTGGGCAAATAAATATTATTATTATTATTATTATCTTGCTGGAGTTCATCAACTCTTAATTCGTGTATGACGAATCAATTACATTTCTTTGTAAAATTGGTTCCTCGGCTCCAGCAATGTCGATGTGAATTGGAGCAGTGCATATCGTTGGCCATTGACTTAATCGTAGATTTCTTCTGAGAGCATTTCAATTATCTTAGCGGTAATCGTACTGACGTCTTTGTTGCGCAAGTGTAGGTCGGTATTTCATCGCAAGTTTCCATTAGCCCGACAAATTTCGAGAACTTTATCGATGAGATTTCCATTTAGAAAGGCTGCTTCGGTATGTTCGATTCCTAAACTTCTTAACATATTTTCCGAATTCTGTTTGATCGCTTCTTTAAACCGATACATGTAGTTCATTTAGGTTGGCTCAGCGCACGAAGGAACTGAACACGGTACACGATCTTATTTTCGAAGAGGATTACAAATGGCGATGGGTTCAGTTTATGATCAGTTTGTGAATACGTACCAAGAATAACAAATTGAATAGCGTATTCTCTCACAACACAGTGGTAACATAGCTTTTAAATACTAGTAATGTGAGAAAAGGCATTGTTTTAATTGAAGCATAATTTGTTTTGTTGTCACTATTTAGGAACATCCTATACTTATATATAGTTGTGGGTTTTATGCTGACATAGAAAATATTTAAATAGACAGATTAGATGGTTGATATGAGAACATGTTTAATTTAGGATTCATTATTCAATGAAAATAACGCCGAAGCGAACTAATAATGTGATGTAGTGTGAATAGTAAATTATCTAGAAAATAATGCAAGACGTTATAGTAAAGTATTATTTGCGGCTTTTTATATAAATATATGATATACCTAAATATACAAACAGCAATTTGGTACAAAATGGATATCTAAATTAAATTTTTTGTGCATGTATATACTCTGAACACAGCAAATTTATGTTGATTTAGTTATAAGCTGTACAAAAGTTCAAAGTGTTAAAATGACTTTACGCCGTAAATAGAAAATACAAAATCCGGTCAAGGCGAGTAAGGTCAAAATTTGGGATATATAGGTTTCTACAACAAGCTGTCAAAATGAAACCCATACACTTATCTATATTTTACATAGTTTGCAATAAAAGTACATAAAAGATTTTTTTAATTGCTTACTGTAATATATCATCAAAAAATCTTCAGATGAAGGGTTGGAAACTGCATTTTAACAAACGTGTGTCCGAACCTTGTTAATTACAACACTGAAATCAACAATTATTATTTTAAAATGTCAAATAGCGATAAATTTAAATTAACATGTACGAAATGGTAATTATGGTAAGTCAGTTATCCAATACCATTAAAGATTAACTTTGTTTTGATTATTTTTGCAGTTCATACGGAATGTTGTCTTGCTGGCTGCGTAAATTCAACGTATTCTCAGGCATTACAATGTGAAGAAAATGGATATGATTTAGCTACATTAAAGTTTTTCTCCAGTTCGAAGCTTTGGCCTACCACTGCGCGATACTACCAGTTTTTCGAAAGGATCGTATAAATAAAATCATCTACCAGGAAATTGTTGCCTAGAATTCAAAAGGCAAGCGCGGGTGTACTGTATTGCACCCACTATCCTAAATAACACCGTTGATAAATATTTTATATTCGTTAATAAATTAAATCCAAATTTCAAAAATTTTGTCCGAAAACCTAAGGATAGAATAAGTAAATAACGTTTATTCTATGAAAGAGAAATCATCTGAGATTTTTAGTATTGAGAAATTAAATTTATTCAACAAGGTTTAAAATACTGTTTGTCAAGCCGCAAAACGAAAGGATTATTTTGGAATCGAGATATGTATCTGTTAAAAATTTCAAATGGCATAACCAAACGCTCCCAATTGCTTGTTCGTCGCCTAGTCACTTCATAAACTTCAGGTTGTATTAAAATCGACATAAGAAGTAGGTATTTGCCAATTTACACACTTCCAACAATCTAGATCAAGGTCAAGGCCACACAGCATTTATGAATTGGCAAAACTGAGCAAGGTCGAGGTCACCAACACTCCAAAAATAATATTTATAAACGCGAAAGTGGTAACAGTGCAGTTATTTGTGAAAGCAGTGCACTTGAAGAAAAAAGTTGCTGATCATTGAAGAATTACAAGTAAGTTATAAGCAATAATATACTATAATAATGAGAAATTTGAATATTTATATTTAGTGTCAACAACGAAGCAGCAAATGTTCAACAACACAAATCCAAGAAGTCCTACCTTTGATGGGAACAATGGCGCAAAAAAGATGGGGAAAACCACGGCAGCACAAAATATCGTTCAATGTTACAAACCATTGCAGATAAGTCCACCCTCGAAGCCGACTTAAATACATTTTTAATAACCCATACACTCATTGAAAACGATGAAACCTTAACGACAATGGAGAATGGTGCAAGCAATGCAAATATTCCTGAAAATGCTCAGCGGGGGAATAATGGTCCACTGTATTCCAGACAATATATTTCTTAAACAAGAGTTGGTTGTTGGGGATTATGTTGCATTTCGATACTGTTGTGAGGATAATGGGGAAAGGTACACTTACATTAAGGGGTAAAACCACTCTAGAATTTTCAAAAACACGATTTTTTTTCTTCGCTCGAACGATACTTCATCATCATAAAAATAATATGCCAATTGATTTATAGTGGAAAATAAATGTTAAAGGGTTTAATTATCGATCGACCGCAGCGTTTTACCGCGTGCTGGGCACTCGCGCGGCGCGCTATGATGAATCGTTTTCGTACAAATGTACAAATCTACATTTATTTAATTAAGTTAATTTGCATCCGCGCAAACCCTTGTAAATATTCGTTACAATAATTCGTGCCAAAATCACGACCCTGTGCAGGCATCGCAGATTAGAAGTAAAGAAAATGTCCAAGGATTAAAGTGTTTATGAAACTTTAAGCGCGGTTTTCTCTAAACTACTTTTTACAAACTGGTAGAACAGATTTCTCTGAGATTCATTAAACATTTTCATAGTAGTGTTCTCTTTGAAAGTACGTAGCCGTTTTTTTTATTGGATGTCAACTTTTCATACTCTTCAGATCCTAATACAACTATACATTGGCGATTTTTCGAATAGTGTAAGATTATGCCGAGGATAATTAAAGTCCTGTGCATTGCGTGTTTCGTAGCGTTTCTGAATATCACTATTTCTTAAAAACGAATTTGGATTTTTCTTGACATAGAGAGCGCACTCTAGTATACGGAGAGACGTTAAAGTAAGAATTTTATTACGCTGGAAGATAGGTTTGCAATGGGACAGACGGTCAGCGTTAAGTAAAGTGCGCAATATCTTTTTTGTAGCATGAATACTCTCAGTGTATGGACCCCAGAACATTATGCCGTGAACATTATGCCGTATCTGAGATGCGATTCAACATTACCAAAATAAAATAATCTCAAATTATTTATATTAATAAACGATCGAAATTTAAAAATTAAAAAAATCAGTGAACATAGCTTGTTACATAATTCATTAATATGAGTTTTCCATTTAAGGTTCTCATCCAATAAGAGCCCTAAGAATTTTATAGATTGAGCCTGTTTGATGCATGTTCCCTGGTAGCGAATTAATGCTAGAGGTGCAATAGAAAGCTCTAAATTGCAAAAAGTTTGTTTTATTAGTGTTGAGAAATAAGTTTTTTCTATTGCAATAAGTAGACATCTCAGTTGTACAGTCCACTACATGGTAAACAAGTACTGGCAGACATGTAGCAGATAGGGCGACAGAAGTGTCATCAGCAAATTGAGAAACAAGCCCCTCACTAATATGCAAAGGCATGTCGGCTACGTGCATTATATATAGAAGCGGCCCCAAAATAGACCCCTGGGGAACGCCGCAAAGTATAGGGACGTACTGGGATTTAAAAGATTCATCAACACACACTACCTGTGATCTACCTGTCAGATATGATTCAATCCATGCATTGGCTGATCCACGGATACCATAATTGAATAATTTTTGTAACAAGTTACTATGCCATACGGTATCAAACGCCTTGCTATTGTCGAAGAATAAACCTATCGCTACTTTAGAACTGTCGAGGCTATCGTAGATAACCTTTAAAAATTCGAATATTGCCATATTGGTTGATCTTCCTGGCACAAAACCAAATTGGGTAGCAGGCAATAGGTTATATTTAATAAAATAGTTCAATAATCTATCGTGCATACACTTTTCAAAGATTGTTGACACCGCCGGTAGAATGAATATGGGTCGAAGCCGAATGGTGATAGTACGACTGATGGGAGTGAAAGTCATAACTGATTATGGAATTACCAACTGTATTCTATCGGTGACGTTTAATATATTAGTTTATATCAACACCCTGTAACCAAACACTCCCATGGACTCTCGATTTGGCGTATTAGCCATCCTATTGGTTTTCTCGCACTGCCTCTTCACTGTCTAGTCACTTGTTCTTTATAATACTCTTGTCGATCGTTTTTTGTAGCTTTCGATCTGCGTACACAATGTGTAATCGTGTTAATCTGTTGGTGTCAAATGAAATCTGATCGTTACTTCCACTATATTCCCTTCTTGGTCCAAGACGCATACCGTCAACGCATACCGTCAACCAATCACATTACCTGTTACGGGTAAGCAAATAGGTTGTTGCACACTCTATTATTTTTGATCCGGCCGGGACGTTAGGTAAAAAATTATACAAGACGTGGACCGGTTGCCCATTATTGTAGGAACCGGTTATGTTTGCAATATATTTTCAAGGTATTTAGTTTGTTTATGTATACTATAATCCGAAACTTCTTCTAAAAGAAGATCCGGCCAGATAACAAAGGGCGTTACGTAGAGAGAAATCACCAATTACATAAACGCTGCCCTGAGGATAATGCACTTCCCCACCGCGTGGAAAACTGCTACGGTGATAATGCTTCGAAGGCAGGTTTAACCGCAAAACTATAGACCCATAAGTTTGATGTCAGGTCTGGGGAAGACAGCTGAAAAAGGTAACCCGAGAAGGCTCGACGCAGTGATAATTGCAGAGAACGCCACTTAGGATGAACAATACGGATTCGGAGAAGAGCACTCCAGATACTCACATTAACTGTAGCTATCCTGAATGGATTCTGTAACAAAGTTACATCGTCAGTTTTTCTGGACATATAGAAGCCTTCGATTTGTGGCATGCCTTTAAACCTTTAAAATGCTAAAAGCTGGCATTAACGAGAACATGGTAAAATTAATCGCCTCATATCTAGAGGGAATATCTTTCCGAGAGCGCGTGGAACAAGAGCTATACAATGAAATGAATTAAATGAATATGAAGAAAAATTAGTAGGGTTAGAATTAAATTTAAACAAGGAGAAATTAGACGAAGATATTTTAACTTGTATTCAGAAAATTAGATTAAATGTAAGTGAAACTATGGTAATATTATTTGAAAGGAAAAATACAGTAGAAATAAATAGCTGAAACATTAGACGATATAGGAAAACATCGTAAATTTAAATTAAATTTACAATTTAATATTAAATTACAACAAGTGGTCAAAAGTCAATCCGATGATGAGCATTAAATTAAATTAAAAGGGATAGAACAATTCACCTCGAATTTGTACTTTTTTTCCAATTTGTTGCTTAACTATTCTTTGTTCTGATTGGCTCGTGCTTTGCGCGTGTTCTTAGGCCACACACATTCATCGGATGACGAAATGAGCGCTTAATTATGAATCCTATTTTTAGAGTGGCGGTGACCTTGACCGTGCCTAGTTTTGCCAATTCATAAACCTGGATCAATATAAGCCAAGTTCGGTAACAGGTTTATGTATTGGTAAATACCTACTAATGCTCTTTGAAAATCTTAGGGTTTGATCAAAAATGGACCATTCAATTAAATCCCGTTATAATAGACCTGAAATGTTCGTGGCTCAATATATTTTGGAAACAGGGCATACTTTAACACCAAATTGTTTTAAATAAAGGAAATATGTACACAATTGTAGAAAATTATATAGTTACGAAAATATTTTCAAACAAAGAAATATTTCAATGAATTGCTTGATTTATATTATATTATATTATATTTGAATCGCTGACCATTTAAATGTTGTGTAGCATACGCTTTAATATTTTCTCCGTTATGTTTAGGAAATGTATTGTTAATATTTAACTTTATTGTTATTCCACTGGTGATCTAGTAAGGAGAATCTCTTCGAAGTACCTTAGTTAGAAACGCTAACGCATTCATTTTTAGATTCTACTGAAGATGGCCCAACTATGTATTCTAGATTCTACTGAAGATGGCCGAAACAAGTAACTAGATTTGTTAAATATCAAAGATAGTGGTAAAAGGTTTTTAAGTTTATAGATTTTATATTTATAACTTAATTTAAAACAACAGTATTCATATATTTAAGTGTAAAAATAGTATTTTATACACGAAGGTTTTAACACACGTTTGTTAAAATTTCGTTTTCCAACGCCAACTCGTATTTAATCACTTTTGGATGATATGGTATAATTTGCACATATTTCCAAAGATATATGTTTACTTTGCGTATTTTCTAATCTCTCAATAAATTGATAAAAGCACATTAAAACAATTTAATAGGGCATAAAACAATGATATTTAATGTGGACCACTAATATGTTCTATAACATTTTTAATCAGTATGTTGATATTTACCATTTTAAGTAACATAAATACAAGATAATTGGAGTGGTTAAAATGTTGATGTGACCCTCTTGCTTACTGTGATTAACAATCCCTCATGAGCCTACTTTGGTAATTGTTTGTTGACCGATTTATGCGATTCTGGTTACGATTTAGGTGGAGCAGGAGAAGCAGGCATGGAACTCCAGGTACCCATCGTCGAGATATAGTCGATTATCGAACCGGTTACATACGTTCTCATCTTCGTTCGCCATCAGGAAGGGTTAGATGACCACATATTGAAAACGCGGATATTTACAGTTTAACTTAGGTAAAATTAAAGTGAGAGTTCTTTAGTGACGGTGGTCGTTAGAAATGTTTGCACTATCGAGCGAAATTTCAATTCAATACTTACTACATACGTCGTTTCAAGAGGATTTTCTAGTCGTTAAATTGACCACTTAATATATAACGTAAACTGATGTAAATTAAAATATATTACAAGTTCAAAACTGTCAGCCGATTTATAAATCTAATCCCACAAAAAATTCTAACAATCTTCTTGAAGCAATCGTTTTCAATGTAGATGGCAATATGTACAACAGTGACCTATCAGTCTTCAAAATTAATTTTCGAAAAAGTTTTACAAGTGCACGAATGAACGGTGCTTTTGAAAATAAACAAACTTATCATTGCCTCAAAGTGCTCGAAAATATTCACAATATTGTGGGTGAAAACCATATCATATTTCCTTCAAATGTTCAAAGTAAATGTAACCTAAACTTACTGTAAGCTACGAAAGCACCGTTTTTTTGAAAAATACAATTTTTGTGATTATTAATCCTGTACACTGAAGTTTAAAGACATATTTTGTACAATAATTATTAACTCTTCTGCACAAATTGGGTCAAATTGACTCAGTCAAAGTTTAAACAAGTTTTCATCCTAATTTAGAAATATTGTTTGCATATAATAGTTCTTGTTGTATGTACGACATGAAATAAAATAGCTGCATGTTCTGTCTCGAAACTACCCTATTTTCGTACGCAGATAGTAAATGGTATATTTATTTTTATGACTTAAATACTTCAAAAAACGTATTTGCTCGGTGTAATCACATTTAAGTGGAATAGAGTTAATTTTTCATGCGAAATAGAATCGTTCTGATCCAATTTGTGCAAAATGGTTAACAGATAATACAATTCAGATATGATATTCATGCTTGTGTGTGTTGTATTTCTACCTATTTATGAACTCATGTTTTAATGTTTTGTTAAGGGTTATATAAAGCACACAACAGTAATACTTACCAACCGATTTCATCAGCCATTCGTTTTATTCTATAACTCATAAAGTATATCAACACCAACTGTATTACTATTAAATTTAATCTCTATTCTTTCTCAATGTAAATACATACAATCAATTACATGTTAAAATATTCACAGGATATTGTGCCAATAATTTTGGAATCGAGATTAATAGGTTGGTCGACCAGAATGTCATATACACCAAATATGTGTAATAATAGTAAAATACTAGTAAGTGTTTACCAATGTGTTCGATTTTGAACACTTTTGCAATAGAGTAGGTTTATATAAAAACACCTTTTCGTTACCGAGGTATAATAAAATCAAAACTTTTGTACAACTAAGTGTTGTTGATCGATAAAATTCATGGATGTTAAATTTGTAAAATAGTTTAATAAAGAAATATATGTTACATGGTCTCTTTAAATCCCATCCAAGCGTCTACAGAAATAAGGACAATGCGAATTTTCGCAGTTGAACTTAAACGCCGTTTTTTGTATATATGTCAAAATGTAATGCAAAATGCATCTTCACAATTGGTAAAATTCAAATCGGAAATTTGTCCTGAAATTTTGCCGGTTTTACTCCAAACAGAACTCAAATCTTCGTCCTAAATTCGATTTGAAAAAATATCGCGAATTTTGGGAGCAGGTTTTCAAAAGGCAAAATGTCAATTGTAGGTTTGATAATTGATAATTCTTTAAAACATTTAACAACATGCCACATTTTCGTAAATGCAAGGTTAATCAAACAAATTGAACAATTCTGTGCACTATTTATTGCATTTTTATATTGGACTGATATAGAAAATATATTCAAGGATTCAAGGATTTCGCACCTAGAAATCAATTAAACAAACCAATAGCTGCATCAAGATATGCAAGCATACATAAAGAACTAATATCACCACCATGAAGTGTGAATAATTTTAGGTGACGCCATGGTAACAAGTTATAAGTCTACATACTTCGATTAGTATATTTGGAATGAACAACTCATCATCAAATTAAACAGCGAAACCATTTGATTAAAGCCCTAAACACTGAATAATAAGAAAAATGAGAAGCTCAAAAAGTTGACAATAAAATTCGGTATTCTATTACCATGCATTACAATTGAAAGCTGAAAGAAAAGATAATTAATCCTAAATGGTTTTCACATGCTACACACTGGGCGGGGGGGGGGGGTATGCATTTATAAATCGTATGCACACTAACCACGAAAGTATTTTTTATTTAATTCATATGCAGATATGCCAGGACAAATATAAAATATAAAACAAGATTACAATTCTGCAAAATATTCCGCAAATATTCAACTTTATGTCGATATCAATTGATCACATATGATACAATGTCACAGTTAAGGTCAGTAATACATCACCGAATCCATCAATGAAGTCCGAAGTTGTATAATCGGACGGCAAACTTCATTGGAAAGCGCCTCTAATTCTGCCAGGATGGGTCTACCGTGGCGATGTCGATGTGGTGAGAAAGAGAGGGGCAGCTCTTATCCGCGTCTGCGTTCCAGAATTCAAGTTGGTCAATGTCCAACCACTTACCTTTATCAAACATATACTAACTGCGACGCAATTTTTTGAAATAATACGAAAATGGACGTTGCAAAAAGGATTTCGATGTTATAAGGAATCTTGAACAGTAACAAAAGAACCAAATGAGTCACCTGAGCAAACACGTAATTTCAATAACTACACACTTTTGAAGTAAATTAGATCGGTGTATACATTCGTTCAATAATGCCTGCAATCCTTCCTTCAGAGGTATTAAATAAATAATATCAGTGGATAATTTGTGTAGCCTTTGTATCAACGCGGTAGTTATTACACTCCAGAGTGTAATAACGATGGTTTGTTTTCTTTGAACTTGGTGTTTTTATGTAGTTGTGCTCCAATTTGTAAATCAGTAATAAGTCGTCTAATAGTCCCTTGTATTAAAATCTTAAGTCGGGTAGGATACCCTTCAAAATAATTTGTAAAAGAAATCACTGACAGAGGTAGGATTCCAAACGGGGTCCATATGACCACTGGATTGATAGCATTTTGAAAACAGTCGATGGAAAACGTAGTCTACTGGAAATTTTGTAATTGTGTGATTATTTGTATTTCATTTAGTTTATTTTTTATGCTACCTACATTATGCAAATATATAGTATTACTTGGGACAGCGATTTCAGTTGATAAGTGGTTGGAGTATGTTGTAGTTGATTTTTATTTTATTTTTTAAATCATCAGGCAGATATTATTTTTTTACTCTTGTCGGTTTTCCTTATAATATACATCTCCTTCTCTGATCTCCATACTTCCTTATATTTTATATTACTTTTTCGTTTACATAGATTTCGTTCCTATTTTCCTGTATTTTTACCTTGTTCGATATTTAATCAAAGTTCGTTTGTTCTTTGTCTTGTGTTAATTTTTGAAGTACATTTTTTGCTCTCGTGTGGAGATTGGGTCGAAGTGACTCTACAATCATATGAGAAATAAGTAGGAGAGGTAGTGATTGGCCTTCGAATTACGAATGAACATCAAGAAAGACGTCTTCGGCGACTGGCCTCAAATAACCCGTTTGAGACAATTCGGTCGGTGGGGCTAGTTGGAGGGTGTCATATCGACCAATTACCCGGCTTCCTTTAACCCCAGAGCATCTAGTTCCCAGGCTCCAGTTGTGTAGGCTGAGGGGGTATTGGGTCGATGAATGGCATCAAATCATTTTGTGATGAATCTCTGTTGGGAATCTGACAGACGGTTGGGTGTCAGAAGACCTAAAGATATTTACAGCATTTTATGTGGTAACTCTGTGGTAAATTATGTGACTGCTTCTTGTAGAATAGTTATAAATGTTTTGGTAGCTTCCTCAAATTCTGTAGGATCTTTGAGCGGAGTTTTTAGATTTATTTTATCTTCAATTGTGTTTATACAGAAGCACAAACCTAATTGGTCTTTGAGTTATGAAGTCTTCGTTCTTTATATTTATTGGTGTCTATGGTGTTATGTTTATTGTGTCTATTACTGGCTTGTGATCTGATGATCGATTAAAGTTTGCTTCGACGTCCATAGTATTTGGAGATTCCACTTATGAAAAAGCCCAGAAGATCGAATACTTTTTCTGGGTCCAATGGCCAATATATGGGAATACCAGTTGAAAAAATGAGTAATTTAGCAAGTTCCTTTAGTGGTTGGTAGGTCATTAGCACCAGAATGTGGAAGAAGTGTGAAGTCTTTTTGTTGTGGTGAGCACTGCTGTGTCTGTGACATAAGGAAATATTTTCACCCTGATTGAAGTAGCTTGTAGGTGAATTTTTACACAACTTTGCAGTTTGTAATGTGTTTTTTTTATAAATTTTACAGTACCAGCAACAGTGGTCCTTTATCTGGATGATTTCGATATATTTACATTTTGAGATATAATTCATTAGTGAAACGTATTTGACTGATTAGTATAATATCGATTAGATGTTCCTGGGATCTTTAGTTCTTCTTTTTGTTGGTTTATGCCATTGGCATTCCATAATGCTTTTCAGATAAATTTGTTTTGTTATCATGTTAATTAATTTTGTTAGTAGATTTAGAATCATACTGTTTTGTTGGAGGAGTTTAAACTCGTGTAGAAATTTACTGAGAATACTACTGATATTATACTTGCTGTTATTTTGTGGTGGTCTTGTGTTATTCCTCTTATTGTTGAGTAGAATTGTTGTTAATTTTGACTATTCCTTGCAGGATAGGATGTACCACATAATGCACATGTCTGCAATTTTTTATAGAGCTGTATGAGCCTCCGCATTTTGCAGAGACAGAAGTTCTAATGTAATACATTTTAATGTGTCCATATTGCTGGCATCTCATACATTGAGCAATATTATTATCTTTTGTCGTGACTCTATTACTATTATGCTATTGAGTAATTTCTTAATTTTATGTCTATTATTTGCTGCTGGCTCCAGGGCGATAAAAAACGATTAAGTACTTAGTACTTAATCGTACTTGTACCGTCTTTGCTATGCATTAATGACATTTCTTACTTTATGTCCTAATATATACCAGAACAAGGGCATATTTTTGCATATTCAATAGATTATGCCCCATGGCTTGCTTCAACGCCGAATTTGCAAATATTACACTCAGATGTTCTGCCATATTTAATAGTGTTATCTAAAGTAAAAGTTGCCATCTGCTAAAACAAACAATATTTTCCCTCTGTTGTTATAAAACTGTGACCCGGTGTGTGCAGGCCACATAATAACAACATGCTTCCCATAAAGAGTTCCCAAACATCAGGGAAAAAACCAGGGGTTGTTAAAATCATTAATTATTTCCATACTTCTGGAGTCTGTAGTATTTAAGAAAACTATATTTTATTTCATTTTGTTCCAGACATTTAGCACTGAGATATCTAAAGCATCTCGTAAAGAATCATATGCAAACCTATTTAAGAATTGCGAGCCACTTTGCCAAAATTTGAAAAATTCAACCAGCATTACACAATGCAGTGAAAGTGTTGAAGGCAATTTCTGGACTAGAAACAAAAGAAAATGAGTTTGAGGCCTTCGGACGCAATGTGATGTTACAACTTCTGCGCAAGATATAATTCAAAAAATTTACTAGAACAAGAGTTGAAAGTGCTAGTGAGATCCAACAAATACAATTCTCGATGATTCATTTACAGCCGATTATGTACAACTGTGATAAAGTTTACGTTGTTACACCCTTATCCTATTTAAAAGGCCCAGCCAATTTAACTTTCACAAATTAAAATGTATATGCATTAACATAATGAAATTAAGATTTTATACAATATGTCAAACTTAATCTGTATTTAGCAATCGTAATCTTAAATTGTATCTTCCTTATTACCCGTGTTACTTTTAGTGCTTGAACCGGAGTAACAATTTTCATTGTGAACCTCTTCCATATTAGTGTCTTTAACAATTTCATATTTATTTTCGGTAGGAACAGTAGGATGCAAAGAATATCTACTTCTTCTTAATTGATCATAATGCATTCGTATACCTCCCTCTGTTCCGACTTCAACATTACAGCTCCTACTTATCGAGCAATGCAAATAACAGACCGCAAAAATAGGTATTCCCTTTTTGTCTCCAAATATGGTCATTAATGGTTTGTGGTCTGTTAACTCATTACCCCAAAAACCGCTTTTTTATCAATTTGGCTATAGCATGTTTCAGCAGAATTAATGTCCGAGATACATCCGTACAAGTTTGTGTCCCAGGGGAAAATTACTTGTAGATCACAATTATAATGCACCAACACTTTTGATGAAATTAATTCAGTTTTTATTTGTTCAAAAGCACACTGTTCTTCTTTAAAGCAAATAAAATGTACCTTTTTTAATAATTTATAAAGTGAATTCAATTTTGTGGAAATATTTTTAATAAATTTAGAACAGTAGTTTATCGAAAAATTATTTATTGCATTTTTTTTTTTTCTGGGCCTTACTATCAATTACAAATCCTAAATGACTAACACTACTTTAACTAAAACTACATTTACTTTATTTATTATATTTTTAAATTGTGAGAATTAAAAACTTGTATTAAAGTAAGGAGTTTCGCAATATTTTCAGATGCCACTAAAATATCTAAAAATAGTATGCTTTTAAAATATATTATCCATAAATCTGTTCAATATTCCCAGGCTAGAATCAATCCCATATGGAAGTCTGTTATACCTAAACAAACTTTATGGGTGTTTGTTACTAATATCTTTGAATCGTCATAAAGTTCTATTTACACGTAAGCCTGAGAAAGGTCAATTGAGTCACTTTTTTAAATTCGCTAATCAATCCTAAATTGTTGGCAATGGATATTTATCTATATTTAAATTTGGATGGATGTAATGTTACCTTAAAATCACCATAAATTCTAATATTTTCCTTAATTAAATTATTCACCTGATTTTCCACCTTGGATTCTTTTTTAAAACATTACGAAATTTCTTCCTTAATAAAACTTTTGAACTCACTGTATTTTCTTGTTTATTATATACATATATACAATATACATAAAAATATATATAATACTGCTATTACATATGTTTCACTACACTGTAGCATCATCAGATAGCGTTTCTTAAACTAACATTTACTTTACGGATTCTCAATATATAGTAGTCGCATTTCTTAGTTGGAGGGGTTAAAGTTGTAGGGGTACAAACTGTGTATAATTTCTATGATATTAATTATGTGATGAAAACATGTTTAATAAAGGGGATTTATTCAAATCTGTTTGATCATTTAATAAAAGGTGTTGCTCTGATTTTTTGAATCTATTTATTTCAAGTGATTCTAATAGAGTTAGTTTTGTGCCCTTGTCACATATATGAAGTATCTCCGGTTCCTCTTTGAATTGGTGATTTTCTTCTAATAGGTGGTTAGCATACGTGGAATCTTGTTTTCCATGCTCGAAACTTCTCTTGTGTTCTTTTATTCGTGTCGTGAATTCTCTTCCTGTCTGGCCGATGTATGTGGCATTGCAATTCTCACAATCTAACTTGTAAACTCCAGATTTTTTGTTTATATTTGTTTTAGTTTTGCTATTAATATTATTAATAAAGCTTTTTAGGGTGTTATGTGTTTTGTATGCTACGTTTTTCCCCACTTTATGAAGTTGTTTCGTGATTTTTAGTGTTGGTTTCCCGATGTATGTGAGCGTTACGTATTGGATTCCGGTCAATATAAATAAAACACAGCTGGAAAATTTAGGTATAGAGTCACAAATAGCACTAAAAAACACAGTAAACACCGCGTATAATAAACACAAAATCGCTGACATCCTAAAAAACAGTTTAAAAAAGAATACTACACACCGAGAGCAAGTAATAGCTAATTCTATCAAAAAGAAAGCCAAAACCAACTCAATTATTTTCACTAAAGCCGACAAAGGGAATTCAATAATAGCAATAGATAAAGATAACTACATAAATAAAATAAACCAATTCCTAAATCCTCAAAGTTTTAAAGAGCTTAAAACAGATCCAACACTTAAATTTCATAATAATGTAAAAACAGTCCTAAAACGCTCCGATGGTCTCTTCAGTAATAACTTCGAAAAGCAATTCCTTACGACTATGAACCCCCAAACACCCAAATTATATGGGTTAATAAAAATTCACAAAACAGATCAACCCATTAGACCAGTCTGCTCATATATTAAAGCCCCTTGTAGAAAGATAGCATCCAAATTAGTTTCGCTAATAAAAGAACACACAAAATTTAAGTCACAATACAGCGTAAAAAATTCCTTAGAGCTAGTTAACAAAATTAAAAATACAACGTTAGAACCGAACATGAAACTTGCGTCATTTGACGTGGTTAATCTGTTCCCAAGCATACCGACCCAAGAGATAATCCCGCTAGTTAATACCCTCTTAATAAACACCCAGGTAAATCCAGTTATCAGTGGGGAAATTCTAGACCTTTTAAATCTGTGCATTGACCAGAATTACTTCGAATTCAATAATGTGTTCTACAAACAAACAGATGGACTCCCCATGGGCTCAGCTTTATCACCATTACTAGCCGAAATATTTATGAATCTAATAGAAACAAAAATACATAGTTCACCGCACGCCAAACAATGTGTGTACTGGTATCGTTGTTGACAACATTCTTACATGCTGGAAAGGTACTAAAAGACAATTAGACAAACTATTAGATTTTATAAATAGTATTCACCCTAACATAAAATTTACACTCGAAATGGAGAGTAATAATAACTTAAACTTTCTAGATTTGACGATTACTCGGCAGAACAACAAACACACTTTTTCGATATATCACAAACCCACCCACACAGATTCAACGATACATAGTTCCTCAATGCACCCTCATTCACATAAACTTGCAGCGTACCAGTCTATGATACACAGGGCGTTGAATATACCTTTGTCAGAATCCAATTATAATAAAGAAATTAACATAATAAAACAAATCGCCTCCGCGAACGGTTACGGAACCGAAATGATAGACTCAATACTAAAAAGAGTTAAATATCAAAAATTACTAAGATCATTATATACAAAAACACAAGACACACAAAATAACAAACAATACGTAACGCTCACATACATCGGGAAACCAACACTAAAAATCACGAAACAACTTCATAAAGTGGGGAAAAACATAGCATACAAAACACATAACACCCCAAAAAGCTTTATTAATAATATTAATAGCAAAACTAAAACAAATATAAACAAAAAATCTGGAGTTTACAAGTTAGATTGTGAGAATTGCAATGCCACATACATCGGCCAGACAGGAAGAGAATTCACGACACGAATAAAAGAACACAAGAGAAGTTTCGAGCATGGAAAACAAGATTCCACGTATGCTAACCACCTATTAGAAGAAAATCACCAATTCAAAGAGGAACCGGAGATACTTCATATATGTGACAAGGGCACAAAACTAACTCTATTAGAATCACTTGAAATAAATAGATTCAAAAAATCAGAGCAACACCTTTTATTAAATGATCAAACAGATTTGAATAAATCCCCTTTATTAAACATGTTTTCATCACATAATTAATATCATAGAAATTATACACAGTTTGTACCCCTACAACTTTAACCCCTCCAACTAAGAAATGCGACTACTATATATTGAGAATCCGTAAAGTAAATGTTAGTTTAAGAAACGCTATCTGATGATGCTACAGTGTAGTGAAACATATGTAATAGCAGTATTATATATATTTTTATGTATATTGTATATAATAAACAAGAAAATACAGTGAGTTCAAAAGTTTTATTAACGAAGAATTAACATGGAACTACACAAAGTATCCGCCGAATTTATCCAATTACGAAATTTAATTGTTAATAATGTTGATACCGTATTTTCATATATAACACTGGTCAACAAAATTGCATTTTTTGACTGATGAATGACTCAAGATGTTTACTAATTTAACAAATCGCTGATTCTAAATATACCCTCATTTGCTTCCTAACAGCTCTTGTTTACGAGTTATAGGTGTCACTAAAAAATCTCTTTCTGATAGGGTTTATTTGCTGCTGTCTCATAAGTTTTGGGAAAAAGCTTAACAAGATATAATTTAAACAAAAGAAACCTTTATTAAGCAAAGATAAAATAGAAATAACTAATTGACCTTAGACTTTAACACCTATAAGTTAGATTGCTGCTAATGTCCCTCTATCCTTAATGAGACGTTTTCGTCTGTGTTGCATCATGGCTTGGACGTTTTCTAAATTCATTTCTCTAATTTTTCGATATATTATATTAATAAAGGTTTCTTTTGTTTAAATTATATCTTGTTAAACTTTTTTCCAAAACTTATGAGAGGTGTTAATTTAAAAATTAGTGAGTTATCTTACTATAATACATTTGGCATCGTCAAAAAGAATTTGTGTGAATGATACAAACCATTTTTGTTTCATATGTGGAGACTATATGTTTAAAGAATACTGTTTAAATGCGACAGCGTTCGTAAATGAGGCTTACAAAAATTACTTTAGGCACTCGCTCGAAATGAAAGATAACCTTTGGATTTCTCAAAAGGTATGAAAAACGTATGTTGAGTTTCTACGTTTATGGACAAATAAGAAAAGAAATAGTTTCTGGTACGAAACCGCTATGATCTGGAATGAAACAGTGAACCACCATGACAATTGCTATTTTTGTTTGGTGAACATAACGACATTAACTGAAAAAATCGAACCAAATGGGAATATCCTTGCATACAATCGGCACATAGCCCTAACATTACACCAGAACCTCAAGCTGATGCTTCACAGGAGGAGCCAATTGTTTTTGAGAAGAAAATTGAGAGCAATCATAGTGACTTTGAATGTGACCTGAAAACGCCAAAACCATTCAAGCAAGATAATTTAGACGAGCTAATCTAAAATGTGTTCTCTTACACAATGGGAATAAATTAGGGTCGTTGCCTATTGAACACTGTACTAAAATAAAAGAATTAAATATGTGGAAAACAAGTGGCTCACATGTGTTGATTTAAAAATGGTCAACTTTCTTTTACGCCAACAAGATGGTTACACAAAGTATCCCTGTTTTCTTTGCCTGTATAGGAGAGCTAAAGATCAACATGGGTTAAAAGGGATTACCCTACTCGGGATGTGCTAGTTCCAGGACAACAAAACGTGATAAACCCACCTTTAGTATCAAGGGATCGTATAATTTTGCCTCCGTTGCATTAAAGCTTATAAAACAATATGTTAAAGGTCTTAACAAAAATGGGAATTGTTTCTGACTGCAGAAAAGATAAAAGTGGGCATTTTTAACGGGCCACAGATAAGAACATTAATAAAATACACAAATTTGATGAACAGTATGACAGAGATTGAGAAAAAGCATAGAATGAATTTGTTTGGCTTGTTCAACATTTTTTTGGAAATAAGAAAAGTTCTGACTATTCTCAACACGTTGAACAAGTAATGAGTCACTTTCATACGCTTGAATGTAACATGAGCATCAAATTACACTTTCTTCACAACTACCTAGACTATTTTCCCGCTAATCTTGGGGATCTAAGTGAACAACAGGGCGAGCGATTCCACCAGGACATTCGTACGATGGAGGAACGCTATTAAGGTTATTGCACTTCAACTTCTGCAAGGAAGTCTTATAAAAGAATGTTTTTTTCAACTTAAGAACTTAATAAAATAGGATTAAACATGTTGTGTTTTATTGTAAATCGGCTCATGTGCCATATTTTCTAAACTAGAGTTTGAACAGAACAAAAATTTAGATCAGAGATTGAAATCGTCATTAAAAATTAGGCTAGTATCATATAACATAACCCAATCATCAGAAATGCTGTTGTGAGGTGTAATGTTTTGTTGGAAATATCTGCTATTTTAAATAAACCGCCCATTGCAATATTCAATAATTTTACCTTCTTTTATCACATACAGTTTTAAACCATTCTATGCTTTGCATATATAAACCTTGAATGCCCACATAACAACTTATGTATATTTTTATACTACCAAAATTCTTTTCATACACCATATTTGAAATAACTGAAATCGCAGAATCGGTGTCGATTTCCATCTGTGGACTGATATCATTTAATATTTATTTTGAGAGGTTTTTGCATGTATTTCTTTTAAATTGTATAAACGAACTTTTATTCAATTATGAAGGTTGTATCCATTTTTTTTAATCTTTGGTGTAACTAATTTTAAAAAAATACATAACGTGTCATTCTGAGATGATTGCGATAATTTGGACAGTCTTGTCACCTCAATTCCCTTAAAAGTGAAGTAAATGATCCATATATCTTTTAATCGATTCACGACATCGCCATTTAGGACATTACGTTTTTTGTGCAATCTAAATGATAATCATTTCACTACTCTTTTGCAAGCATGTAGCGGAGGCCTTGCCATTAAACACTTTAACTTACTGTTTAAATTTTGAACTATCGCATGTAGAATATTTGTGTACAAACAAGAACTGGCGTGTGAATTACATGTTAGCCACTAAGCTAAACTCCAATCGAAATGGAAACAGACCTATGCGACCATAATTTAAATTCATATATATATATATATACACTGATCACCAATCTGATCGTACGAGCTTGAAATTTTTGTGGTATATACACCTCAAATGAAGGAATAAATGATTAAAATTCATCATGACCAGCGAACTTTTTGTTTGTTCTTTATCTCATGTAAAATTTTTTAAGGTACATTTTTTGTTCTCGTGTGTAAGGCAAACTTAATGATTAGTGCCAGTTTAGACGTTGATGTCCCTTACTTGTGCCGTTGTCATGCCACGTGTCCGTCGTAATCAACATTACAATCAATTAACTCCTTTTGAAAGGGGCTGAATTATAGGAATGCAAGAAGCCGGATTACCCTTTCGTGAAATTGCTAGAAGATTGGGTCGAAGTGACTCTAGAATCATTCGAGCAGGGAGAGCTTGGTTCAACGAAGGCTCAGAAATACGTAGGAGACGTAGTGGTCAGCCACGAATTACAAATGAATGTCAAGAAAGGCATCTTCGGCGACTGGCCTCAATTAACCCGTTCGAGACAACTCAGTCAGTGGGGGCTACGTGGAGGGCTGTTTCAGACAGACAGGTGTCTATGTGAACAATTTATCGCAGAATTCGTTCGTATGGCTTAGCGTCATATCGACCAATCGGCGTCCTTTAACCCCAGAGCATCGAGTTGCCAGGCTCCAGTGGTGTAGGCTGAGGGAGCATTGATTCGATGAATGACATCAAATCATCTTCAGTGATGAATCTTGGTTTTGCCTATGGCAATCTGATGGACGGTGTCACAAGAACTAGAGGACAAAGGGTAAATATGCAATTTGCACTTAGGCGCCATTCTGGTTTAACATCGGGTGTTATGGTTTAGAGTGCAATACAATTTGGAAGCCGGTCAACTCTAGTCTTTATTCAAGGAAGTCTGAATGTGGACTGCTACATCAACGAAGTTTTTGTATGTATGGGACATGATCGGCAAAAGATTAGAAGATTTTCCAGCGCCCATAGACACTTGGGATGAAATACCGCAAGCAGAAATTGATAATTTAATTTTAAGTATGCCCCGGCGCTTAAATGAATGCATTAGTTTTTGAAGAGATACCACGCATTATTAATTTTTTAACATTGTTCTAAAATACAGATTTTCTTGAAATTATTATCATTCATTGTCTTACTCAATCTGAAATTGTCACAAAATTTTTCGTACGATCGTCCCTTCTGGATGCTCTGCGTTTTTTGCCGATCAGTATATGTATAAATGGGTTATAATTAAATACTAACATATGTATCATCTTCAACAGCCTGTTATAAGTCCAACATTCAAATCCTAATAGTTACACAACTGGATAAAATGAAAGAAACGTATAATAGATGTGGAATTGAGTTCAAGATAGTGGCATTTTAAAAAATATTAAAGTAAAAGTAGCAAAGTAAACAGGAGTCTCCTAAGTAAAAACCATCCAGCTGTGCACTTGAAATATAATTAGTTAATTGTAATCGTGACTCGTTTTGATAACGACATAAGATATCTTTTATCTGTATACTATGTTATTACCTCTGAAACTTCTATACATACAATCATTTCAAAAATTGTTTAATTAACAAAGATAATACACCCATTGCACATTAAAAAAATTTACAATCCTGACACACTTACATATCATTCTTCCTGTGATGATTTGAACAAATGATACAACTCACAATAAAATATCACTAGAATTAATGCAAATATGAACACAGTGAAAATACGAATTGATTGGCATTCACAGCTCGTCATGCCCATCCAAATGTTTCTGAATGAACCCAATTAAATCATCCAGACTTCTATTTCCCGAGTATTCCGAGACCTTCTTGCCATCTTTGTACAGAAATACCGAAGGAAATCCATCAACCTGCACATGTAAATATGTAATTGTTGAATGTGGCATAATAATTACGTACCTCTTGATCGTTACACAGCTGCTTGTTATCTTCAAGAGTGCAATCAATTTTAACAATGTTTACACCTGAATCGTAGACGAAATTTTTCCCTAACTCCTCCCAGGTCGGTGCTAATCTTTTGCAATGGCCACACCTGAAAACGAGGACAATTAACAAATCTGTCGGTTTACAATAACGGAACCCACCAAGGAGCAAAAAACTTAATCAACGAAACCCCTTTAGCGATGCCATGTTCAAAATTATCACCGCTTAATATCATGACGGGACTGCCGGCTTCATCTTTTACATTTTCTTCCTTATCTTCCTTCTCTTCATCGGTAGAACCTAGCATCTTATTGACATAGACTTTGAGATCTTCGTGACCTCTGGGTCCTTGATATTTATCCACCTAAACATATTATTATTATTATTATATTACAAATAAAATTAACTGTTAACTGACCTTTTTTCCATCCTCAATCCACAGTAATGTCGGATATCCTTTAATTTCAAACTGATTGCAAGTGATTTTATGTTGGGTGCAATCAATTTTTGCAATGCTAACACCATCTTCAAATTCCAACGATTGAGCCAACTGTTCCCATATCGGAGCCAGTTTCTTTAACAAACATGATTTAGTTCTCAGTGTAACAAATTTAAAGCACGACGAACCTGGCAGTGTCCGCACCATGGAGCGTAAAATTTGACAAAATGCCGTCCAGTAGCAACATGATCATCAAAAGTTTCTTCTGTCAATTCAATCAGACCGTTATGTGGTTCGGGAACTTTCACGATGTTATCGGCACTCTCCTTAAATTACCACAAATTAACCCATCGCATAATTGCATTTATACAAATATTGCTAACTTATTATGCTAACTTATTATAGTACACAATATATATCATCTAATGAATAAATTTTAACAATAAAGAAACCGACAGGCAGAAAATCCATTGTAGCTAACATCCAAGACAGTTTTAGAAATTTGAAATAGATAGACTAATAAAACGGTTATTAATGTGTTAACTTACAGAACCCAATTGCTCATTAATGAATGATGTAAGGGACGGTAAATCCCTGGTACCTTTAAACTTAACACTCTCATCTTTACCGACTTTAAAAAATTTCAATGTAGGATAACCAGTAACATCATATTCTTTACAAACGGCTTGATCTGTGGTACAATCTACTTTGGCTATTAGTGTGTTGCTGTCGTCTTCATTCAACATTTCGGCGAGCTGTTCCCATGTTGGTGCTAACCTCTGGCAATGTCCGCACCTAAACAATTATAAATTTACAAGAAACGTTAATGGTGCACAAGTGCCGCTTACTTACCATGGAGCGTAAAACATCACGAAATGGTTTTTCTTGGCGACTTCCTCGGAAAAGTTGTCGGCATTATATTGCAACGTGTGCACATCTTCTTCATGGCCCCAACAAACACATAAAAATGTCAATACGACAATTGATAGTAGCGTATTATGCATAATACTCGTTAAACGTAAGCAGTTTCAACTAATAGCTACGTATCCCTGAATAATGAATCTAATCTCGTTATCAAATTCTCAACATGACAAAACAAATCCACCTCTTTATGAAAAACGGCCGAATTGATCAAACCACGCGAAAATAAACTTACTAGATTTCTAGATTTAAATAAAAACAATTTTCGTTTCGCAATTTTTATAATCTACTGGACAATAAAGTAAATACAATCATGTTTGATTAGAAATGCTTATTTATGATCCCAATGATGTTGATATGGATATAAAGATTAAAACTGTTTAATTTTTTAATTTATATACTAGATTATACTAGATTTCTAGATTTAAATAAAAACAATTTTCGTTTCGCAATTTTTATAATCTACTGGACAATAAAGTAAATACAATCATGTTTGATTAGAAATGCTTATTTATGATCCCAATGATGTTGATATGGATATAAAGATTAAAACTGTTTAATTTTTTAATTTATATACCTATACAATAAGTAAAACTGCAACCAATCTATATTTAGAAAGGATTAGCATATTTAACAACAGTGATATCTATGTGACTACGTTTACACCAACCCGTGGTTTATTATGTACACAAATAGTGCCGCGTTGTCGGCCACAACAGCGTTCATTAACATAACAATAGAAAAAGTTTATATTTCAAAGTAATTATCACCATAAAAACCTACTGTTGTGTAGTAGTGAACGAAATAATTTGTGCTGAGAGCACACCGCTTGCGCATTGGCAAAATTATAATAATATATACCTAATTATAAATAATTTATGTTGCGGCGATTGCGCAGTTGTGTAGACAGCCGCTAATTTAATACGACAAATAAAATTAAAGAGAGAAATAGAAATAGTATTAATTCCGGCCCTGCTTACATACATTAATTTAATATGCGGACGCGTTTTGAAATTAGGATTAAAAGGATCGGGAAACCACTATTGGAAGAAAATTTGAATTTTCTGCCAGCAAATGTGCCGGCAGATGAAGCCGCTACGATAAACCGACACGAAAGGGATTTGGTTTACCAGTTTAGAAACGGGTTGGATGCGGATTTGACCAAATTAATTATTTTGGAATTACATTTGTAGCGCAGATATTTTTATAGAAATGCATATTTTTAATATTTAATTACATTCTCTAAAATGCATGTGTATGCTGTGTGTATTCATATGCATTTTAGAGAATGTAATTAAATATTAAAAATATGGATTTCTATAAAAATATATTGTGTGTGTCTGGGTTGAGTGGAGGGACGTCGTCTGAACGATAACTAAGGGTCTAATTCATAAACGCTCCTTAAGTGGACCTTACACTCCACTCAGTTTTCACTCACCTCGAACTCAACTTAGCACGTCCTCACCTTAGACTCACAATCCGTATTCAGAGACGATTCCTTATGTGAGTAATGCTCGAGGAGACGGTAAGGGTTTACGTCATTAATTGCGTCATAACTAAGCAGATATTTTAGTGGTTATGGTTGGCATCACTGCTATCGTTCGCCGTTAATGGCATCAATTCTGTGTTGAACGTACCAGCAGTATAGTGTTATAGGTATTTGAAATAATATGGAGTTCACCAGTTTTTCTCTGGTAAAGAGAAATTGTTTTTAAAAGAGTTCGTCAGTAAGGAAAAATTAAAAAAGGAGCAAATCTTGGCAAAACGAGATAGAAAAACAAATTAAAATATCATTTTGTGTTTTATTATGTACAATTTGTTATAAATATTAATATTAATAAATATGCAACCATACACACAAGAACTAAGATGCACTTGTAAAACGTATCACAAAAATTAACACTTATATTATTGGATAAAATGTCGCTGTATAAATGGTGCCGAATCAAAATCCCCTTTGTTCTTCCGGGGCTGCAGCCACTGCAACACCTCTGTCATGAAAATGCGGGTCGCATAAAGAGGGATACACTTCTGCTGTTGGACTTTTTATTTCTATAAGCGCATGTTACTGCCGGAAAATGTGACAATGCATAAAATTTGTTGTGATTGACTGCATATAGGTGTGCTTGGAAATTTGATGTACACCGGGAGAGCATCTGCGATAGTTCTTGACACTTCACTGATTATTCGGCAACTAGTGCTTCAACTAATGTCTTGCAGATCACCGCAAACTCTCTGCAAAGAAAAGACAATTGAATATTACCCTCCATTTACAGATTTAAGTAAACATTTACCTGGTAACTACTTGAAGCATAAAAATGCAAAGCAACACATAATTTCAATATCGGTGGTACAGGAAGTCCTCTACGTATATGCTCGGCTCGATTGGGATACACTAACGGTAGCAATATTTCTTGTATGACGTGCCTCGAAAACCGGAACCGTTGTTTTAATTTTGTTTATGTACCTCTCCAAGGGATCTTGCACATCCCTTAAAATTAACCTAAAAATAAGAAATAAATTTGCATAAGTATCGAGTGTCGTCTAGTTATTATGTTTGATAGAGCCCTATAATATAACATGTATGTTAAATATTTGAAATAAACTTACCTTGGTGCATATAAATATACGTCCTCGTATTCCACATGTTGCACAAAATCCAAAAAATCGTTTTCCATTTCAACAATATATAAATAAAAATGGCAAATATTAACGAATAACAAAAATAACACTAAAGGCGACAAATAGTATTAATTTCACCATAAAATATGACAATTTATACGCCAAATGCCACAATAAACATACGAAAGGAACGCTTAAGGTGACAGTTGCGCTTCCTTACTTTTCACTCAGTTTCAACTCACAATATGGCCGACACTTGAGTGGAAACTTAGTCGAGGAACGTTCAAGAATACGAAAATTTACTTCAAGGTTGAGGTGAGGATAAGGTGAGTGTGAGGACGCCTCAAGTAGCGTCTATGAATTCGACCCTAAGATATTGCATGAGATCTGCAATAGAGAGGGGTCTTAGTTTTTGCAGGGCCGGATTATCCATTAGGCAGTGTAGGCAACTGCCTAGGGTCCCCGCATGGCTGGGTGCCCCCGCGCCAAGACAAAAAATTTTTTTGGAGAAAGTTTCTTTCAGTGAAAATTACAATTGAAGATTTGTATCTGACAAACCCTCGATGCCAATATTATTGCCTTGTTTTTTTATATTACATCATCATATTTCAGTACATGTAGTAACATTTCAAATTATTGTATGGAGAGGATGGTATGGCAAGAGCAGCTTTTTTAACGCACCGCGCTTCAAAAACTCTGCATTGTGAATGCACACTTACTGCAGTGGCGGCCCGTGAGTTGAAACTACAGAGGTCCACATAATAATAATAATAATAATTGGCGTAGTTGCTGCGTGTAAACAAAAAATCACACTAAGATACACGTATGAAATAGTATAGTGTATATCAAGTGCGTGAAGTAGATTTTTTTACACAAGCGTGGAGTTTGCAAAACGAGCGAAGCGAGGGAGCAACCACGCGAGTGTAAAAAAATCTTCACGCACGTGTTGTACACTATACATTTTCTACGACCATACAAATATTGAAAATATGCAAACAACAAGAATGATTGAGAAAAAAACATTTTAACAAAAATAGACTAATCAGTATCTAATAACAAAAGAAATAAAAATATCAAGAAAATACAAAGACAAATAACACAAAATATGATAATATAATACAAAATAAAAAAACCAAAATTAAGTGCAATGTTTAAAAATCAAATCAATTCTTCTGTCTTTGTAAGACGCAAATTTATCTATTACCAAATCATTAAAATTGCGAAAATCTTGAAGCAAGTTTTTTCAGTTAACAGCGTGGCTAGGGCTGTTAACCTGTCTTGGCTCATTGTCGAACGCAAAAATGTTTTAATTCGTTTTAAAGTCGAGAAAGATCTTTCAGCTTCAGCCGTTGTCATAGGAATGGCGACGATTACTTTTAAAAGCTGAAAAGTAGCAGCGCATAAATCTTCAAGGTTATTTTCAGTTATGAACTTTAAAAGATGTACTGCTCCAGATAAATTTCGGAAGTTCGGCCTTTTATAAATTATTTCTAATTCTGTTCTGAGCCTTACACCGTTAAGAAAGGGATATGCCTCAACTGCAGTGTTCAAGTCTTCGACAGGAAATTGCTTTTCAAATTTTGGAAAATTTTGGGCCGAAAAATGGCTGGAGACACTTTGGTTTGGTGAACGAAAACCTATTTTTTGCATGATTAATAATTAGTTCGCAAATTTCTTTGGCAGTAACAATTTTATATATGAAAGTCTTTTGTAACTGATTATACAAGATATCACTATGTGGCATTATTCGCTTGAACACTGTCAGCCAAAACAAAAATACAGGATCCTGAAGCATGCGAGATATTGCGGAGGCTTGATTAGTGACTCTCTATTTTCAAAAACGCTAGAAACAGTATGACTTCTAAAATTCCATCTGGTGGATGAAGCACGTGGAATTCTGGAACCAACTATTTCAACCAAAATTGCTACTCTTCGATGAGAGTTAGAAAAAAACTTGTAATATCACTCAAGTTAGAAAAAAAAACTCGCACTTGTTGATTTTGAGTTGCAGCTTGAGAGAGTATCAAATTTAATTGATAATGAACATAAAAAGCATATTTGTAGTGTCTTTGAATTGTTGCTTGGACACACCCAGATTGTCCAGACATCACGCTAGCCTCATCGTAGCTTTGCGAAATAAGTTTTTCTGGTTTATCACACCTTTTCCAAAACTTCATTGATGTTTACTGCTAGGCTGGCAGCGTCATGACCTGCAGGATTCACAAATGCCCAAAAACGTTCTACAGGAGACCCGTTGGGTAAAACATATCTGAAAACTACAGCCATTTGAAAAACTGCTGATACATCTGTTTTTTCGTCAGCCATGACTGACACAAAATCAGCCTTCAGTATTTCTTTTTTTTTGGTGTCTTGTAACACTTCTAACATACAGTCTAACAATTCATTTTGAATTGATTTTAACATGCCTTTAAAAACTGTAGCCTTTTCAATGTGGTCCTTCAAAGCTGCATCCAGTTCAGAGGTATAGTTTATGAAACCTCGGAAAATCCCAGGATTCAACGAGGTGTCAGTTTCATCATGACCACGAAGAGCTAATTCATAAACGCCACAAAATTTAATGGCGTTGATAATTTTTGAAAGAACATATCTATTTTTTCTAACTTGCTCAACTTGCTTATGTTGCTCAACATTTCGTCGGTACGCACTGTCTAGTTGTTGCCTAATATCTTGTTTTCCTAATAAATTAAAATCCAACTGAGCATTAATGTGAGACTGTGCGTTTTCATGTTTCTTGATTTTTGTGCAAGATGGCCTAAATCATTTACACGGGTTTTTCTCCAACTATGTTCTGCATTCCCACGGGCGAACAATAAACACGGAAGATTATTAATGGTGTTGGTTTTCCCGAATCTCTAATTTTAATTTTTTCTGATAAAGGTGAAGACGAATTTTTTTTCTTTATTTGTTCAATATTATTTGTCGAAGTGATTTCACTATCACTGGTGCAGCCATTGCAATTTGCAGCATTATAATTAATTATTTTCGACTTATATTAAATTACTACTGTGATTACTGCATATATTCACTCAAGCCTCAAGTAACGTATTGGTGGGCGGCTGGCGCACTACAAATTTGTGCGCAATTCGCATCGAGATTCAGCATACCCCCCGCCACTCCGCCCGCCCTTCAGATACCCAAATCAGGCGCACTTGCTCTGCTCCCTTTTGAACCGCCGCTAGCACCTTCCCCTTAAGCCGCTGGCTAAAAGTGGTAAAAGTGGGGACGGCAGCAGTGATCCCATATTCGAACCGCCGCCAGCACTTCCCCTCAAAAAAGGGGTAAAAGTGGGGACGGCAGTCGAGCTGGGCCGAAAGCGAGTTCGGCTCGCCTTTCGACTCGCGATCTAAAAATAAACTCCATAACGTACACGTACATCAATCAAGTTTCCCGTTTCGCGAGGCAAACCCCGCCGAACTGTTTCGGCGCAGCCCGACTGCCGTCCCCACTTTTACCACTTTTGGCCAGCGACTTGAGGAGAAGGCGCCAGCGGCGGTTCGAATATGGGATCACTGGCAGTGATCCCATATTCAAAACGCCGCTAGCACTTCCCCTCAAAAAAGTGGTAAAAGTGGGGACGGCAGTCGAGCTGGGCCGAAAGCGAGTTCGGCTCGCCTTTCGACTCGCGATCTAAAAATAAACTCCATAACGTCCACTATACACGTATAGATCATTCATTTACATTAGTACATGATGACTCATCGAAATCTGACCGGTAAATTGATGTCAGCTGATGAGCAGTGGCGTATGCAATATGAAAATTATTGTATTTACAATATTATGTAGATCAATTGTAAAGACTGTATTAATATTTATTTGTTCTGAAAAGAAAAAACGAAAACTAAGGATTTAATGTTAACTTTAACACAAGAAACGACGCTACGAAACAAACCAAACCACGAGACGAGCTAGAATGAGGTTGGGATTTATGACGCGAAAATTTCGCGTGCACGCAACTGATTACCGACCTCCCCTACAATCTAGATATGGAATCGTCTTGACGAAAATTTGTTTCTGCGCATTGTGTACTAATGTAAATGAATGATCTCTACATCAATCAAATTTCCCGTTTCGCGAGGCGAACCCCGCCGAACTGTTTCGGCTCAGTCCGACTGCCGTCCCTACTTTTACCACTTTTAGCCAGCGGCCGTTTCATATGATTAGGTTTCGCGTTTCGCGGTCATTTTCGCGCCAAATTAAAATCGTGTATAGGCTCCGTGGATTTCGGTGTTTCTAACGCGCAAGTAGCACTTGCAAGTGCAATTACAAGTGTAAAGCGCTGGCCGCACCATGCATTTAGTTGCTGCATCAAAGTTGCAGCATTGTTTGATGCGGCATCACACCCGGCCACAAACAAGAAAAGTTGCATGCATCAAACACATCAAATATTTGTAATGCCAATCTCAAAAATAAAACTACTCTTGTCATTTCGACATTAGGTGGCTGCCCTTGTGTTGATATGGTGCTTTTTTATTTTTATAATAACTGTTGGCATTACTACAGTTACTAAAAATATCACTAGAAATGCATGCATTTTTCCCACAAATTAGAACGCGTTCTATTCCCATGCTTCACGGTTGCTGCAACTAAATGCATAGTGTGGCCACGAAAAGTTGATGCAACTGTGATGGGGCATCAAAGTTGCAGCAACTAAATGCATAGTGTGGCCATCGCTTAAGTACAAACGCAAGTGAACGTGCAAGTGCGAAGTCTGGAAATCAACGATGGAGTGCGCTGGGGCGTCTACGGCAACCATCGAGGGAGTTCACAGTGTTCGCACTATTGACGAAGATCACATCCTTAACAATTGTATGGAGAAGTTGAATCGAGAGGATCCGCATGCATTCCGGTGTAATGCATGCGAAGTTAACCTAATTTTGCGAAGCGAATCGAAGGTCACTGCTCATATCGCATCTAGGCGACACCAAATTGGTGCCGCTGAATTGGCTCGCGGAATTAGAAAAAAAAAGAAAGGGCCCTATTCACATACATTTTCCACAGCGTGGACTACCGACAGTAGGTATAAGTCGTGGATTCGATGCGTTCCAGAGGACTGCCATAAGTTTCAATGTATTATATGTGATGTGATACAAAGCTGCCGAGGGGGAATTTCGAGTTTAGCCCGACACGCTAGTAAAGATGAGCATAAAGCTCAATGTTTCGCGAACGGTATTGTAATAGCAGATGAAATTCCCCCCGAAGTAGTCCAGGATAGCATCGATAGCTTTAAAGACTCGGTACGAATCGCTGAATTGGACTACGTCAGATTAGGTAGCGAACTAAGCATTCCTTATGCGCATATGAATCCAATTTTAAATTTTTTCAAAGAGGTAGATCCGGCTGTTCTACAAAAAATGACTGCGGGCGCTTCCAAAGTTTCGGAAATTGTACATAATGTTCTTGGCCGTTACGAAGAGGATTGTTCGATTCAGATGCTTAGGAATGTTAAATTCGCGATTTTTATCGATGAGGGAACCCAAAACAATAAAAGCTGGCTCACCTTCTCGGTGCGATACGTCGATCCAGAGACACTCGATGTTGTTACGGCATTGCCGAAGCTATTAGAGTTAAACGCAACAAAATTAACTGCATCGGGTATTTTCAAGCAGTTCAAGGATTACATGGTAAAACATGCAATACCTTTTTCGAATATTATAGCAATGGCTTGCGATCACGCTTCGGTTATGAACGCGGAGAAAGTGTCTTTCAAAGCATTACTCCATAAGGAGAATCCGAGCGTGATCGTAATCACTTGCGTCTGTCATGCTCTTGCATTAATATCAAAGCATTCCTGCGAAAAAACAATTCCTAATATAGTCGAAGAGTCAATGACGTCGATCGTTGACCACCAGAATTATGCGAAGCAGTCACAAATTGTAGCCGAGTTCGTCGATGCCTGTCGAGGCTTAGACCTGAAACTCGTTAAGTATTCGAAATCGCGGTGGCTCGGGCGTCACGACGCCATCAAGAGATTACGCCTCTTGATGCCGTCGTTACAGGCATGCTTCTCCGAAGCGATAATGGAAGAAGGTAATTCTAAAAAATTAGAAAAACTAGAACAATTGAATGCATTTCTCAATGACCTCGAGATGCACGCGTATCTAGCTTTTCTGGAGTACGTTTTGGCGAAATTTAATGATATAAACCTCTTTTTTCAACATTCTGAAACTCGAGTTCATTTGTTGCAAGGGAAATGCCTTCAATTTTTGTCGCGGATGGCACATCACTTCATACGGAAACCACTTCTTCCTCATGTGCAATCGGGGCACATTCGATTCGAAGAGAGTTGCAATCAATTGCCCTTGGACGAAGTATCCCTCGGAGAAGAATGCCATGACGTGATTCAAAAACTGGCATCGAACAATGATGGTGAAAACGACGAAACCGTTCGTCGCATTCGCCAGAATTGTTTAAATTTTTATGTAGAGACTGCAAATCAAATTCAACGAAGATTGTTTTATATCAATGATGAATTTTTTACTTCTTTGGTAGTTTTCGATAGCGAATCGGCCTTGAAAGACGAGGACCGGGATTGTAGATTCAAAGAAGTTTGGATTGTCGCGGAAAAATTCGGTGGATTTGATAAGGCCGCAATGAAAAAAGAGTGGCGTTTCTTGTTCTCAGAGTATAAAAACGGTTCAATTAGACAAGAAATCGACATGTTATCGTTCGATGACATGTGGAAAGAGATACTGCTTAGAGTACATAACAGTGGAGATTTCAAGTACCCACAATTAAAGTCTTTGTTATCATTCATACGTTCTTTGCCACACTCGAATGCAACGGCTGAGAGGATTTTTTCCGCGTTGACAGATGATGCGTATGATGATGTAAACAAGAAACGTCCACGTTTGTCAAGCGATAGTGATAGTGTGCTAGTCCCGATAAAAGTCGCAGCAAAGAGTAGAAAAGAGACAGGTTGAGCCAGCGAGGTAACAGAGAAGCAGTTAGCTCATATGTCTTCAGCATCTTTGTATAAACCGCCAAATAAGAAGCAACGTGGATTAACGTGGCACTCGTCCGATGAGGAAATGCCGCAAGAATAGAGTTATTATTATTAAGATTCTCGTTATGTCCAAAATATTAAAGAATTTTGGACATGAGTCCAAAATCAGAATCATTCCGCTCAAATTGCTGACATTCTGATGTATTTCGGGTGATTGTGAAAATAGTTTCACATAGTTTAACGTAATCAATTTTTCCCAATTATTCAAAATCTTCTAAGGCTTTCCGTAATCGTTTTTAATAATAATTCTTTGAAAATTTAGTACTCGCAAAGCTCCTCTATTACCTGCTTCTACAAAATTGTAAGCTGTGCAAATTGTAAATATTTCATTAAATTCAAAAAATTATGGGTCCCTCATCTTATCAGCCCGTTTTGTTGTAATGATGCCGCCTAGTTCGATATGAGTATTATTTATCCATACAACTGTTGTGTTATGTGCGTATTTATATAAGCATAAATTGTAAAAATTCCCGACTGTAAATCACTTAGAATTGTACCTATCTTGTAACGTGAGCAGTCAGTCGGCGAATTAAACACTTTTAAAATAGAAACATCTTTCTGGTAAGATGCAGGAAATGTAATATAATTCCAAAATTTTTAGACAAAGCTGTCATTATTCAAACATTTTAAGTGTCAAAATTGATTTTAAACATCAATCTATTCTATCTAAATTTCAAAAACAAATGTTAAATCTCTGTATTTCGGATATTATAATACTGTTTATAATAATTTATGACAATGATCCTACATCTTTCTAGATTGTATTTTTCTTTTATTTTATTGTATTAGTTTTTATTTTAAGTTATTTGATCAATGTTGAAACTATCCCCCGCCCCCCTTTTTTATATAGATATGTTTTATTGTTTCATTTGGTATATGCCTGTGTTCACCTTTACATTGGCCGTCTTTATATGGCGTTGGAGGGTGTTGCACAAGCATGTATATATATTTAAATTTTTTTTTTCACTCGGCTTTTGTTTGAACATTGGTCACATTAGTACCTAATATTTAAGTGGTGCGTCCAATGATGAACTCTTTGTGGAGCTGGTCTTTATAATATTTTATTACAATGATCCTGCACCTTTCTTGATTGATTTTTTTATTTTTCTTTTCTTTTATTGTATTATTAGTTTTTATTTTAAGTTATTTGATCAATGTTGAAACTATCTCCCACCCCCTTTTTTATATAGATCTGTTTTATTGTTTCATTTGATATATGCCTGTGTTCACCTTTACATTGGCCGTCTTTATATGGCGTTGGAGGGTGTTGCACAAGCATGTATATATATTTAAATTTTTTTTTTCACTCGGTCTTTATTTGAACATTGGTCAAATTAGTACCTAATACTTAAGTGGTGCGTCCAATGATGAACTCTTTGTGAAGCTGGTCTTTATAATAATTTATTACAATGATCCTGCACCTTTCTTGATTGAATTTTTTTTTTCTTTTATTTTATTGTATTATTAGTTTTTATTTTAAGTTATTTGATCAATGTTGAAACTATCCCCCGCCCCCCTTTTTTATATAGATCTGTTTTATTGTTTCATTTGATACATGCCTGTGTTCACCTTTACATTGACCGTCTTTATATGGCGTTGGAGGGTGTTGCACAAGCGTGTATATATATTAAAAAAAAAAAATTTTCACTCGGCCTTAGTTTGAACATTTTACTGTCTATTAATTAAGATGGTGGTTTTATGCCTCAGCGCTTTCCACCAAATGTAAGAGCCAAATAAACGTTCGATTTTACTTGGCTCAAAACCAGTGTTTAATTATACCAAAGCCCTTCCCCCTCCTTATGGTACGGACATGGAATGCCTGACCATCGTAGGTTAAGAATAGATTAGATGAGATTAGATTATCATTTATTCACGTAAGCCAACATTACATGGATGTAAACATTCAAGGTATACAATTAAAATTAAATTTAAAATACAATTGATACAGTAATAAGATTTCCACAGTCATGAGAAAGAAAGTAATACAGTAGACGTCACAAAATAAAATGATTTTTCGACAAAGTCCAACAATGAAATTAGAGAGGCTTGTAGGGAACATTATTCCGAGGACATTGAGCCTGAGACTGATCGTTTAGTCAGAATCGAATGACATATCATTGTTCTTGGTGAACCGATAACAGGCGTGGTTATCGGCAAACCTCGACCTGTCCCCCAAGTAGTGGGTGATTCTGGAACCGTATGTCCAGAAGGCAAGGTATGCTAACATCCAAAGCTGCCTGCCGAGTACGCCATGCTATTCTACGGCGCGGCATGGAGGCTGACGCCCATTGGTTCTCCTGTAACTCTACAGGAGAACGACGAGCACGTCAAATGCAATCTTTCAGGTACACTAGCATGCGAAGATATCCGAATAATGGTAAAGGTGACAAACATGACCAATTCGGGGATAGCTACTAGAGGAAACATGGGACTGGGCAGACCCCCGAAAGGGGCCCTTTAAGTAACTCTATATATCGTATTAGCTGTATTGTAAAAGGTGCTATTTATATTTTCATGTGATGCCATTGTTGCCATTGCTTTTGCCATGATTGTATATTGCTTTTGGAATGTGCTGCCGCTGAATGGATGAAGAACGTCTCTCTAGCACTTTGTTTGACTAAGTTTCGCGATAAACGGTGAGTTGACAATTATCCTGCTGTACCTCTTTGATTATTAATAATAATTGAGAAAACGCCTATCTAACACATTCACAGTCAACATGGACATTTGATGCAGTGGTCAAGTTAGCCACTCGAGTCGAAACCAGCAACGCAGTTATACAACAAACTAGGCGATTGACGAGTCTGTTCCTAACCAATCCAGCCGAAGAGGAAACAAGAAATAGTAAATGATGGTCACTACGGTACGATACCTAAGCGGCCGCAAAGGAAAAGTAATAGGGTAAATTTTAAACGATTAGAAGATAATAATTTCCAGAGAAACAATAAAGCCGCACATAAATTTAGTAACTTCAGAGGGAACTACAGTGAATCAGATAGAACGAAAGAGCCGCCGAAAGTCATGAATCACCGCGAAACTTGGGAGAGTTTCAGGGACAATCATATGGATATAATTCTTATGGAAAGTATCCGCGGGAACCATTCTACAAAAATTGCCCGACATTCACAATGGAAACGCCTGGATTCTGGAAACAAACTTCCCTGCCTAGGAACGGCTACAGTCCGGTTCCAAATTGGTCAGGAAGAGATTTCCTTTCCCACCATCCGGTTCATATGGATTTTTGTAAAGAAACCATGTGGAACGAGGAAATACCCATGCGGGAATATGACGAATTAGGCGAGGGGGGCTGCTCAGTATGAACGGAAGAAAACTACGCGACCCCACTTCACGAAACCCGTCTTAGGAACAGGGACGAAGAACGGGGCAACCGTCAACCACTTTCTAACGCTGAAGAAATATTTATAAAGGGATATTACGTAATTGAGAATTTTACACCAGGAAGGCTGAGTTTTAAAGGAAATAGAGGAATACTACGTGAAGAAAGAATTAAGAATTTTACGCCTAGAAGGCCAAGGGATTATGAAAATGGAAAATTAGGCGAGGAGGCCTACCCAGCACGAGAAAGCTACGCGACTCTAGTTCACGGAACCAGTCTTAGATACAGGAATAAGGAACAGGACACCGCTCAGCCACTCTGTAACGCTGAAGAAATAATTGAGAATTTTACGCTGGGAAGGCTGAGCTTTAAAGGAAATAAAGGAATACTACGTGAAAGAAAAATCGAGAATTTTACACCTAGATGGCAGAGAGATTATAAAAATAGAGAAAATCTACGTGAAGGAAGAATTGAAAATTGTATGGCTAGGAGGCCTGATGATACAATATATGATGAAATTGTACGTGAAAAAGATGTTAAAATGAAGTCGCTCGAGAAGCCGAATACCTATGATGAAATAGAAGTAATGAATGATGATGAAATAAAAAAAAATCGTTTCGTTCAAGATGCTTAAATGTGCTATGATAAGAGAAGTAATAAATAATAAGGAAAGAAATCAATTAAAGGAAAAACAATTAGGGAAAAAATGAATTAATAGATAAAGTAACTACTGAAAGGAACGGATAAAGAGACGTACAAAATAAACCACCACAGGGAAATGTCAAGTTGCCTCCATCACGGCCAATGACGGAGAGTAACTCGAACAAGATGGTTGGCCACCATCCCGTTCGCCTTAGGGAAACTATCGATATTCCCCCAAGAATTCCCCCTGCAAATAAGATGCGTATTCCCAGCAGACCGTTATGATTGAGCCCGTTCGAATATTAATTCATGGTATAAGTATTGCGAAATCGATGCTGAGAAGCGAAAACGAAGAATTACCTATTCCTAGAGAACGTGGCGTTATTAATTTTAATGACGAATTAGAAAATATTGCAAGTAACGAAAATTCAGAATCATTAATGAACGAAGAAGCTCAAGATACCGAAGCTATATCGTGCCAAGGTACCACGCCCGAAGTAAAGGTCCTGTTGAGGAATACCCGTGGGTATTACCAAAATGAATTTGAATCCCTTTAAATGGAATAACCCGAAAAAAATTGTACCCGAAGCTGACACAAGAACGAGATTGACGTACCGAAATCAGGGGCGGTTTCTATACAGGAGCACATGAGTACGTTGTCTGTGCTCTGGGTTCACGTTAAAGTTTTCTTCATGGACGTTCAGATATCGTGTTTTACATAAGAATTATGGATGCGATCAGTTTAACTGTGCAATATTTGAAAGACAATTTTAATTTATTTAGTTATGTACAAAAAAGTCAAGTTAAAAATGTGGGCAGACAAAACCATAATTTAATTTGACGCAAAGTACAAAGGGCAAATCTAGAGACTTTACAAGAAAATTTAAGGACATGTACGAAAAAAATGATTGGATTTGTGGGTGCAGTGTTAGTAACATAACAATTTTCTTTGCTTCCCTTGGTAGTTATTTTGTCGCGGTGCTGCAGAACCGTCTTGGTCAATAACTGAGTCATTTGGTCCAAAAAATAATAAAAAGCAATGAGAATGTCCGAGGTCATATTAATGCTCAATTAGAGATGAAACTGCTGGGAAAAGTAGATATACGACAACAACTCGACAGCGCATACAGATGAAATATTCACAACACATGAACAAGTAAGAAAAAATAGATATGTTCTTACAAAAATTATTGATTTTGCGGGGCTTTTGAGCTGGCACTTCGAGGCCACGAGGTCTAATAAATTTCAGTCCTGAATTAGATATAACACTAACAGATCATTTTGAAAATTCTGTTATTTTTAAGCTGTTGGATTGCATGTTGGCAGTTGCTCAAGATCGTATTTTGAAAGCTGAATATGTTGCCATTATAGCTGATGAAACTACACATGTAGCAAATCAATATGAAACTACTGAGGTATTTAGAATATTTGAGAAGATAGTGCACCAGTTGAAAGATTTTGGTGTTTTACTAATCCTTCTGATCATGATGCGGTCAATTTATCAGAATACATAAAAAACTATTTTGAAACAAGTGATAGATAAACCGGAAAAAATAATTTCACAAAGTTATGATGATTATAAGTATGCATTTTATGTTCACTGTTCATACGCTCATCAACTCAACTTGATTTTGTCTCAAGCAACCAGCCAGAATCGAGAAGGACGAGTATTTTTTTTTAACTTAAGTCACATCGCATTTTTTTCTCATGTGCCCAAAGAGTAGCAATTTAATGAAATAATCGGTTAAAGAGTTCCTCGTTCTTTAAAAAGCAGAAATATAAGTACGGTGTATGACCATCGTGAATCATTGATAGAATGAATGGAAAAGATAGAAGTAACTTCAAGACAAACTGTAACGATTAATTAAACAACTGCCATTTTTCGTATGTTGCAGGATTCAAAGTTTGTGTTTTGGTTAATAGTCTTTCATCGCATATTACCGCATGCTGACATGTTGTATAATCAACTACAAAAAACAGTAACCGACCCGGTACAACACGCAGCCATAACATGTTTTGAGAATGCTATTTGCAAAGAAAGAAATAATATAGAGACAATTGAAAGTGAAATTTCTGAAAATTATACTATTCAGACCAAAAGACGCCGTATACATGAAAATCCATATATTTCAAAAAATGTTGCAGCCAAGGAAGTTTGTGATACTGTAAACACCCATGTAAAAGAAATATTTTCATCTACAAAACATTTTCTGTTTGCGGCAGACAGATTTCCACAAATGGAGAAAAAAATTCCTATTGAACATTTAGAAGCTATAGTAGAGGCATACCCATTTCATGATAAATTTCGCATGCAGACAGAGTTAGAATTAATTTATAGAAGATCTGATTTTAGGAACATAAGTGGTGCTATTCATCTGTTGAAATTCATAACAGATAATAACCTTCAAGATATATTTTCTGCCACCTTTGCTCTCTTACAAATTTTAATAACTATTCCAATAACCACAGCTGAAGCGGAACGAAATTTTCAACATTGAAGCGAATAAAAACATTCTTGCGAAGTTCTATGAATCAGGGAAGACGCCTTAGCAATGTTATCTATTGAAAAGCAATGTATACAACATTTGCCAGACTTCAAAGTTTGCTGAGAACAAAAACAGAAGAACGGACTTTAATTTCAAGCAGTGTAATACAGTTTATATATTAAACGTGAAAAGTGACTGTAGGATAGCTACCTACTACATTGACATGTAAGTTTTTTATACGATTTGAGTTAAAAATTGACATGTTCTTGATTTTCTGAACAGCCTACGCTTCCAACCACGAGCCACCACTGACCGAAACCATCGAGTGTTACTGGCAGCCGGACCAGAACCGTATGCAGACGACAACATATCTTTTGAAAGACTTTTATGGACATTGATGTTTGCATTTTTACTTTCTTATACTTTATGTAATGGAATCATGAAATTTGTATTCAATTTCCTAGGTTTCTAGCCACTGGTGATTCGTTTCGAACAATAGCTATCAGTTACCGACACACATTCAACGGTGCAATCAATTGTCATCGAAATCTACGAAGCAATCATCGAAAAATGGACTAACAATATCAACGCCTACAGTGGAGCAATGGAAGAAAACTCAATATTGGGCAAAGCTCTTGAAAAAAAAACAAATTGAAAATTCCAAAAGACAATGCGCTTCCTAATACGCAGACTATTATGGCGATGAGGCATTTCAAAGATAAATTCCGCTGAAAAAATATTTACTGCGCCCATACCCTGGTTCGCAAATTCATGGAGATAGATCGAAAAGAATTTTCAACTACCGGCTGTTACGCGCGCGTAGAATTTCGGAAAATGTATTCGGAATATTGAGCCACAAGTTCTAGCTCTACAATCGCAGACTGAAGTTAAAACCAGAAAATGCAGATAGAATTGATATTAATGTAACAGAAAATGTAAATAATTGCAACACTGATAATGGTTTGCAAATTTTTGCACGATAAGGGCACGCAGCGAATACAGCATTTAATATTAGGGACGTTTTCAGAGAATTTTTTATCACGGAACACGGTAGTGTTGAATGATGTGCAAGACACAATTTTGTAAACATTTTTTTTTCGAAATAATAAATCATCTATCTTACCTGTCTGGTTTATTTATTGTGCGATTGCTCTTCAAGCATTTTCCTTGAACACATTGTCACTGTATCTTGAGTGGGTCATTAAACATATAACGCTTCCTATGATTTCACGCTCTCAACTAATATTTCATGGTCCATTTTTACTGTGCTTGGTGCGTCTTCTACCGTTCTCTAATTCAGACAAGTAGCGACACGTACCGTAACGAACCGGCAAAACATTATTTGCGAGAATGCTAATTTTCCGGTTAGTATGTATACTCTCGCTTAAACCCATGCTACGAAGTTTTGCCTTACCGGTGCCGGTACGCGCCGTCTCCGTATGTGGCACCCGTGCCGTGTAGTGTGAATCAACCTTAAGTCATTTCAACCGTCCGATGTTATAGCCGTATGCAAAACTTTTATGCAACACACAATGCCAATTTTTAGTGTATACCCAATTATTTTGAAAATTATACTTTTAATAATTATATTTTTATCAAATACGTAATTTTAATTGAAACGAAGATTTCGTACGCTCTCCCTAACATTTGTTGGTGTGCCCTAAGAAAACCTCCTGAGAGAAAGGGACATCATGAATTGTTTTTAGTCGAGTATATTAGTCATAAATATTACAAATAAACTTTTTATATATGTAATGTTATTATATATTTTTAATTGAAATAAAATTTTAATTATTTCAAAGCCAATTTCATTTGAAATTAGACAGAGATTTTTGTGTTACAAGCTTACCAACACTGACGTTATTGACAGCTTATCAGTCAGTTACTTTGTTTATTTGGAATCTCGATATAAAAATGCGGGACAAATCACAAACAAATGCTGACTTATCCAATTCCAATTTGACCGAAGAATCAGGAGACGATGGGGTACGTACTTCGCGAAGCTGAAAACAAATAAAACAAAGTATTCTATCTTTGCAGGACGACACTTCTTCCGTTGGAAGCACATCTACAACTGATAACACATCTCGGAGCGCCACCCCGACAAACAGACTTCGCAGAGGTAGACGTGGTAAAAAGAAGTTTAGTCAAAATAAAATAATTAAACCAATATACAAATATACGTAAGTGTTGTTTCAAATGTTACTTTAAATGTTGACCGTGCGTTTCTAGTTGCAGTATTAAGGAAGATCATGGACAACCACTTTTCGGGACACAGTTTAACCACCATTTAAAGGAAGGGCAACCATTGATATTTGCAGCCGTCGGTAGCAACAGAGTTTCGATTTACGAATGTCCCGAAGGCAACGGAATCAAACTTGTCCAATGTTACGCCGATCCTGATGTATCCTTTAAGTAATTTGTCAAAGTTAACTTTTTCTTAAGGTTTCTTAATTATGATCAGCTGGATGAAAACTATTACACGTGTGCTTGGTCATTGGACGAGGATTCCGGAAAGCCACTACTTGCAGTTGCCGGTTCACGAGGTGTAGTTCGGATAATAAATCCTGGAACTATGACCTGCATACGCCATTATATCGGACACGGTCACGCCATAAATGAATTGAAATTTCACCCGAAGGATCCCAATTTACTGTTGTCAGTTTCTAAAGACCACGCACTGAGGCTTTGGAACATAAAGAGTGACGTTTGCATTGCGATTTTCGGAGGTGTTGAAGGACATCGTGATGAAGTGTTAAGTGCGGTGAGTACTCGTTATTTTTGTATGGTGACAATCGCTTACATTTTATGATTTTCTCAGGACTTTGATCTGCTAGGTAATCGAATTATGTCGTGTGGGATGGATCATTCTTTGAAACTTTGGAAACTAGATAAAGAGTCCATGAACGATGCCATAAGACAGTCGTATTTATGGATGGCCAGCCGAAGTTCTAGACCTTTCGATTCACTGAAGGAACACTTTCCTGATTTTTCGACACGTGACATTCACAGGTACATATTTCAAGATTTCTTAACTACAGACGCTTCCACTATTTTCTTGTTTTTTTATTTATTAAAAAGATATAAATATTAATCAATACTTTATTATATATTATTGTACATATTTTTGTTTCTTCTTTGGTATGCATGCTTTTTCGTCCTTCCCAACTGCTTTTATGTATGTCATTTTCTTTCTTCGCATACTTAATATTTGCAAAGGTCAAAAGTCACATCCTTTGGGATTTGTGATTCTGTTTCATAAAGATTTTCATTGTCGTAGGCAGTGCCAAATTTTAAGTTGTTAAGGGAGTATAGATTCACTATTTTTAAAGATTTCGATGCACTAATGTTAACATCGCAGTCCATGGTTAAATCAACGCCAAGTGCATACTTTCTTAAGTTTGTCACGTACTAGTAATCGGGTAACGTATTTTGTTTGATTCTCATTAACTCTTCCAGTTCTTTCATAGCTTCTTATTATTTCCAATAATAGTAGTAGAATTCGGCAATTACAACAAAATGCCTAAACAAATTTTTGCACGATTTAAAAATCATAGTAAGTTTAAATGTAATGAAATAAATAAAAATTTTCAACAGCTTTAAATACAAGTTTGTCACAAAAAAAATAACTGGGATAACTGTTTGTCCATCCACTTGTTAGTTAACAAACTTTAACTTTAAATTATTCATTACATCTATAAAAATGGCAACTATTGAAGCTACACACCATTATTAACAATTCAACACTAAAACTCACACAAAACAATTCTAAAGCGATATAAATATCACAGTAATGCACTGGGTCAATGTAGAAAAGACTTCTGTTGACGAATTTCATTTATATCCTGTTTCAGAAATTACGTCGATTGTGTCAGATGGTATGGCGACTTTGTCTTCAGCAAGTCATGCGAGAATTGCATAGTATGTTGGAAACCAGGCCGGTTAGAAGATCAGAATTTAAAATCTGGTGACACAAGATCGACCGTCATACACAGGTTCGAGTACAAGGAGTGTGAAATTTGGTTTGTCAGATTCGCGATGGATTTTTGGCAAAAGGTAAGTTTGATAATGACAGTGGACTTGTATTTTTATTGTACTTTTAGATTTTGGCATTAGGTAACCAAATCGGAAAGGTGTTTGTTTGGGATCTGGACGTTGCTGACCCATCACAAGCTAAATGTTACACTTTACAGCATCCCCGTTGTACCACTGCCATTCGACAAACAAGTCTGAGTAGGGATGGAAGCGTTCTGCTCTGCGTTTGTGACGATGGTACTATTTGGAGATGGGATAAAATTGCTTAAAACAGATGAACAATTGAACTTAAGCTATTGTTAAGTTAATTATTTTTTTAATATAGCATAAAATCCATAAATGTATTTTTAAATGACCCAATGTGTTTATTAATATTATATCCCCACGAAGAATATTAAGAATATTAGAGGCAATTGAATTGTTTTTCCAGAATCAGTTGGAAATTAAATATGAGTAAAATTGTAAATATTATTAGAGACAGTTTGATGTATTTCAGGGGAAGCTTGACTACCTGATGAAACCAAAAATTTAAACAAATAAAATAAAAGCAAACTATCTAATATGCTTATTTTATTAAATTCTAAAATTAATGTTGGTTTTAACCAATATAGTTAGCAACACAAATATTTAAATTCAAAATTTACAATATTTACCAATTGACAAAATAATTTGTAACGTGTCGGAAAATTGTCACATTTGCGATAACTCATTTTGTTTACGGGATATAGAAAAATAACAAGTAAACCATCATTTCTTGTTAAGATATTACTGGAGGTTTATCTCCAGGCTTTATACAAAGAAGCACGTAGGAAACATTTTAGATGTAACAAGGTTGCATCACATGTTCTAGTAATATATATGTAAGAAAATACTGCTACTGCATAGTGTTTAGTACACCTAAATTTCAAATTAAGATCAGCAGCACAGAAAACTACGTATAACTAGCCTTATTGAAGTAATGTAGCATAGTCTACATTAGAAAAAAAACAAATTCAGTGCCTTGCGTTAATGTAAACAGTATGGAGATTGGGATTGAACCCACTCCTGTAACTCCATCAACAACTCCTGTACATGACCAGGAGGCGCTATTGCCCCTGGAAATTGTGGAGGAGAAGGTGGTGGAGAGCTCGAGTGCCGAAACACCCCTGAAAGGGGGCGTAGAGGCACGGAGCCACATTAGACTGTGCGGAGCCGCAAGGAAACGCCTCAGTCGTTTACTTAAGGGCGGGATTGATTACCAAACTGCCCTGAGTACAGTGCTGGAGCGGCGGGTGGTGACGAGGGGGATCAGACCTCCACGGAAGCCCTTGCATCATCTAAGCGGCTCCATTCGGACGACAGCACACCCGAACAGCAGGCTAAAAAGCACTGCAGGGAGGATGATGCTGAAGTTGCAAAAAAGTCATATAGTGCAGCGGAGGGTGTAAGGGTGTAAGGGTGGGAGTAATCCTCTCTGGCTCTCCCCGAGGCAATATGACAAATGAGCAGCTCAGAACCCTTCGGAAAGCGATTCTGAACACGATGGAGTTGCTGACCAGGGAGGATCTGCAGGTGCGGTTCCAAGGCTGTTCTTTTCGGCCTGGATGGCTCCTGATGACCTGTGCTGATGAGCAAAGTGCCACCTGGCTTGAAGGTATAATTATTAACCTCAAGCCGTGGGAGGGCGCTGAGCTTAAAACGGTACGGGGTGCTGAGCTACCTAAACCTCATGTCTGTGTGGCATTCATCCCTGATGATGGGCCTGAAGAGAGGCTCACACCGGAGGTGGTGCTGACGAGACTGAGAGTTAGCAACTGGGGTCTGCTCACGGAAGAGTGGGTTGTACTGCACCGTGAGGTGTCAGGCCCCGGGCAGACATGGACATTCTCAATTGATGAGGTGTCCATGAAAGCTCTGGAGTCCATGGACTTTAGACCCTTCTTTTGCTTCGGTCGGATTCTATTCCGGCCGAAGGGGAAGCGGCTGGGTCAGGACACAAGTGCTGCAACTCCTGGGCCCTCTGGCGGAACACCGGCAACGGCGAAAGGTCGAGCTACAGCGACCACCAAAAGTGTGCCCAGGAAAGAAGGCGGAAGCAAGATCGGCTCCGCAAAAGCTACTGCCGATGCAGCCTATAGGCCAACGCGTTACACCCGCGGGTCGGGCTACAAAGGCAAAACCCCTGCCTCTGGCAGGGGAGCTCCCAAAAAAAGGAGGAACCCACCTCCAAACAGGGGGGGGGGGATATCCCCCTAAAAAAAGGGAACAAAAATAAGCCTGCAAGGACGGAGTAATGACTACATCCGTCAAGTGCCTGCAGGCTAACCTGCAACATGCCAAGGCAGCGTCTTATCTCCTTGGCAAGCGCTTCCAAGAAGAGCGGATCGATCTCGCCTTCATTCAGGAACCCTGAGTGTCCAGCACGGGCAAGATCAGCGGACTGGGGAACACCTCTGGCAAGCTAGTGGTATTTAACACAGGATGCAAGCCTAGAGCTTACATGCTTGTCAGAAAAGAGATGCAATATTTTGTACTTACAGATTACTGCACCGGTGATGCGGTGTCAGTCCACATGACCATCCCAGTGGAGAAGGGCAGATTAAACATCGTAGCCTACTCTGCTTACTTCCTGGGGGACAATGTGGAACTACCACCTCCTGCGGTAGTAAGGGACCTAATCTCCTACTGCAAGAGGAAGAATGCCCACCTAATTGTTGGATGTGATGCAAATGCTCACCACACGGTGTGGGGAAGCACAAACATCAACAAAAGAGGTGAGTCGTTGTTTAATTATCTCATAGGGGAGGGCCTAATAGTTAATAACGTTGGCTCTGAACCAACCTTTGTTACGAGAAATCGTAAGGAGGTACTGGACATAACGTTCAGCTCAAATTATTTGAGCACTAAGATACTTGACTGGAAAGTGTCTACTGTGCCCTCATGCGCAGATCATAGAAATATTCAATTTAGTATTGAAGTAGGTCCCCGACCTGTAGTGGAATATCGCGATCCTAAGAAAACGGATTGGGACGGATATAGGCGTTCCCTCCGTGAACTTACGGGAAACGTGATCACTACAATGAATAATTGTGGAGAGATTGAGATAGCCGCGGACCAAGTAAGGGAGCCGATTGTCTCTGCCTACCATGAACATTGTCCACTCAAGAAGAAGAAAGACAATAGGAACGTCTCTTGGTGGAACCATCAACTAGGCAAAAGAAGAAGAGAAGTCCGACAACTTTTTAATCGGGCTAAAGAAACAGGCAACTGGGACCTTTATAGAAGCACTCTAACGGACTACAATAAGGAAGTACGCAGGGCCAAAAGAGAATCTTGGAGGAGGTTCTGCGAGGGGGTAAACGATACCCCTAGCAGCGCACGAATTCACAAGATTCTATCCAGAGAGCCGACACAGATGCTAGGGGCGATAAAACGGCCAGATGGCACATTTACGGACTCAGGAAAAGAAACGTTAGAGATTCTGGCCCAAACTCACTTCCCTGATTGCCTGCTTCTGAGCGATGAAGTAAACGTCAGCCCGGCCCATACACGTCGAGACAAACGACCAAAAAAAGAGGACTGGGCGACGCTGAAAAAAGTCGTCTCATATGAAACGGTTAGCTGGGCGGTTAAGTCCTTCCAACCGTTCAAGTCACCGGGAGGAGATGGTATCCTACCGGTACTACTGCAACAAGGACGGGAGACATTGATCCCGCACCTTGTTAGATTATTCAGAGCTAGTCTAGCATGGAATTACATTCCATCCAGCTGGACGGAGGTGAGGGTGGTATACATACCAAAGGTGGGACGAGTAGACCCACACCCAAAATCCTTCAGACCCATTAGCCTGATGTCCTTCATTTTGAAGACTTAGAAAAGGTGGTTGATGGGCATATACGGAGGGAGGTACTAGCGACTAACCCCCTGAATGTCCATCAGTATGCCTATCAAAAGGGCAAATCAACAGACCTGGCGCTGAACAACCTTGTCGGGAAGATCACCCAATCCCTAGGAATTGCGGTGGCTGCCTTCCTTGACATAGAAGGAGCGTTCAACGCAGCACTACCTTTATCCCTCTGTAAAGCTGTTGCAGCGAGAGGGGTGGCGCCTATGGTGGCTGACTGGATAGGAGCTATGCTCAAGTCCAGAACAATGACCACATCATTGTGTGGAGAAACAGTAAGATTTAGGGCGGTAAGAGGCTGCCCACAGGGAGGGGTTCTTTCCCCTCTACTGTGGACTCTTCTGGTGGACGACCTACTTGCTATTGTCAGCAGTTTGGAGGTCGACATACAGGCCTTTGCTGATGATATTGTTATTCTTGTAAGAGGCAGCGATGAAGCAATCATCTCTGCAATACTGCAAGAAGCGCTAAATGTCACGCAATGCTGGTGTGAGGGGGAGCAATTAGCTATAAACCCTCGTAAAACAGTTATTGTTCCATTCACCAACAGGAGGAAGCTTGAGAGTCTCAAACAACCCACACTGAAAGGTGAAACGATACCATTGGTAGAGGAGGCAAAATAGGGGTGACACTAGATAGAAAGCTCAACTGGAACTCCCATATGGAAAAAACGGCACAAAAGGCTAGACAAGCACTTTGGATGTGCCGAAGAATTTGTGGAAAAACATGGGGGTTTGGTCCCCAAGCAAATGTACTGGCTATACGTGGTGGTTATTAGACCAATCATTACGTATGGCTGTATTGTCTGGTGGACTGTCTCACGAAGGACAGCCAGAGTAAAACTGGCAAGCCTACAGAGAATGGCCAGCATATCGGTGACTGGGGCATTAAGCACCACGCCGTCAGCTGCCATGGAAGTGCTACTGGATCTTCCTCCTTTGCATATTTTGCTGCAAAGTGAGGCCAGAAAGGCAACACATCGATTTCATAATGCGGAGATGCAAAGGCCGCAGACATTGGCCTTCATGCGGAACAGGCTGTCGCCCGACATTGAAGCGGATGACATCCTGGGGATGAGGGCTGATACAATGTCTACAACATACAGCTTCGGACTGCCCTACAAAGTCATATTTCCATCTCGTGACCAATGGGAGCGTAATCAAGTCGCCCTGTTACAGGCAGATTCGAGCTGGTTTACGGATGGCTCCAGTACAACTGAAGGAGCAGGAGCTGGAGTGTTCTGCCGCAAACCAAGAACTGGATTAGAGTTCAGTCTTGGTAAGCATGCATCGATCCAACAGGCAGAAGTCTATGCCATTGAAATGTGCGCAAGAGAGCTATTAAAAAGCCCTCGGCAGGACAGGACGATAAAAAAAATTTCTGACAGCAGAACAGCACTGCAAGTCCTTGCCGACAATCAGTGTACACTGATGTCGGTCAAGGACTGCCGCGCAGTGCTCTCTCAAGTAGGGAGAGACAACAAGGTTAGCCTGGTCTGGATACCCGATAGAGGGAAACGAAGCCGCCGATTCCCTGGCAAAGAGCGGGGCTAACCAAAAATTTATTGGTCCAGATTGGGATTACAAGAGCCCTGGCCAGAAGCTCGAATAAGAGCTGGATGGAGCACAAGGTACTGAAAAACTGGCAGGAATGCCAGGGAATGAGACATTCCAAGTCAGTACTAAAGGGCCCATCTGCGGCACGAACCAGGATACTGTTAGGTTTGGGCAGGAAAGATCTGCGAACTCTGACAGCCCTGGTTACTGGGCATAGCCGACTAAGGCATCATATGCATAGGCTGGGAGTGGCTGAGACCACTGAGTGCAGACTATGCTGTGAAGCGGAAGAAACAACAGCACGTGATGTGTGCCTGCCCCGCCGGGGACAAAATCAGGTTCACAGTCTTTGGTAAGATAAAACTGGAGCTGGTTACAGTGGAGGGGTGACAACCACTCAATTCTAACTAACTAACTAATGTAAACAGTTTTTCCGTGCCACAGTAATAGTTTTTTTTTATCATTAACATAAAAACATGAACGTTCAAACATGGATTTACTTAAGATTTGCTAATTTGAGTGTATTTATTGTGATGCTATTCTACTCCAATTGCTGCGAGTTAAGACTAATGGAGTTTTGCTTTCGAGCCAATATGTGTCACGACTATTGTGTAACAGATTGATTGCCAGGTAATTGGAATGAGTTTCAAAGCTTATTTTGTAATGGCTGCTTCTACACTTCATTTCTTCACACACAGTTGGCACTCCACGGCCATGATGTGATTTATTGTTTTATACAAACCACGGGGCCTTTGTAGTATTTTAGTGTTTGATTCACTTCCGGTTCTCCTCACCACCACTGTAGAGCCAGTCGGTTTTTACAATAACTGTAAATATCTGTTTTCTAGTAAAAGGTGAGATCTAGGATCCACGAGCCAATAGTACATACTTAACTGTAGATCAAGTTGTTTTCATTTTCTTCCAGTTGCAGGCCTAGGTATTTTGCACATTTATACTGTGATATTGGATTCTTCTTATACATAACAGGCGGTCTCTCTTAGTGTATAGATAGTGGATTTAGTACTATTTGCACATATTCTCCATTTCTCAAACCAAGCCTAGATGGTATTTACTGATGTTTGGAATTGTTTGAGCCAGCAGTTTGTCTTCGTTGGTTGATAATATTACAATATCGTCTTACATACATATATAACTATTATATTACAAGTTCATATATATCTCATCGCTTTAGTAGTTTAATGTGATTTGTTTACTAGTTTATACTGTTTATTTATATATGAATTTTGGTTATTGTACAATTTTCTGAATCATTGGGTGTATTGGACAAATGTATTTGTTAGCCGAGAAAGCAGCAATTAAGCGGTAAGTCTCTTGCCGAGTAAAATTCTACTGCTCGTTACGCCTTTTGTCACCTTTCTTTGTTACCTTTTTTTTGAGTCTGGCATTTAAAATGTAATGTCTGTATTTTTCCTCACGTTATCAGTTTGAGATCCTGTCCATTGCCTTGTTTGTGTATTTTAAGTCGCTACGACAGAAACCGCGAGCGCGGAAGTGTGTGTATGACTGTATTGGATGTTACTGCAACTGAACTGAAACCAGTTTACTTAGGCAAATTTGATCCTACGCAAGAGATAAGCCGTCGTCATATTAAGATCAATTTTTCTGCTGAATCAGCTGTCAATTGTGCACTACGCAATTCATTCAGACTAAAATCATCCAACGAGCTGAAAGGAATCTCTGTTTCACGGGATAGTACACCAATACAGATCCAGATACACAAGAATGCAAGAACGGAATTAACCGATCGCCTGGCTGATGGGGAGACCAATCTTAGGATCGTGTATAGAAATTGGCATTCCTAATACTGTCGCTAAACTAATGAAGCCAAACGTAATTCCCAAATCATGTAGTATCTACTATTAAAACACTTCGCAAAAGTCTTCGTTCTAAGACACATTTATTCTTCTCCAATACATGTGAAAGTCATTACGATATTATTATCATAACTGAATCATGGATGACTCGGTACAAAATGTTGAATTGTATTAAACATATCTAATAATTCAGTCAATGTGCCTTTAATAGATGTACTTGCATGCAAATGCTCACTCAACTACTTTGAATTCATTTGGTTGCCATCTACATACCTCCAGATACTTCTCTTGCTGATTTAGAACTAGATTGCTGATTTCAACCTTCCTCAATATTCTATCGCTTCTGCAATATGTTCTAAGTCTTTTTGTTTGAAAATTTCTGTTCTTTAGTTCAGTTGAATCAATTCAACTCTGTAACTGCGACAATAAACTGCTAGATTCACTTTTTTGCAACATTTTAATGTTCTATTTATGTTGAACATGAATTTTCGTTCCTACCAGAAGACACATACGACCCAGCGCTGTCAGTAACAGTTGAATTTATGTTTGATGCCCACCCTACTGCCAATAATGTCCGTTATAATGTCGCAGAGCTAATTTCGTTAAATTATATAATAATCTCGTCCTCCCTTGTACTCCAATATGTCTCTGAAGATGAACTGATCAAAGTGGCTTCCTTTGCTAATAAAGTGACAGGTTATGATTTAATACCAAGTTTTTTGGTTAAGGACGCAAGATTTGTGTTGGCTAAAGCCTCTTTCAATAATTAATAATTTATCCATTAAGTTATTTGTTTTTCCTGATGTTTTAAACGAGCCATGATCATTCATATTCTGAAGAAAGGTGATAAATCTCTGCTGACAAATTATAGTCCTACTCTTATCAAACCTTGCAATGATTTATGACCAACTGATCTACAAATCAATATCATACCATACCTTACATCATTTGTCATCGCACCCGCACGGCTTTCTACCGGGAAGATCTATTGTAACAAGTCTTAGTTGTATAACACAGTTTATTAGTGAAACTTTTTGACGGTAGTGGATAAGTGGACGTAGTCTACACAGATTTTGACACGTTACATCATAATGTATTATTATTAACGAACCGAACCCAAATGAACTCCATTTGGGTTCGGTTCCTCACTGTTGAGTCTTATGAGTTCCTATCTAACTGTTCGAACTATATTTAGTTTCGATCCAATATCTGGCGTTCCTCAAGGGTTCAATTTGGGACCATTACTATTCGTTTTATTCATCGATGATATTCTCGTTTCTCTGTCTTGTCATGTACTTGTGCTCATGTGCTTTTGCTAATGTCTTAAAAATCTACTCGTCAATAGTATCATTATTGTCCGTTGGTGTGCCAAAAATCAGCCGAAACTGAATATCGACAAATGCTGCGCTGTAACGTTTACACGTACGTACGTATGTCTTACGCACTTCCTACGATATGGAAGGTCAGGTATTAACGATCATGGATGTTGTGAAGGATCTGGGCGTGATGTTTGATTCCCGTCTCACTTTTTCTCAATATATTGTCAATTTATGTATGGTATCGTCTAAGGGATTTGTAATGCGTGTATCCATGCGCTTCAATAATCCATTACTATTGACAACATTATATTATATTGTTCTTTCGTTCTAAGCAAACTAGAATATACATCGATAGTCTGATCACCCACTTATACTTCGTATTGGCTTTCCAGTGAACGAATTCAACTACGGTTTTTGAAGTGTTTGTCATTTCGACTTGATGGCTTGTATCCTGAAGGACATGTAGACTATGAGATACTAATGACTAGACACATGTGAAGTCCATTTCTGCTCGTAGAGAGGTTCATGGCAATTGGTTAGTGGTAAAACTGACTATTCGCAACTACTACATGCTACATTTTCACGTGGCTCGCAATGGCTCCCGTCTCTCACCAACGTTCAGTTTACCAACATCGAGGACCAATCTCCTGCGAAAGGCTCCATTGATGAGGATGTGTAGTTGTTCTGATTTATATTACATCATGTATTTTGTTTGTATTGTTTATTTTGTTTATTAGTATAGCATGTTTGCATATTATTTTGTCCTGTTATTGGTTTTACTGTTGGGCAATAAATACATATTATTATTATTATTATTATGGTTGATAGTGATCTAGGGATACCAGCGATATATATCTGGTACAGTATTGCGCCTAGTGCAATACTGCACCTAGTGCTATCCCTACGGTGCTCCAGCTTGTCTTTAATATATTGGTGTAATTTCATTTTGATATCATATTTATTAAGGTTTTCGACAAAACTTTTCAAATGCAAGTTGTTTATAATTTCAATGTCTTTAACTTATATAAGAACATTTTTTTGATAGCTCGTTTTCGAGATAATGAAAATGGTGATAAGAGTAAACGATCACTTCCGGTTGAGCTATTGCGTTCAAAATAGGACCTCCTTGCTACATACAAATGTTAAGTTTCAGAGCTCTAGCTATAATCGTTTGGACGCTAGAGCGCGCACAGACACACGTCATTCCGAAAATAGTCAGAAATGATTCAGGGAACCTCAAAACGCGTATATCCGTTAAAATCTCGAGGTCGAAATTTTTCATGATTCCTATACTATTATACATAAAGTATAAGTAAGTAAAAAGGTGGGCACATGAAAGTCTAGCAACACCAACCTCATTAATCAGTGACAGCTCGTGGGTTTGCTACTTGAGGAGGCAAACTCAAATGTGTGTAATGTACAACGTCCTGCATGTAAATATTAAATGATTTTTATTTGTATTGATCGAAAATGTTTAAGATAAAAGATAAATTAGGTACTGCAGTGCTTACCGAAAATATTCCCATAAAATTACGAGGCGGATATTATGCATTCCTATTCCTATGTAGGTATATCGTCACCTTTACGCAAGATTAAGGGACATCAAATTATGAGTAGGTACAGCAACTAAAACATGCCGATATGTAAGTTATTTACATGCCAAGGGCTGTTAAGAAGGCCATAACGGCTGAGGTAGCCGTAGCCCTCACTTCGTTCGGGCCTCAATGCTACCGAGAGCCGTTATGGCCCTTAACAGCCCGTGGTATGTACAACGGTTTTCGTCGCACTAGCTTATCCAAGAAGGTAAAAATTTGGAATGAAAAAATTTATAATTTAAAAATGATAGATGTCATTGTTTCCGTGAGAACTAAATGTTGTACGATCGATTAAGAGCGGGCTGTTAAGGATCCTTAACGGCCCTCTTTTCACAACAGCCCGCTTAGTGTTGCCAGGGCATTATCGATAGCTTAACGTTTTTGAAATGTGGCATGTTATTCGCTACGTAACAATCTAGTGCGACGAAATAGTTATTTTCGGGCCTCATACGGCTACCTCAGCCGTTATGGCCTTCTTAACAGCCCTTGGTATGTAAATAACTATTACATATCGGCATGTTTTAGTTGCTGTACCTACTCACAATTTGATGTCCCTTAATCTTGTGTAAAGGTGACAATATACCTACATAGGAATAGGAATGCATAATATCCGCCTCGTAATTTTATGGGAATATTTTCGGTAAGCACTGAAATACCTAGTTTACCTTTTATCTTAAACATTTTCGATATTTCGATCAATACAAATAAAAATCATTTAATATTTACATGCAGGACGTTGTACATTACACACATTTGAGTTTGTCTCCTCAAGTAGCAAACCCACGAGCCGCCACTGATGATGAATGCAACGGAAAATGATTGCAAGCAATATTTGTTGTTAACAATTTCTTAATTCCCGAAAAAATCGATAACACTCATTTTGCAGGCTGTTCATATTAAAAGGCATAATATGATGTGAGATTAATAATAGGGCGTTGGGAATTCCTAATATTTCACTGAATTTCAACAATTATCAAATTTTATGTCAGCTCTTGTAAATTTTTCGGTACCATTTTAGATTTCAATCTACATTGGAGTGCGGAAATTGATGATATATGTTCCCGATTAAATCGTCCATTCTTTGCCATTTGCAATTTAAAAAAAAACTGTTTACTTACTCATTACTAAATGTCTATTATGCGCATATTCTGTCGTCATATAACATATTATTATGGGGACATGCCAGTCAATGTGAGCGTGTTTTTCTAATCCAAAAGAGGTAATTAGAGTGATGTTCCACCTGGGTAGGATTGATTCGTGTCGTGACATTTTTAAAAAACATTTCATACTTACATTCATTAATATTTATATATTTAAGCTTCTTTTACATGTTTTTTCAAATAAAAAGCGCTATAATACAGTTAGTAGACAACACGCGCAATTGTGATAACCTTATTTGGATGGGTTTTCACGGAGTTGATTAAAAAAATCTCCTAAATATGCTGGTTGTCATTTTTAATCAATTGCCTATGCAGTTAAGGTGGTTGGACGACAAGGACATTTTCCGGAGAAAACTTAAGTGTTATTTCATATTAAATACATTTTATACACTCAGCGAATTTTATGCTAGTAATTAGTCATTTATTTTTATTTGGTGACATCTACTGTATTACTTTCTTTCTCATGACTGTGGTAATCTTATTAGTGTATCAATTGTATTTTAATTGTATACCTTGAATGTTCACATCCATGTAATATTGGCTTACGTGAATAAATGATAATCTAATCTATTCTTGACCTACGATGGTCAGGCATTCCATGTCCGTACCATAAGGAGAGGGAAGGGCTTTGGAATAATTAAACACTGGTTTTGAGCCAATTAAAATCGAACGTTTATTTGGCTCTAACATTTGGTGGAAAGCGCTGAGGCATAAAACCACCATCTTAATTAATATACAGTAAAATGTTCAAACTAAGGCCGAGTGAAAAAAAAGTTTAAATATATATATACATGCTTGTGCAACACCCTCCAACGCCATATAAAGTCGCCCAATGTAAAGGTGAACACAGGCGTATATCAAATGAAACAATAAAACAGATCTATATAAAAAAGGGGGGCGGGGGATAGTTTCAACATTGATCAAATAACTTAAAATAAAAACTGATAATACAATAAAATAAAAAAAATCAATCAAGAAAGGTGCAGGATCATTGTAATAAATTATTATAAAGACCAGCTCCACAAAGAGTTCATCATTGGACGCACCACTTAAATATTAGGTACTAATTTGACCAATGTTCAAACGAAGGCCGAGTGAAAAAAAAATTAAATATATATATACATGCTTGTGCAACACCCTCCAACGCCATATAAAGACGGCCAATGTAAAGGTGAACACAGGCATATATCAAATGAAACAATAAAACAGATCTATATAGAAAAGGGGGGCGGGGGATAGTTTCAACATTGATCAAATAACTTAAAATAAAAACTAATAATACAATAAAATAAAAAAATTAAAAAATTCAATCAAGAAAGGGGCAGGATCATTGTAATAAATTATTATAAAGACCAGCTCCACAAAGAGTTCATCATTGGACGCACCACTTAAATATTAGGTGCTAATTTGACCAATGTTCAAACAAAAGCCGAGTGAAAAAAAAAATTTAAATATATATACATGCTTGTGCAACACCCTCCAACGCCATATAAAGACGGCCAATGTAAAGGTGAACACAGGCATGTATCAAATGAAACAATAAAACAGATCTGTTTAAAAAGGGGATGGGGGATGTTTCAACATTGATCAAATAAAAACTAATAATACAATAAAATAAAAGAAAAATAAAAAAAAATTGAATCAAGAAAGGTGCAGGATCATTGTAATAACTCATTATAAAGACCAGCTTCATAAAGAGTTCATCATTGGGCACACAACTTAAATATTAGGTACTAATTTGACCAATGTTCACGCTAAGGTCGAGTGATTTTTTTTTTAATATACAGTGATGGCTATAACATATGCAACTATGACGTATATTCCAAAACAGCTTCCAAAAAACTAAGTTTTAGTACAAGTAGTAAAAGTAGTATTACTTTTTATAATTGAATTCATTTGTTGCTATTTATAAAATGAGATAAAATCTACTTACAGATTACATTAAAATAAAAAATAAAACAAAAATTTCAATTGTACTAATATTTCAATGGCCAAAACATATGCAACAAAAACAATATATTTAATAAAAATTAATATTTTGTGGCAAATACGTTATTGTCAACCACAGCTTTGCACCGACGGGGCATTGACGCTATTAAATTGTTAATAAAATTTCCGGGAATGGCTTTCCAAGTTTGATCCAATCTTAAAAAATTCCTTACAATTCGTACAGTTTTCTCAGTCAATCCTTTTGTTTACAATTTCCCACAGGTTCTCAATCGGGTTGAGGTCTGCTGATTGCGGTGGCCATTCCATTACAGTTACATTTTTTCTGCTAACTACGATTTAACAACCCGTGAAGAGTGTTTCGAGTCATTGTCGTGTTGAAAAGTCCAAAGCAAGGGCATATCTTCTTCGGCATATGGAAGCATAACTGTTTTTAAAATGCCTCTATAAATATATTGATCAATTATGCCATGTATTCGATACAATGGACCGCAGACAAGCAGCAGCAGAAAAACATTCCCACACCATTACATTCCCGCCTCCATGCTTCACCGTTTTTTACAGTAAAGCGCTTGGAGTCGCTGATTGGCTGGTCTTCTCACATAGCACATTCCATCGCTACCAACGATGTTAAATTTTGACTCAACACTAAATAAGACAGTCTTCCATTTTTCTTCAGTCCAATTTACATGCTCCTTTGTAAATTTTAACCATTTCAATTGGTTGCGTTTAGAGATGAGTGGTTTCTTTGCGGGGCCCCGGGCGCGCAGTCGTCTGCGTACGTTTCTAGCGGCAATTGGTAGCTGGAGATCTTTAACAATCCACGTAGAAGTTACAAAAGAGTCTTTTTTCACATGCTGGACGATGAGGCTGTCTGTTCGCTGACTGGTTTTGCTGGGTCGACCTCCTTGATGATTTACTATCACTTCTTTTTATATCGAGTAATATGCGTGAAATTGAGCTTTTATGCACATGGTATTTTCTTGAAATGTCAGCTTGTGATATCCCATTATAATAGTCAGCTACAATTCGCTTCCTAAGCTCAAACCCAAAGTTATCCCGAGCCATAATTTAATAAGTGTCATTAATTAATAAGAGACACAATTTCAGTAGCTACACGTTAAAATCTTCACACAAGAAGATAACTTCCTCCCGATTTTAACTAAACGCAGAAAAATCTAATAAAGTGACATTTAAGTCACAGGTATCTTGAAAAAAATATAACAAATATAAGTGGCAAAAACATGAAAATAAGAATATTTTTAAACATTTTTCCTTTTAATGGTTCTTTAGAATACCATTTATTAATAAAATTGTAAAAATGAATTTATTTAGAAAAATAATTTAACTACTATATCTCATTTTTTATTTAAGAAGGCGTAGTTGCATATGTTTTGGCCACCACTGTATATACATGCTTGTGCAACACTCTCCAACGCCATATAAAGACGGCCAATGTAAAGGTGAACAGAGGCATATATCAAATGAAACAATAAAACAGATTTATATAAAAAAGGGGGGCGGGGGATAGTTTCAACATTGATCAAATAACTTAAAATAAAAACTAATAATACAATAAAATAAAAGAAAAATAAAAAAATACAATCTAGAAAGATGCAGGATCATTGTCATAAATTATTATAAAGAGTATTATAATATCCGAAATACAGAGATTTTACATTTGTTTGTGAAATTTAGATAGATTAGATTGATGTTTAAAATCAATTTTGACACTTAAAAAGTTTGAATAATGACAGCTTTGTCTAAAAATTTTGGAATTATATTACATTTCCTGCATCTTACCAGAAAGATGTTTCTATTTTAAAAGTGTTTAATTCGCCGACTGACTGCTCACGTTACAAGATAGGTACAATTCTAAGTGATTTACAGTCGAGAATTTTTATAATTTATGCTTATATAAATACGCACATAACACAACAGTTGTATGGATAAATAATACTCATATCGAACTAGGCGGCATCATTACAACAAAACGGGCTGATAAGATGAGGGACCCATAATTTTTTGAATTTAATGAAATATTTACAATTTGCACAGCTTACAATTTTGTAGAAGCAGGTAATAGAGGAGCTTTGCGAGTACTAAATTTTCAAAGAATTATTATTGAAAACGATTATGGAAAGCCTTAGAAGATTTTGAATAATTGGGAAAAAGATTACGTTAAACTATGTGAAACTATTTTCACAATCCCCCGAAACACATGAGAATGTCAGCAATTTGAGCGGAACGATTCTTTGAAATTTTGGACTCGTGACCAAAATTCTTTGAAATTTTGGAGATAATGAGAATCTCCGAAATACGTCGAGAAAAATTCCGTCACAATTTGCATAACTCTATTCTTACGGCATTTCCTCATTGGACGCTTACAACGTTAATCCACGTTGCTTCTTATTTGGCGGTTTATACAAAGATGCTGAAGACATATGAGCTAACTGCTTCTCTGTTACCTCGCTGGCTCGACCTGTCTCTTCTCTACTCTTTGCTGCGACTTTTATTGCGACTAGCGCACTAACACTATCGCTTGACAAACCTGGACGTTTCTTGTTCACATCATCATATGCATCATCTGTCAACGCGAAACATATCCTCTCAGCCAGTGCATTCGAGTGTGGCAAAGAACGTATTAATGATAACAAAGACTTTAATTGTGGATACTTGAAATCTCCACTGTCATGTACTCTAAGCAGTATCTCTTTCCACATGTCATCGAATGATAACATGTCGATTTCTTGTCTAATTGAACCGTTTTTATACTCTGAGAACAAGAAACGCCACTCTTTTTTCATTGCGGCTTTATCAAATCCACCGAATTTTTCCGCGACAATCCAAACTTCTTTGAATCTACAATCCCGGTCCTCGTCTTTCAAGGCCGATTCGCTATCGAAAACTACCAAAGAAGTAAAAAATTCATCATTGATATAAAACAATCTTCGTTGGATTTGATTTGCAGCCTCTACATAAAAATTTAAACAATTCTGGCGAATGCGACGAACGGTTTCGTCGTTTTCACCATCATTGTTCGACACCAGTTTTTGAATCACGCCATGGCATTCTTCTCCGAGGGATACTTCGTCCAAAGGCAATTGATTGCAACTCTCTTCGAATCGAACGTGCCCCGATTGCACATGAGGAAGGAGTGGTTTCTGTATGAAGTGACGTGCCATCCGCGACAAAAATTGAAGGCATTTCTCTTGCAACAAATGAACTCGAGTTTCAGAATGTTGAAAAAAGAGGTTTATATCATTAAATTTCGCCAAAACGTACTCCAGGAAAGCTAGATACGCGTGCATCTCGAGGTCATTGAGAAATGCATTCAATTGTTCTAGTTCTTCTAATTTTTTAGAATTACCTTCTTTGATTATCGCTTCGGAGAAGCATGTCTGTAACGACGGCATTAAGAGGCGTAATCTCTTGATGGCATCGTGATGCCCAAGCCACCGCGTTTCCGAATACTTAACGAGTTTCAGGTCTAAGCCTCGACAGGCATCGACGAACTCGGCTAAAATTTGCGACCGCTTTGCATAATTCTGGTGGTCAACAATCGACTTCATTGACTCTTTGACTATATTAGGAATTGCTTTTTCGCAGGAATGCTTTGATATTAATGCAAGAGCATGACAGACGCAAGTGATTACGATCACGCTCGGATTCTCCTTACGGAATAACGCTTTGAAAGACACTTCCTCCGTGTTCATAACTGAAGCGTGATCGCAAGCCATTGCTATAATATTCGAAAAAGGTATTGCATGTTTTACCATGTAATCCTTGAACTGCGTGAAAATACCCGATGCAGTTAATTTTGTTGCGTTTATCTCTAATAGCTTCGGCAATGCCGTAACAACATCGAGTGTCTCTGGATCGACGTATCGCACCGAGAAGGTGAGCCAGCTTTTATTGTTCTGGGTTCCCTCATCGATAAAAATCGCGAATTTAACATTCCTAAGCATCTGAATCGAACAATCCTCTTCGTAATCGCCAAGAACGTTACGTACAATTCCCGAAACTTTAGACGCGCCCGCAGTCATTTTTTGTAGAACAGCCGGATCTACCTCTTTGAAGAAATTTAAAATTGGATTCATATGCGCATAAGGAATGTTTAATTCGCTACCTAATCTGATGTAGTCCAATTCAGCGATTCGTACCGAGTCTTTAAAGCTATCGATGCTATCCTGGACTACTTCGAGGGGAATTTCATCTACTATTACAATACGGTTCGCGAAACATTGAGCTTTATGCTCATCTTTACTAGCGTGTCGGTCTAAACTCGAAATTCCCCCTCGGCAGCTTTGTATCACATCACATATAATACATTGAAACTTATGGCAGTCCTCTGGAACGCATCGAATCCACGACTTATACCTACTGTCGGTAGTCCACGCTGTGGAAAATGTATGTGAATAGGGCACTTTCTTTTTTTTTCTAATTCCGCGAGCCAATTCAGCGGCACCAGTTTGGTGTCGCCTAGATGCGATATGAGCAGTGACCTTAGATTCGCTTCGCAAAATTAGGTTAACTTCGCATGCATTACACCGGAATGCATGCGGATCCTCTCGATTCAACTTCTCCATACAATTTTTAAGGATGTGATCTTCGTCAATAGTGCGAACACTGTGAACTCCCTCGATGGTTGCCGTAGACGCCCCAACGCACTCCATCGTTGATTTCCAGACTTCGCACTTGCACGTTCACTTGCGTTTGTACTTAAGCGATGGCCACACTATGCATTTAGTTGCTGCAACTTTGATGCCCCATCACAGTTGCATCAACTTTTCGTGACCACACTATGCATTTAGTTGCAGCAACCGTGAAGGCGTGAAGCATGGGAATAGAACGCGTTCTAACTTGCAATCAGTGTTGCCACATAACATTTTCTCGCAGCGGTATAACCTTACCTCAAATAGCGGTAGATGGCGGTAGATTTAAATTAAATACAACCAAATAACGTAAAAAATAGATAACGGCGCTGAACCCTTTACAGATATATTTTTAATGGATTAGTTTAATAAAAAATACGCAGAAAGACATAAACATTTTATTTAAAAGGTAACAAGTTAGGAAACTTAAATTAATTAATAACAATATAACAACCACTAAGATAGTGAGACTTAAAACACGTTACTTACTTAATAATGAAAATAATCAACAATTTATTATATAAATAGAATATATAATCTAATCTTCTTTGTAAATGTCTTTGGTTTGAAATTATGACAGTTACCTGCGACAATACGTTTGCTATGTAACAGTCCTATAATTGTGTCAGTACCAAGTTTGTTGCGTTGCTTGGTTTTTAACAAAAGTTAGTAAATATAAACCTCATAAACACTTCAAAAAACTATACCTTCTTGCTTGCCTGTAACCATCCCTTCAGGTCTGGTTCATCTTCCCATCGGCGACTGTAGGTTTGATGATATTTTGCTTTTTTAGGAGGTGGCTGAGCCCTATCAGAACTGTCTCCTGTTTCTTCAGAACTGGCGCGACGCAAGATCCCCGAATGTTCTGCTTCTGCCATTACATACCGTTCTATAAATTCAAAAATTAGTCATGTTATTTTGTTGTTTTTATAATTTAATAGTAATAGTAATAGGCGCAACATAAAATTAAAATAAATTCACTTACCCTTAAGTAAATCAAATGGAAATTGTCGAAAAACTGTTAGCACTTTAACTCAAAGTTTTGCGATTCGTAAAATTTAAACGCAAATGACGCAAAGTTCTGTTCGATTTCCTTTTATACTCTTTCCACTAAAAGACACTTGGGTAAACTACCCATTTTTAATTAAATCATTTGGAAAAAATCCCCCATTGAAACTCAAACTTTAGCTCCAATTACAGTAATCTCAATTGCCGACATCATTACAGAACCCATGACATCACTTCTAGTACCGAAATGAGAGTTGCTTCCAAATGCCGACAGAGGGCAACGTTTAAAAAAATGCTGTTTTACTAGAGTTAACAAATAAAACAAATAAAATCCTTGATACATTTATTATTATTAAAAAAAAGTATAAACGGTAGATTTGGGTGTTAAAACGGTAGGGCGGTATTTGTGTTCCGAAAACGGTAGAAATACCGCTTTAGCGGTAGATCTGGCACCACTGCTTGCAATTGCATTTCTAGTGATATTTTTAGTAACTGTAGTAATGCCAATAGTTATTATAAAAATAAAAAAGCACCATATCAACACAAGGGCAGCCACCTAATGTCGAAATGACAAGAGTAGTTTTATTTTTGAGATTGGCATTACAAATATTTGATGTGTTTGATGCATGCAACTTTTCTTGTTTGTGGCCGGGTGTGATGCCGTATCAAACAATGCTGCAACTTTGATGCAGCAACTAAATGCATGGTGCGGCCAGCGCTTTACACTTGTAATTGCACCTGCAAGTGCTACTTGCGCGTTAGAAACACCGAAATCCACGGAGCCTCTACGCGATTTTAATTTGGCGCCAAGAATGACCGCGAAACGTGAAACCTGACCATATGAAACGGCATTAATGTCGTATAGTCGACGTTATCGAGTCTATTTTAGATCGCGAGGCGAAAGGCGAGCCGAACTCGGTTTCGGCTCAGCTCGACTGCCGTCCCCACTCTTACCACTTTTAGCCAGCGGCTTAAGGGAAAGGTGCTAGGGGCGGTTCGAATATGGGAACATTGCTACCACGTAGCATCTAACAAATAGTAATAATTCCTCATCCTCTAGTAGGGAGATGAAATGTTTAATTTCCTTCATAGGTCCAAATGGTTCAATATGGCGCTGTGGCTTAGTTGGTTAAAGCGCCTGTCTAGTAAACAGGAGATCGTGGGTTCGAATCCCACCAGGGCCTCTTTGGATTATAAATTTTAGTTTTCCTTTTGGTCTGCATATTTTTGATGTTGTTTGAATTTTATAGTTACTTGTTCGTCACATTCTTAATTGTTGGAGAATTGAAGAATGTTTGACAGATATTTCGTGAAGATCACAAAATAGAAAAAACTTGCAGTGGTCCGCACTGAACTTTCTTATTCTTATACAAATATCTCGCAAACTGATGTCGATCATGATGACAGGCGAATCGCTCGGTATGGCTTCGCGCATACGTGCGAACAGGTTGACAGCCACGGCAATTGCGACCACGCCCGGCCCTGCGTTCGTACCCGGTATTACGTATCGTGGGTTAAGAACACGCGATTTACTAATAGATTTATCGAAAGAACTTTTCAAATAAAAGTTCAAATCAATTTTTAACTTCTAAACGCAAAAATGTACACTGACCGGTAGTAACCTTGTATGCTCAACACGAGCGCAGCTAATCTACACGCCCGGACAATTGTAAATTTGTAAAAAATAAATAACAAAAATGTATAACATATTTACGAGGTTTTATTCCGTTATAAACCTGTCAGTTGGGGAAGAACAAGTTTACTATCAAGACAATCAAATTTATTCTAGCATAATTGGTGGTAATAAAAATTAAATACAATATTCAATAAAATGTAATATTTCTAACTAAGTAGAGAGAGATAGTTATTAATGCAAAAATTATATTAATATCGCTGCTCCCCTCGTTCCGTTCGCTAATATATTATCATTTTGAGAAGTCAACAATTACAGAATATAAAAACGAAATGGAATTAAATTATTTGTATGAATATTAAATAACGAAAATGAAAATTTCACCATCTAACATGACGTAGTCTGGTATTGTTTTCACTGTTGCATATATACTTGAAATGAATCCTTTAGAATCCCTTTAATATATACCTCTTCTTAAAAGATACCCAAAAGAGGTCAAACAACTGTATAACCACAAGCAGCAAATTTTAGTCAGTTTTTACTTTTTTATACATTCTGTATAAGTATAGGAATCATGAAAATTTTCGAACTCGAGATTTCAACGGATATACACGTTTTGAGGTCCCCTGAATCGTTTCTGACTATTTTCGGAATGACGTATGTGTGTCTGTGCGCGCTCTAGCGCCCAAACGATTATAGCTAGAGCTCTGAAACTTTAAACTTAACATTTGTATGTAGCAAGGAGGAAAACGTCCTATTTTGAACGTAATCTCTCAACCGGAAGTGATGGTTTACTCTTATCACCTTTTTCCATATCTCGAAAACGGTACACGTTACGGAAAAAATATTCTTACATAAATTATAGATATTTTAAACAACTTTCATTTGAAAAGTTTTTTCGAAAAACGTAGTATAACTGAGTATAAGAAAGTTTCGTGCGGACCACCGCGGATTTTTATAGTTCATCAAATTCTGACGATTTTAATTAAGAAACAACTTGTATAATAATAATAATAATAACATGCAATATTAAAAATCCGCGGTGGTCCGCACGAAACTTACTTATACTTAGTTATACTACGTTTTTCGAAAAAACTTTTCAAATGAAAGTTGTTTAATATATCAATATCTATAATTTATGTAAGAATATTTTTTTCCGTAACGTGTACCGTTTTCGAGATGTGGAAAAAGGTGATAAGAGTAAACCATCACTTCCGGTTGAGAGATTGCGTTCAAAATAGGACGTTTTCCTCCTTGCTACATACAAATGTTAAGTTTAAAGTTTCAGAGCTCTAGCTATAATCGTTTGGACGCTAGAGCGCGCACAGACACACAGACACACACACAGCGTCATTCCCAAAATAGTCAGAAACGATTCAGGGGACCTCAAAACGCGTATATCCGTTGAAATCTCGAGGTCGAAATTTTTCATGATTCCTATACTTACTTATACATAAAGTATAAGTAAGTAAAAATCAAATGTCAAATTAACATAGTGAAAAAATCTAACTTTTCTAAAATGTAAATATGTCAACATATACAAATATTTCAAAATTAAGAATTAAAAATTAAAATTGTTAATATCAAAACCGCCAAAACTTTCAAACCTGTATAAAATGTAGAAAGTCAAACTTGTAGAAAAAAAAATACTAAAAATTAATGTCGAGATTGTGAACATTTTTAAAATGTCAAAAATGCAAGAATTGAAAACGGAATAGAAAATTTAAAAAATACCACAATTATCAAAACCATGCAAAAAATTTTAAATTCCCTAAATTTAACGAAACTTGCAACAAAACGCTTTAAAATTGTAAAAACGAAGAAAATCAAAATTTAATAATTACTAAAAAATTGACAACATTATTGATAAAAATTATAAAATGCTAATTTTCAAAAATGAATAAAAAATTTAATTGTGAAAAATTAAATCATTTTCAAACAGGAAAAATGTAAAAATTGGCAAAAAATCTAAAGTGTAAAAGAAAATGTTAAATTTACTTTCTTAATTATAATATAATTGCCAAAATGTTTAAATTAAATACCTCACAGGAAATGTCCTAATAATATCAAAATTCTTAAACTACGAAAAAGTCACATAATTAAAATGCAAAAGAAGTAAAAAAACTAACAGAAAATATCAAAAACACCAAAAATCCCAAAAACATTAACAAATATTTTTAAAAGGGAAATAATCAGTTAAAATTCAATAATGTAAAAAAGGAATGATTTAATTACAAAACGATTTTCTAAAATGTTTCTATTATTTTCTTTTTCCTATGGGAAGCTGGAAAGTTTTAGCAGCATATGTTGAACATACTAATGTAAATTTTGGCTCCATACAGATTTCCTAGGTGGCTACGATTTCATGTCTCTCTCGGCAGTCTCAGGCGCTCCCCACTTTGCGCCATACATAAACAATTATTTTTAAATTTGCTGCCCAGTAAGGCACATAAAAGCCAGCTACGACACATATTAAAAAATATTTATTTTGTATAAGATGAAGTATTACATGAAATAAATATCTTATAGAATTACGAAAAAAAAACATCAATATATTACTCTTACTTATTGCAACAATACTTTAAATGCTATCTATAAAAAAGATGCAATTTTACGCATTATTATGAAGTATCTTTGAACACATTGCTATAAATCTGCAGTTATCACATACTTAGAAGTTTTGATTGGGATAATATTAGCCCTAAATAAATTAGTTTTAAAATTTCATCTTCGTTAGAGATAATTAAAATCTGATTTAATTGTTTATTATGTCAACTAAACAATTGTTACTGATAAACAATTATATCACTTTTTATACCGAAATAAGTACAATAATTTAATAATCAAAGAATAAATAGCTGCACAAACAATAAAAACCTATCGGTATTTAAACTATCGCAAATATAATACTATTCATAGAATAAATATTTAAATGAACCATAAATAAATTGTAAACATAAATGAACACTTTTTGCATAACAATAATATTGTTGCACAATTTTAAGCAGCGTTATTAGTAGTTATGTTCCAATATAATGCTTTATGTAAAATGTCACAAATACATAGATACGTTATGTAGAAAAGTTGTATATGATTTATAAAAATTCATAATATTTACAAGTCGAAGAATAAGTATACGAACAAATTATTTTATTCTAATAACTGGAAATGTCAATAAATATGTGTATGTACAAATTGTTTGAAGTAAATTTCTATTAGTTTTGAGTAATTTAAGACTACGGTTCTCTTGGGGACTTGAATTATAATTGAAATGTAATATTAAGTACTAAATATGAAACTAAACCAGTGCGTCACTAACATCGATGGCATTGAGTCGCCTTTGTGGAAGATTGTCGCTCTTTATATTCTGGTATTTCATAATTAGTTTTGCTCATTTGGTGAACCTTTTAGGAATTCTAGGAACAAGTATCATTTCTGACATGTATTAAATTAACTTGTTCTTACAGTATAACAATAAATAATTTAAAAAGCCAATGCATCAACTAGAAAACAAAATTGACAAAATGTGCATAGGCCATCATCTTTTTACTATTTAAATTCTTGACTTGCCCGCAAACCAAAATTCTTATATATAATATATATGTCAATCATAAGAAGTTTTACTGCTGAAAACGAAAGTCTTTAACTTTGACTGCAGTTAAAAATTATATACTTATATGAAATATAACCATTCTGTTCCTTAAGAAACATTTTTATATTTTATAACTCTACATTAGTTAACTTATTGGACAATTATTTCGTGAACAATCGTTTACTAACAATAATATGTACAAATAACCGTTAGTTTAATATGATTTACTACTAAATATATATGTGATGTTTCTTAAGGAACGTCCATTTACTGTCTGTATCGAGTAAATGACAATATATCAAATGGTGTTAACACAAAAACTTTATGAAATCAAACTTAAACACGGTAACTTAAAAACAAATTTAAAAAAATAGCACCAAATTTCAGGCATCATATAATCCTCTTCTTTTTACACTTCGAAGATTTCCTCATCACTATTTTGTAAATCATCACTCGTACTAGTTCCTGATTTTTCTTTACTAACTGTGTCGTAATGTGGATCTTCTTTACTGCTGCAATTGTAAAAATCCTTAGGCTTGACGGTTTCATACCCAGGCACCTGACTACTTCCCAAATGCTTCTTTATCTGTTCATAGTCGGAAGATTCTGAATCAGTTTTACTATTATCTTCATTGTGCAGTCTTTCATAAGGTGGGTCACATTTTAGACCATTGGTGCCATTAGAACTATCAACATCGATGGTCTCATAACCTGCGTTGCTGTACTGCTTCAGGAGCTTTGTTCCAGTTGAGTTATCAGTTTGGGAAGAGTCTTCGTCAAGTCGTTCATATGGAGGTTCCAAACTGACATCGAGGTACTTAACACTCTCATAATTTGGGTCATTGTGGTTGACAGACTCGTAATTTGGATCACTTTCGCTGTCAGTCGACTTCAGAGCGGCGTAGTTGTGATCGAACCCCAATTCGCTGGGCATGCTTTCGTAATTTGGCTCTTCGATGACGAAATCTTTAACTTCACTTTCGTAGTTTCTAGCTTTCCTGTCCTCCATTTTTCTTTGCTTATTTATCACTGAATACCCGTCAATCGACGAATTCTCAATGGAATAAGTTTCGGTCCTGTGTCTTAATGGTTCATAATTAGGATCAATTTCAGAACAAACTTCGCCACGCTTGAGGACTTCGTATCCCGGATCCATGCTCATTAAACTATCTGGACCGTTTATGCTAGCATACCCTGGTTCTTCGTCTTTAAGTCTATCATAATTTTGAAATTGTTTCTTCAATGTTTCGTAATCGTGCTCCCTTTTTACATAAGTAACCTCTGGTGGCTGACCAACGGGAATGTTTTCTTCATAGTCCTTTTTTTCTTGAGGTGGGCTAGCACTCGATGTAGATTTCCTGTTGCTTCGAATGCTGTTCCTATCTGCCGATCGCTGCAAATCTCCATCCTCTTTATGAGAAGTTTTGCGATTTTTATGTACCTTTGCGTACATATCATCAATGTTTCTTGCATTGGGAGATTTCTCAAGTGCATCTGGACTAGGAGCTGGTGGTGGTGGTAATGGTGAATTTGCCTGTCTTTTTTCGGGTTTTGGTGATCCTAGGACTCCCACTGAACTTGATGATGAAGCTGCGACATAAAAAAATTTATGACACCCTAATTGATAAATGTTTGATGCACAAATATACTCCAGAAAAACTGTGAAAATTAAATAAGAACTGGCCTAGCACAACCTTATTGTGCTAATTTCTTTTCCATTGGACCAGATGGTTAGTGAAAATTATTCACCACATGATACAAACAGATAACGAAAAACTAGGTCATTTTCTGAAAAGTAAGAAGATACTAAGATTTTCAGGGAAGATAGTGGCAAAGAAGAAAACGGAACTGTTAATGAAGATGATGGAAGAAATAAAAGAAATGCAAACAGAATACAGAGATGAAATTAAAATTTTAAGGATGGAGAATTGAAAGATTTTATATATATTGAAAGTGGAAATTCTCGAAGATGGATGTGAGACTGGAACAAATAGAAAATGAAGACGAAAGAATATGGTAATGTAGGGAATGAAGGACACGACCCCAGTATACTAACTCGAGCGATGTTAAAATTAAAGTTCTAAAGTATTAAGCAAGCTGATAAATTTATAAGAAACATTTTACATTTCTTAAAGTTAAATATTCCGAACCCACTTAAATCCAAAACTGTATTCAATAGGAAAAACATGTTTAACCCTTATGTGGACACCCGGGTACCTGGGTGCCCACCTCGTCATATTTTTGCTCATAACTCGGAGAAAAATTGAAATATCGGCCTGGGCCTCAAGATCCCGATTATTTGACTCTTTTGAAGATAAAAACACAATCGTAATTTTTTTTTAAATTTTTTGATATATAAATAAGCGACGTTGGAGTGCATGTGCTTGCGGACACACCGGGTACCCACTAGATGAAAAATGGCATTTCGAGTCGGGAATCAATCAATATCATTGATGAATCTCTCATTGAGGTAACAGTGGTTAATAAAGAAATAATTGCAATAATTTTCAAGGTGTATTAGAGTATATTTACATTCCTCCAGCGCAATTGATACATTTGATTGTCGATGAACTATGCTCATCGCAAACAGGTTTCTCGCAAACCGAACAAGATTTTCGTGTTTTCGGGCGTCTTTTGATCGTTTCTTTGTAAGATATATAACAAGAACCTATAATTTTCTTCCCGCCTGTACTGTCTCGAGGTTGAGCTTGCCTTTCAAGAACAGTGGAAGGATCAGCCTGAGGTGTCCCTCTGTTGAGGTGAAGAAACGGGAGAACTCGTCTCGTTATTTGTCCAACGAGGGGTTTTTTCCTCCACGGCATTTGGTTCTGGCATTTCTGGGAATGCCAGAAATCTCATCGGCCGAACGGTACAGGTCATATAACAATTTGAGTTGCCAAGAAAGTTGGGTTATGGATATTTTACAACTGTACGTGCTGTAACTTAATTTGGCTGTTGTAAAAATAGGGAAGTTTTATGAAAGTACGCTTGTGAACAAATGACCGGGTGACAATAGGAATTTGTCTGGGTGTGAGTCTCACAAAGCGAGCGTTTGGAATGTACGAGGCGCCATAAAACCATTTGGCCGCACTCGGCAGGCAAGGCCCGCTGGGCATCTCCGGAAACACGGCCGGTCAATACGTTGGCGAAAGTTTACGACCATCGCTGTGGGACGATTTTATAATTGCGGCTAAAACCGAATGACGAAAACTACTTTTAAATATCTTATCTTTATGAAGTAAATTGATTCCAAATGTGGTACAAGTTGGGTGTGCACATAAGGGTTAAAGATAGAAAAGTAGTTTCAAAATTAAATAAAATAAACAACCTAATAAGAAATTGATCAATTTTATTTAGGTTATTAAATTGCTGTATAATTATGCCACAAAATACACAAAACAATGAAAAGAGGGGAAATTATGTCAAATTATGTTACACATCGAACTATCAGTAACAAATTGCAATATAATAATTTAAAAAAGTTTAAGAAATGTTTGATCGAATCAGCTGATCATGTTACCCTAACCAGAAATATGTGGACATCAAGAAATACAAAATCCTATATAACTGTAACAGTAATAAGTGAAACAGCAAACACTTTCACGAAAGGACGTGCTTGTTTGAACTGAATGAGTTTTCATTCAGTTCATTCAGTTTTGTCTACTTTTTAATGTACTAGACATCAATTTCCTTTACTTGTTTATAAATTGTTGGTTACTTACTACGCATTTAAGAAAATAAAATATTACACTTCAAATTAATTCTGAAGTGAGATTGCAACTACGTTGCTGCAGTGTTTATTTTGTTTTGAATAAAAGACACCACATGAAACGCCAATGATACCTGAATTCTTGAAACACATTTCGAAAATGATGAGCAATGTAATTAGATTATGCAGGTTATTAAAAATCAATATGAGTGAGCAGATCTCCAGATGATGATAAGACTTTTAGATTTGCTTTACCATGCTTTAATTTTTAATTATTACTTAATTATTCCAAATGTAAACTTTGTTAAATAATTTAGATGCAGTTACGGTGGAGCCTTGATTTAATTGATTGTAGTAACGTACAAGAATCTGTTATTTCATATTTCAATCCAATCCATAATAGTACAAGCACGTCATTAATATGGATGAGTTAGTGATAACCAGCTAAAAACTTGCTTTGATGAACTACTGCCATAAATGAATAACTAATAAGATGTCGCATTAATGTACTCCAAATAATGGTATATTTTTGATCTGAACAAGAGATGACGCACTCCTGAAATACATCTCGCTTTTGGTGTGACGGTACAAAAGAGTAGTGTTAGCGTATTATGCATGCTAAATTTTCGAGACAGTTAAAGACGACGTGCATAAGAACTAAGGTAATTTTAATGCTGGCACCCTCTCGTGTCCTGGTCAAAGACTATTCCAGCGGAGGATAGTCTCGAATTGTTTTGCAGTATCTTAGTAGTTATTTATATATGCTACTACTAATATCAACATGTAAATGTTTTGAGTGCGAGTACGCTAATCAAATTGTACTGCTGATTCTCTAAATATCAGAATAATTGAAATTGTTTGTCTGAATTATCAGAAAATAAACGGAACTTTTGAGGCAAATTTACAATAAGAAATAGTTCAATTATATACCAAAACACTATTTAATGTTAATTAAAACAATCAGCTCTCCCAATAATAATCACAATTAGTATTGAAATGTATATGCATCTCATCGACAATGGTGCAGTTTGGTGACAATCTCTTGTCACCGAACTGTTAAAAGATTGTTACAAAAATTGTCCATGGTTTACGAAGCAATCTCCCATATCCTTAATGTTGGAGACGGTTTATAAAATAATGAGGACAGGGTCACCATAGTCCCATAGCTTTAATCCAAAGTTCAAGAAACCTTAAAATGTTTTGTTGTTGCAAGGATAATGAAGTAATGAATAGTAATGAAGTGATAAAATGCTTGGTACTCATCACTTTTGATTAAAATTCTTTGCTTTGGGAATACGTTGTTATGGGAATGGCAAATGATTTTTTGGTGATACCAAATACATGATCCAGGCCAGTCGGGTGACATTAGCACTTGATTTAAAACTGAACACGAAAACCTGAAGCAAATGACTCTGCTGCCTGGTGCGATTTCATTTATAGTTTTTATATAGCTATTTATATAATAAGTACATAACATAGGTTTTTATTGACAAGCCCTAAACTAGGCAGAGTTTAAACTAGGCGAGTGAATAAAACCTAATCATGTACGAATTGTATATATAGCTTTATCTCCGACTGTGAAACTTTAAAATTTCTTTTCATTAAATATTCAATTCAATTTGCAATTGAAAATTGTCATATTTTCGTAGTGCGCCTGTGTGTCACTATGGCAGGCGGAAGTTTTACTTTATTTTTATTGACTAGTTTCGTAGTGTGCCTATGTGTCACTATGGCAGTCGGCAGTTTTACTTTATTTTTATTGACTAGTCAATAATTATTTGGATTATTGACTCTAAATAGTGAAATAATCGAGTCGTTATCATGCAGTCGGAGATAAAATTATTGTTTCATCATTTCTAATTCACTAGAAAATTTATTGCGTTTGTTCTACTGCTAATAATTCTGGTAAACTAACCTTGTCTAGAATGGGAATGTGCAACATGTTTAAGACTGTCAACGCTTGGTGGCTGTGGTGCAGGCTCAAAAATACGGTCAGCAACTTCATTTACTTCGTCATTAGCAGTATTAACACTACTAGAAGGAATTAAATTAACTTCGACCGTCTCGGTGAGAAGTACTGGTTGTATTTGAGCATATGTTTCGCTATTACTCATATACAACTGATTGTTCGGATCTTGTATTGTTGTGTACATTTCATCTGCAAACAAAAATTATCTTAATTTTCAGGATTTTCAGAAATGGCACCTTGCATTAAAAGGCCTATGGGATTGTTCAAATTCTTTTGCAATCAATCTTATTATAATTTACAATTTCAGTCTCATTGTTTAAGTAAAATATTTATGTTATAATGAAAGAAACATATGTGCAGCTTTTTAATCCAGTCAAAGATCTTTTTATTATTTCCGTGTTACATTTACCTTCAGTGGAAACATCTCAACATTGAACCATTTTAACTCAACAACGAAACTTTGTAGAGCACTTGAATTCAATATGTTTGACTAGTGATTACTAGTTCACCTTTTTTTATTTTTTATTTGCTTATTTTCAATTTATCTTATTTTAAAACTTCTGTGCTACATAAACATAAGAAGATTAAATAATTTGCGGTACTTATGTATTTATATAAAACATGACTAATATGCAATAGTGAGGCATACTTGGATTTTTTAGAGTTTCCTAGAATTACCAAAACTCGGGTTGATATCTTATAAATTCTTAATTTCCGAATCATATCTTTCCTAGTATATTACCAGAAAAGAACAACTGAGTAAATGTAATTTACTTCTAGTAAATTTGTACACAGCATCAATAAAGATCAATTAAAAGCAACATTTGAAAAATCCCATATCATGGAATCATCCTATCAAAGATGATAAACTCAAGTTACCTGAATCGTCCGAAACAGTCGAATAATGTGGATCCATATCCCGTTGCAATTTATTGATCTCTTTAGTTTGTGCACGTATGTTCGCTAAAGGTTCTCGCACACTAATGCTGGTGTATCCCTCTGGAAAACAATACAAATACAAAACATTCCATTCGGAAAAGTTCCTCTACTCACTCGAAGAATCTTGAGAATCGCCACTAAAGTTTGGTTGATTTATAGGCGGGGTCATGTACGGCAAATCCTGATTCGCTGCGATACCCCCTGCGACAGCCGAAGCTGCCGGTATATCGACACTAACACTGTTTGTGGATGTTCTTCGAGATCTCGGTGGAGCAACTGGTTCATTTAAACTTTGAGATGTTGATGGTCTATCCGAGAAAATCAATTAACATACGAAGCGTAAAAGCTTGTGCAGCTCACCGAAGAAGAACGGCTTCATCTGAACTATTTTCCTCTACTTCGTTATTAACAGTGGGCTGCACTCTGGCATAGGGATGTTCGAGTTTGTGAACTTTATCATAGTTTACCCTGGCATATGGCGAGAATGCGTCATCTGCTTGACTTATTGAGCTGTGTTGTGAAATACTGGGTCGAGAATCTACACCATTTTGTAAAGTTTGCCTCTTAACTAAAATGTAGTGAATATTGTCAAACCGATTTCTAGCTGATAATTCAAACTGAATACCTAAATTTTGATACTGTTCAACTGTTGCGTATAATTCTGATGAGTTATCACCTGTTTGTTCGTTCCATATTACGTTACCTCCTTCGATTCTGACTTGCTCAGAAGGAATATCGGGAAGACTTCTCCTCGGATTATTTACAGTAGCAGCTCTACAAAATTTGTCTCCAATTACTATTGAAAATATTCTATTAAAATTATAAATTAAAATTCAGCATGTGTCAAAAAAGAAAAAATGTTTAATGATGCCACACTATACTGTAACAACCTTTTGCTAGCGTCAGTATCATCAATCACGGTGCTAGTAACACTATCAGGTGTATACTGTAAGGTAGCGGAAGGTAAGTGATTAACATTCTCATCGGGATTTTTTTGGGTAACCATGCCATCAAGCCCTAGCCAGTCATTTCTACAAAAATTACACTCGACAAAACACAAACAGCACTACAATACAAACTTACTTTTGACGTTCTCTTCGCCAACACGAGCACAAAACTACAGCTACAACCATTGTAATGGCACTACAAAATGAAAGTGCTACTATCCACATTTTACTTTAAATCTATCACATCCTGTTAAACATACAAATATGTTCAGGTCACGTTCGAAACGCGTTTCTTTCTTCCCTTCATTTCCGATAACCAAATATAAATAAACTCACTCAATTAATGTGATTAAATAATATCTGACACATTAAAGAACAGGGCAGTTTATAACTGTCAGAATTTCTAACCAGATATAAATATCTACCATCAGATCTGCTTTATCACATTGACATAGATAAATGGCATTTGCTTTAATCTTCAACTGAATCACAATAATTGAAATTAAAACATGTCAATAATATGCACATCTTAAATGTCAAGTGTCAATTGTCAACATAAAAAAGTAAATAAACCTAAAATTCCTAGAATATTTCTCTACAAGTTCCGTTACCATAGGAGTGCGTTCTGAAATTGAAGAGCAAGTGTCGAAAGTCTTATGCAGGCATAAAGGCAATGATTTGCGTGGAAATCAAATTTCAGCTCTCTACGACGTCAAAAAAGGATCGGCGATTCTAAACACCCGTGCCGAAATTTGATTTACCGAAATTTTATTCGAAGTCCTTCAATTCGGATATTATGCGTTTAACGAACAGATGTAAAAAAGGCGTGGTCTCCGCGTCTATAGCCAGTTTCACACGCTACTTACAAATTAAAAAACACCGGAACGCAATCACTATTGCCAAATTTCGTAGTTGCGTGTTTTGGGATTGAAAAATTCCGCCAATAGACAATTTCTATTCAAACTTCGCGCACTTATGTGGGGAGGCGCATAATTGTATCTAACGGGTAAACGGGTTATAGGGCACCCACCCCGTTGTCGATTTACGAGGGTTTTCCCATTCAGGCTGACATTTACAATTTGTTTCGTCTAAGATTTACAAAAATATTAAAAAGATTTTTAATAATCATTTTATTAAAAGGAGTTATATATACAGTGTGTTTCACTTAAGAGTGTAACACCCTCATATCTTTTTTATTTTTAGTCCGATTTTAGTAATTTTTTTTCCCAAACGTAGAATACTTATTGCTCTATTTAATCCCAAAAAAACAATTGTCTTCTTTAAATGCAAAACAATCTGCGATGGCAAAATAAATGGAAAAAATCAAGAAATCAGTTTAGGGATTTTTTTATCGAAAAATTTTACTAGTAATAATTGTTCAGAATTGCCCAAAAACACTAAATCCAAAATTTCATGAAAATTAAAAATGTTAAAATTTCCTTCAAAAGCAATTCCCAATCGGTTAATATTATTTGCAGAGGTGGCTGCGCCTAAACAACAACAACTTTAAACAACTTTGACAGTTCAGGTTTTATTTCAAACAAAATTTTCACAGCATACTTACTTCCGTTGAATGTTCCCACACAATGTGTGGGTATTTTGACAGTTATCACACATGTGGGGGTCGGCTGCTTGTTGTTGACTCCGATTGTTTTATCTCCAAATTTTGTCCACCTTTTAATTTGGCTATACCGTCCTGATGACGACTAATAAGTCAGAAACACGTGTCGGCGGTTGCGTGTTTCCATGCGGGTGTATGCCCAAGAATCTTCCCTTCATATATTTTTGTTCCCGCAGAAAAAACCTTTTTTCATATATATATATATGTTGTTGGAGGTTTTTTTGTAATACTTTTGCCAAATTTGTATTTATAATTTTTATTGTTGAAAAATATATATGTATATATTTTTTTTTTGGGTTGTAGATGGCTTTGTTTTTAAAAAATCAAGAATGATAATGCACAATTTTATTTGGTCATTATCATTGTGTTTATACGTTTCGACAAATTATAATGTCTTCATCAGTATTTTGTATATGTATTGCTCGAGGTGTGACAATGAACTGATTACGGAGTTCTCGCGGCTCAAATCTGTGCTTCTTGGTTGTCGGGTTGGGTTGGGTTGGGTCGGAATGATAACCGCAACTGATTTATTGATTTTGATGGATGTGTATTGGCCACAGACGTTTTGACAGTTGAGTCTTGGTGGTTGATGTGACGTTACGTTGAAGGTAAATATTGCAAAAATTCATTTGTATACCCATAAAAAAGTTGATATTTCTATAACTAAAGTCAAATAGTCTCCTCCCTTGAGGGATATCGGTACAATATACGATATTGCTGCAATGAAACTTTTAGTAGAACATAACCTCAACTCCAACATCCGACTTTCTCCCAACTTCCTTGAACTACCCTTGACCAACAATTGTGGAAAAACCAAATAAAGTGCTTTTTGAAGGTTATATGCCGCGACGTTACAAACATAGGCTGAGAACCAGTTTTTGTCGAAATTATGCTCCCCAAAATATGGAACGAGCCCTGGAAGCAGTTGTTGACGACAGATTGTCGTTGGGACAGGCAGCGCAGACGTGCGGGGTGCCCAAAGCCACACTTTATAGCAGGTATTGGGGTAAATATGGGCTGAACTTGGCAAAACCTCCTGTTCTTGGCAAAAACGAAGAGGAACTAATTGCCCACGCATTCTGCCACAAACTATGATTATCCATTCGAGAAGGATGACATAAAAGAATTTGTTAAATTGTACCTTGACAGGAAGAGCGTTGACGTGCAATGTTTCAAGGAAAATCGGCTTGGACGTGAATGGCTTGAAAGATTCGTCATCAATTATGATGAGACGAATCTGACGGACGACCCAGGAAAGCGACGCGTCTTTGTCAGAAAAGGGACTATGCACGCGAGAAGAATTATGGACAGTTCTAATTCGTCGACATCAATAATGTTTGCGGTCTCTACTGCTGGGAAACTTCTTCCCATGTACACAGTCTGCAAGGCCAAGAAGTTGTACCCAGAGTGGTGCCAAAGTGGATAAGTGCACTTTACAATAGATCTCCCAGTGGTTGATTCGACGCTGAGATATTTGAAAATTGGTTTGAACAAATCGCACTTCCTACTGTCGAAAAAGAGCCGGTAAAAATACTAATTGGTAACAATCTAGAAAGCCATCTTTCTCTCTCGATTATCAGGAACTGCGAGAAAAACAACATCGCGTTTGTGTTCTTACCGGCTCAACACACTCATATGACCCAGCCACTCGATGTCTCTGTGTTTCGTTCACTTTCGGCTTGCCGTAAAATTATAACCCATTATAAGATGCGCCACAGAGGCGTTATTTCCAAAATGACTTTTCCAGGACTTGTCATAAAATTGCCCGAGAATATGAATCCAACAGTATCAGATCTGATCATTGAACCGAAATAAAGTCCTAAATCAACTTACTGCTAAAGAAAGAGCCGATAATGTTTCTAAGACGTCATGAAGCGGCAGACTGAAACTCTAGAGACACCCCTAAGAAAAAAAGGAAAAAAAGAGATGTTCCAGCAATCGTCAGATTTTGACGCACAAGCTTCAGGGCCGTCCAGTTCTTCCCGATAATCAATTATCTAATAATCTAATAATCAATTGCCGTCTCTCAGATTCCGATATTGAGTCCAATCCCGTTTCGAATATCAGAGAGCCAGTAAATTCTCTTTGTGATATTAATGATACTGATTTTGTTATTTGCGAATTTATTTATAATGCAAAAACGAAAAAAGGAACAAAAAAGCTTTCGTATCAAAAGTTGTTGAGGTCAATGATGCCACAATGGTTGTTGTTGAGTGCTTGAGAAACTTTAACTGATGTAAAAATAAATTTATATTCCCCACAGTCAAAGAGCACAATATTGTAAACTTGGAGTAAATTACCTTTCGTCTGAGAAATCCAAAGAATAATCGTGGAGTTGTTTGCTCGATGATGACATTATTTAGGTTTTAAGATAAAGAGTTCTTTGTTATTTTTTAAATGTTTTATACAAAGTTTAATTATTGTTCCGACTATTTAAAGTCTTAAGTTAAGTTTTTAAATAAAGTTTGTCAAATAAAAACCTTTAGTTTTCTATATTGCTACATTTTTATCCCATATGAACACATGGATAAATTCGTGAATATTGTAAATACTGTTAGTTTTAATTTTAATGGTCGAAGTATCGAAGTGGTTATTGGATAATTGTTGTAAAAAAACAGAAGCACTTTGAGGGTCAAATTAAAAAAAAATTGCATATATCCAAACACTTAACTGAAAAATAGAATTAAAACATATAAATGGGTTGACGATATTGTTTTAAGAAAGAAAATCTAAACAAAATGTAATTTTGTAATCATACTCGTTGTCTATGCAATGAGCCCGTTAAGACGCGATCGGGTGCCGCAAGCGATAAAGGTAGAATGAATAATAATAATAATAATAAATGTTTTTATTGGGCATAGCAAGAAATGAAAATTAAAAAAAAACAAAATATATATATAATAAACAATAACATTCACAATATAGAATAATGAAAAAAAAGAAAGCACAATCTCAGGACGAAATACAGACATGGAAGATCCAACTCTGATCTAGTCTAACCCTGCATATAACGTTTGCATGTAAGAACTGAAAGCCTAAAAACTAAAACTAAAATTTAAACTAAAAATAAAATTTAAACTAAAACTAAAAGAAATATATAGCCAAATTTTATTAATTTAATAAATTAAGACCTAAATGACCCAAAAATTAAATCAAAATGTTTTGACACTTACTAACATAATTTTTGATTTTCGAGCAGCAGCGAACGAAGTCTTGACTTGAATATATTATTATTGCAATGCTTTAGATGAAGTGGTGCATTATTATATTGATTGTAAATACAATAACAATAACGCAGTTTTATGAAGTGGTGGAGAGATTAATCCTCGGAAGCGTGTGGTTACATTCTGTACATCGGTTCTAAATCGGATTCTGTTATACAAACTTGGCAGAGTAATTATTTTATGATACAAACATAATGCTTGCGGCTCCCTCCTATTTTCTATATTTAGCCAACCAGCTTCGTATATTTTGTGGGAAATATGTTCAAATTTTCGAACTCCTTAGATGTATCTAAGACACGCATCTTTTGAATCCTATTGCCAGTAAATCGGTCCAAGCATGAATGATCAATGTGCCCCAATGCGACAGGAATGTATCACCTCCGCATTTCGTGACACCGGTATATAGCTAGCTATATCGATAACCTTTACACCGGAAACCCAGTTGCATCTAGCAACAACACAACAGCCGCAACAACGGCAACAGCAACAACAGCAACACAGCATCAACAGCAACACCACTACATTCGGTTTTTTGCACAACTACACTGGCAATCGCTCGCGCAACTGTAACGTACTCAAAGCTGTTGTCATTAATACATCTCAATAATACTAGTCATTGCTCACACCAATGACCATAATACCAATGTCACATTAACAACTACTGCGACAAACATTCGCCGTACGCCCGCACGCCACTGTGAGAGCACTACTAATACTGTTAGCGGTCCGACAATGAATATATTCTTTCCGCAAACAACCCCACCGCTAGGGCTAATGTAGTATGGGGGAAAGCTATAAACCTCTAAAATGTTTGTCTTAAATAAAATACAACCGCAACAATATGTATATTTCGCAGTGGCGGCTTGTCAGAGGAGGCAACGGAGGCAATGCCTCCCTTAATCATTTTGTATAATGAAATTTTTTTGTAATTTATTTTTTTCTATACATTAGTGTTGTTTTTTGTATTAAAAAGACGTATTTTAGTAAATAGTTGTAGTTGTAGAAATTACAACATCCCAAGATCTTATAGCGCGAAAATATTGTGAAATTTTGCCGGCCGGAGGCAAACTAAATTCAGCCTCACAAACTGCTGCATTTGACGCGCTGAACCGATACTAAACCAAGCGCAGTCCGTATTAACTAGAGACTTTTCTCGATAAAAACACATCGGCTGGAGGCATGTCGCCAGACACTGCGACTCTCCCACAGTTTCTCGTGCAGTTGTGTGACGCATTAATGTTTTTTATATAGTTTTTAATACAATTTATACAGTTTAAATTTTTATTAGCATTTTTGTTTATTTTCTGTTAATAGTTTACTTTACTTTTTGTTAGTTAGTTATTTTAGTTTGTTAATTACTGTTTTTTTAAATGTTATTTTGTTTCATGAACAACATAGTTTTATTTTATTGTGAAATAGAAAATTTTGCAAGGGGCAGGTTGCTCCCGGTGAGTGAATTATCGTTAATCTAGTTTCTATTATTTACATATCGGCATGTTTTAGTTGCTGTACCTACTCACAATTTGATGTCCCTTAATCTTGTGTAAAGGTGACAATATACCTACATATGAATAGGATTGCATAATATCCGCCTCGTAATTTTATGGGAATATTTTCGGTAAGCACTAAAGTACCTAGTTTATCTTTTATCTTAAACATTTTCGATATTTCGATCAATACAAATAAAAATCATTTAATATTTACATGCAGGACGTTGTGCATTACACACATTTGAGTTTGCCTCCTCAAGTAGCAAACCCACGAGCCGCCACTGATATTTCGGCAATTTACAATAGTTCTAAGGGTCGGGTCCCTCTATTTATCGATATGGTTGAAATTCCATAGATGATCTGGTTGATAAACTAAACATGTATGACATTGAAAAATTGTGGAAGTAAATATACGAGGGTGCAGCCGTAAATACGTAAATGTACAAGTATATTATTCGCAACATTTTTTCAAATAAAATAAACCATTTCTGATTTTAGTGTGATTATCGCATTTATCAGAAATAAATGTCATGTTGGGAAACCTTATTGACTTGTATATATGTTAAGCTGTCAAATTTACAAGTTTAAAAACTTTTGTTCAACTTTATTGAAATTGGAATAACAGGGAAAATAGAAATAGAAAATAGAAATGACATCGTTTTTAAGTTTTAGTAGCATATTTTATCTCATCTCCAACCCTGCATAATGGACGCCGATCGGGAAAACAATAATACAATAAGTCGTGATGCATCTGCAAGGAGAAAAGTTCAGTACAGAGAACTATTAGATAAAGTTGAAGAAATCCGTACGTATAATGATCTTGGTGTATGTAATAAGTAATTGTTTAAACGTTGAATATTGTTGTGAAAATCAAATTTTTCATGACTCACATTAACTTTCATTTCTTACTTTACTTGCTATATAACTCCATCGTAATAATGAAGATATTGACTGTAATCTTTTAAAGAGGAAACGGAAGATTTGGGCATTCATACCATCAATGAAATTGGTGATATATTTAGAGCTGTTCGTATACTAGACAATGAGTGTGATATAAAAGACAGAGTTGAACATGCCGATGAAACGTTATTAGATTCCATGGTTTTATCTTCAACAAGCGACATCCTGTTGAAATGTGTAAAAGCAGTAGACGCTCATAAAATTTCCTACGACCCAGTAGATTTTGCACAAAAAATTGTAAGTTCTTTTCAGTTCAAAATATCGGGTAACGCAACATTTCTATAGGTCAATGCTATAAAACCGGATGAAAGCGAAGACACAGACTCCTTGGATTTCAGCAAGTTATTCGAAGATACACGCGCTATTATACCTGAAAGACCTAATTGTAGTTTTTTGTATGGCGCTTACGACACAGACAAAGTGTTGCCGCCAAAGGAGAAGAAAAAACGTGTGAAGGAGGTCCAAGAGAATGCTAATAAGGAGAAGCTGATTAACGTGTCAAACGTCGAAACAGACGAAGCAGGAATTGAGGACACCCTTCACTTTTTGTTAAAGGTGTTGCGAGAAGAGTGTGAGAAAAATCAAAACCAACCCATTGATTATTTTAAATACTTAGTCGATAAGGAAAGCTTCTCAGCAACGATAGAAAATATGTTTTATTTTTCGTTCTTGCTTAGAGATGGGAAGGCGAAGTTATTTATCGGTGAGTATTGCAATGATAAATGATTAAAATTAATTTGGCATTTTATAGATGAGAATGCCAAGAAACCTGTGGTAGCACCAGTAAAAAAAAAGGAATTGAAGGCGTTCAGGGAGCATAAAGGTGTTAACACACAAATGATAACATCTATTACTATGGATATGTGGGAGGTTTGTGTGTTTGTGCAGTTTAATTTTTTGTAGTCTTATTTATTTTTCTGCAGGAAATTGACGTATCAGAAGGCTATGTACAAATGCACAAGAGGATTTTAAAAAAGGCATGATTTTTAATTGTAATATGTAATTATATTGAAGTGTATAAGTATAAGAATAAAGTGATTAATGAAAAAAAAATTTTAGTAAATTTGCTTTGTATATTAAAAGAAATATATAAAACAAGATTTTTATAGAAATAAAAGAATTTTTACATTTTTTTTTGATTTCATAATTTACATTTTAGATGAACTTATTTATTTGAATGTTACATGTGTGTGTAGAAATATTGCCGATACAACATATGCAAAAAAAAGACATAATTGCTCTTAGAAATTGTATATTTTTGACTACAAACAACTGTTGTGTAAAAATAAAATAAATAAAAATCCTCGAAGGGTATTTAAGAATCGTCGAAAGTCATACGTCCAACACCATGATTTTTCATGTATCGCCTGTACTGTTTATACTTTGAGCTCTCGGCCAACTGCTTTTTTAAACATTCTTCCTCTTCTTTTTTCCAAACAACAAACTTATCCCAAAGCCACAATTCAAGCACCAAGTATTGTTGTTTCTTTTCATCTTCCAAGCTATCAAACTGATGTTTTCCCATCTTCATATTCTTGCGAATAACATACAGCTTTTCTTCTTCGTTCAGGGGCTGCTTCATAATTGAGTGCCTCCAGATCCACGAAATGTACCAATAGATGTACATAACTATCAAATAAGGTGAAAGTATGAGCTGCAACCAGAGTATATCGAAAATGCTAGGTTTCGCATATGCCCCTTTTATGTCCATCTTATCTTCTATTACCTTTTGGATAATTTTATCTGTTTCTTCTTTTAGTTCACTTTTGCTTTTCTTACTTCGTTTCTCTGACGGTAATAAACCTTCTTCTTTGGCTAAGTCAAGTGCCCTATTTCGATACTTTGGCACGGTCATGAAATATTTAATTGCAGTATCATAACGTTGCCAAGCACTATAATATTGTATCATAGATATTATCGATATTGTGACAAATAATACTATCCGGACATCAATTTTTGGCGCCACTCGTCTCCTATAATATCGATAGTAATGTGCATAATATGCGTCAGGATTATCCAACATGTAATCATAATCTGTTCTTGATTCCTCATCTTTGAGTATTTCGTATGCATTTGCAATTATCTTGAATTGCTCTTCGGCGATTAGCTTTGCTTCCCTATCTCTTTGGAGATCGGGGTGAAATTGTTTGGCCAATCTACGGTAACTCTTCCCTATTTCGTTTTTACTTTCCTCTCTACTAACTCCAAGCACATCATAACAGTTTTCTTTTCCACAGTATAAACCTTCTAGTAACTGACCTCGCAACGAACATATTACAGATGAAAAATAAATTATACCTAATATATTTTTGTGGAACATTTTTGGCACGATTATTTCATTTAAAATTCAGTCAGAAGCCACGTTTAAAAAACATATTCACATATCAGCTGTCACCATTATTCATTACATACATGCCGTCTCTTAAGTGTATACACAATAATTTCCTTAGGAAAGAAAATACATTCCATTAAAAAATCATGTTTAAAGTTTGTAATGTATCAACTTAATTCTTTTAAAAACAGCAAAATGTTTTTGTTACTTTTCAGTTACTGTAAAATTGAATATATCTTTCAGCACTGTTATTTATTTGATGTTGGCACTTGCTTATGTCACTATGGTTCAAATACTATTAGGTTAGGATGTTTGAAATATACCTACGTAAATACTATATTTTGAAATTGAAATTGTATTAGTGGACATGATGTAAGCCCCACTTCAGCAAGATGCTCCAATCGTTTCTCTAGGAAACTGTATTATGTGGTTCGATCGAGGGTTCGTTATCACCGCATTATCACTGATAATTCAATTATTTCATTGTCACACCACCAGTGTTGCCGTTTTAATACACATGCATAATTTAGAAATTCTACTTAAATTTTAGATGTATATGAATTCAAAACATTTCAATAAAACCAGAGTCCCTAATTTTAGTAGGACAGTGTTATTATTCCAACCAAGTGCATCTAGCTTTACATGTCATACAATCACATGAATTTGTAATTTAAGGTATAAAATGTTAAAATTTTAGTTTACTATTACCATGTTTTATTAAATTATCATTACGAAAGAAAAATCTTCGGATCAAGATCTAACTCTAACAATTTTCATTTTAAGCAGTGGCGACTCGTGACAAAACCAGAAAGGAAGGCACATGCACTTTTCCGCAACACCCATGATATAGAGTTTTTTAAACGTGATTTCCCAGCTTAGGTCTAATTAACAATTAGAGCATCTCCGTTTAAAAATAAATCTAATTCAAAAGATCCACAGCTCTTTATACAATCGATTACCTTTCCAAAAATATATTATTTTCGATTGACTTGTGCATTATGCTTCGAAAAAATTCGCTTGTTCGATTTCACCGGCAATTTCATCAGAATATTTCTGATATTTAAACCAAAACTTACTTGGCCAAAAATTTCATGGGATATTGTGACATTTATGCTATCTGGCAATACTGACCGCAAGGTGTACTGGTTACTTTTTGGATTTTTTTTAGATTGACACATGACAATTTTGAATTTTGCAATTTCGCCATTTTTGTTATAAATATGATAATTTAAATATACTCAGTGACATATAAACTGCACCACCTAGATGGAGTGGGAATTTTTGGACCAAATTTGGCAGAAACATTGGACTAGGCTAAGGTAACAAACGATTAAAATTTGATAAAGAAAACACTTCATCTTTTTGATTTTTCTTTAATAATGTGTTGGTCCGCCCTTATTTCTGACACTCATTGACCTGCCTTGGCATTGATTCCAGCAGGTGATCAATGTCTTCTTGGGGTATGGCATCCCAAGCAGCCTGTACTTCATGCCGTAGAGCTTCTATTGTCAACGGTGGGTTCGGTAGATTCCTCAATCTTCTACCCATCATGTCCCACACGTGCTCAATGGGCGACAAATAGGGAGATCTTGGTGGCCAAGGCAAAAGATTAACATTGGCCTCTTCAAAGAAGTCAAGAGAAACCCTTGCTACGTGAGGTCGTGCATTATATTGCTGGAAAAGTGGGTCTTCCAGCCCTCGAAGATATGGAAGAACATGTGGTTCTACCACTTCGTCAATGTAGCGTCGGGCGGTCATACTGCCCCGAATGAAGAGCAAGGGTGACCTACTGCCGTAAGCAATAGCACCCCACACCATCAACCCCACAGTTCGGTGAACATGCCTCGCAATCGAAAAATCAGGATTGCGCCTTTCTGCACGTCTTCGTCTAACAGTCATCCGACCATCATGCATTCCTAAACAAAATCGCGATTTGTCACTAAAGACAACTCGATGCCACTCCAAGTTCCATTGAAGTCTTTCCGTGCACCATGCCAAACGTTCCTGGCGATGTTGAGCAGTGAGGGGTAGCACAAGATGTGGGCGGTAAGACAGCAAGCCAAAGGTTCTTATTCGACGATAAACTGTTTGCAAGCCTGTAGAGAATCGGTCTCTCCAGAGGCCATTAGTCTTAAGCGACGATTTTGACGTTCATTGGTTCGTCTTTGAGCCCCAGTGGCTCTTCTCCGACGTTCAACCCCATGTTCAGACCACGCTTGATAAACACGCATTATTGTTGAGTGGTGCCGTCCCAAACGGTTGCCGATTTCTCTAAACGAAAAACCTGCTTCTCGTAAACCAACAATCCGCCCTCGGTCAAAGTCACTCAACTGCTGGTAAACTTGAGGTCTCCTTCCTCTAGGCATCGTTAAACACTTGAAACACTTTAAACTAAAGAACGGGATCCGAAAAAGTGGAACAAATTTAAAAAATCCAATGACTACTTGATGATTGGGTTTCAAATTTTAATCAACTATTTCCCTGGACTAGTCCACTATTCCTGCCAAATTTGGTCCAAAAATTCCCACCCCTTCTAGGTGGTGCAGTTTATATGTCACTGAGTATAATTCAGCCTAACCGACTCCAATGCAACTCTTGCAATATTTTGGATACTGAAATTTTTACATTTGATATTTAATTGTGATCTAACGTGACATTTGTTAGGTTTAGAATTTTTTAATTTTATTATAAACAAAAACATGAAAATTACTAGAAAACAAAAGAATCGTTATAATTAAATTATTAATATTAATATTAATAAAATTTGTAAGGTAATTATGAATTGCAAAGAATCATTGAAAATAAAAAAATATATATTTAATCACAATATTTAATTCACAAATTTGTATAAGTATAAGAAAGTTCAGTGCGGGACAATGCAGATTTTTTGGATTTGTTTTCGTTGTTCACTAATGTTGATATTGTATTCAACGTTTTACTTGAAGTTATTTTATTTCTGAAAGGAAGTGAATGGGCAACATTTTAAACATTTATTATACCTTTTTGTTGTTCATCGAAATTTCAAGAATGTGTTTCATTGTTTAGATTGTTGTATTATATATTTTTTTATTATTTGGAAATGGGTCCACGAGCGCCATATGGCCAGGCTTAAGCTTATTGATTATAACGTGTGAGCAACGGAATTGTGATTCAGGGGGGGGCTTTGGAAGTTTTCGCGTATGTCTTATTAATTTTGAGTAATAGAACTACTCGCCGTTACTAAGAGGTGTACCAACCCTTTTCCCGGTAACTTAAATTTAGATTAAATCAAACTGCAGGCAAAGCTGTAACAACTGAGGTTATGTTGGCAATAAAATTTTAAATAATACAATTTAATCATGACAACCAATAGTAATTATCAAATAAGATGAGTTACATGGCCACCACAGACATCTCTACACAATGTAACTCTTCTTTTAACGGAATCAACAACAGTAACAGTAACAGTAGAAGTATCCAAGTTAGTGTTATTAATTTCTTCAATTGCGTTAGTAATTCGTTCGTGTAGATCGCCTAGATCAGCAACAGGAGTTTTGAAAATAGTGTTTTTCAAATTTGACATAAGAAAATGTCACACGGGGTGATATTACATGACCTTGGAGGCTAAGGTCTCTGTATTTAAACTAATGATGCGATATCCAAAGAATTGCATCAGAAAACTAATGTTTTCAAAAGTCGTGTGTGCACGGGCGCAATCTTGCTGGAAATAACCTTGCTGTAGTTCGTCGTCGTGCAACATGTTCACAAATGGTGTTAAAATTTCATTAAAAACTGTTTTACAATACTTCAAAAAGTGACAGTTTAAATGAACTATTTTATTGGATTAAAATTACACATTCATGGTATGTCTGTCTCCCTCTTCCAGGGCCAACTCTAGAACATCATTCCGTTGTTCTCACGTTATGTACATATATATGGTGACTACCATCAAGAAATGAATGCTGACATTTTTGAAACATGGTTCGCCAAAATACAAAAAAACATTGCCTGATAATGCAATGTGGTGATCTCGTTTTGAACGAGGAAGGCAATTTTTTTCATCATAAAAATCATTTCATCATAAAGACGTTAGTGACAGTCGTTCCTTTCACTTATACAATAGACGTAATGTAATTATTTCAAATCAAGTAATTTCACTTCAGTTCATTTAATTTGTGAAACGACTCCACATTGCGATAATTTAATTGAAGTTTTGCATTCTGAATTTGAATATTCGCGCCATTTTTCACATGCAATTCCTGCTACACAGCAGTTTATATTTGGCTATGTAACTCTTGTTTCTTCCTGCTAAAAAATGAACTATAGCGCTTCTTCTTGAATTAAGTTTTCCTCATCTGGCAACACTGGTTACAAATGCTCTTTACATCACATCACATTATCACGTTGGTAATAAGCGTACATTTAACATGTATTATTTGGAAGAATTTTTAGCATGCTTGTATAAATACATCACTGGAAACGAAACCATTGATAACAATATAATAAGAAAACACACGAAAAAATTGGAAAAACTGGGTGAAATAAGCTTCCCCTTGGACGTGTCTGTTTGGTGTGGTGCAAGCACACATGGAACATCAAAACATGTTAGACAGGAGAATAAATCCTTTGATCATTTATCAATTCAAGCATTACCGACCACATTAGTAAACAGAAGCAAATTGTGGCCTCTGCATGTTTCGAAATGTGCAATTATTGGAAATAATATTCACCTTCATTTGGAGCGATCAGACACGTTTAGTAAAGTCTTGAAACAAATAATGTATCAGAAAGACCAATACGGTTCTTGTGATTTAAATGTGGTGCCAAATATTTTAATAAAAACAGAAGGAGCCTCCGCAAATCTTAGCGAATTAAGAATGTCATTATTGGAAAGCGTAATCAAAAATTTGTTACGCTTTTGTGGCACTGAAGTTGCCAACAACGAAAGAGACACATGTACAACGATATTATTGACGTGCAAATCAACTGTGGAACATCCAAATTTAATTTTATGTGGAGCTGTTTTAAACGTTGAAGGTACAAAAGATCAAAATACGAAAGCCGAAGATTTTTATAAGCAAGTACTTTTACGTAATATATCATATTAGGTGCGTTTACAAGAATGCCCTTTCCGTATAGATTAGCACGTGGGGTTTCTATACTTGTGGGAAACTCGTTCATGTAAATGCAATGGCAAGCGGTATTACTTATAAAATATTTGGTCAGGTTGGCTATAACCTGCAGGTAACCACGCTAGTTCAATTATTACTTCAAATCTTGCAAGAAAGCTTAATGCTCGTGTACTGGCACTTAATAAGTAGGTATTAATCATTTCAGTAAAAGAACCATACAAATGAGGTTGCTGGCAGAACACAAGTATGGTGTTAGAGTGACGTCGCAAACAGGTTGGAAAGAGTTTTTCGAAAAACTTGGCCGAGCAGCTGTCATTATTGAAATGTTACAGAATAAACCGAACAATACAGTAAAAATTAACATTGAGGATCACACATTATCAAATAACAAAGGTAGATCATTTTCAATGCATTTTGCTCTAATGAATGTATGTTATTACAGGTGCTTCGTTTATTTTATACAATTGTGCAAGATTATCTGCATTGTTTAAGGAATTTAACAAGAAAGTGTCTTCAAATATTTATCCATCAGCTCCTGACATAGAATTGGTCGATTTTTCGCTGCTTGATCAACCAGTAAGTGAAACATTGTGTAACAACATTTTATTTTATGAAGTTGTGTTTAGGAAGAATGGGAACTATTATTTGTTTATATTTTGCAATTTCCTGGGACTATACGAAGTACTGTTAAGGATATTTTGAATAATCAAATAAGCCCGCATTATTTAATTACAATGTTGTCGGCGATGTGTTCAACATTCAGTGTTTACTATAGAAGGATTAAGATACTTATTGTAAGTTTTACATTTTAACAGGTTATTGCTTTTATATTAACGTATGTATAAAAGTTTTGGGAAAAATGTTCGTAATTTGTTTTATATTAAAAATAAAGCAAATTACTTTTGGATACTGAGAATCTGAAAATTTTCCCACAACTTTTGTTACATACGTTACAATTATTTTTGGTTGTAGGAGCCAAGAGAACATTTATTTCCAATACTTTTTGCAAGAATTTATCTATTGAGAGGAGTGGAACAAGTTTTACACAACAGTTTGAAACTGTTGAATATCGAACCAGTGACGCAAATGTGAAGTGTAAATTGGCCGTAAATGAGTTAATTTTCATATTTGTATTACAATAAATGATACAAATTCTTCATATTATTTTCTTTTAATACTCATAATAATTATTGTACAAATTCTCAACTTAAACCATTTCGGTATGGTTGTACAATGTGAGTTCAATATGGACTTTAGTTTAAACATCGTTTACTGAACAAAGTGTCATTTTTATTTCATTATATTATAAAACCAATTTTTTGATACTTATCTAGTATTGTAGCTGTCCTTGAATGAAACACTTTTAGCAATTAGTTTAATGGGACACTTTTTTGGAGCAAGGTGTTTCATGTTTCGAATATCTTTATCGAGTAATAAATGTTATGATCGAGCGATCTTACTAAGACACCAGTATTTAATAATATTTTCGTCGCACTAGATCGTTACGTAGCGAATAACATGCCACATTTCAAAAACGTTAAGCTATCGATAATTCCCTGGCAACACTAAGCGGGCTGTTATGAAAAAAGGGCCGTTAAGGATCCTTAACGGCCTGCTTTTGATAACAGCCCGCTCTTAATCGACCGTACAACATTTAGTTGTCACGTAAACAATGACATCTATCATTTTAAAATTATAAATTATAAAATTTTTCATTCCAAAAACCTTCTTGGATAAGCTAGTGCGACGAAAACCGTTGTACATACCACGGGCTGTTAAGGGCCATAACGGCTCTCCGTAGCCTTAAGGCCCTCACTTCGTTCGGGCCTCAAACGGCTACCTCGGCCGTTATAGCCGTCTTAACAGCCCTTGGTATGTAAATAACTATAACTCACTATCTTAATAATGTAATAATAGAAATGAATAATCGTAGAATAGTCGTAGTATAATCGTAGTATAACTGATCGTGGAATAATTATAATAATAATATAAATGATCGTCAAATAATAATCGTAGTATAAATGATCGTCGAATAATATCGTAGTATAAATGATCGTAGAATAATTATAATAATAATAATCTAAATCTTACATATTTCTAGCTTATATTAGGTTAAACCCGCCTATTATCTAAATGGGGATGCGACTTTTGGATGTTCATTGGTTCAATATTTAGGGTGGAACTATTTGACTTGACTGCAATCTTCTGAGAAAGTGAAATTGATACATTAAAGATTTACAACTTAGTTTACAATATGCAGTCCGTTTTATTATCTCGAAAATATAAATTAGGTGTTCGACTTAAATGTTTATGTATATACTGGGAACGGTCATTTTATGGGCTATATATGGTATATTTTGAGGCCATCCAAATATCGCATTTCACGGACCCTTGTAACGTGTCCGGCGAATGTTAGTTTTATTTGAGTTATTTATTCTTCAGAAGGAATTTATTGCTACCGGCCTATGACAAATATACTTATGTTACTGAACTAAATGTATTTATAATTTATGTGTGGAGGGCTGAGATCACAACATAAATATCTTGCAATGAAACTTGTATGTACCAATAATTCTTAATTGTTTTATTCACTGACCGGTAGTCGCAACACAAATAAGTATATATACATCAGTGGCGGCTCGTGGGTTTGCTACTTGAGGAGGCAAACTCAAATGTGTGTAATGTACAACGTCCTGCATGTAAATATTAAATGATTTTTATTTGTATTGATCGAAATATCGAAAAGGTTTAAGATAAAAGATAAATTAGGTACTTTAGTGCTTACCGAAAATATTCCCATAAAATTACGAGGCGGATATTATGCATTCCTATTCCTATGTAGGTATATTGTCACCTTTACACAAGATTTAGGGACAAATTGTGAGTAGGTACAGCAACTAAAACTATGTACTCCAATTTAAAACATGAGATTCCTTGGTTTGAACTCCCCACCAAGTTGTTCATGAAACAAAATAACATTTAAAAAAAGTAATTAACAAACTAAAATATACTCAGTGACATATAAACTGCACCACCTAGAAGGGGTGGGAATTTTTGGACCACATTTGGCAGGAATAGTGAACTCGTCCAGGGAAATAGTTGATTAAAATTTGAAACCCAATCATCAAGTAGGCATGGGATTTTTGACGTTTGTGTCATTTTTTAGAGGTGGTGATAGACAAGCAATTATCGAGTCTTTTTTTGAATTTGTTCCACTTTTTCGGATCCCGTTCTTTAGTTTAGTGTTTCAAGTGTTTAATGATGCCTAGGGGAAGGAGACCTCAAGTTTACTAGCAGTTGAGTGACTTTGACCGAGGGGGGATTGTTGGTTCACGAGAAGCAGGTTTTTCGTTTAGAGAAATTGGCAACGGTTTGGGACGGCACCACTCAACAATAATGCGTGTTTATCAAGCGTGGTCTGAACATGGGGTTGAACGTCGGAGAAGAGGCACTGGGGCTCAAAGACGAACCAATGAACGTCAAGATCGCCGCTTAAGACTAATGGCCTTGAGAGACCAATTCTCTACAACTCGATCAATAGCTGATGAATGGTTAGGTGAACAAGGTCGTCCGATAGGCGTGCGAACAGTTTATCGTCGAATAAGAACCTTTGGCTTGCTGTCTTACCGCCCACATCTTGTGCTACCCCTCACTGCTCAACATCGCCAGGAACGTTTGGCCTGGTGCACGGAAAGACTTCAATGGAACTTGGAGTGGCATCGAGTTGTCTTTAGTGACGAATCGCGATTTTGTTTAGGAATGCATGATGGTCGGATGACTGTTAGACGAAGACGTGGAGAAAGGCGCAATCCTGATTTTTCGATTGCGAGGCATGTTGATGCTGCGGGGTTGATGGTGTGGGGTGCTATTGCTTACGGCAGTAGGTCACCCTTGCTCTTAATTCGGGGCAGTATGACCGCCCGACGCTACATTGACGAAGTGGTAGAACCACATGTTCTTCCATATCTTCGAGGGCTGGAAGACCCACTTTTCCAGCAAGATAATGCACGACCTCACGTAGCAAGGGTTTCTCTTGACATGATGGGTAGAAGATTGAGGAATCTACCGAACCCACCGTTGACAATAGAAGCTCTACGGCATGAAGTACAGGCTGCTTGGGATGCCATACCCCAAGAAGACATTGATCACCTGCTGGAATCAATGCCAAGACGGGTCAATGAGTGTATCAGAAATAGGGGCGGACCAACACATTATTAAAGAAAAATCGAAAAGATGAAGTGTTTTCTTTATCAAATTTTAATCAATTGTTACCTTAGACTAGTCCAATGTTTCTGCCAAATTTGGTCCAAAAATTCCCACCCCTTCTAGGTGGAAACAACAGAAAATAAACAAAAATGCTAATAAAAATTTAAACACAATTGTTTTAAAAACTACATAATGCGTCACACAACTGCACGAGAAACAGGGAGAGTGGGAGTATTCATGTGCCGTGACGCAGCGGCATGCCTCCAGCCGATGTGTTTTTATCGAGAAAAGTCTCTAGTTAATACGGACTGCGCTAGGTTTTGTATCGGTTCAGCGCGTCAAATGCAGCAGTGAGGCTGAATTTAGTTTTCCTCCGGCCGGCAAAATTTCACAATATTTTCGCGCTATAAGATCTTGGGATGTTTGAAAATTGTAATTTCTACAACTACAACTATTTACTAAAATACGCGTTTTTAATACAAAAAACAACACTCATGTATAGAAAAAAATAAATTACAAAAAATGTCATTATACAAAATTATTAAGGGAGGCATTGCCTCCGTTGCCTCCTCTGACAAGCCGCCACTGATATACATATAGTTATAATGTTTAAAGTTTAAGATCAATGGTGAGTCAGGGTGCAGAATTAAATATTAAGCAATTTGCTATTAAAGCTTAGCAAATACTTTTACCTACTTACATTAAAGTAGAAATATTAAAGTAATCTTGCCAATTCACAAAGATAAAGGACATACAAAAATATCTGGTTTAATTTGCTAGCTTAAAGATGCAGTGTACTTTGCAAATTCAATGGCGATTCTTCTAAAATTGTAATAGTACTTAAATGTACCATCGCGCTCAAAAGTATCTAGGACAGCAAAATTTCGGCTGTGTGCATTGGTTTAGGTGCACATAAGAATTTAAAATAGTAAGCTATGAAAAAGTATTGTCAAAGTGACAATTTTCTAAAAACGTCAGTTTTTTAAAATGCCGCGCCTTAATAATATGCAAAAGGCAGTAATAACAACCCCAATTTACACAACTAAGTGGAAGTGTCTAGGGGAACGTTTGAATTTTGAAAGTGTCTACAGACACATGCTGTCCCAGATACTTTTGAGCACGATAGTACTTCAAAAAATCTGCTTAGTCATAGGAAATTACTGCACCAGGGATGGATATTATTGCAGGTCAGTACTTTAGTTTCATGTTCTTATTACCCTGACGTGCGTTCAAGAAAAATCTTAATTTAGGAGGGCTCTGAAATTCAATTGTTGTTGAAGTGGTTTAAAGATACTTTAGCCACAACCAAAATGTCAATTTAATTTTAAGACGTCAAAAGTGAAAACATGTTATTAATTAAAAATGGTTATCACAACTGTTACGGTTGTGTTTTATTTGAGACATTTAGGTGCATTATTCTATAGCAAAGGTTACATGTTTTACGCGTATTTACTTATAATAGGGATTAGAATATTTATGAAAACGTTGTAGAGGTTTATTGCTTTCCCCCATACCACACTAGCCATAGCGGTGGGGTTGTTTACGGGAAGGACACATTCGTCATCGTGCCGTGAGCATTACCAGTTTTGCTCTCACAGTGGCGTGCGGGCATGCGCAGTAGATGCGTTGTTATTGCGATATTTGTATTATGGTCATTGGTGCCAACAATGACTAGTATTATTCGTTGGTTATTGAGAGGTATTAATGTGATTGCCAGTGGAGTTGTACAGACTGAATGCAGTGGTGTTGCTGTTGATGCTGTTGTTGCTGTTGTCGTGGTTACGGCCGTTGTTGTTGTTGTTGTTGCTGTTGCGAGATGCAACTGGGTTCCCGGTGAAAGGTTATCTATTAGCTAGCTATCTATCTGTGTCATGGAATGCGGAGGTGATGGATTCCTGTCAGCGTTGCGAGGCGGGATCGCACTGGGGCACATTGACACAATTCGAGGAATTGTTGGTACGCGGGCTGCCTGCTGACGGCCTGTGTGCGCAGGCATGCAAATTCAACCAATCGAGCGGTACTATAGCACGCAGGTAACGGCGTGATCGCTTGACCAGGACGCAAGTCCAGTGGTCCATTGTATCTGTTCTGGTCAGATAATGGGCGCGGGCACGCAAGTGCATCGTACGTGACTTGACTATCTGTTTGACTATGTCCATTAACTATTCCCTTTGACGCTACGAACAGACGTTAGGTGTACACGAAGATCACCATTGGAGGAGCAATGGAGAGACGGATAGGCACGATCCGAAGAGTGCTGAAGCAAGGGTGCTGTAGCACCCGGTATGTTAATGCTAATTATGGTCGGTATTCATAATCACTAATTATTGTTTGTCATGTTGCTTGCCGTATTATTTGGTTACCCGAATGCACGCCCATGTGAGAGCATCATCTGTCGGTCCGCGGGCATCGTTCGAGGAGAGGAGTTTGGTAACGTAAACATATACTTGACTTGCATTGGGCTGTGTAAGAGGGAAAGCAATTATATTAATAGGCGCCACTTATTATGGGTGCAGTAGTTTTGGTCGCCGGGCGTTTTCTAGTATTCGAGATATATTGTGCATCTTGCACTCCGTACAATTAACATGCAGTTTTATGCATCGCTCCCAATCATCGATGTATTTACTTAAAATGCTAACACAACAGAGCAGAAAGCAAAATTATTGGAATGCTATTTTCGAATAGGGCAAAAAGTTGATGGTGTTTGGCATTATTCCATTCCTGAGAGCTTTACAAATTTAATGAAGAATATATAATGTGTTTTTGGAGGTTAGAATCTCATCTGTCAATACTGTCATTATTGTAGTCTCTTTTGGTTGTGGCTAATGAGCTTTAAACACCAATTGAATTTCAGAGCCCTCCTAAATTAAGATTTTTCTTGAATGCACGTTATTATCGGCGCCAAAGTAATAGTCCCTATATCAAACAAACCGCTTGGCGGAAAAAATGAAATACATTTTTACAACCGTCAATCATTTCTACGTAACATACTGTTGCACACATTTTTCGTGCTGCTACGTTTAGAAGTAATCATTCGGAAAGTGCAAAAAAGCATCCGATTTTTGCGATATCTAACGGATAGCTGACTATACAATTTTTGTTATACTTAACCGTTCAACAAAAAAAAATTGAAACTTCGACTGGGTGTAATCTGATATGTTATGCCCAGAGTGAAACGGTTATTTATGTATCTAGTGCGCGAAATTATACTTTGCTGCTTGAGAATTAATCATTACAGGCATAAGTGTTCAGTTTGGTTCAATTTTTGGATGCTGTTATTATGTTTCACTAGTGCGGCTGTTAGAAAGATGGAAAGTAAAGGTGATGATACTATGTGTGTAGATGAACCGTTTTCAACCGATTCGGTGATTATAACAACCCTGATGTAGTTGATTTAGAAGATAGTAGTAGCGGCAGTAAGAATGTTGTTAGTGTTACGAAACCAGTCCACACCAAAGGAAAACGTAAACGTTCAAAAGCTAAAGACATTACTGAAAATTTAAATCCTTCCAATGACGGTGATATTGATATTCAGCTGAAGATCCAAAAATTAAAAATATTAATCTGTTGTAACAATTACCAACTACCAACTCAATTAAATATTTGAAAACAGCTCATCAGAACGCCTATACTGAATAGCTCAAATATAAAAATGATAAACAGACTAATAATGTCCGGTTACACAAACGATTGTCAAATGGTGAATTAGTTAACAAGCCTCAACGGCTCAAATTTTGTGAAATTTAAAGAATTTGGAATGACACTAGCTGCTCTATCTTGCATCCAAGATAATTTTCTTGATAAACTTCATCTCCAATGACTTTTATAGTCATTGGAGATGAAGTTTTTAATAGTGATAAGCAGCATAAGTTACCAAAACATTTACGCTGTGCGAGTCATACTATTAATTTTATCTGCACCACTGATTGCGGCAAAGCAATTAATGACAATGCTGTTTCAAAATTAGGACACTCTCAAGCCCTCGCAAAGTATAATATACTATGGAAGAAAGCAGCGTTTCCTAAATCTTCTGAGGTTATTGTAGAAACCTCAGAAGTAACACGCTGGAATTCTTACTATGATTCCATCAACAAGATACTAAAAAACAAAAATAAACTAGACACTTTATTTCAACGTTTGAATTTAAAATACTGCTTTAATGAAAATGAACTTCTATATCTGGACGAATACTGTCAAGTAATGAAACCGTTGGTTGCAACTTTAGATATATTGCAAGGCGAAACGAATACTTTTTACGGTTTTTTGATTCCATGTTTAGCTTCATTAAAAAATAAACTTGATAAATTATCGAAAACAAGTCTTAAGTTTGCATTTTCATTAGTTGAAGCGTGCCTAAAAGTCGTAAACTCTTAGTAAAGTAGTAAAGTCTTTACTTACAACTAAGCACTCTAGAGTAAATTTCTGAGTAATCGTACTTAAAATGTGTACGAGTATTTTTTTAATACTCGTACCAAGGCTCTTCTTCTTATGACTACTACACTACAAAATAGGTAATAAAATAGTGATATTTTACACTGTTTGCTTTAAATCTTAATTGTGCAATATCATACTGTACAGATCGTTAAATATTTAATTCTATGTTTGTTTTATATTTTCTTACGAAATTATTTGTTCGAGCCTGGGTTTCAGTCTGTAAACAGTTATTTAAATGTCTATGTATTTTTTCCTATTATTCTGTGCTGCTTAATATTTTTGACCTTCCATTGATTTATCATTGTCTCTGATAAATAGATGTTCAATACAAGCACTGCTATTATATATGAGTATATTTGTTAATTATTGAAATAAGATTATGTTCACTCATTAAGTTTATATAATTCTGTATACCAAGATCTGTAGCTAGTACGTCGACATTAATGTCTCTAATAATTATTTTAATTTGTGCTATTACATTGTTTGTGAAGTATTCATCAACATTTTCCATGAATTGAAATTGGTCGAAGGCGGTCGATATAATGCAGTGATGGCGTAATTGGGTATTATTTACCTTAAAATTTATTCTTGAAATTGTTACTTCAGTTAATTTTATATGTTCGACATGAGAATCTATTTTATTATTGATATACACAATCATTTTCGTTAAACAGGGCTTCATTGTAATGAGATATACCCTCAATTGGAAATTGCCCATATTAAGTACTGTCCATGTTTCCGATAAAATTATTAAATCAGCATTTGACTTATTCAATGTTTCCAGATTAGAATTTCATTAACATTTTTCTTTATACGTTTTATGTTTAGATAAACTATACATATATCTAAATTCTACTTAATCTTAAACTATACTTAATTCAAATTCTTTTATTATTAATAATCTACTAAAGTAAATGAAATAAATTATGTAATTATAAACATAATTAAACTGTCGTTCGTATGTGTTAAATTGAGGCGGAATATGTGCATGGAATTTGTTTTAGTTTATTACGATATTTCTGGTTTTTTTCTGGCGTCATGAAATTTCCAGAAATATGATTTCCAATTAAATATGCTTTTTAATAAGGAATGAGAAGTAGTATTGTTTTATCCGTTGAAATGAAATTAAGATAATTTCAGTGTTACATATTACAGAGCTATTTAAACTCTATATATGTGATTTGGCAAGCGTTTGATGTACAGTCGACACGACCAGTGACAATTTTATTTTTAATTTAAATTACTTTTTAGGTTAATGTTTCATCGTTTGAGTAAGCGATGCTTTCGAAGGGCACACGAATATGCGACTAACTTGGGCATGGCGCGGTTACTTAGAAAAACACACCCATGAGATTCTATAAAGCACATCACTAACAAATGAACTATCCAAGGATTTTCAATTACAATTTGCTTTATTTTTATACTGGACTTTAATTGCATATTCGGAATCCTTGATACTAGGTTATACTCATTTTACCTTCCTAAAAGTATTTTCGAGAAAAATCCGCCCATCTTTTAAAATGAGGATCAATTTTTGTTATTACTCAAAATACCATAATCCCTGCCGATATTATATTATATTAGACTAACTAATATTAGAAACGGACAAGTACAATATTTGAGAGTGCGTAGAAATAAATCTTGCCTAGGAAATCATAACGTTTGAAATTATTGTAAGATTAACCACAATGAAAAACTGTCGTTTGCCTTTAATTGTATTGGCAGTATGTCAAGGAGGATCGAAGGGGGTTTAACGAAATATTATTTTTTTAATGTGTTCTCAATATTTTTCGTAATAAATATTTTGCAACATCATAATTAGTTATTATTCAACATTTCTGTTAATAAAAATCAATTTGGTCATTTTAACTATAAAGGGTGTATATACATTGTTTTTGCTAAAACATATATAAAATAATAATTCGATAATAAGGAAAGGGACAACTGTTTATGACGACTTCTGACATCGTGGTCATTCAGGAATTCATTACAAGCAGTAATGGTGTTCCTATAAGGGTTCATCTGTATTTATAGGCGACCTGATTCACCTCTTGATGAATTCCTCAATATAATGTAACTGACGCTCCATTATTTAATGTATAGCTTTGAGTCCAACACAAGATTATTGCTTGCGGGTGATTTTAACATAGATTTTAGACAAGAAGTGATACAACGAGAAGTTAGAGGAACCTTTTGACTTCTTTTGATCTTCATTCTCCGATATCCTCTCAAACTAGGGTTGCAAGTGAATGGCCAACATGTGTAAACAATATATGGTAAACTTCTCAACTGGTACTTATTCTGCTTATGTCGACTCGGCCGCTCTGAGTGACCATGAGGCTTAATTTCTCTTGTTAGATATCTGAAAGTCATATAGGTTAAATTACAAATTAAAACCCCAGTGCACAATGAAGTAGCTTTAGCTCAATTTTCAGACCCTTTGGCCAATGGGATTGGGAGGAAGTTTATGATTTAGATAATCCAAAATCCAAGTTTAATGCTTTTCTAAGTTCCTTTATACAGATCAAACAAGTGATGATTCCAATAAAGTTATTTACTGCACACCAATATTATGTACAGTGAAGTCCTGCCTTAAAACAAATGAAAGACACCTTGCATTTCATTTATGATAGCAATTTCATACCTCTGAGATTATGCACTCCTCAAACAAACCGGAAACAACGTGGAAAATAATCAACCAAGAAACGGAACGAATAAAAACATATTCTGAAAACTTCTTGCAACCGGAAGTTTTTGATTCTTTCTTATCTAATTTGCCATCTCAACTAGTCGCCGATTTACCTGGATGTAGCATCCTTACAGCAATTCTACCAGCCTCAATGTCAATGTTTTGCGTCCAACTGACCACCTCGAGGTAGAAAGTGACTCATCTAATTCTTCCAACTATTTCCTGAACAGATTAAACAAATCTATTTTGTCCAACAATCTGCTATCGCCGCAGCACTTTTTGGGTTCTAGAAGAGCTACTTTTGATACTGTGCATTATCTCCTTAAAGTCGTGTTTGGGGCTTTTGACAACGGAGATATTTACTTTGTTTACTTCTGTGACATAAACAAGGCCTTTGACTGTACGAGGGGAAATCCGTATTTACGGTCCCTAACATAGAAGGAAACAAATTGAAGAAATATCAAATTTATTTTTTTACATAATCTCGCTGAACGTCAATGCATTTGGTCCAACGATGCTCCAAACGTTTGATTTCTCTGGAAAAAAATCTTTCGGTTGCTCTTCCAACAAGTCGTTTACGGCCGTCATCACTTCATTATCGTCATAATATCTGGTGCCCCGAAGATATTCTTTTAATTTTGGAAATAAAAAGAAATCACTAGGGGCCAGGTCTGGTGAATATGCGGGATGTTCAAAGAATTCAAGTCGTGCGTTCAGAATAGCGCTCAGGGCAACATGGCTTTTGTGGACAGGAGCGTTGTCTTAATGAAGCAGAATTCCTTTCCTCAATTTTCCCCGTCTTTTTTTCCTTGACACAATCGCGCCATCTTGAAATTAATTTGGCATAGTAGGAGCCTATTATTATGTCCATATTCCAAAATGAAAATTCCGTCTGCGTCCCAAAAAAATATGGCCATAACTTTACCTGCGGATGGTAGAACACGAAATTTGCGGGGTGGCGGAGAACCTCGGCGATGTCACTCCATACTTCATTGCAGTGGTGAACCCACGTTGCATCAACAGTGACGAATCGAGAAAGAAATTCATCCGGATCTGCTTTAAACTGCCAAACTGGCTCCAGAATGCAATACTCTAGAACGTTTCTGATTAGGTGTCAACATTCGTGGGACCCAACATGCAGACAACATGGTGTATACGATTAACATTTTCTTGGGTAGTGACAGTCACTGGTCGTCCAGCACCCTTCGCATGTTCACATATTTGTCTTCCCAGTTTAAATGCTCGAGACATATATTTCACCACTTGGTAAGAAACAGTACCCTCACCTAATATACCTACCATGTCTTCATGAATTTCTTTTGGCGACAACCGTTTCTTTTGCAAGTTTGCACGAACCTCTGAATTTTCCATTTTTAGAATTTCTCCAAACTTGTCTACTTAAATTCTAAATTATTTGAACAGGTAACAAGTGACAAAACTACAATTGAACCAACGTAACAACAAATGATTAATACTTGAATGTGTCAAATTGATTCAACGTCACTCAACCCCTACTATGTCAGGGACACTAAATAATGATATCCCCTCGTATGTCCCACGACATTTTTTAATGAAGGCTGAACACTATGGTACTTGCTTCGATCGTACTTTACCGCTTTTACTACATTTATCGAAAATCGGCTATTCAAGCGAAAACTCATCATTAATTCAGAGGGCAGTATCTGGGATTTCCCAGGGCAGTATCTTGGGACCAGTCTGCTTCATATTGTACATACCAGCTAATCTACCATGTTTTCCGATGACACATTGATGATGCTAACACATAAGTCTTTAGGAAATCTAGAGCATCGATTATGGTAGGTAGTTCGTTGTGCTCAGAGTTGGTTCGCTGCAAGTGAACTCTTACTACATCCAACTAAATCACATTTGCGTTATTTAAGATGCCTCACTAACATACAGTGCATCGGACCGATGTCCAAGTATACTGTGCAGTATCCCAATTTACCATCATATTTACGGGCTATCGAACATAGTGAAGAACTTCCTATCTAAAAACGAGTTCCAAGAGATCCAACTGATGATATGTAATCGCACAGGAAATCGACAGGTTCAGACCTGCAAGCACCAGCATTTTCAATAGAAACTTCAAACTTCAATAGAAGTTTGATTTCACAGGTTGAACTGCATGATTTATTTCTAGATTTAACATCCATTTAGCAGAATCATACATATCTGACTTTTGCTGGAGAGTAAGATATTTAATGCATTAGGATAGAAATATGAAATAAGCAATTAGCGCATATGCATTGGTTCTTCTAAACTTAGCATAAAAACAGTTTTGCTTCACAACGGCAATAGATATCCATCTGTACCTGTAGCTCAACCGTTCATATAAAGGAATCATACGAGAATATGCGATATCTCCTAAATCACATCCGGTATAAAGACTAGAGATAGCACTCCTTTATGGACATATACATAAAGAATTGGAACTAGATTAAGCAATAAATCCGGGCTGGTTGATCCTAAAAACATTTCTACCACCATAGCGTATTAAATTGGGCGTAATGAAAAATGTAGTTAAACCAATAGATCGGAACGGCATGTATCTAAAACTGAAATTGTCGACAGTTAGTGGAACAAAAATTAAAGAGGGAATATTTGTGGGACCACAAATATTAGAAGGTATGCTTGAAGTTGAACTAAGCGCATGGACAGCTCTTAAAATAGTTTCATTTTTTTGGAAATGTCAAAGCTGAAAATTACGAAAATTTCACTTAGTGTCTACAGAGAAATGGAATGTAACATGTCATTAAAAATTCACTTTCTGGATGCTCATCACTTCTTCCCGGAAAATTTGTGTGGTGTAAGCGACGAATATGGGAAACGATCCCACCTGGACATTGCAACCATGGAATAGCGATACATTTGTGTCAGCTTGCATCGTGATTACTGTTTGATATTAATCCGGGATGCCGCAGGGACAAAATATCATATAAAATAATATTTTGAAGTAAGTGAAGCATTAATATTATACAAAAATTGATGTATTTCACTATAACAGTAGCTAACAATCTTTGGGTGATTTTTGTTTACCAGTGTAATTAAACTTCATAATTAGAAATATAACAATAACATTATGTAAATTCGTGAAACGCGCAAGAATATTATAACTTATTTATATTTGGGGAACGCGAAAGGAATATGATTTATATGTGTTGGCGAAGGGTAAAAGGAAGTATTCGCGAAATGCGAAAGGATATTGTAACTTATTTAAGTATTTGATCATTACCAACCTTCTTAATAATAAAGTTTGAAAATAAAATGACTTATGTTGTGATTTTAGTTCCATTTATTATTATATTAAATCATAATATTTTTACGCAATTGTTAACTAACGTGGTGAATATTCGGAACCGAAAAGTTTTTCTTTCATTATTCCTACCTATCCTACGTATGAAAATTATTAAGTTTGATTAAACTTAGCATGGTAGACAACTATTCTTTTAGATGCCGCTAATAGTTTGAAATGTGTTATTTAATTGCACTCAAGTAATTCCCGCCAAACGGTAATAAACAGAATGGAAAATACAGCAGTATTTTCCCGCTCACTTTTACATACATCTCTTCTTTCGCTCTCCTTGCTCATCAGCTGTTATTTTAAAATGGCTTGCAACGTGCGTTTTCCAGTTCACGTTGTTTTCATAATTTTCTTACAAATGTATTTGGTTCATCAATCAAAACTGTTTCATAATTTCTGAATTCTTTAATTTAACAATTAGCCAATTACATGTAACTCTTATATTATGTAAGTACAATTTAACTTATTTTAAATCTTTGACTGTTTTTTCTTAATGTAATTCTTGTAGCTTTCCTGAAGAAGCAATTAAATTATTGCGAAATATTGAAAAGAATAATCAACTGAGTTTCATTACTACCCAATAGCTGGCCGTTTCCCTGATATATAATTCTTGATTCTAACGTTGCACGGTTGATGCTCCTGGCCTTCTGTATATATATATATATATATATATATATATATATATATATATATATATATATATATATATATATACACGGAAGATGGTCTAATCTTACACCTCAATGGTGCAGTGAACATTAATTAAAACAGATCCATGAAGACTAACTGGTGGATCGCTAGACAATATTGTTTCTGGGTTATTACCCTTCGTCAGTAGCGATTACCAAGAACCTTAGTTGTTGAAATACCTTTACATGTAGTGGCCATCAAAACTTCTTGGCGCGAGCCAATCACTCCTAAGGAACCACTGACAACAGAACACTGACGAGACGATACCTTGTCTAACACCTTGCGGAGACTAAACAAGAGACGACTGTCAAACGTCCAGTGTCAACATATAAAAGGATTGCTGCAATTAAGTTCAAAAGCAATTCAAATTAAAAATGTGTCCCAGAAACAATATTGTCTAGCGATCCACCAGTTAGTCGTCATGAACCTGTTTTAATTAATGTTCACTGCACCATTGAGGTGTAAGATTCGACCATCTTTCGTGTAAATTTTACATTTTGCTGTCAGATTTGACAAGACACATTTTTAATTTGAATTGTTTTTGAACTTAATTGCAGCAATCCTTTTATATGTTGACACTGGACGTTTGACAGTCGTCTCTTGTTTAGTCTCCGCAAGGTGTTAGACAAGGTATCGTCTCGTCAGTATTCTGTTGTCAGTGGTTCGTTAGGAGTGATTGGCTCGCGCCAAGAAGTTTTGATGTAAAGGTATTTCAACAACACCAGTTAGTCTTCATGGACCTGTTTTAATTAATGTTCACTACGCGATTGAGGTGTAAGATTAGACCATCTTTCGTGTAAATTTTACATTTTTCTGTCATATTTGACAAGACACATTTTCAATTTAAATATATAAAATAATAAAAAATATCTAATACTGAAACTAGTAGCACTGCCTCAGGGCGAGATTCTGATCTAATTTAACAATATATATAACATTTATGTATATGAAAGAAATGACTAATATCTAAAACTAAACTTAATATTAAAACTAGAAACTAAGACAAAAATACAGCTTAATTTAATTAATATACTCAGTGACATATAAACTGCACCACCTAGAAGGGGTGGGAATTTTTGGACCAAATTTGGCAGGAATAGTGCACTAGTCCAGGGAAATAGTTGATTAAAATTTGAAACCCAATCATCAAGTAGTCATGGGATTTTTGACGTTTTTGTCATTTTTAGAGGTGGTGATAGACAAGCAATTATCGAGTCATTTTTTGAATTTATTCCACTTTTTCGGATCCCGTTCTTTAGTTTAAAGTGTTTCAAGTGTTTAATGATGCCTAGAGGAAGGAGACCTCAAGTTTACCAGCAGTTGAGTGACTTCGACCGAGGGCGGATTTTTGGTTTACGAGAAGCAGGTTTTTCGTTTAGAGAAATCGGCAAACGTTTGGGACGGCACCACTCAACAATAATGCGTGTTTATCAAGCGTGGTCTGAACATGGGGTTGAACGTCGGAGAAGAGAGACTGGGACTCAAAGACGAACCAATGAACGTCAAGATCGCCGCTTAAGACTAATGGCCTTGAGAGACCGATTCTCTACATCTAGATCAATAGCTGATCAATGGTTAGATGAACAAGGTCGTTCGATAGGCTTGCGAACAGTTTATCGTCGAATAAGAACCTTTGGCTTGCTGTCTTACCGCCCACATCTTGTGCTACCTCTCACTGCTCAACATCGCCAGGAACGTTTGGCCTGGTGCACGGAAAGACTTCAATGGAACTTGGAGTGGAATCGAGTTGTCTTTAGTGACGAATCGCGATTTTGTTTAGGAATGCATGATGGTCGGATGATTGTTAGACGAAGACGTGGAGAAAGGCGCAATCCTGATTTTTCGATTGCGAGGCATGTTCACCGAACTGTGGGATTGATAGTGTGGGGTGCTATTGCTTACGGCAGTAGGTCACCCTTGCTCTTCATTCGGGGCAGTATGACCGCCCGACGCTACATTGACGAAGTGGTAGAACCACATGTTCTTCCATATCTTCCAGGGCTGGAAGACCCACTCTTCCAGCAAGATAATGCACGACTTCATGTAGTAAGGGTTTCTCTTGACTTCTCTGAAGAGGCCAATGTTAATCTTTTGCCTTGGCCGGCAAGATCTCTCGATTTGTCGCCCATTGAGAACGTGTGGGACATGATGGGTAGAAGATTGAGGAATCTACCGAACCAACCGTTGACAATAGAAGCTCTACGGCATGAAGTACATGCTACTTGGGATGCCGTACCCCAAGAAGACATTGATCACCTGCTGGAATCAATGCCAAGGCGGGTCAATGAGTTTATCAGAAATAGGGGCGGACCAACACATTATTAATGAAAAATCAAAAAGATGAAGTGTTTTCTTTATCAAATTTTAATCAATTGTTACCTTAGACTAGTCCAATGTTTCTGACAAATTTGGTCCAAAAATTCCCACCCTTTCTAGGTGGTGCAGTTTATATGTCACTGAGTATACCGGGTGGAAAGTATCAAACCCGAACATAGCAGAATTGCATTGGAATATACTTTTATGCATATACCTGCTCCCCATTTCCACCGATAAAACTTATAATGACATCAAATGAAAGAGAATAATAAACGGCGTCAATTGATACTAAAATCTTCTCTTAATACCTTATCATTAGTTTTTTACAAAGCAATTAATATTAAAAACCCAGGTGCTATAGACTATGGGCGGCCGTGCTTCTGTCGGCACAACTCACTATTTGTCAGATTTGACAACTGCATAATTGATTTAAAATGCTTTGTAAAAAACTAATGATAAGGTATTAAGAGAAGATTTTAGTATCAATTGACGCCGTTTATTATTCTCTTTCATTTGATGTCATTATAATTTTTATCGGTGGCAATGGGGAGCAGGAATATGCATAAACGTATATTCCAATGCAATTCTGCTATGTTCGGGTTTGATACTTTCCACCCGGTATGTGTGCGAATGAAGCTAAATCCATACAAAGAGAAAGACGTAAATGAATCAATGAATAAAATTAACAACAAACGAGTCTCGACTTGAATTTATTATTATTGTAACGCTTTAGGTTATGCGGTACATTATTATATTGCTTGTAAACACATAAGAAAATGATCTATCAAATAATGCAGTTTTATGAGATAGTGGTGAGATTAATATTCGAAAGCGCGTGGCTACATTGCGTACATCGGTTCTAAATCGGATTCTATTATAAATATGGCGGCGTCTGTAATTATTTTATGATACAATCGTAACGCTTGCAGCTCCCTTCTATTTTCCGTATAATTTATGGGAAATATATTCAAACTTCCTAATTCCGTAGAAATACTTATGATACGCATTTTGGATCTTTTGAATCCTATTCAAACATCAATAATATATTTGTGTTTTTTTAATTTTTATATTTAATTCTGATCTGTATGAGAATACATTTTTAGATAGAAGTTTGCAGTTTTGGTATATTTTGTTATTTGATCGCGATAACGAAAGCTATTATCTATTATTATACCTAAGCTGCACGTTTTATTTGTTATAGGCTTTGTCATGACATAAAGTATCTCTTATTTAATCTTACTGGTACCTAGCAATCACATATCGTGATACAATTGAAATCCATCATCATATTAAATTACTCTCCCAATCAGAGCATCACGGCTATTTTATTTTAATTTAAATTTTAATACGTGAATCCGATAAAAGTGTTATTTAAAAAGAATTGTCTTGTTGAATGAATTAGCCTTGAGTTTTTTGATAACATAATTGCTTTATAGATTATATTTATAGATTGTTTGCGGTGAAATGTGGCATCTACTATGATAATTATGTCATATGTTACGCGCTGGGTGCATTAATGTGTTTCGTAATTGAAATAATAATCAAATCATTTACTCATCTTTTGTTCTCCTCCCGTTTAATTTGTTTCGTTTCATTTACTTTACTTGTATCATTTGCATTTGTTTATTTCATATGTTTGGACTTCGCTTGATTTCCTTCCAGTTGTATCGCTTTGTATTTTCAACCCTGTTTCCAACCGAACTGAACTTGGGAGAACTTGTTGGAAATTCAATTGGTTGATAAAGAAGAATTATATTACGGTATTTGTATTGTTTCAATTATATTATAAGTTATTACTCATCAAACCCCGCTTGTGGGTGGCGCTTGAAAATTAATTTCCAAGAAAAGGGACACAGGCAACAAAACGGCGAGGACAGCCCTAGCCAAATATTCGCAACGTGCCAAGTATCGGAGCGCATTCTACCTTTAAACTAATCACCAAATTTATTTAAAGAACAACAATAAATATACAAGATTTATACGAAACAGGACATAATAGGCCGTCCCACCGCAAGGATGAACACGCCGGGAATTTTCAATAAAATGAAAAAATTAAGTAAATAAATAAAACTTACCGTAAATCCCAGACCGTGTTAGCTAACGCGGGGCTACACGATGAAAATAAAAATAATTATAGGGCTAACTATAAGGAAGAAGCGGGTCATTGCGGTAGACCGGTACAACTATATATGAATCTACCATACATTTGTTAATGACTTGATTCTAATGGAACACAAGGCGCAACTGAAGGTTACGAAATCAGACACTACTTTGAAGGAACATTAATTTAACGCCGAATATCAATAAACTCTAATTCGAAACCCATCGCCTCGCCTATTAATACACAACCTACATTTTTCCGTCATCATGGCTTTTGATGACAAAATTGTAACGTACATCTACAAAGTGCGTGAGAATCTGACGCTCAACATCCAATATCTTTTCACAATTTTCCAACGTATGCCACAACACTACGACGTCAAACCTCTTCAGACCTCAATTGTCACAAACGAAAGATATAACGTTAAAATAAGCGCAACGTTCGCACGCGCTTGGATAAAAGATAAACCGACCGCCTAGTGATTTCCATAGATGCTGCGAACAATGACGCAAAAATGAACGTAACAAAGGAGACTGAAAAATATATGAAGTGTAACAAGTAACAAGGAAATGAATGAAAATGTGACGAGCGAGATCAATGATTTAAGGAAGGAAATGAACCTAAGCTATGAAAGGGTAGAAAAATTATAAAGCCAAAAAACAAAAAAAAAAACATAGTGGTACAGGGGCTAACAATAGATACGTGATATAGTAACATTCTAAAGGGAATGAATAAGCTAAGCTTATAGAGGAAGAAGTAGGAGTCAAAAAAATTGTAAAAACAACAAGAAAAATAGACGTGTCTGGTGGAACGGAGAAAATAAAATAGAGGCGACGCAGAACAAAAGTAAACTCAAAAAAAAACATGGGGATAAAATATTTATCAACGACGATTTAACCAGAGAAGAGAGGAAGATACAAAGGAAAATTGGACAGGAAATAAAAGAAGAGAGAGCCCATGGAAAAATCGTAAGATGGGATTTATGAAAATGGTGGTAGATGGAGAAATCTGGAAATGGATTAGAGTGAACTGTAAACTAGAAATCATGAGAATATAAGAGGTAGTAAAAAAGTTACTAAAGTGATGTTAAGAGGAAGTATAAGAACAAATAAGAAAAACACCACGATAAATAAACAAAATAGAATAAGGATAGGCATATGAAAAATTAAAAGTACTTTTGCTGAAGGTGCCCTGAAACACCTTATTGCATATTGACAATGGAAAGAGAATTTGTGTTGGAAAGCAATATAAAGATAATGAGCACTGTGTTTGATTTAAAGAAACATGGATATCGCCAAATGGGAAGACAAAACCAAATTGACCATACAGTATGTTGATGGAAAGGAAACATGCAAAAAATTTTAATAATTGTAACGAACGTGAGAAGCTACAGAAGAGCAGTGGTCGCATATGAGTTACTGCAGAAATGAAGCAACCTACAAAACTGAATGAAAGAAAAAAGAGAAAACCGCATAAATCACAAGTGGATTAGGAATCGAAACAGCAATGAAGGAGGTGGTAATAAAAATATTGGGAGACTCGAAAAAAACAAATAAGAAAGGAAGCTAAGGCGACGTGCACAAGGAAAAGGAAAACAACACGTAGAATAAGAATTAAAAGAAATACGTACAAGAATAAAGAAATAAGAAACTTCTATCAGGAAGTGAAAAAGAACAAATTCCAGTACTCAAGAAGATCCTATTAACTGGAGAATAAAGAAATGTTTTTAGTAAGTTACAAGAGGGCAAACTAAGCAGATTTGTCCAGCATTTCTCAGAAATGTGTTGTCAAAGAATCTATACAACAAGAACAAAATAACAAGACTGCAGGAGAAAATAATATAACAGTGGAAATTTTAAAACACGGGTAGAGCATTACAAGAATATGTAATATGGTAGTCTATGTTTAGGAAGAAGAAAAAATGCCGGTGTGAAATAAAGCACTAATAGTACCCATCCATAAGAAATGGTTCAAGAAAGTCTGCAATAACTACAGGGAAATTGCTCTGATCGATGTGGCATAGAAGATTTTAGCGAAGGTAATCAAAATTAGATTAGGGAAATATCATAACGAGCTAAGTGGGAAGATCGTTGACCACATTTTTATTATTTTTATCATTCAACAAAACACTTACGAACAAAATCTAAATTTACACCTTTTATTCATCCAGTATAGACAGGCGTACGACTTTATTAACAGAAACAAATTATACACAAGATAAAATATTAATGGACGGAAGAGTGTCAAAAGAATTTATTGCAAAAAATTACTGAGACAAAGTGATCCAACTATTGGAAAGAAAAGCAATTAATAAAAGTAATACAAAGTATATGGCAATGAAAGATGGCAACAGAGGAGAGTCCACAAACTTAATCATTGATTTTACGGAAAATAGGAGATACGTGATACGAAGAGCAAATAGAATATCTTGGAGTAACTCTCACATGCAGGGGGATGACGGAAATGAAATAGGAAAAACGATTAGCAAAAGGAAGTAGAGCGGCGGGAATGTTAACAAGAAGGAATGTATCAAGAGGGGCTAAAATAAGATTATGCCAAACAATAATAAGACCTACTTTTATCTACGTATGTGAAACGTGGACAATTACAAAGAATCGAAAATAAATTTGAAATTTGTATTGAAGCAGAATTAAAGTACAGGATCAATTGCGAATGAGAATAGATATACAAATAGAAGAGGAACAGAAAAAAAGAAGATTTGTCCAAGTGGTGAAAATGCAAAGGGCCAGAATTGGCGACAATAGGTAGTGGGAGAAAGACGAAAGAGCAGAAGAAGAAGACCCAGAAAGATGATTAGACATTCGAAAGAAGATGCACATGATCGAAGAAGGTGACAAAGAGGAGCAAATGATCTAGAAATTGTGTAAAACCAAAAACGTTAAAAAGTAAAATTTGACACCATATAAAAAGTTGTTTGCTTAAAATGTAAAAAATTGGAAATAATAGTTAACTTAAATTTAACGAATTATAAAAAAGCAAAATGGCAAATGTACACTAACTGAGAAAACTGTATTAGTTTATTTCGTCTAAATATAATTTTGTAATTTTTTGCCTTTGAATATAAAATATGTAACTAGCACAAAATGTTCACACAAAACGTGTTTTGTTTGCTGCTATGATTTAAATACGATTCAGACAGAATTCTACAAAATGTTTGTAGAATACCAGCCAATGCCAGCAAACATGTTCCAGAACAAACTACAACGCAGTATACAAGGTATACAACAGTATATGCCCAAGGAGCAGGAGGGAGCTGGATGCATATGCTACATCAATGCAAACACTGATTCTTAAGGCATATAAAAAATGATAAAAAATCCACAACGTGAAATGAAATGCGAGGAAAGCGTTCAACAAGGCTGAGCGCTCCTCTTTAGATGCTGACTGGGCTCTGTATAACATACAATCCGAGGAGTACAAAAAAGTTAAAATACAACGGCAGAGAGATCATCGAGGGCATATTATGAAGGAGTCGAAAGCTCCTTACAAACAGCCAGACTAAACGGACCCTCTCTAAGGATCCCCAACAGTCGGTGGGTGTGCAAAAGAGAGAAGGTGGCTGCTGACATACCACCTCTCAACCAGTCTACACTTGCTGATGGATACACGCTATCCTGAAAGTATTACGATCAACGAAGAACCAAAGCAAGTTAACCCGCCCAACCTAATGAAGAGGTCTGGGCGTTAGATCATAAAATGGGAAAGGAGGAAGGGTTAGAAACACCAATGAACGAATTCTCCCTTCAAGGCGGCAGGGCCGGACGGTATCCCTGTGCGGAAAAGTCACAGTTGGTTTCTTAGCCAAACCTGGAAACACTGATTACACATGCCCCAAAGCATATAAACCCATCATCTTTTGTCTATTCTTGTAACTACTTTGTAGAGACTGTGTGAATAATGTACACGGGCTACAGTGAATCCGTGGTATCCGTCAGAACATACATACACCCAAGGGCGATCGACGGAATCAGCACTACACTCAGTAGTGAGCTGTATCGATAAATCTATGGATAACTAAAAATCCACACTGGGACTGAAAAATAGAGCCGTATAATTACCCGAAAATGTTTCACTTAATCACATAATCAAAAAAAAATCTTAGGGAAATGCAATACGTAAATCAGGATGGAACTTTCCAGAAGAGAACTCAGTTGTTTAATGGATACGGTGCAGATGAGAATAATAATGTTTTTATTGTACATGAAAATATTACAATATAAAAATTATTACAAAAATAACATATTATTAATTAAACATATGGCAAGATTTAGTCAAGATAACCCTTATCTTGTTCTTCCATCTTAACTTGGTTTATTACCAGAGGCAAACTAAACGAGCTGCTTAATAGTAAATATCCTATAATACTAAAGAAAATAATCGACGGCTTACCATGCAAAATGACAACGAGATAAAATAGTAAACCTCGTGCAATGTGCGCTCCACCGTCAAGTACAGTCTAAATATGTACCAACACGCTTGCTTGCTTTCCACTGTCAGGCAAATGCAAGCAGTTCTATCCTACTCTTCATATCTAACAACCCCGCATGTTTTAATTTATGAGAATGGTCCTATTTCAGAATACCGTTGATACATACAGGCTGTTAAAAAAAGTGTTGCTCCGGGAGATCATTTAGATGCGTTTCGTACACTAACATTTTCAAATATCCCTAAAGATAAAAATCAAGGGGATTACCCAGTGTGTTCTGCAGAAATTTCAGATAAGCAGTGCCGTCAATCGGTTTGGTACATTTGCGGACTCATGTTCATTAAGACTTTTCGTCATATTTTGGGCCATACTATCAGCCCTCAAAATTTGTGACACTTTTTTTACACACTGTATATAAGTCATCGTGTTGTGCGATCAGGATCATCCTCGTTAAGCTCTGGAACAACTTTTTTTAAAAGGTTTACAATTGACCTTTGAGAAATGTCATTATTAGGCCTATGTGTATTTACTTGTAGAGAACAGGATATCTAAATCCATACTTTCTTCGATTGTTGGACGACCACCCCTATGGCGATTCCTCACATGTGTGAGTTCAGAAAACTTTATTTTTGAATTATTCGCTCTTCTGATAGGTTCTTCGTTTATCAGGATATTTGTTATTGAATAGTTCACAAACCTCCTGTTGTGTTCTAATACAGTGGCCACATGCCCTCAGTATTAAAATTTCAATTCCTTCTTTTTCTCTTCTATAAAAAAGAAAAGCGTACACTAATGCCCGGTTTCTGAAAGAAATTTTAAAGTGAGAGTTAACTAACTGGTTCATTAGTTTAACGAGTCCATTAAATTACATTGGGTTTCTGAAAGCAATCGCTAGTTAACTATTGAATCCGCTACCTAACGCCAGGTGGCAGTCTAAACTATTAATGCCCGGTTTCTGAAAGCGAATTTAATGAGCCAGTTAGTTTAACTGTTCGATAAAACACGGAACGGGTTTCCGAAACGCTGAATATGTGTTTAACTAGGCGATGTCATTCAGTTAAGTTAACGCAGCATTATGGACAGTTAAATTAAATGACGCATGCGCAGTTGTGTTTACAAATGCAAACTTATGACATGATATCGTTTCTGTCACGTTTCGATAAATTGTTAGGTTAGTGTCACCGTATTTGTATGTTGATCATCTAACAGTAATTTTTTTTTCAAATTCGATAAAATTCTTACCTCTAATCCTCTTCGGATTGATTTTGAACAGCCTATGTTATGAGTAATCAAACAAATTTACCGGTATTTTGACAACAGCGATTGCAGCGCCATCTATTACATTCAATATTACTTTATAGTTTAGACTGCAACCTGGTGTTAGTTAGCGGATTCATTAGTTAACTAGATATCGCTTTCAGAAACCCAATGTAATTTAATGGACTCGTTAAACTAATGAACCAGTTAGTTAACGTTCACTTAAAAATTTGTTTCAGAAACCGGGCATAAATTCGCTTTCAGAAACCGGGCATAAATGAGATAATTTTCAGACTGTTTCTATGGTTCTCTTTAAAAATGTTAGAATTTATGTCACTGTCAGTCTTTAACAAAAGTCATTCTTTTAATATAATATAATGGCTCCGCAAAACAGAAGTGATAACAGCTCGCATTGTCACAAAGCTAGAACAAGGTTGGTCAATTAGGTCAGTTGCACGAGAGTTTCACCTGAATAAGTCTGTTTTTAAAATTAAACGTCGTTGGAAACAAGACGCCACTTTACCAAGAAGAGCTGTTGTTGGTCGTCCAAAGATATCCACTATTGCTGAAGATGACCACGTTATCAGATACTTGGAAGAAAACCCATTTAAAACAGTCAGGGATGCAATCGCGGAAACAAACTTTCCAGGATCGCAACCAACAGGATGTCGGAGAATTAAAAATTCTGAACTAGATAATTATGCTGCTGCAAAGAAATTTGCTCTTTCAGACGAAGACAAGCAATCTCGACTGTTGTATGCCTTAAATTATAGTCATAGGGATCGGCAGTTTTTGGAAAACTTAGTATTTACAGACGAAAAGGTTTGCAAGAATACTAATGATGGACACGTTCGTGTTTATAGACCACGAGGAACACGATTCAATGAGGAATATGTTAGTCCTACTCAAAGAAGCGGAAAATTCTCGGTGAATGTGTGGGCATGGTTTAGTTATCATGGTCTTGGAACTTGCTGACGAGTTGGAAAGAAATTTAATTCGGACAGTTACCAGCGCATATGCGAATATGTGATGCTGCCTTTAGTTCGCCAGGTATATCCTGAAAACAATTTGTTCTATTTCGATGTCACAATGAGGATTTTGTGACATTGTTTTTACAAAAAGTAGTTAGACAAAATTGATTTTTTTGTGAATTAGCTTCTAGTGACTTTTCCGATGAGGTTGGTGATTGTTGACATTAGTTGCTAATAGGCTCCGATCACCGAAGAAATCTCATATTGGCAAAGTAAAAAGGCGTTAACATTGTGGTCTAGTTATTTCATGCTGCAAACTTGAATATTTAAATCGAAAATTTGAAAATTCGATATTTTGAAACTAAAATGTCAAAATATTATGGATGTCAGTCATACATATCCTAAGAAATTAAAACTCACTAATGCCCGGTTTCTGAAAGCGAATTTAATGAGCCAGTTAGTTTAACTGTTCGATAAAACAGGAAACGGGTTTCCGAAACGCTGAATATGTGTTTAACTAGGCGACGTCGTTCGGTTAAGTTAACGCAGCATTATGGACAGTTAAATTAAATGACGCATGCGCAGTTGTGTTTACAAATGCAAATGTATGACATGTATCGTTTCTGTCACGTTTCGATAAATTGTTAGGTTAGTGTCACCGTATTTGTATGTTGATTATCTAACAGTAATTTTTTTTTTCAAATTCGGTAAAATTCTTACCTCTAATCCTCTTCGGATTCATTTTATGTTATGTTTGATTACATGTTATGAGTAATCAAACAAATTTACCGGTATTTTGACAACGACGATTGCAGCGCCATCTATTACATTCAATATTATTTAATAGTTTAGACTGCAACCTGGCGTTAGTTAGCGGATTCATTAGTTAACTAGAGATCGCTTTCAGAAACCCAATGTAATTTAATGGACTCGTTAAACTAATGAACCAGTTAGTTAACGCTCACTTAAAAATTTGTTTCAGAAACCGGGCATAAATGGTTTTTTATATCTTAATATTAAATTAAATATATTAATGAACAAGCCCCGACCTTAATCCCATCGAGCATATATGGAGTCTCATAGCAAAAATAAAACAATTAAATGTTAGGTATCCTACTGCAGAAGATATATGGGAAAGTATAGAAAATGAATGGGAAGTTTTATTCGAGAATGAAGATTTAGCACACAATCTTGTTCACTCTATGCCTAGAAAATTAAACGATGTAATTGCAAGAAATGGTGCTATGACCAAATACTAATTTAAGTGATTTTTAAAATATACCATTAAGTTCTGTTAAACAATACATGTGTTACCCATTGTTGAAGTTTTCTTTAGTTCAATGTTACCAAGCAACAGTTAGAAAAAGCACCCTTTACTTTAACGAAATATTGCCAAAATCGTGCACAGCAGTTGAACGCTTTTCTTCTGAATAGAAGCGTATTTAATTACATAAAAAGTACACAATAAAAACAGAGAAACAAACTGACGTAGAACTGTTATAATTTTATTTATTAATTGACATTATTTGGACTTAGAATTTCATGCTCTTTCCAAATTCACCAAAAAATTAGCGTTAACATTTAAAAAAAAATATCGCTTACGGCATAAGTCAAAAACAACAAACGGTGTTTACGTGACAATTACATTAAAATATGCATTGCTTAAGATAAAAGCGAGGATTTCTTTAAAAAGTTGATAAAAGTTCTATTCCTATATTTGATTCACTTTTATTGTGACCAATGGTGGTGATAACCGTGATTAACGTGGTGATACCTTGCGTTATAAAATTCATTAAAAATATCATGTGTCTAGCGTGTTTTGGCGACCTTCCTTGTTTTCGTGATTCCGGGCCGGCCTAAAGAAAGTAGTTAATCGGATAAGCTGTTATAAATTCATTGTTTTTCTAAGCTCAAAGTATTATTTACATTTTTGGTTTTCTTACACATACTATTTGTGCATGACCTACATTTTTGTGTTGCACAATTAGTGCAGATACAGATCCAGGAAAGAAATTTTAAAGCAGATAATAACCAGCCAAATCTTCAACCTGAATCTGAACCATCTAGATCTACTATGGGTGCCAAAGTAATACTCCCTTGTGTTTGAAGACGTATATCAAAGAAACCGTTTGACGGAAAAAAATAATATTGTTACAACCAGCAATCATTTCTACGTAACATACTGTAAGTTCAAATTTTTGTGCAGGAACGTTTAGAAGTAATCATTAGGGAAGTGCGATACAATTTTTACAATTTTTTCCTACTTAACAGTTTGACTAAAAAAATGAAACTTCGACTGGACGTAATCTGATATGTTGTGTACATAGTGGAAACTTAATTTTATCGCAAAAATCGGATGCTTTTTTGCACTTCCCCAATGATTACTTCTAAACGTAGGTGCGGAAAAATTGAACTTACAGTAAGTTGCGTAGAAATGATTGCTGGTTCTAACAATGTATGTTTAATTTTTTTCCACCATGTAGTTTCTTTGATATAGGTCTTCAAAACACAGGGGACTATGACTTTAGTATCGATAGTAGACACTCTAGTCAATCAACAAAGAAAACGGCCCAACTATTAATAAGAACAAGTTATTATGTAACAGTGGAAAAAATATTTGATTAAAGGCAAAAAGTTCGAAAATATTGACTGTGACTTAAAAAATGAATTACGTTATTTATAGGAAATGATAGAAAAGAAATATTTGGCTCATTCTGGAATTTAAAAGATATCAATTATTTGTGCATTAGTGCAAAAAAAGAGTTAACAGAAAACGCACTAAAGATTGCTCTCGTGGAGGAAAAGTGTCGTTTAATATTTCATAAAGTCAATTATCAAGACACAATCAGTGTCCAAAAAATATTTTCTGAAGATATTTCAAATAAGTGGTGGAAGATTATATCGGTGGCTCACGAAAGATGATGTTTCTCTATCTAAGGACAAACGTGGCACAATTAGTTCCCGAAAACTTGATGATTCTGATGTTGGCCATATTCAAGACTAATCCTACCGGAAATATTTAAATCATGGGCTAACCATTCGTAAGATGTACGATCTTTGTAAAGAAAAATGTGAGATTGAAATGAACCCAAGGAATTAAAGTATTTATTAAAATACTTTAGTATAATCTCCATGTTAATGCACCGCGACAATGTAGGACTTAAATTTGAAAATATAAATGATGATGAAAACGTTAAGAAGGAATTTGAGGTCCAAAGAGAGTTTCATCAACGAGAAGTACATTCAGTAAGAGAAACCCTGTAAAAAGTAGATTAATCATTCATACTAACTTTTGATCTGCAGAAAGCTTTAAACTACTCAAAATTTAATACTTCAGTGGCATACTATAAAAGGAATCTTTATTTATACAATCTTTATTACTTCTTCATGAAAGGTACAAATGATCTCTCAATTAGAAAAAGGCGGCGGCAATTTTTTTTTGTGCTATACTCACATAACGTGAAGTAATGTTGAAATTCCATTACCGTATCGAAGTCCAATAACAATGTTGCAGTTCAAGATAAAAATATCGTGAAATGAAAATAACAATATCATTAACACCCATGCACATCTTGTGAAACTCATTACGCTGTTTTTTTTCCAATTCGCATGTGCATCGGGAAGACAGACTTAGGTTAGAATGCGTATGTATGTAACTAAATTTAAAAAAAAAACATCACAAAATTACAATTTATAGACCACTAAAATTAACACAACTTTTTTATATTTATTATTGGAAATGAAACAGACGACAAAAAGAAAGAAGGGAAATTAATTAATTAGAGGCCATCATTAAAACAAATTAAGGAATAAAATCTCTAAACTTAAAATTGTAACAAATATGAATAGATACCATTGAGTTGATTGATGACTGATTTCAAATTGATAGCGTCAGAGTATTTGTTTCACATTTCTAAGAATAACCTGTGCTTATATGTGGATGAAATGTGTGGCCAAAGCACAAGATCTCAGCCACTGTGCCGTCTGACCTATGTAACATCAACCACATACCGAATAGGGTATTATATAAATTATGTTGGACCTATAACGTTCAGGAATCGTATCCTTAGTTCTAGTGAACAATTTCTCCTATCTGAGTTACAAATTCTGATTATTTTTTTAGTTATGTCTTGTATCTTTTGTATACCACCGAGGGGGAATTAAAAATTAAAGTATTCGTTAATGTACGTTGATAACCATTATTCAAAAACCTCAAATTGTTCTAAAAAAATGGGATTACTAATTTTTTACGGTTCTATTTTTAGCTCCAATATAATATTCTGTTTGAATGGGTGGTTTGAATGAAAATTGATGTATCTACCTGACGTCGTTGGTTTACAATACCAGTTAAAAATAATCTGATTGTTACTATTCCGAACCACTTTGGTATGAATGTGGTGATACCCTATCGTTTTCATCTTGTATAGTGAATTGAATGTGTTCATCAAAGCTATTAAATATGTGTAAGGTCACCAATACAGTCCCCAGGCACTGCACAAATGGCATCATCCACATATTTTCTTATAAAAGGCATGTTATAAGGAAGTACAGGAATACTATAATCAAACATATAGTCCAATATTATTTGAGCGATAACTCGTCTAACTGGACAACCCATAGGAGTACCAAAATCTGTAAATGTAAAATAACAATTGTCAAGTAAGAAACGTAAGAACCAAATGAAATCTTCAAAAATGAACCCACAGTGATCTTCAATTAAATGCCATTTCTCGTTGATGACAACATTTTCTTCTTCGTTCAGTTTTATCTCTTTGCACTCTCCTACCCAATGTTCCCATTCATCACATCCTTCTCCACAAAAATTATACTGCCTGTATCTCTCTTCCATCCAGTACTTGTTAGCTTTTTCTTCACTTCCGCACCTGAACCTTGCTATTGTACTTTCTTCTCCTACCGATCTCCCTCCCCCTAAGTATGATGAACTGAAACAGTACTTTTAGACTGGTGTATTTGGTGTTGTATCTTGCACTCTCCTGATTTTGCTTTCCCTTTCTTGCGCGTCTACAATCGTCCACCTCTCTATTATCTCTCTCTCTCTACTTGCTTTCCATCTCTTCTTCTCCTCTCTGCCTCTTCTGTAGCTAGTCCTGCCTTATCATACATTTTACGTCTACACTCTTCCCAGTTTGATAGTTCTGTTCCCTTACTTCCTCTTTTCCTTATCTCCCCTATTACCAACCTAACTAATCTCTGTTCTGGCCCGCCCTTCGCTATCATCTCATACCGCACTACCCCTTTCCCTGCCTCTACACCCAACATTTCGCTCCCCGTCTCCTGCCTAACTATGTAATCTGGAGTCGATCTCTCCAGATTCAATATCCTTTTTATTTGTCCTATGTGTACCCTCTCCAATCTCATGCTTTCTTTCCACCCCCACACTTCATATCTTCAATGTCTCCTTAAAATTCACTCTCCTCTTTCCCCACAGATTTCTCCTCAGTTCTTCCTCCGCTAACCTCGCCTTTCTGCATGCATGCATAATTTGACATTCGCCGCTGTTATTTTCTCTCACTACGAACCCCAGATAAATCCACTCCTTCACCTGCTCTAATATGTCTCCTTTCCGTGTCACCTTTACTTCCCTCTTCCTCCCTCCTCCTTTCTTGAACACCATTATTTTTGATTTCCTTGTATTCAGCTCCAATCCTCTTCTGTCCGTGAACGCTTCCAGCCTTTTCACCATTCCTTTTAACCCCTTCTCCGTCTCCGCAAATAAAACTATTTCGTCCGCAAAAGCCAACGACCATATCTTTGCCACTCCCAATTTCACTCCCACATCTTGTCGTTTCCTTAGTATCCCTTCCAGTTCCGCAATGTATATATTGAACAGTTGCGGACTCGGGGGCATCCCTGTCTCATCCCTCTCTTGGTCTCGAATCTTTCCGAGTTCCCGAGTATAATCTAGTCATATTACTCTGATAATCATCAAAAATTTTATCACAATTAAGTTATATAGTTTTGTTGTTACACCATTGACGATAACCCCCAACCCCTTTATATTGGAATAGTAATTTTTATTTCAAAATTTAACAACCTGTCATTAAATTTATTAATCTCCACACAGTAGGGTTTTTAGCCATTCTTTATGTGTGTGGGCAGAATGTTATGTTATCTACATCGGAGCAGGAAAATTCTTGCCGTTTCTTTTGTTGACACAGATTGTTGTCCGTAAAGTTGTCTAGTTTTTTGATAGCACTCCATCATGTAATCTATTGCTGTAGAGTACATCGAGCGTAGGTAAAACCAGAGTGTAAGGGAAGCGGCCAGTTTAATTAATTACGAAATCTTGAAAGAATCACAGAGGAGTTTCATTGTGCCTGGAAAAAACTGACCGCTTCCCTTGCTATTCTCACACTCTATATTTGACAAGACCCCTCTTGCTTATCAGTAAGCTGAGGCGATGATTTTATAAAGCACATGACCAGGAATCTCCATTTTTTACTCCACCAATGGAATGCGTTCTTATAACTTATATAATTTTCTACATGGTTACAGAAAATCCCTTCCTTGATTCTCATTACATTTTCCGTTACTTTCAATATCAGATTAACTGTATTTACAAATTTCCTGAAGAGGTGAAATAATAAATAAAAAGGGACAAGAAAATGTACGAAGACAGAGAGTGTAAGGAAAATGGAAAAGAATAAAAAGTGCGAATGTGGAAGATAACAAATAGACGAATATACTGAAAACAGAGGAAAGGAAAGTGAAAAGGGAAATAATAAAAAGAGAGAGATGCAAGTAAAGAATGAAAAATTAGGAACGTGGAATATTAGGAGCTTGCATAGAAAAGAAATTGAGCTAATTAATGAATTTGATAGGGCGAAATTAGAGAAGGTAGTAGCGAAAACAAAGGAGAGGAGAAATGGAATTGTGGAACTGGAAAATGGACATATATTAATATTTGGTGGAGTGGGAGAAAAAGAGAGAGCTAGTGTTGGAATCGGAGGTATGGGACAGACGACGCAGAGGAAAGGAAAGAAGTGAAAAGGGAAATGATAAAAAGATAGAGATGCAAGTAAAGGATGCAAAATTAGTAACATGGAATATTAGGAGCTTACATGGAAAAGAAATCTGAGACGGCGAAATTAGATAAGGTAGTAGCGGAAACAAAGAAGATGGAAAATGAAATTGAATAACTGGAAAATTAATATTTGTGTGAATATTTGTGTAATTATAGTGCTGAAATCGGATGTATAGGACAGAGAGACGCAGACATTGCAAACAGTATCAGGGAGCATGTTAACTATTGACATGGAAAGCGAAAAACGAACTACAATAGCAGTATCTGGTGCAGATGAGAAAAATCAAAAACTTTGGGAAAACTTAGAAATGGCAGTAGAAACAGCAAGAGGTAATATATAGCAGGAGACAAATAGCAGAGTAGGGGAAAGATACTATACTACAGTAACTATTGGAAATTGGGGAGAAGAGAAAAGAAACAACAACAGAAGGAGTAAGCTGTAATTATGTCTAGTACATGGTATAATTATAGCAAATACGTTTTACAAACCGAAAGCTATATGCAAATAGACAAGATACGCGATAAGCAGAGGGGGACACCAATTGGAGATTATATAATAGTTGAAAAGAAAAACAGAACTGCCATAAGAGCTGTGACAGTAAAAAGAGGGTATGAGATGAATAATATCTATTAGTGGCAGAAATCAAAGTAAAGGATGAAGACCAACAATAGATAGAATATAAAATGACGACGACGAAGAAGAAGAAGACCAGTCCCTAACGCAAAGCAGACAGATATGCTTTATCTCCTCCCACACATTTCGCCAATTTACCACTATTACTACAAAAATCTTACCGTCATTACTTCATTTGATGCTGAGTTCATTTATTAAATTAATTTTAGATTTATTCTGGAAGTTAAAACAGATTACTGTACCTTTAATTTGTACTAAACAATGAAAAAAAAACACTGTTTTTGTGTGTTTTGTTTTGCTATTACAGATTATTTTGCAAAAAGCTCGTTATTTCGAAATATAATTACATAGATAATGCATTATTGTTATTATTATTCTTATTATTGCTATTTTGTTATTATTATTATTTTTTGAGATAATAGGAATCCATCTACAACTTTCATTTCAATTTCATTTCATTTCAAGTCTAATTATAATGGACTTTGTAAGAACAGTGGGGCCGCTGCCCCATGATGCTATGACACAGTTTAATATTAGATATGTCAATTTGAATAGGATTCAATTAGTTATAAAATAGAAGTAATGTCATGAGTGGTCCAAGTGTGATAACTCTTCACATTTGTTCCGTTTATTTGAAATCCTATTCGAAATGAAATATTTAAAGATTTTCTTATTGGAATAAATAAAACCAGGTTATCGTTTAAAAAACTGGATCAAATTTCATTTATAGCGTTTGAAACTGTAACATTTTAATTGACTTCAATTATAAAGCGCTGACACATCTACGCCGTCCATCGGCGAGTGTGTTTTGTTTACGCTGTTGTCGTAAACATCGCCAGCTGTTTCTTCTTCTATTTATCAGCGGCGACGACAACGAAACTTGCGCTTGTTATCCTCGGTTAGTGTCGTGGCGAAGGTGCTTGCGCAGTTGTGCATCGCGCAGCCGACTTCTCGATCCGCACATCGTATCAATAAATTCAGTCAGTCGGTGTCGCGGTGTTGATAGTGTATGTTGTGTTGGGCAGCGGTCGGTTGAGTCCCGGATTTTCCTTTGTCTTTATCGTGCGACGTGTGAGGCGAATTTCGCGATAAATGTTAAATATGAGTATCGAAGCGCTTATACAGGCCGCCGAGTACATCGAGAAACGCGAGCGAGGTTCGTAGAATTGATTTTTTTTCGCGTTCGCCTCGTCCATTCGAACGAGCGAGCGCGTTCTATTTATAGAAAGTCAGCTGTTTTTCACGTTATTTGTGTTTGTGTTCTTTGACAGAGGCAGAGCATGGATACGCTTCGACCCTGCCGATACCCGACGAATCCAGGAACTCATCGAAAAGGTCAAAGACGAAGAAAACCCAAGGAAGCAGGTAATTTTTATTGATGGCGCTTTATTTTTTCGCTGTGCGAAAATTCGCCGGTCGGCGCGAACGTAATGTTTGTTTTCTTTTGCAGGACGTCCCACAACGAGCTGGAGAAAAATAGGTGAGTCCCGTCATGACTGTGTTGGTGTAGTGTTGGGAAGATGGATCACCGATAGTAGGATAACGTTCTTAAAAAAAGTGAACGCGTAATGTGTATTTAGTTGGTGTGTGCAAAGTTCAAATGAAGGTGACGCTGTGCAGTCTAGTGCATTGAAACAAGGCCGTGTCTGCTTGGCAACAACACACATACAACACAACACACACACACAATCACGTACACACATTTGTAGCCCATGCTGATGGCAATCATATCATTGCGGTGTTACGACGTATTATTAAACACTTGTTTAATTTAGGCCCACGTAGGTTCTGTGTCGTAGTAACTCGACGGGTACAACCGTCTCGTTTGACATACATTGTCAAATTGCACCGATTATCCTGTTAGGCTAGGAACGCGAGTAGAATCCTTGAAACGATAGTTTAAATTGAAACTACCTTTCAAAGCCGGTCCCAATACGATGCAAACGACTCGCCAATAACAAATTGACTGGATATTAATAGTTCGACGATAGGACAACATTAAAAACCGTGCGCGCGCCCATAGAAAATAAAACAACGGTTCAAGAATTATTAATCTCGTGAAATCGCCGCGACAGAAATTTTATAACTGCGTATGTTACGAGCCTCGTTTTAACATCATCGCACGGTCCATTAGAGGTTACGTTGCACGCAAGTTGTCAAAGTGCAAAAAGTGTTTTGTGCTTTTTTGTAACAAACTCGGTCGCGTGGGGTCAATAAACGCATTTTCGTTTTTTAGTACTTTTGGAATTTTCACTCACTTAGTTGAATATTCGTATTTATATTTCTTAACTCACGGAAATTGTACAAATGGCGCTTCGACAAATCAGTTGGGTTTCAGGTAGTGAAAATGACGGGGTTTTTCTGGATGTGGTTTTGTTTTTTCACCCTGGGTTATGTAATGTGATTCAACATTTTTTTATTATATACAAGGAATGGTTTGGGGAAAATAATATCTTATTAACTACATTAACATATGCAAATCATTTGTACAATATTCATTTACATAGCCATAAATGTCTGATAATTATCATATGAATGCTTATTTTAATACGATTGATACGATATATTCAGTACGGATTTGTTTAAACTACTTGTTGTGACATATACATGCCACATATTACATAACACACGAACTAAATGTAATATATCAGTGTACCTTTACGCCGGCAATATAACCTAATAAGAGTTCCCCATTATTTGTAATGGCATATCAGAATAATGATTCTATTAAGCTCACGTTTTGAGTAATTACCCAACATCAAACTTCTTATGCTCATCATATAGGAAGAATAACTGTAAGTAATAATAACGTTAAAATTTGTTTCATTCAACAATAAATACATTCTTATGAGTTAGCACAAGAAACCGGATTAGCCAACTACCTTTCTAGTAAACATTATAAGATGTCTGTAAAGTATCTGTGATCATCTCGTCACCATGTAAATATACACTTATAGAAAGAACTAATAACGGATGTTTTTTAAAATTTGGCGTCGAAGCTGGCCGTGAATCTTTAACTGTGAACGAACCACAATTTTGTAGATACATTCAAACGTCACTTAAGTAACAACTTTTGACAAATTAATAATGATGGTTCGTTCACAATTAAACATCTACGGCAAGCTTCGACGCCAAACATTAAAAAACACCCGTTACATATCATACACCGACCTAAAATTAGAATACCACAATTTAGCACCAATTGCACCAAACCGAAATAAAATGTTTTTAACTTATTTAACATATGCAACATTAATCATCATATCGCATGTTCAAATCTATATGAATACCAAGCTACTTCGTCGCATTAGTTTGAAAAATTATTTTTATTGAAGAATTACAGTTTGTTTTAACACATAAACAATCGTGCGTGCATATCGAGGGATTCCATAAGAGACATGTGCTTTTTATATGATGCAAATGGCATGAAAAAGATTTTTTAAATTCCAAGTTAAGACATTTGTGTGTAACCAATCCTAGAAATGTTGCCTGTTACCTCATTCCGTGTATGGCCCGTAACAAACTGTGACATCCGTGAAGATATTAATAACGAATCACTCAGTGTCATACTTAACAAATCGTTGACGTAAATAATGAACAATAGTGGACCTGGCACCGATCCCCACATTGTACCGATTTGAATGAGGCAGAAAGGCAAGGCTTGAATCCCGTGTTTATCTCTAACTTATTGCATAACATGACATGATTTACGTTGTTAAATGCTTTCTCCAGATGTAGGAAAACTGCAATAGATTGAACTGATTTGTCAAGGTTCTTATGCACATTTTATACAAATTTTGCAAATTTGCAAACAGGGCCCAATTTGCTCTGATAAGACTTTATTTATTTAAATGAATTTTTAATTTGAGTTAATAATTTTTTCGACAATTTTCGATAAACAAAATCTAAGTCTATAGTTTTTTATCCGATCGCTTGATACATATGTGAACAATGATTTAACAATTGAGAATTTTAGCATCTTTCTAAGCAGCGATTTTGCAAGACGGTTAGAGGGGGAGCATAATTGTAGCTATTTCTAATTGTAACCCGGAACAAATATCGTTCCCTGGAGCTTTATTTGATTTTAACGCACCGATATTATCTACATCTTGGTTAGCTCATCCAGAAAAAATGATTCTCCTACACGTCTAATATCTAATATTTACGTTTGTTTTTACCTGAATTTGACTACCAAGGGCTTCAGGTATATTAATGACGTAGTAGAAACTTTTTGTCAAGTTCCATATCTCTTGTAGTTTCGTACTTCTTCAATTTCGCGCAATAGTACTTGTTTTCTTGCTGTATGTTACTCTGTTTCTAACTATCGTACATTGTTGGTAATTATATATGTTTGTAGAATGATAATAATATACATTATTTTGTTAACCACCTCACCAGTAATCCACTCTTTTAGCTTCTTAATCAATTTCGATTTTATTATTTCTATTTGTTGAAAGTTTTACTTTTAAATTAAACTGGCCAGCAAAATACTGAAATTAATCATCAATATTGAGGAGAGCTAAATTATCCCAGTTATTATAATCGGTTATACGACATACATAACTATTTTATCATGGTTCGTTAATCAACGTTCGTTCGTTGAACAACAAATTGTTACGGACAACAATTTCAAACAAATTTAAAGTCAATGTTAAAGGAAAATGATCATGGATCTTTGACGCCAACACCGTAGGCAAAATATCACATGGTATAAGTTGTTTTGATGTTGTTTTGATGAAAAAATTCTATGACCGTTTCTAGTCTAGTTGGTATATTTATCGCAATCCAAACTCACATATTAACATTAAATATTCCCCACAGTTAATGTTTTGCAAATTATATCTATTCACAAAATTACTTACTAACTACTAAAAATTCTTTAAGGGAAACTAAGAATACATCTGTGTCGAAAGCAGGCTATCGATTTAATGTAGTTGCTGCCTGTTTAGTATAATTCTAATAAATTTGAAATTTATTATTCTATTATTTTATTCGTATGTAGCAAAGAATACTATACATCCATGCGATTTATTTAATTTACTATTATTATAATACAAATACTTAACTCGAGCCCTCTTATATCGAAGGTGTCTCGCCATGTTTTTCGATTCTGTTCCAGTATCCAGCATTCCATGTAGTTCTCGGTTTATCTCTCCCCCTTCTTCCATCAGTTTTCATTTCCCACATTTTTTACTTGGTAATTTTCCATCCTTGCCATCTGTCCATACTACCTGAGTTGTTGTCTTTCGATTTTTTCAATTATACACTTTACTTCCAGCCTCATTTTGATTACTTCACATCGTATCTTATTTCTTATACCCCTCCATGCGTCACAAGATCTTCATTGCTGTAGCTCGTATTTTGCTTATGAAGTTTTCTGTCAGGGTCCACGATTCACAACTATATATCTAGGTGGGTGTACTGTTTGGTGCACTTTAATTTTCGTTCTCTTATTGATTTCTTTTTTATTAAAATATATATTATATAGAGCTCCATACATTTTATTTGTATTCATTATTCTGTTGTTCATTTCACTTTCTAGTCCACCTTTTTCCTCCATTATCGACGCCAGGTTTGTTTCTTGTATTGTGTCGTTCCCAGTTTTTATTGTTGTTTGTTGTGGGTTCCTGCTTATGCTCAATACCTCTTCTTCTCTTTGTACAGTGTCAAAGGCTTTCTCCAAATCTATTTCACATACATATATTTCTGTTTGTGTTCATTTTTTTTCGAATAATTGTCAAAGAACGAAGATCCAATCCTGGACTGACCTGTTTCTTCTACATCCTGATTGTATGCCCAAAAAATTTATAGTTTACTTAATATATTGTCTATTATTCTTTCAAAAATTTTATAAGCATATAATTTTATCTCATTTTTATAAATAGGTGTCACAATTACTCTCTTCCAGTCTTGGGTGATCTTATGGGTGTTCCACACTATCTACAACATTTTGTGTGAGTTTCTTTTCCTAATTATTTTATCATTTCCGGGCTCATGTCGTCTTTCCTATTTATAATTTCTGGATTACCTCTTCTACTTCTCCGATTTTTATTACTTCTCTTGTTATGCCTTCTTCCTGTTATGGGTTTTCTTTTCCTTCTTCTTCTTTCTTTCTTTGAATTTCTTAATATCAAATTCCTATTTACCAGGTCCTTCATTTGGTCCGTAAATAATAGCATTGTAAAGATAATGTCCATGTTTTTATATTCTACCCTCAGTATTCTTTCTTATACTGATTTCATTATTTTGTTGGCATTCTGACTAAGCCTTCTTTGTTTGGCATTATTGTTTCTATTAACCCACTGTATATCAATATGTGTTCCCCCATTACTTCAATACACCCACTTTCTTTTTCTTCGTTTCTGTAATTGTTTACCCATTAGAAATAATTATGTGCCTCCCCACACAAATGCGCGAAGATTGAATAGAAGTTGTTTATTGGTGGAATTTCTGAATCCCAAAACACGCAACTACGAAATTCGACAATCGTGATTGCGTTCCGGTGTTGACCCTCAATTTCACAAAAAGAACTTAACAATATTAAGTGAGATATTTGTCAACAACGGCTATCCCCGCACATTTAATTTGTATGTAGCGTGTGAAACTGGCTATTGAAGCCCATAACATTGGATACCACGCCTTTTTTACATCTATTCGTTAAACGAATAGTTTTTATTACTAGTGGTTGCTTCTCGTTGTCCCATTTCCACATTACACTATCCCGCTTTTGTTCTGTTTTCCTTGTTTGTTTGTTGGTCATTTATAAATACTCTGTCTTCCTTGAAGCCTTTTAATTCACTTTTGGGTCCCGTCACTTTTGTTTTCTCCTCCATATTTTCCATTTCCACTAACACGTTTTGTTCCCTATCTTCTTTACTTACTTTATCGTTGCTTCCGTCTTCAGGACCCTCACCATAAAGTTCTCCACCGCTTCTCTTAGCATTCTGTTATTGTTCGTGTCTATATTAATCCCTGCCATAATCAGGTTAGTTCGCTTCTTTTTTTCTCTCAAGTCTCTCGACTCTCTAATCTAGTTTCATTATTTGGTTTTCCATTTCCTTATTTCCTTAATAATATTATAATATTATTTTTTCTTGATTCTTTTGGACTACTCCGATTTCTAACTTAATATTCTTGATTTTCTTCATCATATTTTCAACGATGTTTTGAATCGGCTCCATTTGTGGCACTAGGTCATCTGATTTGCCTATAACTGGTGTTCTTTTAGTTTCTGAATATTTGCTCTGGGCTTTCCTCTTCTCTTTCTCTCCTCGGATCTACGGTATCCGTTGTCGGCAGGTCTGTATGACCCTTTGTTAAATCTGTTTAGGTTATTTCACTTATTTGTTCCCATATATTCGTATACATTTAAATCCACCAATCTAATACTACTTTCCATTTTGAGACGTTTATTTTTTATATAATAAACACATATTAGTTTAAATTAAAAAGTCAGTTCAATCACAATTCCATTTCTCTATTAGTACTATCATGTCATAAGCATTATTTAAAGTCTGCAATAACTCTACTAAATCTATCAAATTGCATGATTTAATTCTGAAATTGTTTGAAATATACTTGCAAAGCCATTCCCTGCAAATTGAAGGGTTGGGTTGGGTTGGGTTGGGTTGGTTATATCTGTCAATTAATGTTAATCTTACAATCGTTCGCGATTTCAATGAAGACATCTTCTATATTCAACAATTCATTTGAGATACAATACCATATACCATTGCATAAGAAAATAAAATATGCAGTGGTCCGCACTGAACTTTCTTATACTTGGACTTATAAATTTCCAGCAAACTAGCGTATACGCTATCAAAAGCAGATTTTTCGAAAGAAATTTTGAAATAAAATTTCAATATTTTATGTATAAGAAAAAGGTTCAGGAAGGGTCAAAACATGTATCTCGAGTTCAAAAATCTTTAGAATCACTGTACTTTCTTACACATAAAGTATAAGAAAGAAAAAAAAGTATTGCAAAATTAATTCCAATTTCTGAACATGCATAACGCCACTTATTAAATTAATTAAATTATTTGCAGTGACATTACTTTTAGCGAAATGAATGATATTTTGTATGAGCGCCATAACTACATTAAAATTATGTCCTTCACAGTAGTAACTTGCATTTTTTTCGTAATAAACTTTTTACTGATTATTAGTGCGTTTCCTCCTCTCCCAGAAACAGATGGATGCGGTATATGATAGACACAATAATTCTTAAATCTAATGATGTTTTGCTTAGTGCAATGAATTTCAGGTATTAAACAATAGTATATTATTATACAAGTTTAGTAAGGCAACAGATTGTCGCACGAGTGGTTTGGGGTACGACAAGTTGTGAGGAGTGCCCCAATAGAACGAGTTTAATAATACGACTCATTATTAACCTGTTTTCGATGTAATAGTATATTATTCAATGAGGTAATTTGGGCAATAACTCACGGGATGATGAAGTCTAAAAATTTTTCGGCTAAAAAGGTAAACGTTTTTGCCAGAAGAATAGTCGTGGATAAAGTATAGTATTCAACTCGAGGTAATGGCAATAACCATTGTAATCATCCAAGTGAGTTATTGCCATTACTTCGAGTTGAATACTATACTTTATCCACGACTATTGCGTTATACATACGTTACCCAATTCCTTTTCTGCAAATAATGGTATCTATAACTACCCAGCGGGAGTTATAAGCGTGAGTTATAATAACTCACGCTTAGTGGCCATAGTAACTACTTAAGTAATGTTATCTAATTGGCCGATATTAAATATCATGTCAAACAATTAAATACAATTAAATGTCAAATTGACAAAATGAATTGAGACAGTGATTCAAAAATTTGTACACCACCTGGAATAAGAAAACTCGCCGAAATAGCAACTCGCAATCTTCTGCCGGACAAATTGCACAAGAAATATAATGTGACCTACCAAAACATTTGGATTGGAGTACAAGTAAGAACATAAAATCATTGTCGGAAACTGTGCTTCTGGCATATTTTAAAGAATTGCCATTGAAATACAAATTTTCATCATTTGCTACTATATGCTTAGAAGTACACTCAGTATAAATAAGAGAGTAAATATTGAAACTTTTATGAAACGAAATTACGAGAGTTCCTCAAACGGAAGTCTAAAAATTTTTCGGCTAAAAAGGTAAACGTTTTTGCCAGAAGAATAGTCGTGGATAATAATTATTTATTAACGCAAAGTAGATAAATATATAATTTTTATCTACTTTGCGTTAATAATGGACTCATTAATTACATCGAAAACAGTGTCAATATCAGTGAACCCAACCTACGCAAAAGTTCCTAGTCTATTACGAAAACTTGAACAGGCGAAATTTCAACAATTAGTAAAGCAAGGTAGATAAATAGTATATTATACTCGTTTAGTAAGGCAATATTGTCGCACTCGTTCTATTGGGGCACTCCTCGCAAGCTCGTCGTGTCCCAAACCACTCGTGCGCCAATTTGTTGCCTTGCTAAACTTGTATAATAATATACTAATATTGTATTCTACGAACAGTTGCACCTCATTTCTGTGTTGCAACAAACCGTTCGCATTCCATGTGATTATTTTAACGTCTCGAGACATTAGTGTTTTTCTTACAGGCTGCTTTGTTGCCGTTCTCCAGTTTATTTATTCTAAAAAGAATAACATTTCTAATGTATCATAATGTCTATGAATATCTTTTGAAATATTTCGAAAAATTGATTTCAAGAGTTATATTTCATTATTTTTTTCAATATTGATTCAAGTTCGTATAATTTTAGTAGGTTACTATGTAATGTTCTCAATCTAGCGTTTTCAATATCACTCAATAATAATTGTAGGATATTATTTAATGGTAGGTTTGTTTCACTAAACTATTTTTTGTTTCTAAAGCTTACGGTAAACTAATCAACTAAAATCAATTTAGAATTTATTTTATTTTCGGTCGTGCCATTACTGCTTGGTTGACGTTAAAATAATCTTTGGAAATTGTATTGGGTCTTTGATCATTATTATGAGTTTTGATGTTTCTGAATCTATATTGGTTGGCGTGGAAATTGTACTGATGGTTGTCGTTATTGAAATTGTTGAAGTGGTGGAATGAATTGATCTTGATTGGAAAATTGTTTCTTGATCGTAACATTTGAGCTATTGCATTTTTGAAGTATTTTATATTATCTTCCTCAGTTATGAACTGCATAGCTTGAGCCAAGTCGGTTGGTCTTATTGCACGTATTATTGGTCCTAATGGTTCTCTCAATCGAATCCAAAAATGTTTGTTAGAAAATCTTACTGTTACGTTCTAACGCATTACAATGTAGGTCAGCGTAATAACAAATTGTATTTAATAAATGAATAAGTCTTTCATGAAACTGGAAATGTTGCATTTAATTTCTGTCTTAATTGACGAAGTAAAAAATTGTTGAATTCAAAATTGTGGAGATCAAATAGACGGAAATTAAATCTAAATCCGATTAAATTTCCGTCTCTTTTATATCCAAAATTTTGAATTAATCAATTTTTCATTTCATCCCACGTTTTTGCGGCATTCATTAACAATGCGTTTTTATAGTTATTAAGATCTGCACGATCCACCTAGATTCCCATTGAAATAATACTCAAATTTTTAATTTTAATATCTTTCGATTTTTTTAAATTATTCAATAAAATAAATTTTACTTGGAGTATCAGCACTGTTGCATTTACAAATATTGCTGATTCTTTAGATTTCTTGATCGAGTGCTCTGTGAATGCAAAAAACCAAATCATTAGTGTTAGGTATCGTTGAAATTAGAAGAAAGTTGATGGACGCCGATGGGAAAAAATATAAAAATTTTAATTTAAATTCTTTAATTAGAAGTTTTCGTTTATGTGTATGATTGTAGACAGGCAAAAATAACAATAAATTATATCTATGATACTAGTGGTGACCTGGGATGGTGGACGCACTTTTTACCCCAATCCATATTCTAAGGCTACCAATTGAGATATCACAATTGTAATTTTCGTTTCATGAACTACCAGGCTTTACGTTACTGTCCATTTTTTTCAAATTCTGCTGTTGATTGGCGTGGGAGAAAAAAAATGATTGACATCAAGGTGTAGTGCACCTACCTACCTCGTATATTGGTGCATCATTCGGCCAGGTGCCCTTCAACTTACTTAAAATTTAAGAAAAACGGTCTCAATGCTCTGTAGATAACTTTGATAAAGGTTACTTTTATTTGAATAGTCTCTTGTATCTCAGAACAACAGTAATATCATATGTTCGTAAAGGTAATGGTAATTTAGCCAGGATACAAAATTCAACATCCAATACATACTAAGAACTCAAAATGAAATAATATTTGGTAGCAAAAATGAAAAATAGAAAAAAAAATAGAAATTCATCGATAATGCTGAACAGAATGCTTTTTTATTCTGTTTATTGGCTCCGTGTCTAATCAAACTTATCATTTCCCAAGCCGCAATTGGAAACCACATAAAACAATGTGGGTTCACATTTTACAGGTTGCACACATTCTTCAGCTGTTAAAGTTTTATTATAATTATCCATGCAGACTGAACGAAAGGTTTCTTCTGATTCACATTTTACAGGTTGCACACATTCTTCAGCTGTTAAAGTTTTATTACAATTATCCATGCAGACTGAACGAAAGGTTTCATCTGATTGTTTCTGAATCTATCTGTGTATTCGTACTTCTTTCTTTTTTTTACTTCTTTTGCTATTTTTTTATTAATTTTTGTTGCATGTCGTCTTTGGTTTTTTTTTCAGTTTTGGCTTCAATCATTTTTAACAGGAGTAGTTTGTCGAATTCGTCTGTTTGTTTTCCGGCTTTTTAGTAGCAGCGTTTGGTAAATGTCGAACCTCTTCAGGCGTTGCTATGATTTTCCTTTGCAGGCCGTTAGAAGATGGTTAAGGACTACTGGAGATATTTTCTGTTTCTGATGGAAATAGTTGTCGCAGATGAGAACTTCGTTCCACAGCACTTTTTTTTGCTCGTGGAGTGGGATGAACTTCGACATGATTGATATCTGATTTTATTCGCATAACTGTTTCCGCCACAAAATTCTCAATGTCAGTGTATTCACGAAGTATCTTAAGAACAATAGAAAAGTTTCTTCTTTCACACAACCGGAAGGAATGCAAGCTCCATCGCTTCCTGGAGGTACATTAGCGAGAGAAAGATGCACCCTTGGAAAAATTTAAAATGGTGGTATAGAATTTCTCAAAGTTGAAACGGCGATTGCCATTGTCACTAAAGTTTCATTTGCCAGAGAGGTCACCCTACCGATTTGCCGGAACCCCTTTCTTCTTATTCGGTCTAAATGTTCTAAATGTCGTTAGGTGTGGGTTTAAGACGGTATAACACAAATTTCACACAAATTTCATTTCAAACTATCGAAAAACTTCTTAGCGTTTGATTGGTTGAAACTAGACACTCGTGCAACTACGCAGCTTCCCCAGATTATTATTCAACTCCCCTACATCGGTTATTTCTAAATAATATCGTGTCAATGTCCTATTTCCAATTTTTTTGCCGACAGACCCGATCGATATGTCTTAATTTTAAAGTTTTAGACCTGTTATGACATCACCAGTTGCTGCTCCACCTTTCTCCAATTTTCTTTTATAATTTTTATTTTCCTTAAAAAAGAAAGGGAATAAAAAAAAATTGGCGAAACGAAATTATGAAACAGTCTAGGTAGACAGGCACATGAGCCAGCTAGCCCGAGGAAAAGCGCGCCAAGTTACCCCGAACACGTGGTTTTCAAGAATGGCGAACGAAACGACAATGAAATCCCTTAGCTAAAAGTGTGAGGTAGTAGGGGTGTCTACGTAGTTGTGTAGAAATGCCTATGCATGTAAATATTCAAAATGACTTGGGTATCATGATATAAAAAATCTGCAGTGGTCCACACTGAACTTTCTTATACATAGTTATACTACATTTTTCGAAAAAAAAACTTCGCATAAGAATAATTTTTCGATAACTCATACCGTTTTCGAGATATGGCAAAACTGCTTTTCATTTTGAGTCTTAATTTTCGCCTTCGATCCGTCAGCGGAGATATATACCACAAAGAGTGATAAAACCCAGATTTTATCAATTAAGATATATAGTGTAACCTTTGTTATGATATCGTGTTTTCCTTGCAATTAAAATGACATATTAAAATTTGCCCTTTCGCTACTGTTGGAGAAAAAGTGTTTTGTTCGACTGACTAACTCGCGCAACGATAAAATGCCAATTAACCTATGAACTTTTTCCAATATCAGTTGTGTAACATTCTTTAAAACAGTTGTCAATTGCACAGCTGATAATGAGGCAAATCAACAAATCCTCGTAATGACAATGCGTGTTGAATAGGTTATTTCGCATGCAGTTACAACTCATTATATACCAGTACCCGTCAACATTTTGCAGACATTATCACCTGCAATATCTTAGGCGGTAGCAGCTACTTTATTCCATATTTCATGTAATACACCCATTAAAACGGAATCAACTGTGCCGCGATGGACTTTTATTATTTTTTGAAAATATGACAGTCATTAAAATCAAACACGTTTTTTTGTACATGTGTGCAATGTGAGTGGATAATTAAAAATTCCGTCGCTTCACAAATTTCTATAGTTAGAACGGCGTTATAACTAAGGTTACGTTTTATTTGGCGTTCGAGCCAATCAAGAACACTTTATTGACTCACCTTGTAGTCGTTTATTTGGTGGGCTGAAAATGAACCCATTCGGCATCATGAATAAAATCATTTTATTCCCACCGTTCCTAAATATTCTTACCACAATGGTAAACGTAGTAATAATAGCACATTTTGTATCGAGAATGTTCATACATACATACACAGACACTGTGTGATTATTTTATTGGTTGTGTACACATTTAACGTCCAGTCTTCTTTATTAATAATGCAGTTATCTTTTATTGCACACATTTGTAATAATCAAGCAAAGCAAATAAAACTGTGACTGAGTTGTAAAAATTATCCATGAGGAACAAACCATGCCTTGTTATTGCTAAGTTAATTTCACATTGAAATTTAATTTTTGTTTTCTTGTATACTACTTTATTGTTGTTTTCGGATAAGTTATTTAAACTTATTGTTTACAGTAAATTAAAAGAACTCCTGCTTTATAAACTGACGATGATGGATGCGATAGTCGAGAGAAATGTCACAATACAAACAGTGATAATTACGAAAACAAAAACAGAATCAAAATTGTAAAATGTAACCGTAAACAATTGTTTAAAGTTGTCTAGAACTCGCCAAAATTGGTAAACATCTAAAATTGTCAAAAAGTAAAAAATTGTCGAAAATGCTTGATATTGCCGAAAGCTGCGAAATTGTAAAAAAAAATGAGACAGTCTATTCTGGAAACTCAGCATTAGTTCTGGAAAATTCCATTCCAAAAACAATCTTTTGCGATCGCCACTTTCCCCGTACAGAGACGTTAAGAGAAGTTACATCCGTAAAGCTAACCCAATCCTATCTTACCAAACACAACTTAACCCGACCCTACAGAGTCGTAAGAAAAGTGATACAAACGGAATATAGAACCTAATGGTAATACCATAATCTACTATGGGACATCTACAAGGGAAATACGATGTGTATGAAACAGGAATTAGACTAGTGGTCACCCATGCTCAAGAAATTATAAGTCTCACAACCAGAGAAGAATTATTTAACGAATAATTATGAGGAGGAGTCTGTGATGGAAGAATACTGAATGCGGAGAATGTAAAAGACTGATGAACCACGAAATATTGAATATTATGAATGGAGAAGATATCGTGGGGGTCAAAAAGTCAAAGAAAGTGAGATGGCCCAATCCACAACAATATCTCTGCTATAATTATTGTAATCGGCTTTTTTAAATGTTAAGCTGACGTGCAGTTGTTTTAATGAAACTATATGACTGAATAAAATGATGCGCTGCTTTATATATTTTTTTGAAACTAATGTAATTTGGCTTGAAAAGCTCAATAACACTAAACAGCATGTCCATATATAACGATATATGCGGCCTGAAGTACATACAAAATCATCAAATTGAACCCCGTTTACCTTTTTGAGTCCTTTACTGTCGGCGAACTAAACGACATGTTGAATTACAATACTCACGATTTTCGAATAAATCCTTGGCATATATAGCTTATTCTTCTCCTTTTACTTTACACACATTATCACTTGGTTACACAATCATTTTATATATTAATCACAATGTGTTCGACTTTAATAATACATGGGCGTGTACATCAAATTGTAATGTCCAATTGATTCTATTTTAGCTGAAATATTAGTAAAAATAAATTATGCTGCAATTATAGTGCCATTAGACCTAATTTGTTTTTACCTCTAATCCTAAATACCGTAATAAATATACACACATATACATATTTAAAATTCAGAGATTAAATTATTGCTTAATTATACATTTTTAACAACAGCTATAACTTTATTGATACGATACAGGTTACATTTCTTGTGCCTCGTATACGTACCCGCATGACTCGTTCTTATTCGTCCCTTCCTTCCCTGAAAGTTGTTGACATTTACATAGTTAACAAAGTCAGTATTAATTACGGTATCTAGTAAACCGTCATAGCCGTTTTGAACTACTAATTAATTGATAATGTTACGGTTAGAATGTTAAAATTTTTGTCAATTATGAGTATCTTCCCTCCTATTGTGTTCTAGAATTCGATTTTTGTCGAGTTAAATTTACAATCGATGCGCTTGGAAAATGTATTTCGTATTTTGTTTCAATCGGCAAGTACAGAACAATCTCATGGCGAGATTCAGATTTAGGTAAACCTATTCTGATTTTAAACCATGGTAAAAAATATTATAATAATAATCGTAAGATAACAATCCTAAGATAACCATACCTAACCTAAACTAACTTACTTAAACTAACCTACGTTACTATTCAATTAATATAAACAAAAACTTAAAAACAAAATGGTAATGTCGCGCATAAATACATGATACTGCAAATAGAAAAATAGAGAAATGGAAAAGTTCATGACAGGCAACCCTATTATTTAAAAGAAACAGTTTATACGATTATTTATTGCGTTGAACGTTAAATAGATTTTGACTCAATTTCTTCCGGAAATTAGGAATCCGGAGGCCTTTGACATGTGACGGTAATATATTGTACTTTTGATAGATTGTGAATGAAAATGATCTTTCGAATATCGACGTTTTGTGTGGTGGAGGAGAAATTAATCCACGGAACCTGGTTGTGACATTATGCACGTCCGATCTAAAAACGAATTTTATTATAGAGGTACGGTGAATGAAAGAATTTTATGAAAGAAACACAGGACTTGAAGTTCCCCTCTATTGTACATATTCAACCAGCACACATCCCGCAATCTAAAAGTCACAAACACGAGTTCTGATTTTTTTGTATTCTATAGACATTAATAGAATCTAGAACGAATGTCTCACACAAACGCTTCTTGGTAGCAATATTTAGTAGTGATCGAAAGGGATAAATACGTTTTAGATTCCTATATGCCATGCTGATATATTTAGATACCTGATCACGATATCGAAAAGTATTATCGAAAGTTGAAGTGAGTTAGACAAATTAACACATTGCTTTGACTTGCCAAAGATGAGTACTTGCGATTTGTTTGGATTGATTTTGAGAGAATGATTACTGGATGAATTCTGTAGGTTTAGTAAGTCACTATTTATCTTCCCTTCAGCCACACGCCAGTCAGAAACCTGGAATGAGTAATATGAGTACAGTAAACAATAGCATTTAAAATTTGCGAAGAATATATTAAAAAAAGTAGGGGGCCCAGGATAGATCCCTGTGGAACTCCTTGCACAACTGTTAAAAGTGATGAAATTTTATCACGATACACGGTACACTTTGTTTGCGGCTGGTTAGGTAACTATGAATCAAATCTACAACATTACGCTCAGCAACAATGTAATGCAAATGTATGATTTTTCTCTCCCGGGATACCGTACAGTCTCACATTGTTTCGTCTGAAATACTGTTCTTGCTCTTCTAAGTTGTCTTCGAGTTGTTTTATTTTTGTTTTCCAACGTTGACACCTTATTAGTACACTCCTTGATCCTCGCTTCTTGTGCAGTTAATTTTTCATTGACTGCATACAGTAGTTTGTCCAAAAACCAGTACTTTCTCAACTATTAGTTGTATTAGTTGCTCATCCTTGTCATTAAATGACGATCTGGTAATTCTTTCAGTCATAGTCAATAGATTAGCGACACTAAATCATATGATGTTCGCAGCGACCAATGCACGTCTAATCGGTACGAATGCACATTACAGCAAATTTACATTGTTGTATTATTGCATACGCGTTAGCGTAGAACACGCTGTTTCATTTATTTTTTAATCAACTAAGCCCAGTTGGTTTGGTATCAAAAGCTACTGCTTTTACAATGTTGATTTTCCAAATCCGCAATTTGCTATGAGCACTGACCTTTGCCTTATCTATAAAAACGTGTTATCGACGAAAACATCAAATCGTTTCTTTAAAGTTTCAAGAGATGATCGGCCACTCAGCAGCCACCGTTTAAACACAACTCTTTCGACACATATTCATCACAGATACACATACTGGGGTTCTTTTCATTGAAAATATCTAGATACCTTTTAAATTATAGAGTAATATATCCATTTGTGTAACTCTCTTTTACCACGCTCTGTTGCTAAAGAAATACAGCACTCCTATTCTTTATTAGTTGTCTTTTTTTTTGAAAATGGAAACGATGGAGTTTTATGACTTATAGGTTCTGTTTTTGTTCTCTAAATATAATATTTTTTGATATTAAAACAGCTTATGCTCATGTCTTAAAAATTAATACATTTTCTCCGTACTAATACTCTCTGGTTCAGAAGAATGTGCGATGATCTTCTAGGAGATGTTGTCCAACTTAGTTGTCTATTTTCTAAATCTCATATTCCTGGTTAAGTGAGTACAATAATTTGGACGGATTATTAACTTATTCTTTGTATTATGATTTTATTTTAAACATTGCGAATTCCTGACTTTAAACTCGTGCGACGTTGGTATGCAAACCAATGTTAGGGAGATTATGAATTGTTTTTTGCGATTTAAGCAAACTAGTATAATTGCGTTCACATTTTTTTGCATTTGCTTTTTCTACTTTCGACGTACTGAATTAGCCGTTGATTTATTCACGCATGTGGGGCGTTTAAGCTTGTACGCCATGTACTTATTTATTTACATTAACTGTGATGAAAGTAAGCAACATGTTTTTCACGACTTTTGCGCAAAAACCACCTCCATATAAATGTATGTGCATCAAAAAATTATTAATACTTTCACGGGCCGCATAAAATTATTTCTTGTGATAATTACATTCAGAACGACACAACGAAGAAGCTTGATTTTTTGCGGGCCATTTTTTGATAGAACACCCTTGAAAGAGGGTACCTGCGTGTACTCAATAAGCTTCTGGGGTTTGTACAAAACCATCTACCACCAAATTTACAGTAGTCAAGCAAGAAATGATGCAAGTTGATTTTTAATGACCTACCCCTACAAATAGCATATGGGCATGCAAGCTGGAATTTATAATTCTTCAAAAGTTTGCCGGGGTTGCACCATATAAGTTATTGTGACACTAAGTTCCAGGATGACATAAGGAAGAAACAGGAAGAAACACGATTTTGCAAATCATTTTGTCAACATGTATCTCCTTAACGGCTCCACAATTACAAGATTGTAATTAATTTGTAACAACTGGTGTAGTGGTGTACTGGTAGACAAATTACAAGAGTAATGATCTAACGAAAAAAAAATTCACGATTATTTCGCAAAAACTATCTCTAGAATAGATAGTACATTACAAGTTTATAAAACCTACTTTAATCATTTGATTTTAAGAATATTTTTGAAGAATATTGATATACGGGTATGTGCTTATTATTTGTAAGCAATTTATTTACAATGGCTATTTTGTTTATAAAATATATGTATTTATATCACGATCCGTTTTCGATCTATAACAAAATAAATCATTTTTCTTATTATAAGGGATGGAAGTATTTTATTTATATGGATAACACTCAATTGTTACTTTGTCAAACTGATTACATTTAATTATAGAAAGGTTTTTGATCACCTGGTCCTCGTCATGTTTATATTCTTTTTTAAATGAAGAAAATAAATGCATCGCTTGAATAGACGATAATGTTTCTCACGGCTGCAAATTGCATTGTGAAATTACGAATATTTTTATCTGATATCTTATGAAGAATAAATTGTATAATACTTTGCACTGTTGAACAGAAAATGCTGTCTGTATTTTGCACATTTTTAAAATATTCGTTTCACAGTTCTACAGTTACAATTTTCGTACTTGTACGTTGTGCTTGTTTTTTGCATATCGTTGATCTATTACAATAGGCCAAGTAGTGTCAGATACGGAAGCGATTATATGTTTCGCGTATTAAAGATATTATAAGAATGTAATTGTTATCGATAGATTATGCTTTCACATAGCCATGCATACTAACCAAATTATACAAAAAGTAACTTGAAAAGTCGTAGTTGATAAAAATCGTCTTGCTTCTTCGTTATGTCATCTTGAAAGTTAGTATCGCAATAAATAATTCAGCCTGTACACTCATATGGTACATCGGGGGTAATACCGCGCAAACATAACGAAAAAAATCATATTGCTTTCTTTCATCGCAACCAATGTAAATCGGGGAATAAATAATTATGTACAACCCCCAAAAATGAATTGCATTCATGTGTTTGCGCTGCCTTGAATTTCTTATAGGGGTAGTTTGTCAAAAAATGGCATGGCAAAAATTACGTTCCTTCATCGTGTCGTCTTGAGTGCAATTATAACAATAAATAATTTTGCAACATCCCAGGAGACGGTTAATTAATTATAAAGTTCAGCCAGCACATTTGATAGAGTAATTTCTCCACTAAAGTCGTGAAAAAATCATTCTTTTCATTACAACTACTTTATGTATGCTCTTTCAAGGGTAGTTTAAAAAAAAATAAAATATGACCTGGACAGAATCAAGGTATGCAAGTGGTGCTGAGGAATCATTAGTAGGTCTGTAAATCTCAGATTTTTTCATCTTTTAGTCAACATAAGTTTTAAATAGTATAGGGTACCATTAGTTAAGACTTTATGGATAAGTGTACATATATGAAGTGTTCTACGGTTTTGCATATTCAACCACCCTAGTTCAACTATCTTATGCGATACATGATCGTTCCTTCGAAGCCCGTAGACAAACCGAGTACACGCATTTTGTATTCGTTGGATTTTCGTTTTATATTCCAAATAATATACAACGTCGCAGTAATTGAAATTTGATAATATTAAGGAATCACACTGTGTGGATTTAAGTTTACGATTTAAAATATTTCTAATTGCCTAGAAACATTTAAGTGTTGAGAAGGATTTTTGTATTAATTTATTTCCATGAGCATGAAATTTTAATTTTGAATCTACATATAGTCCTAGGTTTTTAACATTATCGGATGTTTTCAATGTATTACCATCAACCTTAATATATATGTCATCTATGACCCCCCTGGCTACGTTTAGAAAAGACAATTATTACAGATTTCTTATGGTTTATATCGAGCCTATGAGCTTTTAACATTTTAACTAATTTATCTATGTCTTTGTTTATACACTCTATACTCACCTTTAGATTATTTAAATTAAAACTATAATATAACTGATTATCATCGGCGAAGAAGTGGGATGTACAGTATCTAATTGCAATCGAAAAATCAACTGTATATATTATAAATAATAATGGAGATATTAGTGATCCTTGTGGCGTACCACACGAAATCTCAATGAAGGAGGAGACACGATTTTCAACTCTAACGCAGTGCATTCTCTTACTTAGATATGAATTTAACAAGTTACAGCCGTCCTGATCAGACCCAATATATTTTAGTTTACCAATAAAAGCCGATGACTGGTGGTGTCAAAAGCCTTAGAGTAATCAAGCAAAGTGAAAATAGTCACCATATCTTTATCTAATGCCCCAATGACATCATCAGTCACTTTAATTAAAGCACTTGCAGTGCTATAGCCCTGCCTGAAAGTCGGCTCTAATTTAGGTAATACTATATATACTGTTTGGAGATATTGTGTGATTTGCTCATTGCTTTCTCAATAACTTTGGATAGCACGGGCAAGATGCTTATTGGTCGCAGGTCAGAAAGTTCTTTGGCGTTATTCGTTTTACAGAGAGGAATAATGATTTCTTGTTTCCATACTTAGGAATGTCCCCCGAAATAAAACATTAATTGATTAAGTGTCGGATATGTTCTGAAATAATCGGCAGACACATATTAAGCATGTACATCTACACCGCACGCATTAGTTTTTATCTCAGCAATATATTTGACATCAAATGTATCTATAAGTTTGAATTCGAATGTCTTTGACTTACTATGTTTGTTATTCAAGTAGAAATTCATCGTTTCTGCTGGTGGTTCTATAGAGCCAGTGGATGCTGCAAAGTAGTTATTTACACTTTCAGGATAGTTTAAATATTCAGGAATTTCACGACAGTTCTTTTTACGGGTAACATTAAATTCATTTAAGGTTCTCCACATTATTGTGATTTTGTATATATTGTAGGTATGCTTTCTTTTCTTGTCTGATAGCATTTGTTGTAAAATTTCTGATGTTTATAGTTGTATCCATCTGTATTTGATTTTGATTGTTTAAACTTGGATAAAGCGATTTTCCGCAATTTAATTAACTCTTAAATTTATATGCTTAATCAAAAATACAAAAATTATAAAGGAAAAAAAACAAAAAATTCTTCGAAATAAATATACTAAACTTATACTACTAGTTTATGCGTGATAATGTGGTGGCTGACATTCTACTTGAAGTTACCCAGATCTCCAAGGTTCGAATATTGATACGGTTTCCATCCTTGTCGGCGAAAATATTCCCATCGTGCGTCCAAAGATGTTTTCCGCTGCTTTCATAATTCATAAGTCTTCCTTAATAATAATTTTACAACCTTTTAAAATTTTTTCTTGCTAAATATTTCACTTCGTTTATAATAGGTTGCAAATATTACTACTATACTTCTCGGACGTGATTTAGATGATTTGTTGATATTAGTAACAAATTCGTTCCGCATCCTTTTTACCAGTTACATCGATCAATTTGACCTTCCCCAATATCTACGTATATACAGTATGTTTTTGAACGTGTGTTTCACTTTTTCATAAACATTTTCATTGCTGTCCTCTTCCATTCCGAATATACGAATACAATTTCGTCTAGAATATTATTCTAAGTTATCAATCTCTCTATATAGTATCCTATTTTCGACTTCCAACTTGTTTTTCATTATATTTTTCTGTTAGAATCGTTAATGCTTGTTCTATACGTTCAGTTACCGCTTCGATCTCTGTTATTTTCTTACACATTTCATCACTTTCCATGTAACTTTAAGTGATTTTTTCACAATGTCAGCTAGTTCATCTTTCTCTGCATGTGTTAGAACCATTTTGAAGATTTTCACTACGAAAATATACACTCTAATTTGAATTTAACAGCCACTACTCTGTCACGTGTTTACTCAATGCGCGCCATTTTACAATTCTTAAAATTATTATTAATTATATTATTGGTTAAAACTTGTGTACACTGGTAAAACTGCAGCGATTTGATTCAATCATAATGATGATTAGATAATAGATCACGTCGGCGTTAAATAAAATTAATTAATTCACTTCCTCAGATAAATATAATGCACCTACAAACATTTTAAAATATCCTTAATTTACACACGGATTATATTTTTTGCCTCCCAGTCTACAGACACTAATCTATAAACAACTTACGTGGCACAGTAAAGATCTATTGGTCCACGTATTTGAATATTAAAATAATCTACATGATTTTGTTGGAGTTTGCACATTGCTTCCGAATCGATAAACTTGTTAAACTGCATATAAAATTCTTTTGCGAATAACGCATATTTTACGAGTAGTCTACTAGGCTCGTCTTGTAAATGTCAATCCGAATATTTGACATTAAAAGGATGCAAAAAACCGCACCAATTCGTTTCTCAACAGGCGACCCTGAAAATTAAATTGTTTGTGCGCGGCTCTCGTTTTTAACGATGTTTATCTTGGAAAGTGTGTTTAAGTTAAAGTGACGTCGGTAAAATAGCTGGACGCATAACAGGACTCGTTAGCAATGTTGTGCAATTCTACGATATAATTACGAAGCGCCGAGAGTTTTTGCTAATATTATTATTATATATATATAATTATATATTATATTATATATATAATATGACAATAACTTTAATCAACCAGGCTCATACTTTGGATACTTTTACTGCAAGATCAACTACTTATGTTGTAAAGTAAATAAGATCTGTATTCAGATGGAATATATCGGCAGAATCATGTATAAAATATTCACGTCAAATATAAGGGTCCAAAATTAATGAGCACATGACCGAACGTAACATTCTGAATTTAATCTGCATTCTAAGAATAGATCCATTGAACCAAATCTGTCACAGCCATTTACACGAATAATTGAAATTTCAGTTAAGCACCCCGTCTAACCAGGCTATCATAAATGTCTAGCAATCACCCTTGTCTATGCCCAATCGCCTTCAGACTTAAGAAGGGATGCGATATTGAAGCAGCCAATAGTAGTAGAATAAGTCGTTGTAACACCCTCGTTGATTTGGCCAATGGTGGCGTCCTAAGCTATTATACGTACATGTTAGAATAAAGATCATAGTATTCAAAGAAAACCGTCAAAACATTTACTTTCAGACATTACCCAGAGACGTATTAAAATAGTGCATTGAAGCACATAAATTTAGAATTTTGATAACTGAATATTCCACATCATATATTCAATATCAGACTGACAATCCTTCGGATTTCAATTTATCATTAATCATACAGTGATTGTAAAATGTACATCATTCAATGCGTCGAGTGGATCAATATATGCCATTTGTGTATACAACGTATTTTATTTCAAGCTGACAAGAGACGAGAACCAACGGACAACAGCGGATCACCACGATCGACAAGGATGCATTTTGGTAGCACCAGGTGGGCGCGTTACAATTTGACACACCGCAACCTTCACGTTACATTACAGTCAAAAACTGTGGTTCGCGAGGCCCAGGCTTGTAGGGCCCATCCCAGATAAATTAATAATTAAAATAATTTGATGGAAGACAGCTGCTACGTATACATATTTCGCTCGAAGTGCAGTTATTAAATGTTAAATATTAAGCAGCATGAGGAAAGATGAATAGGTATTTCTCATGAGACATTTGGACAAGTTTTTTTTGGAGGAAACAATAAGTAAAATCTGTCGAAATTGTACGAAGTAATTACATGATTAAAATACAATAAACAAAGCACATTATTTTTTTGTATGAAATGTTTGTTTTATTTAATGCGTTTAATTTAAAAAAATTATAAAACAAATATATGCGCAAACAAAAATACATAAAAGTGACGCCACTTTTATGTATTTTGTTTTTTATGACCTATTGTAGCATACTTACAATCACGAAACTTTCTAAATATCTTGCAAATTTTAACAAATAAAATTAATCAATGACAATAGTATATCAGTGAAGAATACCATTGACTATTTATTATAGAAAAGAGAAACAATACCAATATTTTTTTAGAAATGACCACAAATGACCACAAAGCATGGTAAACTACCTATGGTATAGCAAAATTACTTGGTCAGGTAGGTATTTAAATTTTAGTTTTGAACCATGAAATGAACATAAAAGAAACGTAATAACTGGCATTGCCGATAGAATAATGAAACCCCACTTCCCAATATTTAGAACAATAGTAATAACAAAGGAAACATATCACTTATTACAAGAGAACAACATAAGAGAAGCCGCTCTGGAGACAGTAATAATATTGTTGCCAACTAAGTCGAGAGCGTTGTATGAGAAAGAGTACAAAGCATTCACTTTGTGGTATGCCAAAAATGCAATCGAATATATTTCGGAAAATATTGTTCTTGCATATTATGACTTAAAGTAGTCAAAAAAATCTTCTACACTGTGGGCATCTTATAGCATGCTGCGAGCATTCTTGAAGCAACAGTCTGCAGGTTATCAGCTTAAAAAGTCTAAGATTTTGGAAGCAGCAGAGATAGATCGTTTCCTACATGAAGTCGATGATGTGTCATATCTGGCAATAAAAGTAAGTTTGTAATAAATGAGCATAAGTACTCGGCTGTAATGTAAAAACTTGCAAAGCTTCAAACAATTGGAATAAATGGACACAATTAGTGTAACATATTTATTCATTGCATTCTATACATTTATTTCTTAAATACGTAAGTTTCTGAATTGGTTTGGTTGTCTTAATAATGGGCTATGCAGGCGCTTGCAGGCGTGATGAATTAACTCGCATGTCTATTTATGACATACAATACAAATTCTTGTCAATGTCCCTAAAACCATAACGAACATGCCAAGAATATTTGTTACCACTGAGGTGCAGTGGATTAGCTTAATAAAAAAGTATGTTAATCTTCGCCCCAAAGGTGTAGCAACCAAACGCTTCTTTATGACGTGTAGGAATGGCCGGTGCAGACTGAGTTCCATTGGTATCAATAAACTTATCAAGTGCCAAAAATTATTGCGTCTTTCCTCAAGCTGCCCAATCCCGATCAGTACACTGGGCATTGTTTCAGACGCTCAAGTGCATCGCACTTGACCAATTGTGGTGGTGACTTGCTCACTATTAAGCGACACCACCCTCCGTGTCCGAAGTCTCCGAAGTCCTCGGCTGTAGCTGAAGGCTACATTGAGGCATATTTAAAGAAAGAAATTGAGGTCACGGTTGAAATATACAGAAAAACGCGTTTCTTGGGTCTTTTTTTGTACAATCTTCAAACGTGAATATCTCGAAAACTAGAGTCAACTTCGCAAAACGGCTGACGGCGTTGGATTCAGCGTACTCGAATTATGTTTTCTACCCAGGACCCATCGATGTTGAACTTTTCGACTAGCACAGTGTAATTATAATAAATTTAACGTTTCTGAAATTGTGGTTACGTATTCGATATTTGTTCGATAAATTTATATTAATTCAAAATTTTATGAATGTGTTACTGTAGGTTTAATAAAATTATGCACTTGCATACTACATTTTATTATTAATTATTATTATCGTAAATTATTAAATATTAATTGAATGTATCATTATAGCAAGGTGTGTATACACATTGGACTGATCTAACCTTGTACTTATACAAACTAAAATGATTAAAATAAACATCGAAGATACATATATTAATTTAAATTGAAAATGTGTCTTCTCAAATATGACAGAAAAATGTAAAATTTACACGAAAGATGGACTAATCTTACACCTCAATGGTGTAGTGAACATTAATTAAAACAGGTCCATGAAAACTAACTGGTGGATCGCTAGACAATATTGTTTCTGGGTTATTACCCTTCGTCAGTAGCGATTACCAAGAACCTTAGTTGTTGTTTTGATGGCCACTACATGTAAGAGTATTTCAACAACTAAGGTTCTTGGTAATTGCTTTCGTGTATATATTAATTTATACGCATACATTTTTAGGTTGCATTTAGTGTTGTGCGAACCATAATAGAATATTTTGGGCATATAATGTTATCATGCTAAACAAGCAGATGTCACTTGATATCATTTTTCATTATTAACCGGAACATGTTTAAGTACTTACAACATAAAATTCTAAAATTACTTTTAGTCTTTTGTATCTTTTATCATTAAACTGAATGTGATAAAACTCCTACGTACAATAACATCATCGGTACCTACAATGTTACAGTTTATTACCAATACCATTAATATATATCATCATATTAAGATTAGTATTAGGGTGCCTATAAAAGTTACCAATGCTACTGGCTTTCTAAGTGCTTTAATATTGGCAAATATGTATTTCAACCAAGCAATAAAAAGTAATGATTTCAGAGATTATAATTACATCAAAATCATATTCCAGAAAATAACAATTAAAACTTAATTGGAGAATCTTCATTTTATAAATACATTCAATTCAATAGACAACAAGAAAAAAGAAATTAATACTAGACCAATTATTTAAATTCAAAATGATAATTATTTAATATACGTTCTATTAGCCTAAGAATCAATAACTTAGAACCGATACAATAAGATAAATATTACTCTTACCACATAGCACTTTATTCAGTCTGGATGTAGATTTCGAAAACTATGTTGTATAAATATTCAACTCATTGATTATGTATACCTAGATTTTAATATTCAAGTCATTGATTATGTATTAGTATTAGTATGTAGTCAACTTTTGTATAATTGTTTATTCTGCCGCAATGCGGTCGTTCACTTTTTATCGTTAGCCCTATGATTACTTTAATTTTTTTCAACGCTAAGCATTAGCTAATAGACGGTTGGGAATTACGGTAAGTGCTTATTTTATTATTTCCTTTATTTTTCACTTTAACACAAATTTCCTTCCCGTCCGCCGTTGCGGTGGGACCGACTAGTGTGCCCGATTTCAAATTTAAATCATCTTCGATTAAATTGATATCTGCGAATACTGTAAAGTCAGAATGAATCTTTACTTTCCAACTTGCTTCGATACTTCGCACACTGTAAATATGTGTGTAGAATTGTATAAATTGATGTCGGATGATGCTCTAATTTATAACCTGCCTTCCACTGGAATTAGTTGATACACTTCAGCCAAATGGTGCAACAAGTGGTGCATGTGGCAAATGTGTACTATGGACCCTCGGATATAGCCTGCGGTCGTTGGTTGATGTTTTAGTCAGAATTACTTACCGAGTTACGGCAAGTATGCAACTTCAGGTACATTAGCGTGCGAAGATATCTAGTAAATGGTTAAGGTGTCCAAAGCTGATTTTCAACAAATTCAAGGATAGCTAATATAGAGGCAACATGGGATCGAATCTGATATCTGCGGTGGCGAGGTTAATTTGTTTGTAATGAAGGGATTTGGCATTCAAAACAATGATAGAGAAGCTATAAAGCAGTAAATCCCCAATAAAAGAGAAATAACTAAAAATGCATGTTTTAGGATCCTGCCAATAAGCTATGTTAATTTGGTTCTTACTAAGTAAAAAAAACATACACCCATTATTTTTGGTGTTATATACTAAGTGACATAGAAATCCGAAAACCAAGAAGGAGTTGGAATTTTTTAATAATTTTAACACCACATAATCGACTACCATAGAGGAACAATCGATGAAAAATTCTAGTTAAAAAACAAAAGACAAACGAGTTTTTATTAATAGTGTGTTTGACCACCTCGAAGCCGCGTACACTCATTGAGCCGTCTAGGCATGGATCTAATCAGGTGGTCGATATCTGCTTGAGGCACCTCACCCAGGCTACTTGTACCTCATGTCTCAGAGCATCTAACGTCTGGGGAGAATTGGCTAAATTGGTGAGTCGCCTACCCATCACATCCCAAACATGCTCAATTGGTGAGAGGTCAGGTGAACGGGAGGGCCATGGCAATAGATTAACGTCGGCAGCTTGAAAGAAGTCTAGACTGACGCGAGTTACGAGAGGACGGGCGTTATCTTGCTGGAATATGGGATTTGGCATGATCGCAAGATAGAGTAGCAGATGGCGCTCTACAATGTCATGGATGTAGCACTGAGCATTCATGTTGCCTCTAACAAAGACTAGAGGTGACTTGATTCCATAGGCAATGGCACTCATACCATTACCCCAACAGTGCGATGCACATGCCGTTCTATCGTAAACTCCAGGTTGCTGCGTTCTCCTCTTCGTCTTCTGACACTTACCCGACCATTAAGCATGACCAAGCAAAACCGGGAGTCGTCACTATAGACTACACTATTCCATTCAACATCCCACAGTCGTCGTTCTCTGCACTAAAGTAACCTCTCCCGACGATGAGCAGCAGTGAGTGGAAGCACAAAATGTGCGCGGTATGACAACAAACAAACGAACGTATTCGCCTCTAGATTGTCCGCATTGCATTGGGCGTCCCGTTTCAGCCAAAAAATCGTTGCCAATTGCTCGTGAAGTGGCAAAGCGGTCTCGAAGAGCTAGCAGATGTAGACGACGATCCTGACGCTCTGTGGTCCGGCCTTGAGGACCTGTGCTCGGGGCTCGTCGTTCTCTACCCTCTTCTACCCATGCCTTGACTGACAGCGTCACAAAATAAGGCCGCAATGCGATGATATTGTTTTTCCTACATTGACCGCAGCCATCTGCATAGCAAAAGAACCCTTCGTTCCAGCACTATCAAAATCTCATCATTTTCTATCTTACTCATGGTTACTATATATGCGAGGTTTGGTTAAAAAACTCCTTCTTGGTGTTCGGATTTCTATGTCACTTAGTATATAAATCCGGATCCATTTTACAGTAACACTTGGTATTAGTTAATAGTTATTTATTATATAAGACGATACATTTGTATTTTATCTTTGCGAGCGACGTTAGTCGAGAGGCTAATTACGCCCGAGAAGATAATAAAATTTTATCATCGTGTGTAATACAACATTTTTTTTCTATAGGACTTCAAGTTCAAAGGAAAATTAAAATTTCAAAGAAAATTTCAATTTTTGTCACAAAAACGCAATTGCGTTGCCCGTTATTATGGATTACTCTGTCATTCCGACGTCTCTTTTTAATTTAATTCAGTTAAATCATTTTATCTACCCTAGCTGTTAAAGTGTAACTTTATCTACCCTTGCGGTTAAAGTGCTTCTTTATCTACTCAAAATAGTTGATGAAAAAATAGTTTAACATCTGCTATAGAAAAAAAACGTAATTTATGCCAAATATTAAACAAATCAGTGTTTGTACTTTAATTCTGACATCACATATCCTCAAAAGTATGTTTAAGTAATAACGCAATAAATTCTAATTAAATAAACAACAAACAAAAGTAATAAATGAATGGAAAATCGGCTTTTCCTTGCCTTCGTGGCTATTTCTATGATCCTGTATTTTCATGAAAATTTAATTCCGTCGATTTTTCCCTTCGCTTAGAATAATTATTGAATTTCCGATAAGATTTTATCTAATGTTTACGTACGTACTTTCCTGTACGATAAACAGCTAAATTACGACTTGCAACAGATTAAATGTCTTTGTTCTTTGTGTCGAGCAACGATAACGATTTCATTAATTTCGAACGTTTATTTACGGCCCACGAGGGCCTATCGGCTCTCGCACCTTATTTCAGTGGGAAAGCGTGCAACTGAATCCGCAGTCTGTTCCGCTGGTATTTCGCAACGTTAGCGGTCGTGGCTTTTCTAAACGACGTTAACATAACGAATGTTTAATTTAAGAATTGTTTGTATAATCGCGCGAGAGGAGCGCGAACGGACGAGTCCATTTGATCCCGTTTTCGATAACTTGTTTGTTGTTTTTAAGATTCCTAAACACGACGCGAGTTCTTACATAACTGTTTCTGCCGTGTAAACACACTATGCGCGCATAAATATTTGCCGGCGAAACATGCGAAGTGTTGTCATTATGAGTAACACTCGGCAGTTTACGCCTCGACATACACGGTCAAGTGTAGGTTGGACGAGTTTATCGAACGGTTACCGGAAAAAATTCGCAGAAATAATTGCTTCACCCGCAAAGGAAATCAATTTCCGAGAAACAATGCGTAATTTGTTTCCACAACGACCGGTTACTTAATCCCCATAAGATCAATGCTCTGTTCCATCGTAATGTAATGTTAAAATATAGTTCCTATTATACACTTTCCTCTTTCACTAATGATATTAGTCGACAGTGCAATTATGCACACATATATTCGTGCCTTTAGTACTGCGTGTTAGAACGCGATGTTCGGACCCAAGGCTACATTGACAGATCCAAACAATAATTTATTCATAAATTAAATCAAATATAATAATAATCCAATAATTCCACCACAGATCTATATAACAGAACATATTAACAGAGCAGATAATTTCTTGGGGAAAACACGAGGCGTTCGTTCAAGGCGCAACATGTAGCTGCCCCTGATCTTCCACCAAGATTGCGAAAAATATATCAAAATCTAAAAATAAACACAATACAAGATAATAAGTGTTAGAAATACTTAATACAAAATACCTAGACTAACTTATTCTAAATTCTGTATGTGACTAATTTAATCTCATTCTTATTACATTATTATATCGCATGTATTACGTTCGAATATGCTGTTACACTTTTTAGAGTATTGTGGTTATACCTTATGAGCACTACTTAGTATACAATGATTGCCGTAATTTATGTTGGAACACATTTGTTGGCAGACACTTAATAGTTGATGGGAGACTGTTGTATAATTTAGAGATTTGATACGTAAACGATCGCTCAAATAAAGATGTGTGGTGAACAGGCGGAGTTAGAGTGCCGTTAATCTTATATTTAGATTATGTACATCACCTCTGTAAGAGATTTTACGATGCAGATAAACCGGTTAGCCGAACTTAATTAATTTTTGATATAAACAATCGCACAATAAATCTCGCCTATTTGCCATATTCAACCACTTCAAATATGATAAAGTGCGTGAAGTTCTATCAAACTTTCTGATCTCAAAAATGAGACGTGGGCAGGAGTTTTGAACTTGCAGTATTCGGTTGGATAAATTAATACTAATACAAGAATCGTAGAGGGACGCACCATATGTAAAATGAGACAAAACCAACGAGTCACAAAGTAACGCTTTGACCTTTACAGATAAGGAATGTCTGTGTGGATAGATTAATTTCAGGTTGATATAGCTCCAAATAGTATAGACACAGACTTAGAAGGATTTAATAGCAAAGAGTGTTTAGATGAGATTCCAGCAATATTGGCAAAGTCATTATTTAGGTGAGACACTTGTTGCTTGATATTCTAAATAAAGAATGTTAGATTTGAGTATCATCTGAATACGTATGCATTTTACAAAACTTTATAACCTTGGGAAAATTACATGTACAACAAACAATAGAGGCCCCAATATAGATCCCTGTGGCACACCTTCACTAACACAGTTTAAATTGGAAAACTCCATTGCAAGCGCTGTGAAATAAATGATTCCAAAAGTGCAACCGCAGAGTTTAACAGTTAAGTTCCAATAATATACAATAATAATTTATATATTCTCGGCAATCTTGGCAAGTTTATTGTAATAAGAACCTTCAAACGATTGATTTGAATGCATTTATATAAATATTCATATAAATATAATACCTACTTATACTTCTATAAACAAGACTGTACTGTATTGAATACAGAAAAAAATACCTTGCGGACGATTTTGATTTGAGTCGATAAATTAAGCTCCCACGGGCAGAAATTATTTGAAATTTGACGTATATGTTTGTACAAAAATTTGACCCTACCCTAGACGACGGCGACGCGACGATTGCATGCCAGCAAGGAACGAAACGTTACTGTTTTTAACTGCCGTTAAACATCGTCACATTTCTTTCCCAATTATATAATTAGATCGAACGGATTACAAATAGGGTCAACGATGTCTTCTCGGTAAAGTTTTGAAATGTTTCCAATAACAATCTCGAAAGTGCAAGTTTTATAAGACTTTTTCAAACACTTTTTACAAATACAGTAACAAAGAGTGTCAGCTTGACACGTTCAATATTATTTTGTCAAACTAACACGAGTTGTTACTGTACACTAGTGCAAATTGAAGTACGCATTGCATTTGATTTGATTCTTTTTTTTGTAATTTAAAAATTGGAAAGAAAAAAGAAGTATATAAAAATTATCACGTTCATGTTACCTTGATGTTCTTAGAATGCTATTTGTGTTATATTAATCAGTAAAGGTATGTATTTTTAATTTTAGATAACAATCTGTGAAATGTTGCTCGTTACTGTTATGACGCAAAAAATGGCCAATAAAAACTGAAAATTTACGTACATACATTAAAATTTAGTTCATTTGATTATAACAAATAAAAGAAATTTATTTCAAATTGAACCAATACATTGGTGTAACTGTAGTACCAACAAAGGTGTATTGATCATAACGACTAGACATAACCGTTACGCTTATGACATAATTATAAAACTGTATACGCACATAGTCAGCCACGAAAATAAAACGAACATTTAAGTCGTTAATGTTAAATAATTTGTTTTAAGTGCTAATTCTTGTAACTATATCGATCGTGGAGCTGTTGGTTGTTTTCAGTTATTTTTTAAATATTTAATATATTTTTAGATGCAAATAAATTTTATTTTCGATTTTTATGAAAAATTTTCATCGTTCATATGAAAAAAAAAATAGAAGGAGACCTATTATAAAAAAAAACCCTACGTGGTGCCATAGAGACTACATTTTCGAACAGTTTAAGACTTGGTGCATGCAAATCGGATGTACAGTTTTTCTAATATGCTGTCAACCAGGTTGAAAAAGTAGGTTTCGAGAAAAGCGCGTTCAAAGTTTTGCTGAAGCATAATTCAACATAGAAACTAACTATTTTCTTGGTCTATTTTTTCTTGTTGCTTACGTTTAGTCAGCTATTCCTGGACCATACAACAGCTCCTCAGCGTCCAGAGAATCATTATTTTTTCCATGTTTCGCACGAAGACGACTTTCATGGCTGTTTGTTTCGGCTTCGTGCTCGGCTTCGCATATTCGTTTTTCGTCGATGTTTTGACAATATTGGTAGAGTACGTCACCAATTTTGATGTCTAATATCTCTAATACATTTCTGAGGCCAATGTGACCATTGTTAAAAAGTATTGATGCAATATTAGCGGCAGTTTCGTGACGGCTTAGGTAAAACGGGGAATTCAGCGCTTAATATCGGGCCGCAATTGTATTGAAATAGATAACGTCTTGTACGTGACAGTACAAGTGTTTTTGGGTTTCTAATTTGGAAAAATGAGTAATAAATGTAAACAATCGAACCGACCGTTAGCTGGTGCATCTGTCGAACAATCTGTACCTGGATAGCCGTGAATTTGGGACTAATTTCGTATGCAAAATATTCTGAGGATCGAAACGATCGAAAATTGTAGCGAATATTTTGCACTGGATTGCGCATATCTAAACTAACTTAATTAATTGCTAATATATACATATGTGGGACCGAACAAATCGAATGATATTATATATACGAATCGTACGACTGCCGCTCGGCGCGGTCGTACGCTAGCAACGGTTCACATAAAATGCTGTATCTCCATCAATTTGACGAATTTCTATAAAATATTCGGTGAAAGCATTCTTGACAAATGCATCTTTCAGAAAATGAAGAAAAAAAAAACAGGAAAAAAATTATTTGTCACCGTGGTCTAGTGCCTTAAGCAAGATCTTTAGTAATCCACTAATTTATGCAATAAATGAAAATAAAACACCATATTTTAGTAGAGTTTATCTATTCTTTGTATTCTTAACATTACCAGATATTTTTTCAACGAAAACAGCTGACATATCCTCTAGTTTTCCACATTTGGTCGGGTAATGGGAATCACTTAAAATAAAACTCTACAAGACAAAGGAATGTACAGCTCGCCTTAGCAAATATGAGAGCTGAGGTGGCGTGGCGAGAGCGGCACTGCTTTTCAACCTACATTCGGGATAAAAAGTATTTCGGCGGCAAATTTAAATGTTTGAAAATGTAGTGTTGCAATAAACTATTGCCACTATTTAAAGTTTAATATTGAAATGATGAAATTAAGTAAGCATGTAAGAACTGCATATTATGTTTTTACTAGACGAGAATAATGCAAAATATAACAACAAAAGAATAAGCACACAAAATCTGTCAACTACTCTCAACAAATTTAATGACTTTTACTTCTGATTCGGAATGTACCAAACCAATATACTTGAGCGTGATTGCTCGAATATTTTCCCGCTCAAAATATTTTAAATAAAATTTTAGTAGTTCGCATATTTTCCGACTCACATGTTTGCTAAGGGGTGCTGTATTTACACTTTGGAAATATACTGTACGCATAAACGGTGAACTATCATGCAATTGAATATCGTCGATCAATCGATAAGTTTCTTGGTGGGTTTTAAATGGCTTCGTCTCAATTCGTTATAATCTCTTATTTTTACTCTGCTCTTGTTCTCTAATAACTTGTTTTTGGGGAGTGACAGTTAGTGATCGGCTTCTCAGGTCCACAAATCGTGAATAATTCTAAGATCAATCCAAACAATGCGTAAAGTAAATTTTATTATTTTTAACTACTGTTTCATATTTAATCCAACATGCGTCATGCATGAAATAGCCATCTCCATAAGACGTCGAATGTACCAACAAACACAAAAAATGCAGCGAACCACCTGCCAATAAACAATATGAGCATAAAAACGAAATCGCAAACAAATAACAGCGGCAAGGCGCCCCGCTAAAATATTATTGAATCATCTATCATCAATCTCCTTCAAGTTTATCTCTTCACACTTCCGCAAAACTCGCACCTACCGATCTCCCTTCCCTTAAATATATTTGCTTTCTCCTGCTTGCTTTGTTTTTTTTTGTACTTTGAGTTGAGCATTTCTGAATTTACTTTCCCTTTCCCGCGCTTCTACCAGCTTCCATCTCTCCACTGTCTCAATTTCCACTTGGTTTCCATCAACATGAACAGTATTATTCTACATTGTCCCTGTTTTCTGTAACTCCTCCCATACCATTTTCACTAGGCTCTGTTCCACCCCCCACTCGCTGTAATTTCGTACCTCACCGCTGCTTCTACGCCCATCCTTTCGCTTCCTTATTTCGTTTTCTTACGTTCACCATTTCAGGTCAGTGCCTTTTTTAGCTGCCCTTGGTATATTATTTCAATCCTTTTCTGTTCTTTCCACCTCCACACTTCCGCTCATAATATTAAATCATTATTAATGCAAATAATTTACACTATTGAGTGAATCGAAGAAAATTATTGCTATCAAACAGAGAATTAGGGCCTGGAGCATCTAATAAAAATAATTGTTTTCAATAAATTATTATACGTATCGTAGGTGATTAGTATTTACAAGAATGCAAATAGAGGCAATTGGGTCTGTAGCATACAATTTTGTTATTAAGTGTTACGTGTCATACTCCAAACCAAGTCAATCGCATTGAATATGTAATGATAAGGAGGATGCTGAAGAACTACATGACCACATTTTTGGGGTAAAATTTTAAATTATGCAATATAATATACATATATTATTATACTGACATATATTATCATATATTAATATCATAAAATATTCACTTTGTTGCAAAATATAAGATTGACGGTTCGCTATCATCAATAAGTCCAGCATACATATTATTAGCCCTCACAATGAAACTGGAAACGGCAAATAGACGGGCCTTACATAGAATATAAAAATTAGTTTTCTTCAAGAAAAAATAATAATATATTTATTTGTATGGCAATCTCGTAATCGGTCGATTGACATTCGTACAATAATTTGAAACAACCAGTACTAATCGTTCAACAAAGTTCAACAATTGTGCTTTGAATGCAGAGCTGTGGCGTTATTGCTGCAATTGGATCTTTAGAATTTCACATTGCATCAACCAACATCAATCCACTGCGAGAGAAATCATCTATCAACAATGGAGTGGAACTGGCGACAACTTAAAAGTAGTAAATTGCTGAGTACAATTCAATTTAACTTTTTTGTTTGAGTTATTAAATAATAAATAAATATTGAATTATAATTTTTTTTTATTTTGTACTTTGTCTAGGACCAAATTGGACGGTTTTAAGTCTACCTTTATCGACAAAATGGATTTAGCTGTAATCCGGAAATACGGAACGCGGCAAAGTAAACAGTACTGACATTATGAAACGTTTATTATTTATGTATTTACTTTACATTATATACCGATACTTTAACATTATATAGTGTTGCAAACATTATTCACGACGCCGTTCCCACGAAGGTTCACAAACATGCCTGTGAGCATATAGGTCGTTGCATGGTACGAAAAAAACCATGAATTTTAATCCTCAGCATTCCCATATGTACGCATCAGGTGGTGTTAGGTCTGGTGGTGCGATGAGTATGGGAAATCAGTGCCACGCGAAATAAGGCGATCCCCAAAATGATTGCGCAGACATGAGAGATGACATGACAGGAGACATGACAGGTAGCCCCGTCCTGCTGAAACTATTGTTGATTATATGGTAGGTACCTGGCACGACAAAATCACCGAAGATCATGTAGAAATGGTGTGATAACCTGTTCTCTGTACCGCTCCTGATTTACAGTTAACGCAGTTCCATCGTCTGCTTCAATGAAATATGGGCCCAATACGCCATGCGCGGATACAATACACCACCGTGCGGACATACGGACACTATGAAGGGGTTGCTCGACAATTATGTCTGGTCGTTCGAATCCAAGAAACCGTGTTGTCTACTTGTTAATGTATCCGTTTAAATGAATATGGCTTTCATCGGAAAACCAAACATTCGACAAGAACGACGCTCATCATAATCCGTAACCAACACACTTGCGCAGTACTCGGCTCTTACACGCTTATCTGCTGCAGCCAGACGCTGTCCGGTCTGTATTTCGTATGCAAACCCACAAATATTCTTGAAAATTGGGCGGAGCGATCGGTCACTAATATTCAATTTTAAATGATGAGGCTTCGTGTTGCGATTGCAGCGCCTGATTTAAAACACGCCCGTGATTCCTATTAGTTGTGACTGTCACTGGGCGACCCACCTGACCTTTACGTTGGCAAAGAACACTTCCCGAACTTATCAACAACTGCTAACATAACGGCGTTGCTCGGAGCCTGTTTCATAAACTTAGGCGTATATGCGTCGGCAACATCTTTTAAGCTTGGACCGTTTTCGTGCATTTTCCGTATGATTGAAAATAGTGCTCCACGATGAAAGCTTTTTCTGCAACAGTGAGAACCATCCTGATGCAACTAACATTCCGATACGTTGTAACCACGTTCGGAAACCACTCGGTACGTTTTAGCGCATGACATATACATTTGACACATGCACATTTCAATACTGTTTATTTCGCCGCATACCGTACTACTACTACTACTAAATGACAACTTCTACAATTTCCGAGCTGTTTTAATAATCGACATTTTTGATTATGCTGGACTACTTTCAGTACTCCTTATTTTCGGGCAATTCGGAAACTTTGCAATTTTCGACAATGTTAATAAGTGATTATGAAATTGGAAATATCGTATAAATAATAAAAAACATGTAGATTGTTCAGGCTTAAGTTTGTTTATCGATTCCTAATAGTATCGCATGTGCACATATATTTTGTTTTATTGGAATAACTGCTATTGTTACCAATACAAAAATTCTAAAGGCTTGCACGCTTGATTTTGATATACCCTTGTTGTCAGTGTGACGGAAATTAATCATGTATATAATACTATTAATATGCTCGTGGTATAATACGGGACATATTGATTAAATGTGATCAACTATGTTAACACCTTGTGTTCTGCTGGTAAGGTAGCATCTGGTATACGTACATATATGCGATTTATTTATTCTAAACATTAGTTTCACATTAAATTTAAGAACACCTTTCAAAACGAAATTATTCATATGGCAATGGCAAAATCTTATAATAGATCAGAGCGTTACGAGGATCGGTTATATGCATCAATTCAAAACATACGGTCCGTGCACTCTAGGGCTGCACACGTTTTCTGCGATTATTGTATCCCACAAGGCACTTAAAAATTTAAAAGCAATTCACCGCCATAATATATATTAAAAACAAGAACGTAATCAGTCTGGTGGTTTCGCCAAGATGTCGTTAATATTTTATTACGAATTTTCACCAATTTGTAAACATTGCATTATTATAATAACGCAATAATAGGTTATTGTCCAAAACTGAATTATTGTTAACAAAAACAATATTCTGCTTGAACTTGGCGAGATGTTTGAGTAAACAGTTGTTAGTTGGCGAGAGGTTTGGTGAGTATTGAGGATTAACCAAACTTTCGTAGCCAATTCGTTCAACGTCTGCGCGGTTATTTCTGCGATGTTCGATGTAACTCAACAGCACGCCGCAGAAGTTGAACGAACGAGACAGCAACTATAAAGTTTTAAAACATGAAATTTTGAATTGATGCAGATAGAACACAATAAAGACAGCTAAAGTATTTTGTTTTAGCTCTTGATTTTTAGATGTAAATTTAACAATGATAAATGATGATAAATGTTATTTGGGAAACTAAATATGGCCTCCTGAAGACATAAACATATTTCGCTTAATTACATTATTTGCAGCTGTCTTACCGTCGTTTCAAACAAAGGTCCCATTTTTTGTACGAGGGAGTAAATTTGATTCTAGTTGTGTAACGAACTAAATATAATATAAATAATAAATGATGAATGAACAAAGTTTACGATGTAATTTTGGAAAATAAACAATATTTGACTCTTGATAACTTTCTGACACGAAACATTGGTTTGAACAGGCAATTCATTTCTTACATATAGATAGTTTTGACTTGAACAGTTTTTACTGCTTACTAATTGTAAAGACGGTGGGGTTGGTATATGGGCAACAGCAGGATTGGAAGTGGTTCCGATCCATTTGAATGCTTTTTGTCAGGACAAGTATATTGAAATATGTGCTTCTAGGTATTACAGCAATAATATATGTTGTATAGTTTTAACGAGTTACAGATCACCAAGTGGTGATGTAAATCTGTTTTATAATATATTGTCAGATATATTGGATTTATTTTTTAAGACTGATATTAATTTGTTCCTGTGTGGGGATTTCAATATTAATTCTGCGATGGAGGAATTTCGTAGATTGACCGATGTTGTTTCTGGTTTTAATCTCCATAGCTTAGTTGAGTGGCCTACTGGAGTAACAAACATGTGGCAAAATTTGATAGACAATATTTTTTCCGCCAAGAGTGATTCAACGATATGTTCTATTATCGACAACAATATTTCATAGAACGATCCTACTGTCGTACTGCAAACCGATCTGGGACAATAAATGTAAGAGCAGCAACCGCTTCAAAGATCGATACATTTTTCGATGTGGAGAGGATTAGTGTCCGGTTTTTATGCTCAAGCATATTGATCAGGCTTTCAATTGTTTCAGCACAATATTTAGTTACAACTTTGATGCGCCATCCAAAAAATGGCGGGTTAATAATAGTAAAGAGATAGAATCAAACACTAAACTTAAGAATTTATTTCATCTTAAATGCACTTACCCAGAATTGTCCAATGCTTGTAAACAAGCAAAAAGATCCCATAACAATTTGGTTAGAAATACGAAAACAAAACCTATGTTCAAAATAGAATTTTCCGCGCAGAAAGTCCTACAAAAGTCGCATGGCGAACAATAACTTCTTTTCTAATAACCAGAAATGTTATAATATAATAATTTGAATAAATTTAACACATATTTCATTAATTCTCCTCTTGAAATAGTAAATAAAATTTCACATAAAAATTAAAATAGCATAACCAAATCCCAAAAAAACATTCTATAATTCATTGCTTCTATGACCATTTATGTAAGGTGTAAGGTGTAAGGTGACTGTTGATATAAAAATTAAAGGTCATGTGGTCCCGATGAAATACCCCCAGCATTAGTAAGGCGAGTAGCTGAAGCTATTGTAGCCCCTATTTGTTATCTAGTGTACCTGTATTTGTCTACTGGTACCAACAAGTCTAAAAATAAGTAAAATAATCCCAATATTTAAGAAAGGTGATAAACACTGCATAAGCAATTATAGACCAGTATCACTTACATCTGAGTTGTCAAAAATATTCGGGTATGCTTATCTGAAGGCAATAATAACTGCAATATTTTGTGATCTCAACCGGACATTCGACTGTATTAACTATAATATTGGTATTACGGGTGTTAGTCTCGAATGGTTAGTGTGCTTCTCATGTGAACGCAGCCAGTACGTAAAACTTTAAATGTCGCGACTATATCAATTCTGAACATTGTGAGTGTGAACAGATTAACAAGGCAGTACCGCAGGGAACAATTTTAGGCCCCGTGCTTTTTTCTTATACATTAATGAATTGGATAGTTTATATCTTCTAGTGACTCATAGTTCATGTTATTCGCAGATGACACATCAGCGGCTCTTTCGGATAGAATCTTGAACCTTGAAACGAAATGCATTGAAGTATTACAAGCTATGAGTTCATGGTTTGGGAACAATGGGATCTATTTCAATCATGAAAAAAGAAGTTTCATGATAATTCATAATAGCCAAAAAATATGTCAAAAATTAAATTTACATGTTGATGGCAATCCTCTTCACAAGGTAAATCATACTAGATTTTTGGATAAATTGATGAACGTCTAGATTGGAAATCACATTGTACATATCTAGCATCAAAATTATTTAGTTGCATATTTGGCCAGAAGTTTAAAATTTATTTTAACCAGTGCTCAATTTATAAACCTATATCATGCTCAGGTGGCATCAATGTTGCTATACGGTGTTTGTTTCTGGGGCGGATCCATACATATAAGGTGCAACAGAAAAGGAGTCAAAAAAAGATCATCAGGATTATAGCTGGACTTACTACCAGACGATTTTAGACTTTTAAAATTGCTAGGAAATTATGTATTCAACTTCTTTGTACATGTACATGTAAATAAACACAAGTACATTTTTAATGGTGAAATTCATCATTTTAACACTCGCCAGACAGACGATTACCATATTCCATTCACTAGAATGAATATTTGTCTAAGAGCTCCAGATGTAATTGGATTAAGAGTATTTAATCATCTTCCAATAACGTGAAGGAATGTAATAAGTTGCCTCTCTTCAAAAGCTTGTTAAAGTTTTTAATTGACAAATGTATATAATGCATTAGATGAATATTTTTTATAAAATATAGTATGATGTTATGTATGTCCAAAGGAAAATAAAATTATTATTATTATTAATAGATATTATTAAAGATAAAAATCAAAAGCATCAAAACAATGAATTATTTCTAAGTTTAAAACCAGAGATAAGTAACAAAGTCATAAATAGTTGACCCTGATAACTGATAAGTTTTAATGTCAATATTTGACGTCACAAATTTCGAATCAAAACAAAGTATGGAATGTAGTAGAATGTATCAATCGAATGAGCTGTAAAAAATGTCTGCGGAACTCGAGTAGCGAAACACTTGAGAGCTTTTAAATAAATAGAACAGTAGAAAATTATGCATTAACTGTCTATGTAGCGCATATTGTAAATACTAGGCAAACATTTATTTTTTATTAGGATTCTGATTATGTAAGTTAAAAATTTGTACTTTAATTAATTGTGTATGTAATTTGAATTTGGCTTTTTCTCTTAATTTGTCACATTAGTAATCTTCAGGTTGGTCTCCTTGGTTGCAGTGATCCAGAGGAAGTGGCGTTCGGTGCTTCATTACTTGTGAACCAAGAGAGGATTTTACCTGCAGGAATCTACGAATTAATATATATTATAGTGTTATAAACTCAAGATTCAATAAAAGATATCTTATTTTAATAATAATAAAGATGTCATTTGAATTAATCGTTAAAGTAAGTCACTTATAAAACCTCAGAGAAAGAAAGTATTGTGCAATAAGTAAAAAGGAAATAATCGTCAACGAAAACCAAATATTTACGGCCATAAAGTCATAAAACCTTAAACAATAGCTTGCAAATAACGTATTATATTTTTTATATATAATGAATCCTGACAATCATCGCGGCGCAAATGAAAGATAGTAGTTGTTGATAGTGATAAAAAGGCTTTTGACGTATAAATACCTCACTGAAGACGAAAACGTTTTATTAAAGAATGTCACAAGTTAAAAAATATTTACTTACAAACAACAATAATTTTGGCGTTGAAATGCAAGAAAGAGACGGAGTGTATGTATTTTCAAAAGGAATTCCAGTCAAATACTGGAATGATTTATTTAGTGCAAAAATTAAAAATAGGATATAATTAGTGACAAATGAAAGATAATATTGGTCGAGTCGCAACCAAAGTACCAAGAAGAATCGACCGGAACTAAACTTTTGGTTGCTGAATCATGACTTGCTGCTCAGCGGGCCGTGACGATTGCGTTTGTTACCTGTGTAGGTTTGCTTCTTGTTGTATTTCTCAGACCAGCGATCTAGAAAAATTGTTCTAGATCGCTTCGACTTAGAAGGACTAGGACCTGTCATTACACTTAACACTTTTCAATTTCATCATTTCATTAACCGCGAGGTAGACGATGGATATTATTAACGGCGATAGAGGTCAAATGAATCGTTTTTGCGAGTTCTGAGTAAGAGCTGCGCCGATTTCGCGAATTTTTCAGTTAATCTCGTCCATATCGCTATCGACAAGGTTGAGGTTGATTATTTTTTCGTTCATCAATTTTTGTGTGAGAGCACGTTGCTCATTTTCGAGTTCAATCGAGTATAACCTGCCGCTGACCTCCAACTGTATCGTAAATCACCAAGTAATATTGGCACGCTTTATTACTTCTTGGACTTACCCGTTGGCCGCAGTTTCACCCCAAAACTTCGTATCGACCGAATTAATTTGGGTCCCGAAGATTTCATCGGCACGTGAAGCCGAATACACTCGCCGTCACACGTAGATTACAAAGGCTGCGCCGAAACACGAGCTATAGTCGGAATTACGAGAAGGTGCGTGCACGTCATCGATTTTTAATGACGTCAAATTTTATATGTTTACATGTTTCTCACACATGTTACTCTTGAAGATCGTATGCAACCAAACAGACAACAGCGTGCGTATGCTTATGTGTATATGTATGTGGTAGTATGCAACCAGATATATCAGATACTACGCCCGTCGATTGATCTACATATGCGAACTTACTAGAACGTACAGAAACGGTTCGCCGATCCTTACGACATCAAATACCCTAGATTCAAATTCATTTCGTCTTTTTCATGACAAATATAGAAAACTAAGTGATAATAATAATATCTATAACATTGCTTCGCATCGCCTTGTAAATAGGCCTGGTTTCACTCCATATTCCAATACAAGAAAATGGCATTTTATAATTTCTACATGTTGGCATTATAAAACAAGCATCAATGACTTGCACGCACCTTCTCATAATTCCGACTATACGTAAGTTTCGTTATTTTTGTTTCGAACCGCTATTGAAGTTTCGTGTTGCGCCATTAGAGGGCACGAGTGGATCCAGAAAGACAATCTAGTGCGTTATTTGGTTTGGCAATATTTGATAATAAAATCTCTGAAACCAAGAAGAATTCTTTATTTTTAATTCATTATTATAATTTGTTTACTAACCATAAATGCTTGTTTATTTTGTGAATTTGTGTACTGGTTTCGGAGATTTCAATATTACATTAAAGTTCTATTAATTTCACTGCACTTTTTGTGTTTTACTCACGGTCACGTTCCGCACGCTCGCGTTCCCTAGGGAAGCAGAGAGGTCAGTAGCGTTGTAAATTGGTGTGATTGGCGACCAGAAGCCAGGGTACCGGGCCTTGCCCTGTTCAAAAGTCCGGTGGCGCCTTCGGACAAACCCCAGGGATTGATGCTAGCCGAGCATATATGTGACGCACATGTTGAACACCACTCCAACGCCCCGTTCACCACTGGCCCACTGCAAACACGAAAGCGTGTCGTGTCACATGTGACAGAAAAAATGTAAAATTTACATGAAAGCTGGACCTATCTTGCACCTTAAAGGTGTTGTGAACATTAATTAAATGGGCCCATGAAGACTAACTGGTGGATCGCTAGACAATATTGTTTCTTTATTATTACACTTCGTCAGTAGCGATTACCAAGAATTCAAATTCAAATTCAAAAAATATTCAAATTTTCAAACTCTGAATTTTAAGGGATATACACGTTTTGAGGTTCCCTGCATCGATTCTGCCTATTTTCATAATGGCGTCTGTACGTGTGTTGGTTGTATGTACGCGCTCTGGCGCTCAAACGATTGAAGCTAAATCTATGAAACTTTCAACTTAAGATTAGTTATATAGCAAGGAAGTGAACGCCCTATATTGAAACCAATATCTCAACCAGAAGTGATGGTATGCTCTTTCACTATTTTCCATATCTCGAAAACGGTACGACATATGGAAAAAAATGTTCTGATAAAAGTTAAAGATATTGAAATTTTAAACAACTTTTATTTGAAAAGATTTTTCGAAATATATATATATATATATATATATATATATATATATATATATATATATATATATATATATATAGTATAAGAAAGTTCAGTGCGAAGCACTGCAGATTTTCTTCTTAATGTAATTACACACATATTTTTCAAATTGATTTACATTAATGCCTCATTGAGCCCTTTATTGTATACTTTCAATCCCTTACACTCGCAGAAAACATTATCTTGCGACAAACTTTTTGTATTTAAATTCTTTCTGAAATAAATTATACATTTAACGTTAAAATCATGAAAATCTCTACTGAACACAATAAACCCCTTCGTGTAATCTGGTAGCTTATCAGCATGTATTTTATAATTGTATTGAGATAAATCCGCGGCTTAAAACTTAGGCATTGCAACGCAGCTAATATTAGGATTATTCTTGTGTACCGATCGCAGATTAAAATACTTTTCATAACTATATTTTTTAATTGCTTTGAACAATTAAAAAATATAGTTATGAAATATACGTTGGCATTGATTAGGACGAAATAAAATTGTAGAAGAGAATTCAAAATCTGGGACCAATGATAAATTTTACAGATGTAGCTAACTTATATGTACACTTCCACGAGACATGTATTGTATGTAACGTGCGTTCAAGAAAAATCCTAATTTAGGAGGGCTCTGAAATGCACAACGAAAAGAAACTACAATAATGACAGTGTTAACAGATAAGATTCTAACGTCAAAAAACACATTGTATATTCTTCGAGGAAATCTGTAAAGCTCTCAGGAATGGAATAATGCCAAACACCATCAACTTTTTGCCCTATTCGAAAATAGCATTCCAATAATTTTGCTTTCAGCTCTGTTGTGATAACTATTTTTAATTACTAAAGCAATTTTCACTGTTGTCTTGTTAAAATTAAATTGACATTTTGGTTGTGGCTAAAATACTTTAATCACCAATTGAATGTCAGAGCCCTCCTAAATTAAGATTTTTCTTGAACGCGCGTTACATATATGTGCTTAAGTACCTGTTCAGTAATAACGAATTTAACTTTTTCCATATCTTTTCTTTGCCGATAGAAACATATAGTGTTGTTGAACTGCTTAAATGTAAAATACTCCGTAAACTTTAAAGAATACTTCTGAAGAATATTTAATTTGCTACATAAGTTGGGTAAGCTAATTTTTACCAGCCTTACATAATTTTTAAATCGCTTAAGTTTCGCAGTGATCGCATTTACTTTAGTTTTAGACTGCAACTATTGTCCATAGCAGGATCTATGTTCCTGTTAATCATTTTAGAAGATATATTTAAATCAACGGAAATAGCTAAAATGTTATTAACTAGTTTGATTTCTCTTTCATTTGACTATTACTATAAATTCAAGGACCTTTCACAAGATTGACTTTCCTAAACCATGATTGAGTATCGATGAGGAACCTATTGCATTCTATGAAATGCTGATTATATTTTTTCATAAATAGGCTATATGTTGATTGACCGGAGTTCAGAATAGTTTGTTATGCTATAGACTTTTGTAATTTATTGATAACTGTTTTTTTCTCATATTTTAGAAAAAAATCCTTATTCACTAAGTATTTTTAACAGTATCACAACTCAATAAATCTTGATTTTATATTGATTTGATTCTCTAGCTTGTCTATATTGGTAATGCTATGTTGATGACCAACGGTGCAAAAGTAAACGGGTGCAATGCCAACAATAATTTCCTCAAATAAGAACCCAAACATTTCCAAATTATATGCGGTCGCTCTTATCAGTTTATGTGTTTCTTAAAGCGCAATATGTTTATAAATAAACTTGTATTCCGTACATACTCTGAGATTCGGATCATATGTTTGTTAATTGCGATATGAATTCTATTTCTATATATTATATATTAGGGAGCCTTTAGCCTCACTGCATCACAAACGTTTTTCTTCGGATACAAGTAACGAGAGGCTGGTTGAATAAGTGTAAATCTAAACCAATGTTGGTGACAAGATATTGCATAATTTAGATGTGTTTACTTCGTAGTCGATACCAAATTTTAAATATTTACATTATCTGATCTGTAGATAACACAAAGCAGATGGGTCCAATATGTTAATAATATGTGAGTTACACTGTAACCAACTACACAAATGAGAAAGAAGAGAATTAAAATCGTGCATAAAGGAGGAGGATCAAGGATCTCGTACGAGTCAGTGCAATGATAGTCGAACTAACCCTAGGTAAAATATTAATATCGTTCAACAAGGAAACGGTTTGTAAATAAGTTTTTGAAAATCTTCGTATTAAACAATAAATTGCCCTCGGTCTTTTGAAGAATTCATTTGACTGTTTCAGATTGCCTGCGCACTACTTGTTTAACACATTAAATGCGCAGTTATTTCTCCTTATCTTTTTGTTCATACACGTATGCGGGCAATAATTGCCATGTTAAATTTTTATATTTGTTTAGATTTAGATGTAGTTTGAGAGATGTAGTTTGAGTTTGGAAGAGGACTAAAATAAAATTGACAATGTCGTTATTTTTCTTGTATTTGGCAGGTGACAAGGTTTATTTTCTATATTTATTCGTCTTTGTGACGAATGACAGGTGCTGACATCGCTTGTAGCTGAATATATGAACATCATTTATTTTGGAAAAATTCACATTGATTTTCAATATATTTAAAAACTCGCGACTTATGATACGTTGTTAATTTACTTCTTTTGTTATGGTTTCGAGAAACAGAACGTATAACGTATAAACTTCGGGTTTTTTTAATACAAAATGTTTTTATTTCTATTGCACATTTCAAAACAAGGAAGCACATTTTAATGCACGCCCACCGAACACAAAATAAATTGAAAAACTACTTTCTGTAGATATAATGATTCATTAACTTGAAGTTCGTCAAATATAGTGTTATACGTTATACGTCAAAACGTTATATATCAATAGATTGTATGAGATTTCAATTTTAAAAATCTGCATTTTGCGTTGCACTTGTACAGTCCGTCCCACCTTATTGATACTTATACATATATTGGCATCGTTTCAAAAATGTTTTGATTTCCGTGATCTTTTATAGCCGAAGTCCTACCAACAATGGCCGAAATTTGTTCAATTAGATATAATCGTATCACTTGTAGTTTCGAATGACATACACTTTTTCATGCCCGTTGTTTACTAAAATTGCACAATTAAACTGTGGATTATACGAATACTATGTAATAAATAGATTAATTTAATGAAACAGATTAATTTAATTACAGCTTATTTCCGACGCAATAACTGGATATCGAGCAATTTGTAACATGTTGAGGTATTACACATTTATGTGGTGAGATAGCCGCTATTTGACATTGAATAAGCGATGTTGCGAAATATCTTATAAATTTGATCTTAATGCCAAGGTCACCGAGAATATTTTGCACTCGCGATATTTATACAGTTTATAAATGCAACACAATTATGACGAAGTGAAAAACAATAACAATAATAAATCTCAATTGCCCCGTTACGTAATTTCGTTGCGATTTTTGATCGTAACAGGACGTGACGCAACATTATTAAAAATTGGCAGCTTCATTTCAATATTACCTACTAACCAAAAATTGCGATATCACGGTACGTAAGAATCCACCGCGTGTCTAAAATTAAAGGTGCAATATTCTTAACGCAACATCTTATTAATTTTTAGAAATGTTGATAACGACACCCATGATATTTTCATTTTTTATATAAAACGTTTAACTAGTCTGTAAAATTTATTTATTAATATGTTAAAATGATTTATTTTTACTATTTGATTTATAACATTACAACACATTTCAATTTTCGACATTTGAAATTCTATGTACGGTTTTAAAGTTCGTCGTGTATTTGTAAATTATTTACAAATTAATATTACTTACATTGTGTATAATGTTTATACATACACAATACCCACAGATTTTTATGTTTTGAATCCAGTTAAGGTAAATGCCCAAAAAATGGTCCAAAGACAATCCGTTGCTGAAAGAATGTGTTCATTACATAATTTTGCTTGACATTGTTTCGATGGGTAGCAGTTTTTAGTTGATTGCCCTTTTTTTGCGGAACCAAAACAAATCTTTGTCATCTGCATTTCATCGTATTACATTATTCCACCTACAATCAATATAGTAATATATTGATTCCCAACCTGTCGCGGTTGGGAAATACGTCGTACATAACTGCTATGATAATCTCAGGACTATTATTTCCCACCCGCAGACAACAAGTAATGTTACTGCCAATCATTGACATGTTCAGTAAAACTTAAGGATGGTCATAGAACGAATGAATATGATACATATTTTTATAAATATTGGAAACGAGATTAAGGATAACTTACATTGTTTAAAAAGTAGAATTTTAAGGAACCGTGAATATATACCTATAACGTTCGCCTGAAACACTTATTATTCATCTTATTAACTTAATTTGCTGTTATTTTATTAAATTATTGTTGTTTTAGAAAATTCGTTATAAAACTAATATAGTTACATTTTACACTATTTTACAATTCTCGTAATTTAATTCTATTTATTTCTATAACTATACAAATCAGTTACCTAAATTATATACATTTAATTTCTATGGATATCTTGCAAGTTTTTTAAATTGTTTAAAATATCTTTCCCGTTATATGGTTTTCTACCGGTATTCACGTTTCGTTAAAACTTGACGTAAATCATTTTGATTAATTTACATGTCTCTAAATACGATTTCAGCCCGATATTTTGAATCAATTTTTTATATACGGCTCAAGGGGGACTTACACCTTGACGACTTCAAAACATTGATTTTTTTATTTTTATATTTTTCTAATCTAAATGGTCTCAGAAATAAACCTGTGAAAGGGTTCGTCTAACATGGCGGCGCGCGGATGGTTCGCGCACCCTTAAAGGTTGTCCTAGCGCTATTTTTGATTGCACACGTTGCTGTGGACGTTTTTCAACTTATCCGATGTTCTTTTGTCAATGTATTTGTCCATGATTGTTTTGACGGAAGGATTCTCCGAGTCCCTCAGTTTTAAACGGTTCTATACGTTGCGAACATCTCGACTTCAAACGCATTTTCCCAAAAGTTACATTTTTAAAACGATGTACACGGGAGAACAACTGAACGTATCGCGATGATTTTTTTTAATTCGCAGGAAACACTTACCAAGGTACCGATTATTCATTTTTGGAAAATTTCGTTTTCCTGATTTTTGACAGCTTCGAATGGGACAGAAAATATATCAAAAATATGACTTTTTTGGAAAAATGTTCGCCATTTCGAGAAAAATCGTAATTTTTAAAAAGTGAACGATCGGGACCTTACTGATATAACATATAACCATTGTTATTTTTTTATTTCCCATAACTAGGGTGGACCCTGTACACCGTTTGACCCTTCACTTTCGACAGATGCGTTGTCAAAGCCATCTCCATTTATATTTACAAAAAATGTGTGATGTATAATAACATGAAAAAAGTTTCATATCGAAATCTGCTCTAGTTTTTTTTACGATAATTTTTTGAAAATTGGCTCCAAAATCGGCCTACAAGATGTAAGTCCCCCTTAATTCGTTTTAGAACCACGGTCTAAGGCATTGTTCGAATTGCCCGTTCCAAGTATTTAAACGTAAGCATACCAATTTTGATGTTGGGCTTGCATCGAAGTTTTTTTTTTAACCGAGAACTAATTCAGTGTTCTGGCTCTATTGATTTAAATTCGTTGTGAAAATCCGTTGTGCGGTGCTTTGTGTATGTTGTCCATTTCTTTGTTCTTGCTTCTGCCATCGGCCATCCTTTCTGATCTGGTTATTAATGTTCTTGCTACCGAGTGCAGTTGTGCCGGGTGGTGGTGTGACTGAGCGTTGAGATACCTGCTAGTGTGATGGTGTGAGTCTTCTTCCTGTATACTGTATGGCCGAGACTCTTGTCGTCTCTTTTCATTACCAATACGTCCAGGAACGGTAGCAGGTTGTCTAGTTCCACTTGCATGGTGAAGTTTATAGCTGGATGTTGTTTGTTGAGGTGCTTCAGAAACTTGTCGAGTTCTTCTCTTCCGTGTGTCCATACAACGAAAGTATCATCTACGTTTCTCAGCCACACCTTTATATATATATATACACATGCATACATACATATATACGAAATAGGATACGATAGTCTAACCCACCGCAACGATGAACGTGGCAGAAATTTTAATAAAATGAAAAAGTAAATAAAGTAAATAAATAAACACTTACCGTAAATTTTAGTCTGTAGTTAGCTAATGACGGAGGTTAGGCGATGAAAATAAAAATAATTACAGGGCTAACGAAAAGGAAGGATTGCGGCAGATTGGACAATTATACGACGTCACAATAATGGCTTCCGCTTACGAAGGTTGCTAAATAAAACACTAATTTGAAACCAAATGTCATCGGCATATCATCGCGAAAACCCCACAATAAAATATAATTACGCTCGTTTAAAATTAGGTCCGCTGTACACGCCGGTCCAGCAGGCTTCGGTCAAGCAGTGGTTGCACTATCCATCGAGGGTGATGTCCCAACTGTAGGCGCCTACGTCACGACCACGCAATGTTGAACGTAAGGGGATTCACAAAAAAGCCTTGAAAAAATAAGTTGCAAATATATGCCGGAATTTTTCAATTCAAAATACTGTAAACTATCGGATGTTGGTACAAGCGCATGCATGGAAGGAAAGACAAACTAGTTACCTTGCTTCTACGAAATTTACTGAACATACTGAACAACTGCATACTTCGAAAGAGACGGTTTTATATCCCTCACACGAGGATATGAAGGCTCGTATTGGGCTATAATCCACCAAATGTGAGGGGGAATCTGCCGTTAAACGTCTAAATAATTTTCCAAACCTTGCACCAGAAACTTCTGGCCTTCACACCTTAACGGTCACAAGCAAAAAGGACATTTACATATCGCTGAAACGACATCCCAGCGCTTTCGGGGAGCTGCGAAAACAACCTCTCGTATCACCAAATAAGCAGGCATGATTTGCCTAATAGCATACAATATATCCGTTCGTGGAATTCACGTCTACCTCAACTTCGTCCACGTTGCGATGTACAATGAACGTAATATTATAAGTTGATTATAAGTGGGATATTGAATAATTTAAATAAGGCGTAAATTGCCCTATATTTTTATTTCTAAACAGAAGTTTAGGAAATTAAGGAAGTTTAACGATTGTAAAAGTTACCGAACTACTCATACGTTGTGATCTTTCAATGAGTGAAGAATTCTTTATGATTTAAACTTAAAAATGTTAGTGGGACAAATTAAATTATAATTGTTATCTGCGGTTTTCAATGGATTTTTACAACAATTTGAGTACTTTTGATGCACTGCAGATATTCGTTGTATGTTTATCAAAATTTAATTAACGACAAATTTTCACTTTTAAACCAAAAATTTTCACACAAATTAGACATTTATATTTATAATTAATTTGGAAATGATTTTGGATTTCATTTCAAATAATTATTTTTTTGAAAAATACTATTATATTTTACTACTTTGCGATATTTGACAACTTGACTATTTTTTATAATTTTGGAGATTTTTACTATTTTGTCAATTTTTTACGATGATTTTCAGGTTTTGCAGCTCTATTAATGTTTGTCTAACTCTATAAATAGTTGTCCAGAGATAATACATACTCACCTCATGGTGCATGTATATTTCATACATACGAATATAACGATGTACACGATTGAAAATGAAACGCCCAGGGTACGGTAAATATACCAAACACCCGTGTGAATTTAATTAAATTTTAACAAATAATATGTTTGTACCTTTTTATTGGCAGATTTGAAAACATAACCTTTGCAATTTATTGAAGTTTAGATAATTTTGTAAAGTTTGACATTTTGTGCATATTTAGTAACTAAAATTTGTTTGACATTTGATATTTGACAGTTTGTTATATATTTTATAAATTTGTATCCATTGTTTGGTAGTTTTTATGTTTTTTGACAAAATTAACTTTAACGTGGCATTTTGAAAAGTTAAGATGATTTTCATATTTAGGAATATTTTAAAATTTTGGGTATTTTTTACTCTCAGCTTTGGCCACTTTATAACATTTAATATTTTCTTAAGTTTAGGTTTTTAACACTTTCGTTAGTGTTGACTATACAATTCAAAATTTAAAACGACTTTTAGATAATTTTAACTTTTTCTCGCAATTTTCTGAATTTGTTGACGAATTTTACATTCGACATTGTTTGACATTATTAAGATTTTTGTCGCAACCAACCCAACTTAGCCCGTGAAGTTGGGTTGGGTTATGCACAGTATGCATGTACCAAGAATTTTAATAGTGTTGGTAGTATTATCAGCAAGGTCAAAAGTGTCAACTTCAAATTAATTGCCAACTTGATACATTATATATAAAAATTAGATCAAAGAAAAAAAACTAACACAAAAAGGACTACTCATTGAAACTTAATTAAATTAATTAATTGTAGGGTAGAACTTTGTTAAAATGAGATGTAGTTTTGATGAATTATTTTGTGGCAATTGTAAACTAAAAAGACCATGGAATGCTGATTTCTATATTTATGAAACGTAATAGATGTGATATCAATAAATGCAAAAGAAAGAAAGTTGCAAAAACAACAAGTAATTAACGAATAACAATGTTAACATTAACAATAACATTTTAAAACAATTAAAAAATAACTCAAAAATACAAATTTGCTGACAAATTTTAAGAACAATTCTAAACAATCCAAATATATTAATAAAAGTAATAATAAAATAATAAAAATGCAAAAATTTTGAAAAATAACAATTTTCAAAGACGCTAATTTCAAGTAAAATCCTGTAAACACTCTTCAAAAATATAAATGGAAAATGGAGGTGGGTTGGGTTGGGTTGTTAATCGTTAATACAACACATTCCAAAACGAACAATTCTAAAAATCTATATTTTTAAAAAATTGAAAGAAACTCGAAAATGTCAAAAATTTGGAAAGACATGAAAATGTTCAAATTTCAAATAACTGACTCATTCATAAAACTTCCTTTACCTAGTCCGAACTGCATTTTCTTATAATTAGATAAATTTCCTGCAAACTTGTATAGTCGCGAAGCAAGTATATGTTGAGAAAGAACTCTTCAAATAAAAGTTGTTTAGAATTTTAATATTTTTAATTTTTAAAAGAACACTTTGATGGTGAGAGGAATCCACCACTTCAGGTTGAGATACTCCTTTCAAAATACGTTCTTTTTTATATACAAATCTTAAGTTTAAACTTCAGAATTCAAAATAAGCAAAAAATGGAATATTATAAATAATGGAGTTTGAAATACAAAAAAACAAAAACAAACACTAACTGAATAAACGCAATGTAATGCCAGCAAAATTATACACACAAATATAGAAGGCTAAACAGCAAAGACAGTATGCGAACAAAATATCGACTAATGCGAAATCGAGTAATAAAATGAAATCAACACCATATGGACGAAAGTTCATGGGCAAAATACATTATATTACATACAAATAGTAGATTGGTAGCAAATAAAATTTGGACAAAGTAAGAACTGTACAAGAAATATTTAAAAAATAGGGATAATGGATGTCACTTTGTCCAAGAATATAACAAACACGAAAAAATCAGTCAATCTTTTAAATAGAAATATCTTTGTCTTTTATGAGATAAACAACTTCGTTCTGGAATTCAAGGCTACTCAAAACATTATTTTCTGTCTTCTTGGAACTGGACGATTCTTTACGAGACTAACGATTTCCGAGTGGTATATAATAAGGCGCATTTAGCTCCTCACATTTTGAAGAATGTTTGATTGCAGTGATTCTACTAGAATATTCTATTATAAAGCAAAATTGTTCAACGTAATTTGAAATGAACACTCGACCATATTTTGTGCCAAATTTGTTTTAATGCTCATTGTTGTTATGCATTGTTTGGTGAAAAAATCCTTTTGTTAAAATACAAAAACGACAAAAACAATCGTTTCGATCCATCGCATTTATTCGCGTTTTATGTATTTCGATTTTTACATAATTCAAACGTTTTTAATTAGTTTTTGATTCGAACGCCGTTTAATCTACATATTGTATGTGCTTTTGTGCATTATGCGTTCATTGCAAACATAAAAGCGCTTTATGGCTTTTGTAATGAAAATTGTGCGCATAAAACATGGCAAAATTGAAATGTCTGTTTCTCAGAAATAATGTACATACTTTACAATGAACGGACGTACACAAAAAACGAACGGTTTTGTGGCCTATCGATATAATTAAATGTAAATATACTTCGTTGAGCGATAAACTAGATATTTAGTTTAACGAGAAATACTTCTATAAAGTAGTCACTTCAAGCTGAATTCACCATATGTTGTCTCAAGTATTCTCGTACATGATTTTAGTTTCAGTTCGGAAACAATCTTTGAATGTGAATTTGTAAATATTTCAACTGTGGAAGGATATGGAACAGGCTTTATTAAACTGGCGTCGAGCTTTTACAATTGTAATTTTCAATTATATTAGTATTCGTTGTTTAGCATAGAAGTTTACTTACATAATTTTGAAAGACTTTTAGCTACTACTTAACAGTTCAATGCCCAATTCCATATCATACAAAATAAGCAATTACATACGTGAATTTAAACATATAAACGCTTGATTCTAAAATTGTTCGCTCACAATTATTCCAGTTACAGTTGGATAAACCGAGTAAATCTGTCGCGTTTGTTCTACTTAAGCAACTCCAGTTCCAGCTAACGACCAAAATTACCAGTAATGAAGAAGGCTTGGTCGACTACCAATTAACATAATTATCTATCCGTTTCCCCCATTCACTTTTAATTGCACTCTCTGATTGACTGCTGAGAATAGCACGTACATTGAATTATAAAAATAATGATAGTTTTGTTTTGCTACCAAATGACCAGCCTCTTTCGCACCTGCTGTTATATAAATTATATGCTGTGGTTTGTTTTGCTCGTTGAGGTAATTGTAGGTTTTCGCCATGTGTTTAAAACTTAGTCTAGAATAACTACGTTTAGTCTAATGAATCTTTCATTTATTTGTAAATTTTATCGTCTCTCTCTAATTGCTCAGGTTTTATTTTATAATATCCTACTCGAGCAATTTCTTGACATGGAATATAGACACTTCATATGTTCCTCAAAATTAGAATTTCACTTCTGCAATAATCATCCTCAACTAATCACATTTTCTAGATATCATTACTTTTTAAATATTTAACTCTCCAGAAACCTGTAAAGATTTTCACAAACCATCTCATGATAAGAAGTAAACAGCAATCAGGATGCCTTTGTGTGAGGCACCTCTATTCAGAATTCACCGATTTTCATTAACAAAGCGATTATTTTTATTTTATTTACAAGTTCGAAAAGGTGGTGATAAAAAATATAAAAAATTATTAAAGGATAGTTTAGTATATATACAATCTTGGCACACCTCGTGGAAGAGAAGATGGAGGGGATAAGCAAATGGTATCACAGAATCAGGCGTGATTCAGGATGAACCTGTATGTTATTCATTGCGTTTGGTGAGGAGCGGCGTACGTCACAACGAATAGACACATGGTGATCTATCACCACCTAGGCCCACAATCTGTCAGAAGCTATGGAGAGATGGACAGAACATTTCGAGGACATATTAGAGAGTAAAAACATAAATACCGAACCCCAGAGATACATTAGACCAGTAATAGAGAGAAACTAAAAGGAGGAAATAACGATAGACGAAACATGGAAAGCTAAGAAAATGTCAGACATGGAAAAATAACAAATTAGTGGTTAAAAGTACTAACTGAATTAGCGGTCGAAAAATTAATTGATTCAAGGCGAGAAAAAGTACCTGCGAGCTGGCAAGTAGGAATAATAACCCATATGCAAGAAAGGAGTCGGCCAACAGTGTCATAAGTAGAAGAATAACGCAGTCTAACACAAAAATTCTCTAGAATCGTGAGAAAACCTGTAAGAGAACAATTAATGACTTGGAAGATGTGCAATTTATATTCCCACCAAAAAGAGGTGCACAAGATTCATTCTAGAATGTAGAAGGAATAACACTACCGTAAGTTGGAAACGTCGACATAATTTCATTGACTACGACAACGTAAATAGAAATTATATATGGGATACATAGTGAATTTGAATTTGTTGCATACATTTTTAGTTCTGATGTAATTTTTTTTTATTATTGATCCAAACCTTAATACAAAACTACTATTAAAGTAAACTAGTCTGGCACATTCCTTTCTGTCCTTGCGCCATCTTCTGCTCCTCGCTCCATGATAATCCCTTTTCTTTTAGACTTTCTACAACTGTATCACATGTTTTTGATCTACCCTTGCTCTACGAATGTGGGATCGCCCGCCATATGTTTTTTTTGTTATCAGTTCCTCTTTCATCCTCATTAGGCGACCAAACCACTGTCGTTGTTTCCTGATACTTTTCAGCATATGTTCCACTTTTGGCTCTTCTCTTAGTAGGTCGTTTTTGATTCGCTCTCCGCGTAATCCCCTTTAGTCTTCGCGTAATCTAATTTCCTTGGCTTGAGTTTTAGTTTTCATTTGCTTGGATACTGCCCAGCTTTCACTTCCGTAGGTTAGTATGAGTTTAAAAAATATTTTGAATACTCTGATTTTTGATTCATTCGTTTCCTTAGTTATAGGCGAATTGCACTTTCTAATTTATCATTTAGTTATGCGTCGATTCTTTCTTTTTGTGTATCTTCACCCCAAATACTTGAATGTTTGTACTTCTTCGATTTTTTCCTCTACTTTTACTTATATGTCTGTCTTCTTTCTCTATGATCATTATCCTGCATTCATTCTTAAGTAATCTAGTAACACATTTTTTCATATATTGCAGGTTTTGTTCATTTTTTGCATATATTCCAGATGGTCAGCAATACTTTCTGATATTTTTAACATTTCCATATTCTTATATCACACCTTTAATTTCCTGACTTTACTTCCTTTATTATATCATCCATAACTATGTTGAATAAGGCTGGGGTCGGAACTCTTGCTTGCCTTCAACCCTTCTTAGTTATAAACTCATCCGATTGTAGGTTTCTTGTTAATAATAAATACTCTTTATGCATCCCTATAATTTTTCATTGACGCTTCCCCTTTTTCAGATGCTCCACACTATTTACCTTGATACACTGTCGAATGCCTTTTTTATGATTGTCACGAATATCATTGAGCTCTCTATGAATTGTTTTATAGGGAACATACGGTCCTGTACCCCTGTTCATTTCATAAACCCGTACTGTGAGTACTTTAATTTTATTTGAATTTAATGCATTAGCTTTTTTTCCCATAATTTTTTCACATATTTTCGATATTACATATGGCATAGTAATGCCGCTATAGTTGGTGCGTTATTTTCTGTCCCGTTTTTGGTGGCATAGTAATATTATTCCTAGCGCACGACCTTTTGGTATATTTTCTTCATTCCATGCTTTATTAAGCAATTAACTTAATATTTTCAGACATTTGGCTCCCACATTTTTAACCATTTCAGTTATTTTATAGCGACCTGCTGCTTTCCCTCTTTCTAGCATTTCCACAGCTTTTACTACTTCTAGTTATATATATCACGTTGTTCTTAGTCTACTTCATTATTTCTATGTTTCTTTCTTCACATTCTGCTTATGTTATTTCTCGCATTTGCTCTAGCGTTAATATTCCTGCCATCTCTTCGTTATGGCTTCTACTCTTCCATCTTTGTATTTTATATATTTAACCTTACACAGTTTCCTTTCCGTATGCTTTTGGTGACTTTACAGAACGGCTTTTGGTTTCCCAAACGGTCTCTTCATCTTTTCTCCAAATCCTTCCCATGATTTTTTTTAGCTTGCTTCTCGTATTGTACTTCTCGTATTTCTTCGTTGTTCTATTTCTTAGGTAGTCGTTCCAATTCTATTTTTTGATTTTGACTTCTTTCTTTAATTCCTCATTCATTTAAATTCTTCTTAATTCTATAGATTTATTTGTTTCACATACTTTCTGTTGCTATTCTTATTAGCGAATCTTTAATATATTTCCATAATTCTTCAAGTATTTTTTAAATTTTAGGCTATCTCTGCTTCTGAATTTGCTGTCTCCTCTTATTTTAATTTATATATTTTGATTTTTTTGATGTGTCGTATTTCCGTTATCTTATTTGGTTGCTTGAATATTTCTAATTTTAATTGGATTTTTGACCACACTAAGTAATGAGTCTCTGGACCTTTTTTTACTCTTGGATTATTTATCTCATTTCTAAACTTTCTGTTTATTTTATATAAACTATTAACGACCTCTGTTATTTACTTCCCTACTACATTGCTTCACCTATTTCCTCATCGTTTTGCCTACTCTTCTGTTTAAGTCCCCCATTATTATTAGTTTTACTTTAAACGATTCTACGATGTTTCCGCTAGTTGTTCCCAGAAGTCGTTATTCTTTCCTACTATCTCGTTCTCGTTGGGTCCATATGTCACTATGGCTGTTGTCTTTGTTTGCATGTCGCTTCCAATTTCTATCTTTAGTATCATTTTTGACTTACAGTATATATTTTAAATTCTTCATTTTTATGCAGCTTACTCTTTTTTACGTGATAATTGATATCAGAATATTTCATTTCTCTAGTTCCATTTCCCACTTACCTTTCTTTTTGGTTTCTGTTATTCAAGACCTGCTTTCTCGACTTCTTCCTCCAGTTCTTTTTCTTTGACTGCTATGCTTCCAGTACTCCATGTGTCTAATTTCCAGCTTCTTTCTTTATCTTCTTGTTTTGTTATTTCTTTTTCTTTGCCGTGTTTGTCAACTTGTGTTCGTTTCTTGTCGTAATTAGTTTGCCAAGTATGAATAGTTTCTGGTAGCCTCGTATAACGTCTTTTCCTCTTTTCTTCTCTTCCCATGCTCTGTTACTAATTTTCTTATCTATGTTTCTTTCTTGTTTTATCATGTTAATGTTATAAATATCTTTTACCCTGTTATATTCTTGATTTATTCTTATTCCTCATTATTTCTTCAAGATTATATAGTTCTAATAAGAATTATTTAGGCCTCATTTTGTGTGCCACTTTGATCCTAACGTCCGTTTCTAGTTTTTCTCTAATCAATTCCTTCTTTAACTTCCTTGGATTATTTCCCTTTACGAATAGGCCTGATATTATTATGTTGTTCCGTCTCTTATATGTGTATCTTTTAACTCATTTTTAATCTTCATAACGTCGTTTTTGATGTTGCTATTATCTTTCTTTAGTTCCTCATTTGCGTTTTTATTTCTATTATTTTCAACCTGAATTTATGAAATATATAATCCATCAATATGTTGACAAGCAGCATTCCTGTATGAAGGAAATACAGGAATGCTGCAATATTTCATGGGTAAAATAACATCTCTTACATCAACAGCACATCACAAATATATTATAATGGATTCTAATGTAAATAAAAGATACAAATTTTATTTAATAAAGTTACAAGAGCCAAATCAAATAATAACATACAAATTTTTAACTCAATAACATGCACATTTTTAATGAAAAGAATAAAATTTTAGATAACTATAGATTAAGAGGAATACTCTAGGTTATGTTGAAGGCCATCGCCATGGAGATGAGAAAACAGCAAATTTGAAATTCATATATTCTGGCATTATAAAGTTGCAAAACGTGAAAATTTCACTTCACACATTCGGGATACAATAAAGAGCATTGAAACTTTGCGCCAGCTCTGGATTTTTAGGAAGTTTTGTAATATAAATTGTAAAATTAAATATCGCCAGACGGTTCGTAATAGAGCAGGATCAAAAGTCAGACTGTATAACGTTATAGGAAATTCGCTTGAAATATTTAAAATGTTATAAAGCGGTATTGAACTATGTCTAAAGGTCCGGGTAAAATAATAAATAAATTATAAAAATGACATGACGCATCGTACCGAAGAAAAAAAATATTTTGATTCTGGTTGTGTAACAAAAAAATTATATATAACAATTAATTAAGAACAATATGTTTCTATGTTTTAAATAAAAAATCCGGACACACATTTTGAAAAACAAATCAAAGCTGAATGGAATTTGGAAAACCAGACTGTTGCAAATTGCCAAACTAATGGAATGCGCAAATTCCATGCATTTGTATAAGTGTAGATCAATAAAAGCTTAAAAATGTTAAAATAAATGTATATGTAGTGTTCCGTATCAGAATGTCTTGTTGGTATATAGAATATTGTTTTATTTTATTATAATATTATTTTAATTATAGTTATATGAATTCCTACATACAGTTCCATCGTAATTTCAACGCAAATATTTTAGTTTCAAGGTCGTCCATTTTCTAGATGTAGGAATACGTCACCTTTTGTTCCTTTATTCTTAAACAATTTATAAAATGAAAAACATAAAAGATCTCCAGTGGTCCGTACTGAACTTTCTTATACTTCGATAAATGGCCACGAAGACGATAACGATGGAATCGCTTCCTGAATACGTCCACGTATACACTTTAAATATCCTTGGGCGCCCTACCCTTAGCAAATTCTGCTAGGGGAACAAAGAATATTTCCAGTAAATCGAAAATAATTCTTCGAATAAAAGTTGTCTAAAATAGCTGACTATGCCTTTCAACTTTTAAGTTGTTTCGGATCAACTATATTTAAAATAGACGTTGATCCGAAACTACATAAAATTTAAAAGGCCAAGTCAGCTATTACAGGAAAGTATTCTTTTGACATCAATTTCCAGAAATATACAAAAAATTCTCTACAGTACGCGCAACGTGCAATATGCTTGACATCCAAGGGCGTGAACTAAACAGTCATTTTCATTTCATTTCATTTCATTTCAGGTAGTAGTAACTGTGAAATAATTATTATATTTAATATCATTGTGAAGTGCTAATTCGAATGCATTGAATGTTATTATTTTCATCTCTATCCGTTTGTGCACGAACTACTGTTTAACAAACAGCTGTTGCAGAAAGTTAGTTCTGTTCACCACATGTAAGTTTTTTCCGTTATTTCTTAGGACATACATCCTATCGCTCGTTCTTCTCACTTATGTAGCAGTGATGTTAGACATTTTACGCTGCATTTTGCATTATTCCATATGTTATCTGCTTGCTGATACCTGTCGTTGCCTTTGTTCCCTGTTTGTGATTTTAACCGAAATCGCTGCGATCGACACCGCTAGCGTGAAACTTGTGTGCCTGTCCATTCCCTTTTACGTTGATAATGAGCGCTGTGTGTTTCTGTTGCGGCAAATCTGCAGAGCTTCATAAAATTGTTAATTGCTCAGTTTGTAGCAAGCCATATAAGACTGACTGCGTCGATATATCTAATGCCGAAGCTCGCAAAATTCACACTAAAACGAGCCTCACTTGGTCGTGTTCCAATTGTTCCAAGCTGGGTAACGATTTAAATGGTTTAAAAACAGCTATCGTTGCTCTCCAGGATGAGATTAAGTTGCTTAAATCTACTGTTCTTGCGCCTACGACCCCTACTCCAATTTCATCTCTGGCAATTGAAAGGATTATCCAGGAAATTATGGAAAGAGACAAACGCAAATGCAACATCGTCATCTATGGCTGGAAAGAGTCCGATTGTTAATCTTATAAAGAGCAAAATGCCTTGGATACACCTGCAATGGGGCAAATATTGTCTTATGTGGGAGTTACTGCGGCGCATTGGAAGCCCGTGCGCCTGGGTAGATTTGACGCAAGTAATTCAAATCGTTGTCGCTCTATTAAGATAAGTTTATCGTCTGAATCTGATTTTACATTAGCCTTGCGTAACTCGAGAAAACTTAAAACATCAGCACAATGGACTGGCATATCAATCTCACGCGACTCGACACCCATGCAACAGGAGATATGTAGAAATGTTAATAAAGAATTAAATCAACGCCTAGCTAATGGAGAAACCAACCTCCAAATAAAATATAAGAATGGAATTCCTGAGATCATTTCATCCACGGAAAACTAACTAAGTGTTTGTGATCTTTCGTATGATATCATATTAATAGCAGAAACGTGACTTGATAATTCATCTCTATGTTTATTCATATAACCAGGTCATCCCTACCCTTAGTCCAGTGAGCTTTTCTCTCTAAACGTGTGGGCTTTGTAATATAATATGATGATGTTTTCGCACGCGTTTGACGAAGGTTGTGCGTCGCTCCCCTTAGAAAATCGTATTTGTTACTGCACTTTTAATATTTTTACGCTAGTTGAAGCTCTGATTGACCTATTGGTCGCGTTCTGATAAACTAGCTCAAGTTTTGGGTCCTTCGTAAAACGTTTTAATATTGACTTCGAAAATATGCCTTTACGGGTTAATTTCCTAGTCGGTGAATAGACACGTATATATCACGTATAAATAATTGAGAATTGCGGATGAAAGTTACGTCTAAAAGGTCAAAGAAATCCAGTGGAACAATAAAATTATAATTAAGTTAAAATTAACACAAAATATTCTATGTTATAATACACATAAAATGTGTGCATGTGCAAGCGGGACCAAACATACTCTATATTTATAGGACTTCTAAAGTTGCTTCATAAATAAAGATTACATGTTCTTGTTCCGTTTGGTATCATGTATGTGACGATCATGTTTTTCAGGGATTGAAAGCGATCCTGATGCGGTGTCAACTACAGCGTACCCATCACAGATTCCACCAACCGATATACCATTCTCAATGGTTCTTGCGGTTCCAAATCCACTATATAATAAAAACTAATCCCCGAAATGCATAAGGCGCTCCGCTAAACCATTTACACTTTGATTACGTGAGAGTTCTTTGCCATTTCCAGTCCTAAAAAATTATGAGTATGCACTTTCTTTTCACACATGCATTATGATTGATTATATTCATAGATCTTCGATTACAATAATCAAAAGGAAACACGAAAATATCTAAAATCCAAGACAGAAGGGGACTATAAAGAAGTTAAAATATTAATACAAAAAGCGAAAAAATAATGATGAAGTTTGGGAAATAAGTGTAAGTGGAAAGAAATTATAGGGACAACCAAAACTTTTCTACGGCATTTTGAACCAAATGAAAAGAATGAAGGATTTCAACATGATTAATATAAGGGATAAAGAAGGCAATCGCTACTGAAGAAATATTAATGGAAAGGTGCAGACAATATTTTGAAGAACTGACAGCGGTAGAAGTGGACACGCGAGAAGCACATGGGGTAGAGTCTACATTTCAAGAAAAGGAAAATGATACGGTTTTTGAAGAAATAAGATAAATATTAATAATAAATTGAAGATAGGGAAGGCGCTTGGAATAGATATCATAACGAACATCCCCAAGGAAGGAAGAAATCAACTAATCGACATAATAAAGGAAATAACGAGTACAACAATAACCTGAGAAGAATAGAATAAGCGAATAATAATTTCCATATACAAGAAAGGCGACAAGAGGAACTGCAATAAATACATAGGAATAACGTTAAATAGTATACCAGGGAAGATCATGGCAAGAATACTTGTCAAAATAATAAGAGAGAAGAGTAGAAAATACGATAGAAGACCGTCGATGTAGAAGGGAAAGAAGCACCCAGGAGTTAATCTTCATATTAAGACAAGTCACTGAGAAAATAATAAACAAAAGCAGGGATGCACATATATGTAGATTCAGAAAAAACCATTGATAGAATCAAAAGGGAGTAAATTATTAGTAATAAGAAAACAATTAAATTAATAAAAGCTATGGACTCAAGCAATAAGAATATTGTTAGAACAAATAACAAGGATCCAAAGAGTTCAAGATTGAAATAGCAGTTAAACAGGGATGCACTGGTATTCGATTTAGTTCTAAATGAAGCAATGAATGAGGCGAAAAAGAAAATAAAACATTAAAACTAGCATATTGGAAATTGAGCAGATTCAAATAGGAGACGTAATGTTCGCAGACTATGTAATATAGAAATAATAGCCAAAGAACTAGAGAAAGCGAATATGAAAATAAATATAAAAAATAAAAACAATGATAATAGCTGGGGAGAAAACATCGAATACCAATCCAGGGAAAGGAAATCGAAGAAGTTGAAAACTTCAAATATTTGGGATCAATAATCAAAGTAATGTAAGACTAGATAAAGAAATAAATGAGAGGATGAGAAAAATTGGAAAATTATTTAACATGATCAAGGACAGCCTTTTTGTAAAGTAGCCGAATGCCGAATGAGATACAAACGGACATAAGAAAGTTAGACCCACCTTTATATATAGTTGCGAAAAATGGACAACCATAGGTGAACAAAAGACAAGAATAAACACGATAGAAATGAGATTTGTAAGAAAAATCGGGAATAAAAATAACAGGAATTGGAATTTGAATGAAATATATTAACAAAAACTAAATATTAAACAAATAATGGAAAAAAATACGGAAGGACAATTAAGATGGTTGTGACATATATGCCGAATGAATGGAGACAGGTTTCCAAAAAAGATATATGAAACAAAAGGTACAAGTGAGTGAGGTACGGTGAGGCTAAGAAAAACATAGAACAATAAAGTTAAGGAAGAAGCGGAGAAGAAAGGTGGAATAGAATTAAGACAATAACATAGGACAGGAAGAAATGGAGTCGAATATATAAAACAAAATAAGTTTAAATAAAAAAGAATGAGTTATATAAATAAATAAAATTACTTAGATAGTTCGGGTAAAACATTCAATGAAGTATTGTTACCGAAGCATCCGTTTGAGCATGGATTTTATTAGATGGGTATTTCTGTGGTCACAATCAGAAATTTCTTTAACGGGTTTGCCCCTTGCTGTAGGGGTGAATCGTGTGTAAGTGGTCACATAAACTCTATGCGTGTCACCTCTCATATGATGTATGGCTGCTTTTATTCACAGCTAGAGGCGGTACAGATATCGTCAAATTTCACTAATAATAATGAATAAGGACATTTCGCCAGTCACTACTTCACAATAACCATTTGAGTACAACTACAAGTGCTTTAAATCAATTTCTTGCTTTTATTGTATTGTTTTGCTTAAATAAAATGTTGGGTGAAAGTGAAGTTAAATGATTATTTTGGCATCAAAAAATACTTCCAAGTCACTATGCCTGTTGGGGCTAATAAAGTAGTTTGGTTTAGTTTAGTTGCAAGTTACAATTCTCTAATTCTCACGAATAATCTTTTTAAAATTTTCGTGCGTTGTAGTGCATTACTTACGATAAAACGTATAAGAGATACATACACATTAATAAGTAAATGTCCTACGATAGAGCCTTGGGGTACTCCAGATGTTCGAAAACGGTCCAAGACTAGGTGACGCCACTTTTTAACATAGACTGCACCTGACGCGATCGTTTCAATTGATTGTTTTCATACTGCCAATTTAATTAATAGCGCGTGTGTTCATATCGACCGCGTCCGTCTGGCGAATATGCGATTCGTGTTGCGTGCAAGGCCTGCATGCGTGCGTGTGTGCGTGCGTTATACATGCAGTGCGTTGAAGTTGCACCAGACTTCGTTACTTATTCACGACCACAGTCTGTCGTTGACCTGATCGCCTGCCATCCGCCTTCTATTAGATTTTATTGCAAGCGAATCATCGCTCGTTGTTATTTTACGTTTTAGGCGATTTCTGATGGTGAAATGTGGCGCGGGAATTGTTTTGTGCGAAGCGTGTTATTAATTATCAGCATTACGCAATCACGCTCGACACAGGCGACCAAATTCAGATACAAAAACTATTACATTAATATAAATTAATAGACAGGGGGTCGGCTTTAAACATGAGGCCGCATTGCCATATTGTTTTTGAAATCTGGTTGAGATCAAGTAAGATTTATAATACGTTATAGTATATCATGCAACAAGCATATTGCATATTTTGCACGAGTATGAAAGTTTGCAGCAGGAGTCAAAGACGAGCCTGGACAGCAGTGGTCAACCACTCAAGAAAAAAGTTTGTCTGATATAATTTCCTATCGAGGTATTTTATTTATATATTACTATTGATTATTGAATGATAAAGTTAATGTGCAAGTTGTGAAAATCATTTTTGATATTAATATTTTCTTAATATTGGTAATTATACATTGTTGAGGTCGACGAGCTTACACGATTCCTGAAGTTTGTTTGTATGTTTAAATTAAATGAAAATATGCAACTAAAACGTTCACGAAAATGATTTTGCATTTTCAGTCACTTCCCATTTCAAAAAGAAGTTGTGAATGCATTGATATATTTTCTTCGACGTTTCCGGTAATACATTTAATGCTGTTAACTTTGCCGCTTCGGTGATGATTGGATGTGTCCATATAATAATTAGATTTATTGGCAATAACTACGAAATTGTCCGTCACTATACTAACATCTTGATAGAAAACTGATGGATGTCATTTCATTATTCCGTATAAACAGTGAATCACACGAAAATTGTATTTCGTATTTATCGCTTTCAGTGTAAAATGTAGTCACTTATGATTGCGTTTATGCTCTTTCGATAAGAAATAATTGCATTTACAAAGTAATAACTAAGTTGATGATAATGCTAAGAAAGTTCATTAATTATGTTGAATTTTCAAAAAGAAGTAGTTTGGATTATTGGACGATTATTTCTACCTATGGGGTTGTTAACGATTTTTTGTGTAAACATTAGGCATAAACTCGCCGTTTGTACAGTTTTTTTTTTACTAATCTATCATAATAAGAGCGGAATGATTGTTTGTTTGTTTGTGCGATCAACGACAATTTCGCTCACGGATTTACGCCACTGTTGTGCGCTGCTATTATCTGAGCTTTGTTAGATCATTCGAAGTGACTTGGTTGCAGGAAGGCTATTTTACCCTTTTCCACTATTTATGTACAGTATTATATACAATTATAATTTCACTTTTGTGAATGCTGTTATGGTGTGTTGTGTGCTTCTTAGCAACTTGTTGTGCTGGTGTACATGGTGTGGAACGACGATTAGTTGCACTTGAGTTGTTACTCGATGCTGGGTAGATGAATACTCGAATATTTGTCTTGTGCTAATGTTACAGAGAGAAACTCGTCTCGTTATTGCGTAGAAAACAGTTTCTATGGGATCTCATACTTTTCATAATGATTATGGAGAAGGGACGTTTTTAATGGTATGCATGACATTCGGTCTATTCAATTCTTAGAGGCAAATCTCTATTGCCGAGAGTGCGCGTAATGATGTCACAATAGAAAATAAGTCGGTGCGTGACTGCACAAGAGATGCGAATTTGTTGGAAAATGCCCAAGTGCGAGCAACCATAAAGTCATTTGATCGAGGTGAATGTTAGGCATCTGCCATGACCGCAAAAGTTATGGATTGCAGCTGGGAAGTTTTAAGAATAAGGACACAATACTGTCAATGTTTGTAGCACGGTAGTGTTTATATATATATATATATATATATATATATATATATATATAATTTAAAAATGTTATAACTATTCTGTGTAGTAACTGTAGTTTTTTTACGATGAATGATTTAGGTTTCGTTTTCATTTTACGTGGAAATATAAAAGAAAAGTAGTGTTACGGTTGTGTTTTATTTAAGCATTTAAGTATATTATTCTATAGCAAATATTACATATTTTACGCGGATTTACTTATATTATAGGGATGAGTATATTTATGGAAACGTTGTGGAGGTTTATTGCTTTCCCACGTACCACAGCCCTAGCGGTGGGGTTGTTTACGGAAAGTACACATTCATTGTCGTGCCGTGAACGGCACTAGTCTTGCTCTCACAGTGGCATGCGGGTGTACGGCGAGTGTTTGTCGCAGTAGTTGCGTTGTTATTGTGATAACTGTATTGTGGTCATTGGTGCGAACAAAGACAAGTATTATTTGTTGGTTATTGAGATGTATTAATGACAACTGCTTTGAGTATGTAGCAGTTGCGCGAGTGATTTCCAGTGGAGTTGTGCAGACCGAATGCAGTGGTGTGCTGTTGATGCTTTGTTGCTGTTGTTGCTGCTGTTGCCGTTGTTACGGCTGTTGTTGTTGTTGTTGTTGCGAGATGCAACTAGGTTCCCGGAGTAAAGGTTATGGACATAGATAGCTATATGCCTGTGTCATGGAATGTGGAGGTAGATGCATTCCTGTCGGCGTTGCGAGGCGGGATCGGACTGGGGCACATGACACAATTCTATGAATTGTTGGTACGCGAGCTGTTTGCTTGGCTGGGCGCTGCTCAGTGGTCCATTGTATCTGTTCTGGTCAGGTAATGGGCGCGGGCATGCAAGTGCATCGTACGTGACTTGACAGTCTGGTTGACTGTGTCTATTAACTATTCTTTTTGACGCTACGAGCTAATGTTAGGTGTATACGAAGATCACCGTTGGAGGAGCAATGGACAGACGGATAAAGAAGGTGTAGGCTCGATCCGAAGTGTGCTTAAGTAAGGGTGCTGGAGCACCCGGTATGTTAATGCTAATTATGGTCGGTATTATAATCACTAATTACTGCAAAATCTTCCATGTTGCTTGCCGTATTATTTGGTTACCCGAATGCACGCCCATGTGAGAGCATCATATAAACATATACTTGACTTGCATTGGGCTGTGTAAGAGGGAAAGCAAATATATTAATAGGCGCCACTTATTAAGGGTGCATTAGTTTTGGTCGCCGGGCGTTTTCTAGTATTCAAGATATATTGTGCATCTTGCACTCCGTACAATTAATATGCAGTTTTATGCATCGCTCCCAATCATCGATGTATTTACTTAGTATGCTCCGTTCGAAATTTTCGACCTCCTAACAGTAGAAATAAAAACTATAGTTGTTTATACAACCAGAAATATGTTCTCTTGGTAGAACGAGTGAGACAGTTGAGGGACGAACGAAACGAATTCTCGTGTACACGAGGTTGTTTAGAAAGCAAATATAATCAGGTCCCACTTATTAAGAGTGGAATAGTTATTGTTATTTGAATTAATTATAGTTGTGCATTTAATATCAATTACATTTTACAAACAATCTGAAAAGTGGCATCGCTCCGGCTTTTGCAGTGGACTGTTCAACCACCAGCCGGCCCTGTTATTAAATTAAGTTAATTTCCTAGGCAACGCCTAGGCCAATCATACGCATTGTGTATTTATTATTCTCGACTGTTTGTTTTCGTGTTTCGTCCGCTTGCGCGTATCATATGTAAGCGTAAATAATGATACGGAGTCTAAAAATAAATCAAATGTGCAATTCGCGATAAGCGTCCAAACAAAGATACGATTGTTTCGCTTAAAAATGGTACGAAGTCGTGCTGCAGTAGTACATCGTTTTTTCACGAATTCCCGATGCGTCGTTGCTGCGCGTTTTTATGAGTCGTTGGGCGACTTTTTTTGTTTGGTACGTTTTATTTGCATAACGTTGCGCCATTAATTCGCGCACGAAACGCATGTGGATGTTTACTGTGTTTTCAGCGAAACGTACATAAATTATTAAACGTACTATTTATGAGTAAGTGAAAGCGTGGATTGCTTGCGTAAATATAGGATCGCGCATGCAAAATATTGTAATTGGATAGATAATAAGCGTACGTGACTCAATAATTAATATGTAAGTTGCCAACAAATCTTGGCATTTACCATTTTCGATTAACGATCATTTACCGTTGTTCCCTTTACCAATTCGCCCGTTATTCGAAAAGCTGTTTTTTCGATAAGATGTTAACCGCAAAATATACGGTGTTTGAGACGCATAGTGAGTGACTTGCAGAGTCACTCGAGCTACAGATTGAAGTGAACTTTTTGAGGGGTCGAAGAAATTTTATGTGCGTCAGCGTAATAGTAAATATTGATTGTTTATCCGTTAAATTATGTATCAAAAGTATGAACATTCATACAAAGCCGTACCCAGGATTTATGATTGCACATTTCGGTAGAACATGGGTTAAATTAAAAACAAATTAAATTGTAATATTCTTACTGATGCAAGAAAAATAACAACGACCAATATTTTACTTATTGCGACATTTAGAGAAATAAATTTCCAATCCAGCATCTTTGAACGTTATTTACGTTGTAAGTCGGTCTTTCCATGTCAAGTGCCATAATAACGTGCGTTCAAGAAAAATCCTAATTTAGATGGGCTCTGAAATTCAATTGGTGTTTAAAGCTACTTTAGCCACAACCAAAATGACAATTTAATTTTGACAATACGTCAAAAGTCAATACTTCTTTACCAATTAAAAATGGTTATCACAACAGAGCAGAAATCACATTATTAGAATGCTATTTTGGAATAGGGCGAAAAGTTGATAGTGTTTGGCACTATTCCATTCCCGGAGCTTTAGAGATTTCCATGAAGAATATATAATGTGTTTTTAGAGGTTAGAATCTCATCTGTCAATAGTGTCATTATTGTAGTTAATTTTGGTTGTGGCTAAAGTACTTTAAACACCAATTGAATTTCAAAGCCCTCCTAAATTAGGATTTTTCTTGAACGCACGTTAGTTCCAGTTCAACCACTTCAGTTCTTTCTTAAAACTTTAACTATTTTTCTATAAATTCTACTTTATTTACATTGGTTTGTAACCTGAATTGTCTATGGGGCCTTAACTAAAAGCTTTGAAATTCTAATTACTGATTCTAATACTGCGTTGTGTTCATGAACAACTGAGTTCAGTTGTTCATGAACACAACCACATCTAGGGAGATCCCTTACATGCCCGAACTCTTCAAATTTTCTTAAAATCTTGGATACGGCTGTTCTTGTAATTGGTTCGTGCTCTGGATATTTATTATTAAAGAGCTCACAAACTTCATCTTGTATATCCATATCCCTTCATTATTACAATGTCTAGTCTTTGCTTTTCACTTATGTATCGTACCATTTTGGTAATTAGAGTAATGTGTCAAAATTGACAGCATCATAGCTTACTTATTTTTTTCTCTTTCAGGATTTAATTTATTTTAGAAACTATCAAGGTCAAGGTCATATTTGTACATATTTCTGCATTCAGAATTTTAAGCTCTATCCAAATTCATCGGAGAAATATGTGTTTCTATTTAAAAAAAATCCGATGATATAAATCAAAAACAAAAGACGATTGAAAAATGCAATTGATTTAAAAAGATGTCTTTTTTAATATCAAAATTGAGCGTTTTTCTCAAATACTGTTTGTTGGAATTTTATTTTAATAGTTCCGGACTTTTGAAACACACTGTATATATCCATTCTTCCCTTCTATAACCATTAATAACTCTCATCCTTTTCAAATTGATTAATGTGTAATGTTTTGATTCTATACCCGTCAGGAGCGGTGTTGTTTAACAGGTTATATATACCGTATAGAGGTATGATTGAACAAACATTTTCGAATTGGAATATCATATCGTCAAAGTGTTACTAAGAAAAGTTGTTCAGAATGTAAAGTTACGGCGTTATGCCAATTTTCAGAAAATTGTAAAATTGTAAAAATATTGTCATTACTTCGCAATGAAATGAGTTTTGTGATATTACTTTAACGATATGAAAGATAACGACCCATATCATACTACAATAAATACTTGACATGTAATCGATGGTTTTATTAAGCCACCTCATGTTATTATTGCTGTTTCAATTGCAATACTGACCAATACTGGATTTTATCAAAGTAGGTCGATCGATTGTGAAAACTTGCATAACGTCATAACTTTACATTCTGAACAATTTTTCTTAGTTACACTTTCGCGTACTGTGAACAGAAGAGGTAGTTTACCTAGAACTAAAATAGTGTTTGGCCAACTGTGAAGCCCTACTTGATTTAAAAAAATCGAAAGTAAACTAAAATAAGTTTCAGGCCAAGCAGGGCGGAATCCCAAAACATGAAATTACAATTCGAAAATTTTTGGTCAATCATACCTATTGTAAACTCAACCCGGGGACATACGGTATATATATATATATATATATATATATATATATATATATATATATATATATATATATATCGGTGGATGTTTACTTTTAAGAATTAATCGAATACTACTATTATGTTCTTATAACGGTTTATTGTATTTTATAAAGTAAGCATGTATGTAGAAAGTCGTCCATGAGACCGCACTAGGATTTATTTAGTGCCACCTTAATATCGCAAAAATGTCTTGGGCGAGGGCTGGAGTCTCAATTTATTTAATATTTTCGCCAACATCAATAAGTTATGAAAATTTTGTTTTGCTCGACTGCAATTGGAACACAGAATGATCTAAGATTTACGTCGATATATACTTGTAACACTGCAACTGCCTGGAAATTGAATTGAATTGAATTGAATTGAAATTGTTGCACACTGTAAGCGTCCACTTTAATTCACAATCAAGAAATTACATCGAACACAACCTAGACTGAAGTTGTATGCAATTAGATTAGATAACACGTTTATTATTATTTTTATATTATTATCGGCACTTATCAACGTCATCGTAATTGTTATCGTCGACCCGTTTAAAATCGCAAACGCAACCAAGTATGATATTTTAGTTTATTGCAGCAATTTCACTCAGTCATATTTGTCGCTATTTTACATCCATTAGGACATGCTGGTAGACAATCAGTTGCAGTTAGCCATAAAACCTTTGTTAATTTTTGCAAGTGAAAATGTAATTACGTGTCAATTGAAAACCTGTCTGTCTGTTTCACAAATACACACGTGTACACCTGTCACATGTGTTTAATTATTACCTGCTATATGGTATCAGCATTCGGCTGTCAATGTTTGTTACAGTTGGTTTTTCTGATTATAGTACGAATAAGATAGTATATAGAGTGTATAGTTTCAAATCATAGTCCATAGTTGGAATTTTGTACAAATACATTTCATGTTTAATCGTCTAACTCAAATTAAAACAAGTCATAATCCCGTCTTAACAATTTACATAAATACGACACGTTCTTTACATATAATTGATTGAAGGATTACATGTTAAATAATTGCCAATGTAAATTAACTATAAACAAATTGTGTTATTAAAGAATCAATAAACTATTTCATATTGTTGATTTAGCAGTTCTTCCAGTCTACTTAAACTATAAAATCATTTAAAATGATTCCTGCAATGAAAATTATTGATTGAGTAATATTTAGTAAACTAGTCAATAAGTTATTCAACAGTATTTGTATTGCGATTTTATTTATTGCTATTTTACTGATATATCCGTCGACTATAATTTCCACTCCATGTTTATTGCTCATTTAATGTGCCTCAAGTAGGATAATGTAGAATAGTTTCAGGCTGTAAAGGACATGTATGTCATCAACGAGTTGCGCGGCGGGAACAAATCAGTGGCGGATCGCACTGGTATTTCAAACAACATGGCGGACGCGATGCAAATGCAAATGTGTTCTATAAAACTCGCGACACTGCTTTGACAATCACCCCCGTTTTCTGCTAATGGACTATTCCAAACCAAAAAGCTGTTTGTGCGCATAGCCATGCCTATGTCCTTTACATTTCAAATCATCTCTACCTAAATGGGGCACGTGACAACTGAAAACAATTAATTTTCTTATTATTGTTAAATTTATAATTTTTATTTCTATATGAAATCTACGTATTTATAAACAAGTGAATGCGCAACGTCAAAATCCTTGAGCACGATTATTTACGCGATCTGTTTTGATACGAACCGATCACGTAACGTTATTGATGTTGATTGAGTCAAATAAATTTACGATAAATTTTTCTTGTCGGCATGCAACGCAGCTTGTTTTGCATTAGACAAACCTACGGCATTGTCTAACTATAGTTGCTTCAGTAATGGCGTAATAAACTATTGTTTTTTTTTCTTAACGTTTCCATCGATGTTGTTTACAGAATCCTAAGTTGGTTTTGTGGTTGTTGGTGTACTTTCCACAGTGTGTCTAAATGTATATATCTTGTTTGTATCTAAATAAAGTTGAAGTAGTCTACATTCGTGAACATGACTGAGAAGTAGGATCGCAAATATTTGTTTAGCGAGATAAACGAATAAATGGGAAATATAAGTCGGAAGTTTAAAATACTGCGATGTGTGCATTGTTTCGCAACATTTTAGTGTATACGATTGTGAAGGTTGTGTACTTTCACTGTAGACTTTTCAAAAATTAGTCAATATTTTCTTAAGAGCACGCGGAAAGTAATGCAAGCATTATAATCCCTCACTCATAAAATATATACGGCAATGGGATTAAGTTGATAAGGATAACTATGTGTATCGATACATACGACTTTTATTTTTATTGTCATCTGTGTATACATATAATGTATACATTGTACATACATATAGTAGTATTTATCCACACTAAAATACTAATATCTCGCACATATAGGTGTCAATCGACGCTCCCTTAGGGATATACGTACCAAATGGAGAAATGGTTGCCCATATAAGTCATAATATTCAATTTGTTTAAATTTGGGAGTTAATTATGTTCCAAAAGTCGGCACAATCTTGATAAAATTAAAATAAAAACAACTAAATAATATTAAAAATTAACGAGACATTGTAGGCATTAAATATACAAAAAGTAAATTAAAAGTAAAGTTATCAATAAAAGTGAAAACAAACGCTAACAACTAACTAAATATATCGAAAACAAAATAAATTAAAGGATAGGTAAAAATCGAGACAAGAGAAGAATTAATAAGAAAAGAACTCTAAGATAAAAACCAAAGAAGCTATGAATCGTGACAAAAGTAAAATGAATTGAATCATCAAAAATAATTTTATTTGGAAATGGTACAGTGTGATCGAATAAAAAATTCGTCAAAGTTGACCATTAGCAAAAAAACGCCCTTCTTTTCCTAAAATTGTTTGCGAGTGTCAATCTGACGTATATTGACACGAGAAAATGTTGTCAATGCAAATCAAAGCTTTTCTTTTAGAATCATATTTTAGAAATGGAGTCAAGTTGGAAAACGGTGAATGGCAAAATTTGTATGTTGCCTGTTATGAAGAGTGTCAGGAGCATTTTCTCGCCGAAGTAGCCAATCATTCGTATGACGATGTTTATCAAGTTATAAAGAAAATTGTGGAATTATTTAGAGAAAATGGAAATGTTCAAAGAAAAACAAGCAGTGGAAGACCAAGAAATCGAACAGCTGAGGTGGTGAATAATGCTAGGGAAATCATGGAAGCAACTCCATCTACATCCATTCGAAGACTGGTGCCTCTTCATCCAGTTAAGCTTGGACTTTGTGTTGCAATTTCAAGAAGGCTCAACATACCAATTTTTTTCATAAAAACGTTAATGCGAATCTTTACGTTAATCAAATTCTTACACCATTTATCGAACAGTTGGACGATCAGGAACTACAAAATTGATTTCTCAGGACAACTTTGCTGTATGAGCAGCAAATCAAAATTAGAATTTTTTAAATCAATTTTTTTGGGGGAGATTAATTAGCAGAGATTTGTGGCCACCTATTTGTCCAGATTTGACAAGCCAAGATATTTTCTTGTTTTCTTATTTAAAAAATACTGTCTACGAGAACCGACCTCAAAATTTGCAAGAATTGGTCCATAACAAGACAGTTGGAAGAAATCACACCTGGAATGCTTATCCGCGGTACTGAAAATATGAAGCCACGTGTGCAGTTATGTGTGGAAAATAATGGACAACACTTCGGATGAAATGGGTTTTTGAAGAAACGTAGTCACAAGCTTCACAATCGTATACACACTAAAATGTTGCGAAACAATACACACATCACATTATTCTAAACTTCCGCCTTATACGTATTTCCTATTTAATCGTTTATCTCGCTAAACAAATATTTGCGATCGTACTTCCCAGTCATATTCAAGAATGTCACCTACTTCAACTTTATATAGATACAAACAAGAGTTATACATTTAAACACACTATGGAAGGTATACCAACAACCACAAATCCAACTTAGGATTCTGTAAACAACATCGATGGAAACGTTAAGAAAAAACCAGTAGTTTACGCTACTAATGAATCAACTATAGTTAGACAATGGCGTAGGTTTTTCTAATGCAAAACTAGCTGCGGTTGCATGCGTACATAACATGACATTTATTGTGTCCCCTTAGAAATATATATATTATGTAAAGATTTTCAAAATGCAAATGGTACGTAAATTATTCTATTTGAGCCTAAAAAATTAAAAAAAGAATGAAAATAGTTTAGAACAGATTAAATGAATAATAAACATGGAGTAATTATAGTCGACGGATATATCGGTAAAATACGATAGCAATAAATAAAATCGCATTATTCACCAATAAACATCAATATTACAAATGCTGTTGAATAAATTATTGACTAGTTTATTAAATATTTATTTCTTCATCAATAATTTTCATTGCAGGAATCGTTTTAAATGATTTTATAGTTTAACTAGACTGGGAGAACTGCTAAATCGACAATATGAAATAATTTATTGATTCCTTAATAACACAATTTGTTTATAATTAATTTACATTGCGAATTATTTATCGTATAATCGTTCAATCAATTATATGTAGGGAACGTGTCGTATTTATGTAACTTGTTAGGACAAGATTGTGACTTGATTTAATTTCTTGTTAGACGATTAAACATGAAATGTATTTGTACAAAATTTACTATAATATTGGACTATGATTTGAAATTATACACTGCATATACTAGTTTATTCGTGCTACAATCTTAAAAACTAACTGTAACAACAAAAACAGCGCAATGTTGATGACATATAGCAGGTATTAATTAAACACATATGACAGGTGTACGCATGTGTATTTGTGAAACAGAAGGTTTTCAATTGGCACGTAATTGCATTTTCACTTGCAAAAATGAACAAAGGTTTTATGGCCAACTGCATCTGATTGTCTACCAGCATGTCCTAATGCAAGTAAAATAGCGACAAATAGAATTGAGTGAAATTGCTGCAATAAAGTAAAATATCATACTTGGTTGCGTTTGCGATTTTAAACGGATCGACGTTACATAAATCGACCAAAACAATTACGATGACGTTGATAAGTGCCGATAATAATATAAAAATAATAATAAACGTATTATCTAATCTAATTGCATACAACTTCAGTCTGGGTTGTGTTCGATGTAATTTCCTATTTGTGAATTAAAGTGCGCCTGCGCTTAACTGCTTTCTACAGCGCAGGCGCATGCGCATCGAATCGGAAAGAAGTTGTATATGTAAGACCGAGCAGTAACTTCTAACGTCACCTTTCCTGGCTAGCTTCGACCTAGATGGCCTTCCTGAGGATGACAAATGTGTCTTTGCCGAATGGTCGGAATAACCCGGTCTGGTACAATTGAAATACCCGAGAACCTACAAAAACAGATGTTATACCTTAATGGTGTTATGAACATTAATTAAACAGGTCCGTGAAGGCTAACTTGTGGATCGCTACACAATATTTTTTCTGTGCTACTACACTTCGCCAGTAGCGATTATCAAGAACCTTAATTGTTGAAATACCTTTACATGTAGTGGTCATCAAAACTTCTTGACGCGAACCAATCACTCCTAACGAACCACTGATGGCCACCACATGTAAAGATATTTCAACAACTAAGGTTCTTGGTAATCGCTACTGACGAAGCGTAATAACCCAGAAACAATATTTTCTAGCGATCCACCAGTTAGTCTTCCTGGACCTGTTTCATTAATTAATGTTAGTTGTATTGGCGAAGCAATCTTGCAGAATGTAATAATTTTGGAAAGCTGTTTTATAAACTTTTATTTCTCGTTATATTTTAAATCCAGCAATTGGTCATTCGCACCACAACCAGATTCAACAATGCTGCAGAACCGATGGACGAAATCTTCTTGTAGCTATATCACTAACTTTATTAATGTATTTTTACCCTGTTTACTTAATTGGTTTAATTGGTCAACAAATTATAAACTGTACCGAAAAAGGTTTCAATAACAAGTAGAAATAAGAAAAACAGAATACAGAAAAAAGAACAATAAATGAAAAACGCAAGAAGAGATTATCTTAAATTAGCTAAGGTTTTCTGGTGTTCTGGTGTTAGAGTGTTACCTCCTCGAACATCCGGAAATGCCTGAATTCGTCGAGGCATACGTTGAATTAAGTGTCTAATCACATTTTGATCGAAGCCATTCCATTCTTCGCACCGGACAAGCTCTGACACGTCTTCCCTACTCATCCCAAACGTGTTCGATGAGATTCATGTCAGGACTCATCGCAGGCCATTCCAAAATTCCTACATCCTGTAGATACCACGTGACGTACCTAGCGGTGTGGGGTTTTGCGTTATCCTGCTCTAACGAAATGCCCACCCAAACCATAACATACCCTCCTCAAAAACGTTCATGTTGAACGACGGTGGCTGAAGAATATCTTTGTCCCCTTGTCTTCTTCAGACTTTATAGCGTCCATCCGGTGATCTCAAAGAAAATCGCGATTCATCCGAGAAGAGAACTCGTTTCCAATCGCGTTCTTCCCAATTTTGATGTAGTCTAAACTTCAATCTGCTTTGCTTGTGCTGTCGTGTATGTCTAGGTACTCGATTAGGTCTATATGCATTCAAACCAGTCGCTACTAATCTTCGTCTAACTGTTAGCGCATACAGCTATCCCACGCACATTTCTAAGCCTCTGAGTCATTTCAACCGCGATCTCGGAGACACTGCAGGGTCAAAAACCTATCATCTTTTGTAGATGTGGACCGCGGACGAACTGAACTAGGACGTCGGGTGTACTTCTGTGTCTTGCGGTACCTCTGCAGTTGTCTCCGGGTTCCCAATAGCAAGAGCAGCATATCGAACATTTCGACCATCTGCCACTAAAACCATCGCCCCCCCCCCAACTTCATCGGGAGTTATTTGCAGTTTTTTAAAGGAAAAATGTTTAACAACAATAAGCAACCACCATAAAGAGCATTGCTTAAAAAACTTGGACGAAAATATGCCTTCGATGAAAATAATGGTTCAGGAAACAGGAAAAACAAAATAACATCTTAAACGAAAATAAGACTTGTTAGAAAAGTCATTGACACGAATACTAAAAATTATAAGTGACAGAACACAAGTCATAGCCATCGGTGTCAGTAGTTGACTTTAGAAGCAAATAAAAACAACACAATGGGGAAAATCGGGAATGCGCCATTTTTTGTAAGTTAGTGGATATGAATAATAAAATCACGCCAACAAATTCATATTTTCTAAAACATAAATCAAAATGAAAAATAAACTTTTTTCAGGGCTGGAAGTCTTACCAGTTTAAGTTGATCTGCCTTTTGTCTTTTTATGTTAGGCCGTTTCCGTTGTAAGATGTCAACGGTTTTAAATTGAAGATCAGAAATAGACGTTTTGTAAAACAACTTGAACGGTTCTTCAACGACTCTTAAATTGTTTATTACTAGCTCCCAGTCAGAGTTTATATTAAAGTTAGGTCCTAAATCATTAATTAATATTTGATATCCATATCATTCTAGTAGAGGACAAGGTTCTCATTTTATTAGCAATCCTTATCAACTGGATGAATTGGTGTGGAATAAAAATGACCCTTCATTTTAAAGACCGAGAAACCTGTTTTCGATAGTTGAATGCGTTGAATCTTCCTTGTTCTGAATATGACGCATCATAAGAAACTTGTGTTATTTATTTAATTTATTACTACCTGTATAAATCAAAGCTGCTATCAAAAAAACCTGTTTTTTTTTTGTTACGCTGCACAATTGTAGTGTAATCTCCAAATCAACCGATTGGAATTTTTCTGCCTTATGTTGAGGGTACTATAAGTTACAGAAACAAGTCTCTGTTACGTTTTTTCCGCCATCTCTTTCATGTCACACAAATGACAAGGATTCCTGTACTAAGCCAGTTACGGTAACATTTATGTTGTTAAGTTTAGATCTGTAATAAAATACAGAAAGATCTCATTTAGGTACTTGAACGGCTTGCATATCATACAAGCAATTTAAGTTATTTTCTAGTTGGAAAATAATAAATTGAAAAAATCTAAAACAGTGGTTTTTAAGTGAACTGAACATTATCAAGAATATAGAGACAATTATTCCAACAGGTTGTAAATTGATCGATCTGATTTAAAGCAACCAGCATCACATTTGACATATCTTGTTAAAGTCCAAACCTGCTGGACAAACAATAGATTGAAATCACTGATTTTTTACGATGTTTTTTCTGTGAAAATCGATCCAAGTACTGCACAATAAATACTCTAGTGTTGAACACTACGCATCCAATCAGTAATATATGCTATTTATTTTTTCATGTATACGTGTGATAAGAAGCGACGATATGATGTTGAAATGCAATTAATTGTGTAAATTTGCACCCTATGATCGTCTTCGGGAGAACTAGATTTTCCATCTTGAACATAAGCCGACCAGCGGCTTTGACACGGGTAAATTGAAATCTGAGGGGTCCGCCGCTCTGAACCGACGATGTAAGGGTGAAAACTCACTGACAGAGACGGATCACTGCATGTTTTCTTTGAAATTCAACTGAATTGCTCTAACGTGGACAATTGCGAGTGGCCAGTGACTAATCACCTCTAATGCACCGAAATCGAATTTCTTAAATTGAAAATCGCATTACGACAATGGTAAAACTAATTGGTAATGTGAGACCGTAGATAGTGTTACTTTGATTATTTTACTTGCGATTACATAATTCAGTAACCGATATCGACCACATGGACATCCTGTTTATTTAGAACACTCCGATTATTGAATGGATGTAATTGATTCATATATTTCAAGCATTTGGTTCATATTTTTTCCTTGTAAGATATAATATTTCATTTTAAGATTTTTTGATGTATATATATGTTGGTGTGAAGGTTCTCGCGACTGAAATCTGTGATTCTTGGTTCTCGGGTTGCGAATCGCGTTGTAGAAATGTCTTCCGAAGGATCGCTTTGATGTTTCGACAGAGTTCCAACTGTCATCTTCAGGTAGCTCTTCTTCGTCTCACTAACTTAGTTAGTTCTTCTAAGTCAGTGAGCTTTAATGTGATGATGCAGTTGTGAAAAACATATTGTGCGTATCACTTGCGCGAAATGTATTAGAGACTTCGAAGGAATTTTTTGATTCGTTGAAAATTGACGTTCTCGCGTACTTCATAGAAAAGTACTTGAATCCAAAAACCTGCAAGGTCTCACAAATTTATAAACATATCGAAATATCTCGCTAGTGATGTAATTGCGACGGATTACTAACGATGAAAAACAAGTTATTCATCCACGAGCTTTACTAAAAAATATATATTTTTAATTTTTGTAGTTTTTCTTTTTTAAAAACTAAGAAGAAAGAAATTGAAAAATATCTCTTAGTAATTTAAATCCACGTCAAGTTGGGCTGATTTGTGTTTGCTAAAAGTGTTATATTTCTGCTGTGAAGCGTTCCGATTTATTTGATGTTTGATATTTGGTAAAAACCCTCACAAAATATATTTTTAGGGTAAAATACGAGTGAAATTTATAACTCAATTTCAAACACCCAATACGTTAGGATTCTAAAAGATAAGCATTCTGTAGACAAGTAGGTCTTAATTTGGTTCATAGAGTGTTTAGGCAATTAAAATTTATTTCTCAAGCCCAAGAAAAGTAACTTGTATATACGAAATATTTCTCATAGATGCGTGAAAAGTTTTAACCCTGTCAACCCTGGATATCCACGTGAAGTCGGGTTATTAGCAACAATGGAAAACAAGTTCATTATTTTAACGAGTTTCATTTAAAATATCTCTTGAAAAATTTTACAAATAATAAATTTATTAAAATATCTGTATCATGCCTTAATTTAATTTAATTGAGTTGAGTTGTGTTAGAATTGGTTGGGTTGGATTGGTTTAATTTGGATTTTAATGGGAAACAAATTAAGAAGAACTAAGGTTTAATAATTATGATCCATGTCTATAGTTGTTTGCTAATAGGAAAGTCTGGGCAACTATTTTCAACACAACTATCGATTGCTTTTCAATTTGACTTTGCGGTGATGTTAATTTCATTGTAAAATATTTACTAAATCAGAAACAGTAATAACGGACATATTTTCCTAAATTATTTTACTAAAACTGTCATCAATTTACATATCTTAGCAAATTACTATACAAATGTATCAATTGGCGAAGGTTACCTTTAAATTGGTTGCGCTAACGAGCGCGATGCTACGTTTTTTCGAAAGTGTGCCCGAACGGTGCGAGATATCAAAATTCCACGTAGATTGTAGATAATCGAATAAAATAATGCCAGCAAGGTCATATACCCGTCTGTTTTCATTTAGAAACAGGACGAGGTCAAGTTAGAAACTCTGGGTTTCGTAGAAAGGTTATCTAGCTCCCGTTTTGAAATGGTTATAGATAGATATATGCGATCGCTTCGATTCCGATAGTAAATTTAATTCTCGAAGACGTTGTTTATATATATTTTCATATCTCCAACGGCTTTCCAGAGTTTCCAGAAGTATCGGGCAACGCGCCTGACACGTGGATCAATGTACAATTAAGAGAATCGGTTGGCCAGGACTTTTGCATTTTGAATTATGTATATAGCGCTGTGCGCTTATACTTCGCATTATTTACGTATATCTGTTTTATGTCGAATTGCTCTCTTTGCGGTTGCCATTTCACGTCACAAAACGTGTTAATTATGGACGAACTATGTTATTTTTAATGATATCTTTTAGTTCAAATTAATTGTAGTTTCAAGTTGGTTTTAAAATTATAAAATTTCAGAAAATATATATTTTGTTAACTAGTTATAAAGATTCCTTTTGGGTTATCAATGAATATGATTAAATGAGAACTGCACCAGTATTTATATGAACAACTATCGTATTTTTGCTAAAACAAAAAGTATGTAAAAAATATATAAAAGGATTAATTTTTGTTGAGAATATAATAACAAATTATTAAAGAAACTTTTACCTTATTGTTTGACAAAAAGTAAACGTCGATTAGTATAGTTAGTAGTATGTAATCCGATCTTTAGAATTTTGGTGTCTACAAAAAATGCATGGCTATTGATTGCGTATTGTTAAGCGCTAATTTTATTATTTAGTTTTATTATTCATAATTAAGCGTGAAGTGAATAATAGGGAACTGTTTAATATTTCATACAAGTTCCGTACGGTATTATTATTGTAAGTTAAAAATGAAAAAAAATCCTTTATTGGCATTTTCTCTTTCTTACATTTCATTCCCCTTTCTTCTTTTCTTCTTCGTTCAGTTTTACCTCTTTGCACTCTCCTACCCAATGTTCCCATTCATTCCATCCTTCTCCACAAAAATTACACCGTCTGTACCTCTCTTCCATCAGTACTTGTTTGCTTTTTCTTCACTTCCGCATCTGAACCTTGCTATTGTCCTTTCTTCTTCTAACGATCTGCCTCCCCCTAAGTGTGATGGTAACCTCCACTGTACTTTTAGACTGGTGTATTTGATGTTATATCTTGCACTCCTGATTTTGCTTTCCCTTTCTTGCGCGTCTACCATCTTCCACCTCTCCATTATCTCCCTCTCTACTTGCTTTCCATCTCTTCTTCTCCTTTCTGCCTCTTTTGTAGCTAATCCTGCCTTTTCATACATTTTACGTCTGCACTCTTCCCAGTTTGATAGTCCTGTTCCTTTACTTCCCATTTTCCTTATCTCATCTATTACCAACCTAACTAATTTCTGTTCTGACAAGCCCCTCGCTATCATCTCATACCGCACTGCCCTTTTCCTTGCCTCTACACCCAACCTTTCGCCCCCTGTCTCCTGCCTAACTATAAAATCTGGAGTCGATCTCTTCAGATTCAATATCCTTTTTATTTATCCTGTGTACCCTCTCCAATCTCTTGCTTTCTTTCCACCCCCACACTTCCGTCCCGTACATCAAAATGCGCTTTATACATATATTCCATATCTTCAATGTCTCTTTAAAATTCCATGTCCTCTTTTCCCACAGATTTCTCCTCAACCCTTCCTCCGCTAACCTCGCCTTTCTGTATGCATGCATCATTTGACCTTCTCCGCTGTTATTTTCTCTCACTGCGAACCCCAGATACATCAACTCCTTCATCTTCTCTAATATGTCTCCTTTCCATGTCACCTTTACCTTCCCTCCTCCACCCTCCTCCTTTCTTGAAGACCGTTATTTTTGATTTCCTTGTATTCAGCTCCAATCATCAGTCCGTGAACCCTTCCAGCCTTTTCATCATTCCTTTCAACCCCTTCTTCGTCTCCGCCAATAAAACTATGTCGTTCGCAAAAGCTTACGACCATATCTTTGCCACTACAAATTTCACTCCCCCGTCTTTCCTTAGTATCCCTTCCAGTTCCGCAATGTATATATTGAACAGTTGCGGACTCAGGGGGCATCCCTGTCTGACCCCACTCTTGGTCTAGAATCTTTCCGAGTTTTCCTTACCTACCCTCACCCTGCACCATGTTTCCTCATATATTTGCTCAATCCTTGTCCGTATCCCCTCCGATATTCCCACCCTTGCCATTATCTTCATCATCGTATTTCTGTTTAAAATGTAAAAGGCCGCCTTCAGGTCCACGAATATCGCGTACATTTTTCTTGCCTTTGCCAGCTCCCTCTCCACCATGTAGTTCAACACGTACATGTTATCCCTCGTTCCCCGGTTAAAAGAAGTTAAAAATTAATAAACTAATTAAAATATATAATTGAAAAAAATATCCTGCATTTCCTATCGCATTTAATTGTGAAGAAAATACTTTACTCTAAGAAATATCGTGTTCCCTGACTGATGTTATATTCCAATTAAAAACTATGTTGTGATTGAAGCAACTGTTAAATACATTTAAAAAAGTAAATAATTAAAAGAAATATGTTAAATGCGTTTTAGTTTGATGTGAATAGCTGTGTGCTGATGAATGGCAACATTTGAATGCTATATGGGTGGCTACTTAGTAAGGTGATTAATTAATAAGAAAGATGCTTGTATATGTTACGTCATTTGCCTTGTGAGTCTTGCATCGTTATTAATTGCATTTATTCTATTACTTGCAATACTTTTATCATTCATCAAAAAAGTGAAATGAATGGTTAGAATAATGTGTGAGACTTCAAACATTTGAATACTTACGCGAAGTTTGCTGCAAATTTATAGCATCTTAGATATATATCGGAATTTCTGAAATGACTTTCCAAATCTGCAGCTAACGACGGTTCACATCAACGCCGTCAGGACGAGAATTGAACGACCCTTTAACGAACCTGTGTGAGGTTATGGTTCTTATACATTTTCACCTATCAGTATTTGCAAGGTATGTAGTTTAATGACCATGTGTTTAGTTTTTAAAACATATATTAGATCAGATATAGACATATTGCTATGAATTAACGTTAAATTTTCCTTTATTAGGAAATAACTCGTAACGATATAAAATTTATGTCAAAGCTATCCTTTGGTTCAGGTTTGGTCAGGTTAAATAATACAACGATATTTTAAATTAAAATAATATATTTCAACTAATTAAAGAAATAGTGGTGAAAATAGGGTGCACAGTTTTCAGACCTACATCCGGCGAATATAATAGAATTGATTGATTTTTAACCACATATTTGTCACAATAATTACCTATCTTATGGGTTTTCTAATAATTGTCTCGAATCACACGTATTTGATAGGTTAATAAAGTTTCTTACAGCTAGTGTTATATTTTGAAACAAAGTGAAGATACGAAAACGGCATAGAAATGATCTGTGAAATTAGAGGAACCAATTTGTTTTTATAACTGTATGCATCTAATCGTAAATAAATTACGTCATACAATTAAATTGCCTTTAACTTTTTAAGCGTAGTATGACAAGTTAAAGGACTTTGATAATCGGGGTAAACTGTGAAGACGATAACCGCGGTGCTTTTGCTAGTGTCGCTGCATTTTTCCCGTATCTATTACAATATCCGAATATTTTTTTAATTTACTGCCATTTATCAAATTCGTATTAAAACTTTGTATAACATTTATTATCCTTGTTTTCACGTTTATTATGTTTTAATTAAAATTTTCCAATCTGCTCAATTCTATTTTTCTAAAATTTGTTTAATTTTAATTTGTTTTTTCTTCGATTGATTTTCTTAGGTTTCCTGTACATTTGCATCGTTTAAAATAGAGTTTAGATTTGTTCGTATTTTAATAATTTTTATTCAGCTATTTATTTAATTTTTTATATTTACTCTTTGTTTTAAACTTCTGTTTTGATTTGATTTATTCAGATTATTTTTCTCTTATTTTTCGGTAATTTCTTAATACACAAGTTTTAATAATTTTGGATATAAAAGTTACAATTTTGCACAAAATTATTCTTTAAAATTTAATGACTTGAGTTGTACTTGAATACTTGTTTCTGCGAAGTGAAACTTCTGCTAGTGAATAAAGATGATATATATTTTAAAATACTCTACTCTAAGAAATATAGTTGTTTGCGGCAAGAAAAAAAGTAATGCTCACTGTCTACCGTCCCCGGATTGAGTTTACAATAGGTATGATTGACCAAAACTTTTCGAATTGGAATTTCATATTTCGGGGTTCCGCCCTACTCGATCTGAAACTTATTTTTAGTTTACTTTCGATTTTTTTAAATCAATTAGGCCTTTGCAGTTTTGCAAACACTATTTTAGTTCTTGGTAAACTACCTTTTCCGTTCACAGTACGTCAAAGTGTTACTAAGAAAAGTTGTTCAAAATCTAAGTTTTAAGAAATTTTTAATTAAATTATTAAAACAAAATACAACTATTAAGTTATTCTATTAACCCTCCACCTTCGTCCCTGCATAATTCAATCCGCCGTCGCAGTTCTTTAACTAACGGTAACTTTTTCTATGTCCCTAACACTGTACTAAATATATTTTCTGTTCTAATGTTAGCATTTAATTGTAAAAATATTGTCATTACGTCGCAATGAAAATAAGTTTTGTGATATTACTTTAACGATATGAAAGATAATGGCCCATGTCATAGTACAATAAATACTTGTCATGTAATCGGTTTTTGTTTTTGTAATTATTAAGCTACCTCATGTTATCATGCTGTTTCAATTGCAATACTGACCAATACTGGATTTTATCAAAATAGGTCGATCATAACGTCATAACTTTATATTCTGAACAACTTTTCTTAGTAACACTTTGGCGTACTGCGAACGGAAAAGGTAGTTTACCTAGAACTAAAATAGGAATGTTTAAACATTTCGACGATATCGTCAACCTCCATTTTTCCTGGAGAATCCTGTGTGGTTTGCTGAGCACACAGATTCGTGTTCTTCATACCATAGCGCGTAACTGCTCCTTTATCGTATACTAGGGTCGCGCGGCTCGCATCCCTTAACGGAAAAAACGGCCGTAACTCGCTCAATTTTAATCGGATCGACTTCAGAGAACATTTTTGAAACGCTATACTTTAAGAATCCGTCGAAAACGAAAAACCGATTTTTTCGTAAATTCTTACTAGAGGTAACCTCTTAATACTGTAGGTCGTTCGTAAAATGTCTTACAATTGGCTTCGAAAATATGCCTTTGCGAGTTAATTTCCTAGCAGCTTATCAGTGATACCACTACCACTATAACATTGTTGTTATAATTGTATTTATGAGTCGATGCTTTAAGCTGCAAATATAAGTAGTACATTAATTACAAGCCAGTAAGGCATGAATGCGGACTATGTTCAACAAAATAAATCAATTTTATTGGATATGATACGTGAACTGCTATTAAATTCGAACCTACATATCATAATGAATAACGAAATCCCAATAAAACAATTCCCTACACAGCGAAAAGTATTTTTTTTATCTTAAAAGTTTTTTTAAAATAAATTTTTCGTTTCTTATTGTAAATTTGAAAATTAATTAATGTAAAACAAATAGAAAGTAATTAAATAAATTAACTCATTAATAATTAAACATAAGCATGGAATATAATTACAATGTGGCAAATAACAACAAAAATATTGCAAATAAATTTAAACCTAATAAATAATAAATTACAATTGCATCCGTAATCCACGACAATTGAAATAAATCTCGAACTAGAACTGAAATTATGTTCATAAACTAATAGAATCTGGATAAATAAACTTAAATAAATGTAAATACAAGTTAATTGGAAACAAACTTAAAGAGAACAATCAATATTATTAAAACAAACAGCAAAACGACCCTGACAAAAAAGAGAATACTCAAAAGCAAATTAAATATAATTAAAAAAAGTAAAATCACTCCAGAGTAACAGATTATATGAAATGTAAACGAAATAAAATTTGGATTCTTGAACGGTCGTTCATCCTTATTTTGAACATATCAGCAGGAAGTACAGCTCGTTGCAAATATAACCTTGCAGTGCAAGGAGAAAGTCTATCATCCAATATAAGAAGTAGAAACCAACCTGAAGCATCACAACATATATTAAAAGGCACTATCAAATGACAAGTGTCAATGCAAAATGGTACTTAGTACAAGTACTAAGTTCGTTCAGAAAAAAGAGATAATTGTAATAGAATTACAACTATTATAAAACTTTATTTATATTAATCCTTGACATTTCATACCAGACCTGTGATTCTACACTTTTGTATAAAATAATTTCTAGGTCGGATCGTAATTATTGCAGTTGAGTTCTTATAAGAGCGAAACTATTGTCCAAGAATCAACACTGATTGTTGACTCAATCTGTTCAATTACTGTCAACAGCATGTTAGAGCTTGATTTTAAACAGTGATACAACAAAGTAAGAGAAATGAAAACCAATGCGAGGCGAATAAAAGGCTTACAAAACTTGCAAACAATTTGTTGAAATCAAATAATGGCAAAATAAATCAGTATATAACAGTGTACGGTAATACTAATCTTTGTGATTAAATGAAAAATGGCACTAAATATCTAACAATTTGTAACATAGCAAGAAAAGTTTTGATGGTTCTTAAATTACAAAAATGACACAGAAATAGATAAAAATAAAATATGTTGAATAAAAAGTCAGGAAATGATGAAATTAATTGAAATAAATGAAAATTTAGAACCTATAAACTTAAGCCAATAAATTAACAACAGTGGCAACGAATCAGACTGATACACGAATAAAAATGAAAGGCAAGTAACAACCTGATTTCAAAAAATTAAAAATAAATAAATATAATCAGTACAACAAATCACGCAATAGGAAAATTAGTAAAAATCACTATAAAAGTTAAATGAAAGCGAAAGAAGAACTACAAACGAAATTAATGTGATACATAAACTAAACAAATCAAAATAACTAAATTTTGAACTATATTACAAAAAAAAACAATCCCAAAAATGTGGATAACAGTTAATTTCTTTGTCGTTAAATCCAAATAAAATTATTTAATGTTGCAAGATATACTTTATTATAACAATTTAACAATTTAATTAAATTAAATTAATAAATTAACTATTCATGCAATACAACGTATACAACTATTTCAGATTCAAATTAGTATATGTAACATCCAAATAATCGTTAATTGAATAATATACATTAAGAATAAAACATTTAGAGCAAAGTTCAAAGTTAACATAATGCCATTGCATTACACCACCATTGCAACTCGATTATTGCTTTTTGAGGCGTACAGGCTCCTGGACATTTCTCCGGGAGATCGTCAATTATAACTAGAAATAATAGGATGGTGCCCTGAGGTACCCCCGTTCTATTACTCGAACTCCACACAGCACGCCATTTATCCACATCTGCTGGGACCTGCCCACCAGATACAAGCAGCAAACCCATTCGCTTGCTGTTCCTCTTACACCCTTCACGGTTAATTTATTTAGTAACTATCGATGATCCCCAGAGTCGAACGTTCTAGTCATATCAAAGACAGTCCCAGTATTCTCGCCTTTTTTCCAGAGCATAACAAATAGTTTTCATTAAAGACTCAATCGCTGAATTGAATATTTTCGGTATTCGTTCTGTGAGTTCCTATTTGTCCAAAATTTTCGAGCTTTACTCCAATTGGTCTGCAGTTAGAGATATCTTTTCTGCTGCCTTTATATTTAAATATAGTCACCGTTTTTAACTTCTTTTGTTTCGTTGGATTAATACCACTTTCAAATACTGTTGATTATTTCGTAGAGTTGTCAACTTATGGCACTTATGCTTTTCCCGGGATTCCATCGATAACAGACGAGTTTTTCTGAGAGTATTATCCCATTGTCCATTCCACCTCAGAGACTGAAGTATAAGCTTTTAGGTAGGTTATTGATTGTCATATTGCGACGTTCTAGGAGTTGGCAACTATCAACTATGTTTATTCGTTTCTGTGAGATGTCTTCTTATTACAAGAACAAAGATTCCAAAACAAAGAAAATGGATACTAAACCAGGGTGTTTGGGTTCGGTTAAGTAGTTTTGGGTTGGGGTGGAAGGGTTTCAAATCAAAGTCAAACGAGTGGATATCAAACCAATCCCAATGGTGCCCATAGGTTAGACTCTGCACTATGTAGGGGCTACATAATTTTAACAATTCATTTCAACCGTCCGAGCCGCGAGCATTGCTTGGTATCTGACAAAGCAGTTTTAAAACCGTACTTGAATTGCCAATTTTGAAAACATTCATCAATTTCGTATTATCAACGACTGCCGCAAGGTATATTGCTTACGAAGGAATCATTGACATCATGCTGTTTTTGCAACTAGTCAGGTACATATGTATTCTTAACATCGACATTCAAATACCGCAATTTTGCCGACATATCTCTGGGACGTTTAAATTGGAGGTATGTTTCCTTTTCGATAATTGTAGCTGGCGTTGTCGCATTGTTACTACTTTATTTTTGATATATTTAGGCATAATCAACTAAATCGTGTCACTGATCCAAGGAGCTTTTTAGTTTAAGATTTTTTTAATGTATATGCTTATTAAAAATATGTTGAAGTAACTACGTATCTAAAAAGTTTATCGTTGATATTCTGTATTTGAAATATATTTACAAAATGTATTAAAGAAAAATCGTGGTTAACCGACTCTTGATTAAAATTCTTGACCTAAGACCTAATAGTTTTAAGCATGGCAGCAATTTTAAGTTTATTACTCATGGTCGGAAAAAATAAAACCAAAACCACCTCCAATTGTAGAACGAACTACCATTAGACGTAATTATCCAATCTATACTGTTGCCGAGATATTAGTTAATCGAGTTGGCTCTATTATTATATGTTACAATTGTAAAGATTCCAATATGGAAGTAAGATACATAGATCAATATTACATGGTTTAAGCAAATCAATATTTGGATATTACGTAATCCTGAACGACATCCCATTGGTGTTTGCCAGCCCGTATTTTGGATAAAGAACTAACGTTACACGTCCAATGTTAACAACCATTTTGCACGTCCATCACTTATAACTGATTTTTAAATATTACGTAAATTGCGTAGACTTATCGAATTTTGTTATTTTTAATGACTATTTACTTACGATGTTGAAGATCGACAAACACGTCAAGTGCAACGGCTGAATAAATCGACTGGGAAAAGGTACGCGTCAGTTAATTAAAGTTATTTTATTGTCTTTACGTGGCCTACCGCATTCAACAGTAGTTCCAGGTAGAGTCGGCTATTTTCTAGGTAGCAGTTACGATGAGAATCGCGCAAGCCGCTGACGCGACGTGCACTTGCCACTGAATCACCAGGACGAAGTAATTTATGTGTGCTGTAGCTGCGAACCAGGCGAACGTTTTAACACGAACTCGGCTATTGAAAGCGCATAGTATACACCGGCTGACTACCAGACTACTAATGCGTATGCAGGAAGACATTTAATATTGCATTGTATGCAATGAGGTGATATTACAAATGGTAACGAATTAGTTATAGTAATTGTAACTTAAATTAAATGCAGCATACGTGACGCTAACTTATATTAGTATTATATCTGTCGTACCGGCTAATTACAATAACATCACATATTCTGTAAAGTTTTTAAAACATTTTGTGTTAATCTACAATTTTCTTACTGCCTAACTTATAACGTCAAACAAGTACGTTATCGTTTCCTGTAAACTATGTTACTAACATGTATGTACGTGTAACTGCAGCAAAGTGAGTGAATCAAGCGGGAAAATGAATTTGGAGGCAATAGCAATAGAAAGGCAAATCAGAGAAAGAGTAAAACAGTAATTTATTTAATTTTAGTTTTATATTTAGCTTACATTTACAGACTCAACCTAATATTAGAGAGAAGGGAAATTAGAGATAATTCAAATCCAACTTGCCGGATTCAAGAAATAGTTCAGATTAAATTAAATGTCTACACAAATGCTCTTAAATAACAGTTATGTGAAAATATGCCAAGAAATATTTGCAATATTGCAGTATAACTCGAATTTAATTCTATCTGCTCTATTTTTTTTTGTCATGGCAGGTATCAACATTACATCGGACATCATTTCAATTTAGGATTTCTGAAGCAATAAATGAAGGGACATAAGCAGAGTTTATGGATAAATTTAATTTTCCTCCGTTTGTGGACTAGATTGTGGGTTGATTCTATGCATGTTGCCATTGTTGATCCACCAGCGGGGGACATTGTGAGAGCAGGACTTTTGTATTACAACAGAAATGGGTTCTACAGCATTAATGTTCAAGTCATGTATGATAGTAAGCTACGTATTATGAATGCTAATGCTAGATTCCTAGGTATTTCAACAGTACAGGTAATGTTTTCAACTGTATTAATAATTTGTATCACAGGTTTACGTTATGACTTTTATTTGGAGTTTGTCTCACCTGAGAGACGTTTTAAAAAGAAAATATGAACAGCGATAACTCGTTCATATCGCTGCAGTAGGTAAGCCAGAAAGGCGGTGCAATAGCGTACACAAGAAATTGTGTTGAACGGGTTGGGGTGTTGAATCAACGATTTTGATGTTTATTGAAACATAGAGCACTACAATTCAGTGGAAGCTGCAAACATTAAAGGGTTAGCTTGCCTCTTTAATAATTGATCAGGACTGATTTACGACCGTAGACACCATACGATAATAACGAAAACACAACAAGAGCTCGAAAGAGTGGTAAGAACAACAGTGAAAGAAGCTACTCGTATGGGATTGAAAAAAAACAAAAAAAAACTAAGTCTATGGATGTAAGGATGTGTGCAGAAGAGGACACAAAGGTGGTTAACATAACCACGGAACACGGACAAGAATACAGATTCGAGAGAGTAGAACGCTTCATGGCAGTCATGATCACAGCAAAGGACGAAATGACCGAAGAAATTAAAGAGAGACTAGTACGCGGCGATAGAGCAGCTGGAGCACTGAATAGCATGCTCACGAGTAAGCATGCATCAAGGAAAGTGAAGGAGTGTGTGTACAAAAAATAATAAGGCCAACGGTCGTATATGGAGGGGAGACCTGGACGCTGACATGGCAGAAAGAAGCAAAGCTACAGATATGGAAACGGAAACTGCTAAGGAGAGTATATGGAGGAGTAAGAGAAGGGGGTCGGTCAGTGGAGAAGCAGGAAAAATAAGGAGGTAGAGGAACTATTCAATGAACCAAACATCACAACGCAAATAAAAATGAAGAGAGTAAGGTGGTTGGGCCACGTAGAAAGAATGCAGGTAGGATGACGGCCCAAGACCATACTGAATAGGAGGCAAGACGGGAGAAGGAAGAGAGGCAGACCAAGGATAAGGTGTGGATAGAAGAAGTAGCGAGTGACCTGAAACAGATAGGAGTGAAAGAAGGCTGAAAATAGAAGAGAATGGAGGCAAATCGTCTCACGAACCCAGAGCCCACAAGGCTTGCAGAGCTACTTTTATTTATTAATCCAGACGATAATGAAATTTACAACCCAGCCCAACCCAACCCTTTACATTGTATTCAAAACAAGAAATTGTTCATATCCAGTTTCGCTTTCATTGAGCCTTAGAATGCAATTTCTGCCATCAATCCTAACGTTTCTTGCACATAACGCATTATTTACTTTATTTGGTTTGATTCTTCAATAATTATTTATTGTTTCAGTAATTGTACCCACGGCGCCCTTAAGTACTTCGGTAAATTCTAATGTATCATTAAATAACTCGCAACATTTTTCATTTCCACATAATTTTCTAGAACAAATAAGGTTATCTATAATATAACTACACTCGGCATACTTTCTGAACTATTACTGGAAAGTTTTGCAGAGCTTGTTTCCTTTGTCCTAATATTGATTGATATGTCATCATTAATGACATCTGGGAAGATTGTGGTTTCATATTAAATATTTCATCTAAAATTGTTATAGAGAATGGTCATAACTTTCCGACTAAACTGAATGTATTTCATGCTAACCTTCATTCTCAGATGTACTGTTAATATTTTCGTTTGGAGTAATATTCTTATTTTAGTTACTGTTCAAATTTAACAATTAAAAATTAAATCTTGAATTTATCTCACGCAATGTAAAGGTATCGCTAATATATGAATCGTCTAAGTGAATTTTTGACATTATATCCAACCATTGTTCCTCTAAATTGCTTAGTTTATGAGTATGGGCGTCTACTCCACTAGTTTGGTTTGCTTGCTGAATTATACTTTTGCTTTTTCTTCTAGTAGTTGCTTCCCATTCTTCAAAAACATAAAATAAAATTAATTGTTCATTCATGTATCCAACACAATATTTAATTAACTAACATTTTATAAATGAAAACTTTGAAACCACACGAAATAATTACTTACTTTTTTTCATTGTTGCCCAGTTTTTGGGATGCATGACCAAGTGAATTCATTCTTAGAGAAAATTCTTCTCATCATTGTTTTATTTTATTTAATGTGGTCGGTTTAACTCGACCGTGAATTAATATCTTATTCGCTTTCACATGGTTGCTCAGTTCTTCGTATTGGATTTGGCTGTTTTCGTTTGGCGTATTTTATTCATTTTATGTAAATGATTAATGTTGTTCAACTGTATTGAGGTTGTCAACTACTACGCTGGTTTAGGCATTTTTGAGAAGCTTTTTCTCTCTCTCGAGCACCACATGCACCTATCTTCAGTAGATAGTTTAACATTACTGAAATAATGTTATACGAGGACGTGGTAACATAACATGTTATTTAACATAAAAATTACCCGGTAGGGCTGAATATTAATAGATGTTAGCGCGCAACCGTGTGTGCGTACGCTAATGAACTTTCAGACGATCATATAGGTAAATAGATTTGCGCCTTTTGTTTGTCGTAGGTTAGAGTAAATCATCGACAAATCTGCTGCATGTTGACTTTGACCTTAGCGAAGTAGGCGCAAGCGCCCTACAGGTAAATCACCTAGCAGATCAATAACGTTCTGTCCCTTTTCAGTCGTCATCCTCTAAACATCGAATTCCATATGGGTAGACCATTAACTTCGGTTTTCGCCGGACGAAACACGTGTTCGAGTGTAATTTAAATCCGTGCGTCCGTGTAAATCCGGACGTATGGCGATGATGAGATTTCCATTGAATAAATATTCTGGACCTAATGCGGCTTAAATTATTTTGCCACTATTAAATGAAACTTATGTTGTGCAAGTTTTCCAATCATTAACATAAATGCGTGGAGCATTGATTTTGATTTTTTGACACATCTACCAAATACGCAATTGAAAATGTGTACTAGTTGTGCTCTGAGGCAATAAGAATAATCATCGGTCTACATATTCACGCGGATCCACCCTTTCGAGATCAAGTCGATGTTGATAACTACGCCTGTTAGGTACCAGTAAACCTCGTGAGGTTCGTGTTATTATTGTCAATGAATCAAAGTGACTATCCATCAAAAATTTATATTTATCAACAATGTGTTAACATGTGTTTTTTATAACGCGAGAATCGTTATAGGTGGGAGTGCGATCTGCTTAGATTCGTCACTTCGTTACTGAGAATATTTATGGCAATTGTACGCTGTGCAACACACGTCACTGAACTGAACTATTCAGTTCGGATTATTGTTGAAAATGTACCATGAATGTAGTACGAACACTGCAATTGTGGAAAGTGATATCCACCATGGAAAGTCTAGTATGTCTGTGATCTGAACTATCATTATGGTGCCAGCTTACCGCTGAAAATGAATGGCATGAAGAAGCTGGCTAAGTTAATTGCGAAGCAGAAATTGAAAACTGGGCAAGAGGCGATGATGAGGAAAAGTTAAATTTTGAATATCTATCAGATGAAGAAATAATGAGTTACTGGAGAGGTACAGTATCCCATGAAGAAATAACTAAATCGTTCTATGCGTGTTGATGTTAAGATGAAGAAAAAGAACTAACGTGAGAAATAAATACAGTGTATATTCAACTGCATACAACCACTAAAGTTACCCAAAAGACTTCATAATTTCCATTTATTTCTTTTAATTCTGAACTGAAAGTTTTTCTTTTTAAGATTACATTACTACGTGTTCATTTATTTTTCACTTACCTACTTAGCTCTTTACTGTTAGGTGTAAGTAGTAGTCGAGACTATTACGGTCTCAGATATCTTTTGCTAGTTTCTAATTCCACTCTGATGCCACATCATCCTCTCGGTCTTGCTTCGTACATTTTCTGGTAAGTATACCCTTGGGCATTCTGTTTATATGTTCATCCCAGTTGTCTTTTTTCGTCTTTGTTAACACGATTATAATTATATCGTCCCCAGTTTTTCCTTTTATTTTCGTTAAAAATTGCTTATATACTTTTGTCCAAAAAGTTTGTTTCGAGCATGTTAAACATTTTTCTCTTCGTTTCCATTCTGTCGCCAATTTATTGGTCTAGTCTCCCATATTCATCTATACTTCCTCCTAAATACATGAAGTTTCTCACTTGTTCTATAATTTGTCTTTCTGGCGTGATGTTATGTGATTTCGAGTTCGTTGATATTATCAACTCTTTGTTTTCTGTACGTTAATCTTCATGTTGCTATTTTGCCTTTCATGTGGTATATCTACGTTATATTGAAAGCTCTTTTCCGATCTCTTCCCCATTACTGTCATATCAACCACGTATAAAAGTCCAGTCAGTTGTATTCCTTACATTTATAGTTATGCTTTACACGATTTGTAACTGACAACAGCATTAAGCATAGGATAAGGCGCGCACCCCATTTTAGTTCTTTCAATGCAAAGGTTTGTGATTCATCGTGCTTGTTCTTACAATATTTGGTGCATGTTCATACTTAAGTCTTTTTCCATACATCGTCTCTTATGATATTGGCAAAGTCTACGAAGCAGATCTCTTTGGTCTTCCCTCAATAGCTTGTCGGATTATACGTAAGAGACAAGCACTGTGATTCGGTACAGCAATTCTTGTGCTCTATTTGTTCCATTTTCCTACTTTTAATTATCACGTTTAGTAAGTTTGTGTGAATACCGTATATTTTTGAGCAATACATTTGTTTATGCTACCACTAGCTCGAAGCCGAACGTTTACATATCGGCAAATTAGATTCAAAATTGGAATGTACTCTTAGATCGAATAAAAACAATCAGGTAAGGTTTAATTTAAGTTTGCTACAAAATTAAAATTACACCAGTTACGTTAAAACAATGATTAATTTAACGTTAATTTAACTTATCAAACAAAGGTTCTGTTACGTATTCGTTTCTCTCTGTAGTACCAAAATATCGGTAAGATGGTTTAAAACGTCTCTGTTCGATTTTCCTTGCACATTTTCTTTTAACACACGACTCGCAAAGTAAAAAAAAACTATTGACTTCTAATAATAGAAGGTTCCACTTATTTAGTTTGAACCATCACCTTCTAAATGACTTAATTGGATTCAGCGCTGATTTTAATTGCTCCGATCGTATCCCCTTGTTCGCAAGGAAGCGACGGTAAGTGGTCACTACTTTGCATTTTTGACTGCCCGATATTAACTTTTCGTTTTGACTCCTTTGACTTAACTTAACTCTGGACGAGCCCGAGACTTGGTCCACCCTGGATCGAGTCCATGCTCCTTCAATATGTAATCATTTTTCATAACTTTTTTCCAAAAGTGGAGGTCCTTTGACTCCACTTTTGATTATTTTATTTCTTGCAGGTTGGCCAGTAAGGTATCATTCGATTCAAACCCTTCTCGTAGTGCTGTAATATGCTGACTAGCCGGAAGAGGAAAGTCCATACTTAATTGTTTATTCTACAGACTTTATATAAATACAGATTTCCTGCCTGAAAATAATCTCGTTTGTGACTCTTTGTTCTTTTCAAACAGATCAATTTGCTATCAGGACCATTCATTTGGATTTTGGAACGGATGTGTGTATTGTAGGCAAATATCTCGCTACTTTGTAATCTGCTTTCGTTCGGCAAATATAATTTATGTAACAAGGTCGGAAGTAATAACATTTTTTCCCTTTAATTAATTTTTATTTATGTAAGTCTATAAATGAGTTAGCGGCTATCTACATTTCCTAGTGTTTCTTTAGCTGTTTTATCGATGTATTTACACATTTCTGGTGAAACTTCGTTATTCTACTATTCCGTTTGTTTATGCATGTTTGATATTTTTGATATACCCCAGCTCTTCTTTCAAGCCTCCAGTAGGTTTCCTTTAAATATCTGCCACTTATCTCCCAGTTCCAATTCTTCTGTGTGGCTTTAGAAATTCCATGTTTCTTGGTCTTTCCTCTGCATGTTTGATTTTTGAGTTCATAACTTTATTTTATTTCTTTGTTTATACGCATTCTCATCTCTTTGTGCCTTTATCTTCATTTGGAGGTAACTGCTCCTTTCTGATTTTTTACAACTTTCGCATGTATATCAATTATTTGCTGATTTCTCGTTTCTGCCACTCTTCTAATATATCTCTGAAATATCTCCTTATCACTAAAGATTATGTTGGCAATTATTAGATCAGTTTCGGTAGATAATTCTATAAGACACCTTCCTTTATCATTTTTAATATTTTCTGCTTCTTCTTCAATTATTCCCTGTATTTAGATTAATTTCACTGAACTATTTTATGCCCCTTCTCTGTACTTTCACAATTTTTAATGTGCCTCACTATGGTGACTATGAATTCTATGTTCCGAATGGTTTTCTAATCCGAATGGGGCCAGGCAAGTTTCTATTCTGTAAACCACCCGTAATGATAGGGTAGAGAAAAAGGGACCTAATATGTATGAAAAATTATGTTAACCCGAACAGCATTAGTGAACGAACATCATCTTATCTCCACCCGGACATCAGCCACAGGTGGTTGACGTATAATTTGCAGAAACTCTAAAATCTGAAGAATAATTTGTGTTTTCATGTTTATTAAAAAAGTAAAAAATGATGACTTAAATTATAACTCGTGTACAATTGCTCCCAAGTACTTAAATAGTTATAAATTACGCAATTATTAAATTTGTAAATGTGTAAATGTGAAATTATTGAAAGAAATTCATAGTAGAATTTTTTAAAAAGGAATTTGTATAGAAACTTCGTTAATTAGCTAATTGGTTATTTGTATATCTTGTATGTCTCATACCAAATTTGCTCTATAGAATTGTGGGGAGTAGGTACTCATCTTGGCGTGTAATAGATAAACAAAATAAAAACACATGCAAAACCAACCACTGGCTTTGAGTTTTATATGAACGTAAAATTTAAACGTAAGCAAATGAACCAAACCAAATCATTAATAATGAATCAGTTACTTCGTATATAAGTATTCAATTTGTAAAAAGAATATAAGAATATAAATATAAAAAATTACATAAAATTTTGTAGCGAATACACTTCAAAGGTAGCATTTGATATGATTCGTCATTATGAAAATTTGAGAGTCATATATTTACACACAGTGATGTGGTGATTCGTTTCCCCGTTGGTTCATTGTGTCGGCAATTGGTTGGTGGCTGTGCTGCGCTAATGCTAGTTATATTGGTTTCATCGTCTCTTTCTGATGCATTCGTTTCGTATAACAAAACCACTATAGAACAATTTGTTTTATGAAAGCAATCCGTTGAATAATTATTCATTACATATTTTGTCCATGATTTAACATGTTTTTGTAAATATTTATACTACACTTTTAATTTCAGTTGTAAGACTTATTGAAGAGTAGTTTGATTTTAGGCGACGCCAAGAATAGAGTTGCATGTTCGTTTGTAATAGCGCGTTTTGAGGGCCCCTGAATCGATTCTGACTATTTTAGGAATGGCATCTGACCGTGTGTTTGTGTGTTTGTGTGCGTTCTACCGCCAAAACGATTAAACCTAGAGCTGTGAAAGTTTAAACTATAGATTTGCATGTTATCGAAAAAAATATTCTTACAAAACCTGATATAATGATATTTTAAACATCTTTTATTTGAAAGGTTCTTTCGAAAAATGGAGCATAAGTAAGTATAAGAAACTGCAGTGCGGACCACTCCAGAATTTATTTAACTATACTTGAATTAAATTTTATAGTTATGATGACTGTTAATTTTACTAAAATTGTTTTGATTATGGCAAAAAGATTCTATTACAATACATATTTACGAATAAAATAATGTTTTACTATTTATGAAGGAAATATTTACCACCCATTTATTTTATAAATTTTTTGATTTCAAAATTAAAGCTCCTTTAAATTTAATTGTCTAGAGACTTATGTACATTTGTAATTGAAACCGAAAACTTGTTGCGCAGTGGGAAAGATTGCCAGATTAAATAATTCGACCACGTTAGCGGGAGGATTCTTGTGTCGCCTCATATAATTTATAATGCACGTATATTTGAATGTCAGTCAATTTGGTTAGCCTTAATAATAATTCATTTCTGCTTACTGCTACTTACACTTTTACGATCAGTAGAATATTGAGATACTTATTTCGCTATTTTAACGCTGTTTTATATGTCATTACTAGGCAATAATATTGCTATTATTATTATTATTATTATTATTATTAAAATTATATATAACGTTCACTGAACTTTCTTATACTTAGATACATTTCCAGCAAACATATTTCGAAAGAACTTTGCAAATAAAAGTTGTCAATATCTTTAACTATTTTTACTATTTTTTCGATATCTTGTATCGTTTCTGATATACGATAAACGTGGTAGAAGTGCTTCCGATGAGATATTGCGGCGGATTCAAATTGCTAATAAAATATCGAATTTCGAACGACTTACTTATTTTAGTATGTTTATAATGTTGCTTGTTATATTCAATCTACTGAATATACTAAAATCCCGATATTTTTCTACCATTTCAAAGCTTATATAGATATTTTAATTATCTTGGTAATAATTTTAATATATTTTTTTTTGTTTCAGGTATGACGGATTGATACACGTATACAATTTCTAAGGTTTGTTTATTTGTTACGTTGAAATATATATAAAAATGCAGCTACACATTCGGAATATCCGTGGCTAATTTAGTAAACCATCCGCATGGTTATGAATTATCCTTATTTATTATTGTTTTCATTACCTGTGATTACCATGTCTATCTATATGTTACATCTACACCTTAAACTGCGTAGAAATGCAGTGTATTAATTGTTTTAATATTTTTTATGGCATCACAAGATGCAGTGGATTCGCCAAGATATGTTGTAGACTGAAACCATGACTTTAGGCGCCACAAAGCTTAATATTTAAATCCTGATCGCTTCAGACGAAGAACTTCTCATTTTGCACTGACTGTTGTTACCTGCATGTAGTCTGGCTCAAATAATTACATCACTAAATTTGCAAGTTAATAAGCATTTTTAGATGACAATGAAGTTATATTAATATTAACAACTATGAGAAGAGTTACGTAATTTATTATTTAACATTGAAGTTAAATAAATAAAAGCAAAAGCGTGGGTATAGTACACGCGTGACGGCGTCGGGTTGGCATTCTTGGTATAGCAGTTGAGTGATAATTTGTATCGGGATAGCTTGAATGGAGCGTAAGCTGTTTTCCCTCCATCCAACAGTGCTGCTGCTGTCCCTGACGATGCGATTAATAATTAGCAAATTAATAAGGAAAGTCTTACCAGTCCCACCAGGAGCATTCAAGAAAAATATTTGCCCAATTCCTTCTTCGATAGTGCCAAGGATCTGCTGGAAAACTTAAAGCTGTTCCCTCGTAAGTCGCTTTTCATTATTGGACACTACCTCAGATAGGGCGCAAGAATTATAATTGGTTTCCCTCAGATATTCGCGATTATCCAAATTTGTCGCAGATCTATTGGGTTGAGGTAACCCATATTGTGTCAAATGTGGTCCTGCGTAAGCTAACACTGCTTCTTCGATTAGTATCAAGCATCTATAGATCTCGTCTATAAGCAGCTGCGCACCACCTTGTAACTCTCTCTCCAGTTGTCGTTATGATATCCTCTGAGAAACTTTGTATGTATCCCAAAGACTTAAAGGATCAGAGAGCTGGCAAAAAACTAACAGTATTATAAACTGCTCTCGGAGCTTGAACGGAGCAACAAACGCAAGTGTTCCGAATTGTTTGGATGAATCGTGTAGACTCTACCCTTGCTTTTGTTTTACTCCGGGCCAACCCCCTACGAGTTTTCCCCTTTTCCTCGTAGAAATTTAAATAATTAATTAAATGCAAAGTAAGAAGGGACTTCAGAGTACAGCAGCGTTTTGCGAAATTATCCGTTTTACAGGCTTCAAAAAGCTAGCAGTGTTGTCTGAGATGGATTGTTAACTTTGTCGAACAGGTTAGTGGAGGTAAGGTAAACACGTTGATTGTTTTCAAGATGAACAGCAAGATGCCGCCAAACTGCTTCGGAACTACTTATGTATCGGTCGGTTTCATAGATTTTCACCTCATCTTACTCATTCTCCAGAGCAAACGCTGCTCGATCACTACTACATACTTGCAAATATATTTAATAGATTTTACAGAGTTGCAGTACTCTACATTAATATGAGCATTGAGCATACGTAACAGAATAGGATTGTAAGTGGTTATCCAACTCAATATCCTTATTTTTTATCGTATAACCCCGTCATCTGGCGATCTTCTCTTTTATTGCAGATATAGCGTCTTAAGTACGCGCATGCATATAGAGGGGTCCTCCAGTAAAAGACGATGGAAGTACCATCTTTTGACCCAGCTGCGCACCATCAAAATCTTGTCTCCCTATACCATCCCGTAAGTGTATGTAGTTGTCAGCTCTTAGTTGCTCCTGGTTGTTCCAGATGTAGCCCAACTTTCCGATTCTATTTTGGCGTATATATCAATCAAGAATTGACTAAACAGAGAACGGAAATACGTTAGGTGATTATCTTCGCCGTGTCTTATCATGTTACGAAAAGAATAGAAACTCGCCGTGGAGACTGAGTTTACGAGCATTGTTTTGGTCTCGGGATCACATTGAGGTAAAGAAATGCAGTATTCATCTTCGCCACGACTAAATAAAAGCGGATACTGTAGGGCATCGTACGAACGGTGGATCTCGCTAATGCACTGCAATTTGTTATCGTGGCTCTCAAGGATATGTCACGTTTCTCGAATTCTTGGCCAACTATTACTACGGCCACTTCGTTTGAAGTAGGAGCATTGAGACGTCTTCTGTGAAGTATCAAAAGTCTCAGGCACTTTGTCTTTCAAGTCTCTTATATAAGAATTGCACGTATGTAGCATTGCATGTAGTTGCCTGACCAAGCCAGGTTTTACATCAGATAATTTACTGCACCTCAATCGTACGTCTCTATTGTCGTCGCCAACAAAATATATTTAAAAAAATTGTGGTTCCTGTTGTCGTGCTGGCAGCAAACTCCCAACCAAGTGCCAACCTGACCCTGAATTTTAAAAGTTGGCATGAAACCATCATTTATAATTTGTTTAACTCCGAAAGATGTCATTTAAAAATAACTATTGTATTTTCGGAAACTGTTCATAAAATAGTTATGTTCTGGATGTAAATCCATTATCAACCTAACGAGAGGCTCAGGTAGCTATTCATAGGGCGGAAGCTGCACCTTACCAGCGTTGCAGCACATGGCGGGTACCTCCTCCTTGCACTTGAGTGCATTACACCACCGACACCTGTAGCTCATAACATGCTTACGCTTTTGCATTTTATCGGCACAAATGTCGCATTTATAACTCGCCTGCTTATATACTGCTCGGGTGCAGCGCGTGCAACTTTTTTGATATTTTGATTACTTTTTCGGAGATTATTATTATGTAAATACAGATACAGATAGACGTTGTTTTTATTTAAGAGTAATGGTGCAAATTTTCGAACCCAAAAATCAACCAAATCTTAATTCATACAAACTTTGAAGCCCCGTTCCACCCCTTCAGTGTTTCTTTATCTCTAATTGTTAGCCTAAAACAAAGTTTCATGCTTCTAACTTCAAAAATGACTAACTTCCATAGACTTTCAATTTCACCCTTAAGGGTTGAAATTCGTCTCATTCGTTATTCCTCGTCTACGTTTTAAAAACAACACCTGTGAAAAAATTTCAGCTTTCTAGGTGCAAGGGTTTAGGTTGGGCGCTGATGAGTCCGTGATTAAAGCCTTCTCTTTTTATAAATATAGATTAAAAATTTCCGTTCGGCATCATTTGGGTGAGAAATTTCATTGTTGCGTCTCTTTCTTATTCAAACAGTCTGAAATTAATTCCATTCCTTCCCGGAATTGACGTCAACTAATTTTCTTGGTGCAATTGTGTATTTATTTAACTACAAAAAAGACTGATCTGATTAAGTTATGTTTCGACTAGAAGAAGGGTGCACTGTTACCTTGCATACAAGTAATCAACCACTGCAGGAAATTTAATAACGCATTGTTGCATTTTTTAGACCAATCGTTTTATGCATATAACGATTTTACTTCTAAACATTTATGTGTCCCCCCATTTACATTGCGAATATGATGTGTGTGTGTGTTTAATAATGCATAAGATAACCGTTTGTTGCAATTTTATACAAATAATCATGAAAATAAAACGTTTATTTGGCATATATACATTTTACACCTATTTCACAATAAGCGTTCTCCATCACGTTTTGCCTCCAGAATTTTGGTCATTATCGTTTTTCTTATCCATCTTTCTCCACTTCTTCGCCTTTGTGTTTTGATCTTCCATTCTATTCCTTCACATTCATACTTGCTTTTCCCTTCTCCTTTTTCCCTTTCTCGCACTTACACACCTGAATCTTGCTATCATTCTTGGTTCCCTTCTCATCTGCTCTTTGCAGGTACTTCGGCACTCACTTTCTTCTGTGTTTTATGGAATTCCCTAATCTCGTTATAGTGCCAGGCTGCTCCTCTTTCACAACCATTCTCATCACCTCGTTTAACATACTATCTCCTACCCCATTGTCCACTTTCATATTCCTAGTTTTCTTATAGCACTCAACTTCATTTTCATGCAATCTGTCTTTTGTAGCGTTAATTTCTCTTCTTTTAACGCTGGCTTCAAAAACCTCTCTTGTACTGTCTCCATCTCTGTTTCTTCTTCCACACACCATACCTCGGCCCCATACAAATGCTTCTCACGCGGGCGTCTAATATATACTCAGTGACATATAAACAGCACCACCTAGAAGGAGTGGGAATTTTTGGACCAAATTTGGCAGGAATAGTGGACTAGTCCAGGGAAATAGTTTCAAATTTGAAACCCAATCATCAAGTAGTCATGGGATTTTTGACGTTTGTGTCATTTTTTAGAGGTGGTGATAGACAAGCAATTATCGAGTCATTTTTTGACTTTTTCGGATCCCGTTCTTTAGTTTAAAGTGTTTCAAGTGTTTAATGATGCCTAGAGGAAGGAGACCTCAAGTTTACCAGCAGTTGAGTGACTTTGACCGAGGGCGGATTGTTGGTTTACGAGAAGCAGGGTCTTCGTTTAGAGAAATCGGCAACCGTTTGGGACGGCACCACTCAACAATAATGCGTGTTTATCAAGCGTTGTCTAAATATGGGGTTGAACGTCGGAGAAGACGCACTGGGGCTCAAAGACGAACCAATGAAAGTCAAGATCGCCGCTTAAGACTAATGACCTTGAGAGACCGATTCTCTACAACTAGATCAATAGCTGATCAATGGTTAGGTGAACAAGATCGTCGGATAGGCTTGCGAACAGTTTATCGTCGAATAAGAACCTTTGGCTTGCTGTCTTACCGCCCATATCTTGTGTTACCCCTCACTGCTCAACATCGCCAGGAACGTTTGACTTGGTGCACGGAAATACTTCAATGGAACTTGGAGTGGCATCGAGTTGTCTTTAGTGACGAATCGCGATTTTGTTTAGGAATGCATGATGGTCGGATGACTGTTAGACGAAGACGTGGAGAACGACGCAATTCTGATTTTTCGATTGCGAGGCATGTTCACCGAACTGTGGGGTTGATGGTGTGGGATGCTATTGCTTACGGCAGTAGGTCACCCTTGCTCTTCATTCGGGGCAGAATGACCGCCCGACGCTACATTGACGAAGTGGTAGAACCACATGTTCTTCCATATCTTCGAGGGCTGGAAGACCAACTTTTCTAGCAAGAAAATGCACCACCTCACGTAGCAAGGGTTTCTCTTGACTTCTTTGAAGACGCCAATGTTAATCTTTTGCCTTGGCCGCCAAGATCTCCCGATTTGTCGCCCATTGAGCACGTGTGGGACATGATGGTTAGAAGATTGAGGAATCTACCGAACCCACTGTTGACAATAAAAGCTCTACGGCATGAAGTACAGGCTGCTTTGGGATGCCATACCCCAAGAAGACATTGATCACCTGCTGGAATCAATGCCAACGCGGGTCAATGAGTGTATCAAAAATAGGGGCGGACCAACACATTATTAAAGAAAAATCAAAAAGATGAAGTGTTTTCTTTATCAAATTTTAGTCAATTGTTACCTTACACTAGTCCAATGTTTCTACCAAATTTGATCCAAAAATTCCCACCCCTTCTAGGTGGTGCAGTTCCCCATTTATTCAGCATTCTCCCCACCGCAACATTCGCCTTTTTATATACATACCTAATATATTTCTTTGACGCCAGGCATAAGAAAAAAATACTTAAATTGTTTCACCCTTCCATTTAGAAATGTCCCTGCTTCTTCTTCTTCCCACTCCTCTCCTAAACAGGACAATATTCGTTTTACCCACATTCACCCTCTTCTTTCAAAAAAACCCCAGTCTCTCAATCACATCCTTCGTACCACCGTCCGCCTCTGTTAACACTACCACGTTATCCATATATGCAAGCACCCATACTTTCACCCCTCCTGCCACGATTCCGCCAGTCTTTCCTTTCCTTAGGATTTTTTCTATTTTCAACGTATATATATACTGGAAAGCAAGGGACTCATTAACCCTTTTGTTGTTTCAAATTCCTCTGCTAATGTATCCCCTACTCTTTATGTTCCACCTCACGTGCTCTGATATTCGCATTGTCTTCATTGCATTTGGCATGCGCACCTTTTTGTCTGGCAAGGTTCATTACTAACAGGTTCATTTTTATGCACTTTTATGACATTTGTTTCAGTTAAACTGCTTCTCAGTCTTAGCGTTTCTTTTTGAATACAGCTTCACTGTCACCCGCCTTGAGCTCTTAGTAGTAGACTGATCGGTTGGCAGGGACTGATCTATCGATCCCGTTTATGTGGAGTTTTTAAAATAACTAATTAAGCTCAGATAAGGTTAAATTTTTCCACCGTTTTAACAATACAATATTGTACCTATGTTTGACATATTGTTTTTGTTTTTGATCAAAGATTCATATCAGATAGCAGCAAATACGAACTAAGCTGAATGGATGGTATACAAGAAAATTTGAAGTTTCGACTTTTGGGAATCAACCTCGTAAGTAAAAGATTGCCGTTTAGGGAATTAGTGCATATTTGTTACGGGATATCAAACAATTTCATTTTGTATTGTTCCATTTAAATTACGTTTGACTCGAGATCCCGCCATGGATAGTCGAACTATCCTCAGTAAACGAGCTATTTTTAAGAGATTGTTTTAATACAGTGATTGTGTTAGCTTTAACAGCGTTAAAATATCAACAGCCGGCATTTGTAACCGACTATGCTTGACATAATTGCCGTGCCAACAATACGCCTGAATAGAGTCGAGAATGCTCCGTTGACATAGAAACTATTCATCGAATAAATTATTTCAAAGTTGTCACTTGAAACTCTGGCATGTGATTGGCGAAACGAATACTCGGACCGTGGAATACCGTGCTGGCGTTTTCACGACTCTTCACAATTTTTTGCACATAGTTCGTGACAAGTTTTATGCAATAAAAATAATCGATATCAACGTCACGTTCGTTTTGTTACATATTTAATGTAAATATGTACCCTATACTCTAAAAATTGTAATAAGATAGGTATAATATAATTAAAAGCAGTTTGCCGTTGAATGATTCATAGATTGCAAGTCGCACAGGTATGAATTTTTAAATGTTTTGTTTTATTAATTTTAGCTCGGGAAACGTACACAGTTTTCAATTCTGACGTTTTCTTCTAATCACCATCGTTATATCCAGGTATTTTAAAACCGTTAATTGCATTTATCGTTTACAATAAACAAATTATAAATCATGTGGGTGGTATACCATAAACGATAATGACATTAGTCAGAGAAGCCCAGGCCGGTCGGCCTGTTAGGGCGTGTGTACAACCAGCCGTAAGCAGGCATAAATGAACGAGGAATAAATGATTAAAATTTTATCATGACCAGCGAACTTTTTGTTTGGTTTTTGTCTTGTGTTAAATTTTGTGTGTAAGGCAAACTTAAGTGAGGTTAGTGACAATTTAGACGTTGATTTCCCTTACTTGAGTCGTTGTCATGCCCCGCGTTCGTCGTAATCAACATTACAATCAATTAACTCCTTTTGAAAGGGGTCGAATTATGGGAATGCCTGAGGCCGGATTACCCTTTCGCGAAATTGTCAGAAGATTGGGTCGAAGTGATTCTACAATCATTCGAGCTTGGAGAGCTTGGTCCAACGAAGGCTCAGAAATACGTAGGAGAGGTAGTGGTTTGCCACGAATTACGAACGAACGTCAAGGAAGGCTTCTTCGGCGACTGGCCTCAATTAACCCGTTTGAGACAACCCGGTCGGTAGGGGCTACTTGGAGGGCTGTTTTGGAAAGGCAGGTGTCTATGCGAAAAATTTATCGCAGAATTTGTTTGTATGGGTTAGAGTCATATCGACCAATTGTTCGGGTTCCTTTAACCCCAGAGCATCGAGTTGCCAGGCTCCAGTGGTGTAGGCTGAGGGAGCATTGGGTTTATGAATGGCATCAAATCATCTTCAGTGATGAATCTCGGCATTGCCTATGGCAATCTGATGGACGGTTACGTGTCAGAAGACCTAGAGGACAAAGGGTAAATATGCAATTTGCACTTAGATGCCATTCTGGTTTAACACCGGGTGTTATGGTTTGGGGTGCAATACAATTTGGCAGCCGGTCAACTCTAGTCTTCATTCAAGGAAGCCTGAATGCGGCCCGCTACATCAACGAAGTTTTGGAGCCAGGTAGTTTTTAATGACAATAATGTCAATTTACTGCCATGACCTGCAAGGCCGATTGAACATGTATGGGACATGATCGGCAAAAGATTTTCCAGCGCCCATAGATACTTCAATTTTCAATTACAAATATACTAAACACATCAATCTAATACAGGACTCTTTCAGCGGGTTTAAATTGAAATATTAATGAATATATTGAATAAATATGTGTTAATAAATAATAATTATAATCGTATCTGTTACAAGTTTCTCTATAGTGCCATATCACCCCTCGATTCTATTTCGTGTAACTAGAAAGAATAAAAGTACTTGGGACTATGCATTCAGCATGAAAAAGTGCCTTTTCTTTCGCGGCCTGAAAATCTTGGTGTAAGCAGATCATGCTCCATTAGTGAAGAAGATGAGCCACAGTCATCAACAGACATGGACTTTCAACGTACTGGTGAACGTTAACCCCAGACTCTGTTTGCCAAACGTAATTACGGGGCTATCGTAATTTTTACTACTCAATAATATACGTTCTTCATTATCACAAACGTTTAAAATTATAAAACCAACATTTTTTATATTTTTTTATAAATACGGTGCAAATATTTCCTCGGTGTTCTCCACAAATTGAATTTTTGCACTCCATTTATTATTTAGTGGTCATGCGCCTTTTTTATTTGGACAGCAGCAACAACTCTTCGTCCTCTTGTCTGGGGGTGTTTTCAGGTTTTCTTTTTATATACCGAGGATTTCTGATATGTCTTGCCGACTATATTGACGTAACGTTTTGCTATTATATGTATACTGTATCCACGGTTTGGCAAGGCAAAGACTTAAATCAATCATGTATAGGTATCTTAAAATAGGGTTTTCGCCTTTTTAACGTATTAAAAATGTAAATAACAAGAGTTTATGCTGGCCATATTTATCGTCCCATAGAAAACACATAATGGCCATTTCCGTGTTTTTCCGTTTGAACACATATTTGAAAATATTTGGTCGAAGGTGTCCACACCTGATTTGGTCTCATTATAGTTATGAATTATTGTTGGCTTACCGGTTTCTTCCACGATATGTGCCTTCTCATGCTTAGTTGAAAGTAGCAAAACTAATTTGTTTTTCTTTGGTACATAAGATCACAATGCTTTTCGCTGTTGGGGAAACATCCTAGTGGCCGCTGTATTTTTGGGCCTGTCTGGCGATTTCTGCATTTGTATGTTGAAAAATAATATGAAATATATTATCGGAAAAAATGTAAAAATTATTCATCCAAGTGTTCTACTTTTGTAGCCCCATTGGGACCAGCTTTAAAATGAATGATATTCCCGGCAGCCGCCCTTTTGCATTATTGAGGCAACTCAGGTGACCATTTGTGACCATTTTTGCCTTGTAGACGTTTAGTTTTCGAGTTGTTTACATATTTTAAACGTGTACGTACTTGTGATAAAGGGATATCATCTTCATCTAAATGAGGCTCTATTTCTTCTTCAGATTGAATTAGGCTAAATCCTTGTTAGATGAGACCAGCAGCCAAATTATTATCTTTATCAACTTCATTGCCGGAGGCAGTTGATTCAATTTCCAAATTACCCTCTTCCAAGTAACTGCCATCACTGTCGTCAAATGATTCTGGATCACTCTCTTCTCCATTCATGACACGTGCCGCTTCCTCCTCCAGTTGTTTTTCGGTTTAACAACATTCAATTTGACATCTTAAAAGAAGCATTATATTTATTATAATGTATCTAATTGATAATAATGTAGAAATATCTTACCTCAAATTTCTATTACTATACCTTGTTTTTAAACTAGGAGGAGTAAATGGAAAAGTCATATTTACACTGAAACTGAAACTGACGCGAAACTTGTATGGGATCCAACACATATACTTAAAAATATACACGATGTTATAACGATATGAAGCAGCTAGTTCTGAAAAGAACCGATTTATTTACTTTTAGAAATACGGAAAAAGAAATTACGAGCATAACACTGTTAACTGAAATGCAAGCACTTTATACAGGTAGGAGTTAAGTGATCTGCCTAAGAGCAGCTTGGAACAGATTCATATTATATTATATGCTTAGCTATTAAAAAAAAACCTGTTAGCACCTGGAACTGTTACGTTGTACAGGCAGCGGGATAAAGATTTCTTGACCATTTTCACATATGCTGATAAAGTGTTGTTCTGTAATAACATAGGTGGTGTTTTTAAGGCAAGTTGAAAGACAAGTTTAAAAGCGGTTCTGTTGCACAATGGAAATTTACTACCTTCTTTTCCAGTAGGTTATTCAGTTTATTTAAAAGAATTGTACGATACCTGGAAAGCTTTTCTTGAGAAGATGAGGTATGTGGAAAATAAGTGGAGTGTTTGTGGTGATCTAAAACTGATCTGTATTCTTCTACGCCAGCAAGCGATATCTACTAAATATCTCTACTTCCTTTGTGAATGGGATAGTATGGCTAAATTAGAGCGTTGGACCAGAATAAAATGGCCACAGAGAGACAGTTTCTTGAAGAAAAAAATGTGAAGTATGAACTATTGGTTTCTTCATCTAACGTCCTTCCTCCATCAGTCCATATCAAATTAGATTTGATGAAACAATTTGTATTTGCTCTGAATGAGGACAGTGATGGTTTCGAATTTTTTGTTACAAAGGGAACTTTTCCTCAGTCGATGTCCGAGTTAGAGAAGTCAGAACGGTTGGTGTTTAACGAGTGTTAAAGTGTTTAACGAGTGTTAAAGTGCAATTTCTCAACAGTTTTCCTGAAAGTCTTGCAAAGTGTTAAGAACAAAGTGAGTGGTTTCACAAAACATTAAAACGATGGAAACCCGCTACCAAGGTCATGGTGTCAATGATGGTTGACTGTTTTCTTTTCCCCAACAATAAAAGTCTATGTTATTTCATTTATTATAATTATATTTTCTATATTTCTTTTCAGTTTTTTTAAATACATACCAAAAAGAGTATTTTTTATAAACATCAATTCCCGATTCTTGAACTATTTAAAGAAACGTAACTTATGTGTTTATATCGTTGATAGTTGAAAATATTACTAAAGCCCTTGGTATGACAAGAAACTTTTATATATTTTTTAAATATTCTTTGAAGTAAAGTTGTGATGTTATTACTCAAAATTTACTTAAATTTTGTATATTAACACTGGAATCATCATTCAACATGCTATTAATTTAATATATTATAATTAATTTTCGACACCGCCTTTTCTTAACCGCAAATAAACTGCTCCACATAAGTTAAGGATATATTTGAAAATTTGCTCGAGTTTTTAATTTTCAATTTTTTTCATGTTTGACAATTTATTAAAATTGGTAGTTATCATACGTATGCCATACGGATAAATGTAGCGTTATATTGCAAGTAGAGGGCTGTGGAGAGTTCTTTTCTTTCAAACCCGTTCTAACGAAACAATTGTGTGTGTGGTTTGCTTGTTAATTTGTTGACTTATTGTGCAAATTTGGTATCAACATTTTGTTCGTTGCTATACTTCACAATGCCTAGAAGTAACATTAACATCTGCCGAAGTAAACCAATTGCTCGATTTGCAATTAGTTTGCTACAGGGTGGTAAACGACAAAGTGACGTAACAACTTTTTTTCAATTTAACCAAAATGTAATTTCTAGACTGTTTAACCGTTTTCAAGAAATTGGATCTGTTGAAGAAAGACCTAGAATTGGGCGCCCATCAATAACTACCCCTGCTGAAGGCCGGTATGTCACCATTTCTGCACGCCGAGAACCTTTGAGCACATGTCGAATGTTGAGTAGGAGGCTCGTAGCCAAAGGATTGGTAATATCAGCTGAAACTGTCAGAAGACGTATATGGGATGTCAATTTACGTTCTAGACCACTTTTTAGAGGTGTATCATTGCCTTGCGAACATAAGCGACAAAGATTAGAATGGGCAAGAGAGCGTGTCAATTAAACAGAAGAGTGGAACTTGGTACTGTACACTGATGAATCGAGATATGGTTGTTTTTCGGGTAGTTGTCGAAAGCGTGTTTGGACACAACCTTTGGTGCCAAGACACCGACGATCAGTACAAGAAGTTTATTTACCCTTTCAGATGAGGCACTGTTTGTGTATGGGGAGGCATTTGTTATGATGGCCGTACCGCCTTGCTTGTTATTCCGGGAAACATGAATTCAGAAGTTTACTTGAATCAGGTGATCAACAACATTGTGCCAGAGTTTCATGCTGCTCTGGGTCCTGGTTTCCTTTTTTGGACGATAACGCTCGTCTACACCGATCCATGGCAGTTATGGAAGTAGTTGAAACCAATGGAATTCCTCATTTAGCTTTACCTGTTCTATCGCCTGATTTAAATCCCATAGAGCATGCTTGGGATCAGTTGCAGAAAGTTTTGGATCATCATAATCCTCTACCACAAACAATGGGACAAGTGAGAAATTTGCTTCCACAACTCTGGCACCAGATTCCGCAAGATAACTTTAATAATCTCATTACCAGCATGCAAAGACATTAAGAAATTAAGAAGAAATTTGTGTTCATTTTTTTGGAATTAATTTGAAAGTAAGTTATTAGTGACTTTCACCTAATTTTCATTTTTCTTGTTTTTTTGTTTAAAATTATTTTAACGTATGTAAACTTTTTCATAATAAAAAAACAAGTATTTAAAAACTAAGTTGTCGTCAAAAAAAATGTTGGTTCTTTTGAAAAATCAAATTTTCTATAATATTCTTAACTTATGTGGAGCAGTTTATAAAAAATAAAAAAAAAGCTTGACCAGGAAATTCATTTCTCATGACTAAAGTGTCCAAAAACGGTAATTGATTGTTTCATTCAATTTTATACGTGAATTTAATGTCACATTTGGTCGTATCAAAAATAAATAGCGTATTTTCTTAAACATTGTTTCGAAAGAACATAGATTAGTAAGTTTAACATATTCTTCAGTCAAAACCGGTTGCATTTTGTTAATTGTAAGAAAATGTCCTGTAATTTCATTTCATAGAATAATTTATTGTCCTACTGTTTCTGTCTTCTGTACTTAAATTAGATACATATACGATCGTAACTGTGCATGTTGATGAAGAGCCTCTTGAACGAATCCATCAGAACCTTGTATGTTAATTATAAGACAAATAATAAGATAAAAATCTAGTGTAATGGCCTATTAAAAATTATTTCTTAAACTAACCAAATTATACATAAGTAACGAAGTAATCTACTTAAGTTTAAAAAAAATGCTTTTACGGCCGTACAATGCAATGAAAAACAAGCATATATGACATGACGGTATCGCATACTTTTATTTTGTACATGTGTTCGCATTTAGATTTAATTTATGTGCAAACATGGTTCTGTTAATGGTCGTTAAAGATGCACATATTTTTTATACGACGCAATTTTTATTCCCTTCCACATGCGGGTGTTAGAATAAAAAGGGGTAAAAGCAGGGGCGGTCGCGCATTTCCACTTGTAAATAATTAATTTCAATATGCCAGCATGTGCACGATCCTTTTTATTCACCTTTCACGTCTTTCCTATTTGATCAGAGGGTGCGGTTGTTAGGTCGACGGCGACGTCACGCAGTATATTGTTTTATTCTTTTGCATCGCCAATACACGGTACTTTGAATTGCTCTTTGTCGAATAGTGAGGCGAATGATAAACTGAATTAACAGAGCCCCGTAAAAGGCATTTTATTTTAACAACACGGTTAGAGAGGTCTTTATCTGGGATAAGATTTTTAACTTTAAATTAACGTTAAATGTAAAGCATAGAAAGAAGCATATGCTTCTTTAGCACGTGACAGTCATTTCTTGTACACATAGACACGTATGTACATAAACAGTATACATATACATTTTGCCTTTCAAATAAAATAGACCACCTCGAACCAATGAACGTATTATCTAGTGCACATAGAAAAATAAATGATTAAGTTTTGAAGCCAATCTGTCACTTCTGACAGAAATTGTCTCGATAGCAACAGTTGCCTGCGCCTTTAGTTTGACCATAGTTTCGATGATGTCGCATTTGTTAGAAGTTTCTTCTTGCTTGTTGTAACTGTTACGACCTTTAGAATGGCACGAGTTCGAAGACGTGCAAATTTTCATCAATTTACGCCTTTTGAAGAGCGAGAAGATCGGCTCTTAAGGCGAAATGCAATTAGAGTCCATCAGGACCATCACGAGCCGTTGGAATAAATTGGATAAGAGCAATTGGCCATATTGTATCCATGAGCGCGATTTATCGCCGAATACGTACGTTTGGACTATGTTCTTATCGTCCTTATTTTCGTCTTCTTCTAACAAGGGAACATAAAGCCATCAGACTTCACTGGTGCCAGGACAAACAATATTGGGTTCCTGAATGGAATTAGATCTTCTACAGCGACGAATCAAGATTTTGCTTATGGCACTCTGATGGACGTTAGAATATTAGGCGACCTAGGGGTCAGAGTCAAAATTTACAATTTGTTCAACGTCGCCATACGGCTTTAACTCCTGGGGTTATAGTATGGGGTGCAATACGCTATGGAAGAAGATCTCGCCTGGTATTAATTCCGGGCACACTAAACGCCAGACGCTACATTGATTCAGTGTTGGAACTAGTTGTTGTGCCATTACTACAATATCTTCTAAGAGCAGCCTTACAGCAAGATAATGCGTGGCCTCATACTACTCACGTAACGCCAGCCTTCCTAGAAAAAAACAACTTCAATATGTTGGCCTTCCCTCCAAGATCACCAGACTTGTACCAGACTTGAACATGCCTGGGATATGATGGAAAGAAGATTACGGCGTTTACCCCATCTTCCGATACCTTAGAGGAGTTGCCTCAACAATTACAGATAGCCTGGGATGAGGTACCTCAAGAGGATATTAATAAACTAATTTCCAGTATGCCCAGAAGGGTTGCTGAGTACATAAGAGTACGTGGGGATGTAACTAATTATTAACTTGTTATCAATTTTTCTTAAAAATGTAGTAATTTGTTTTTCTACGAGGACTAGATATTTTCACCAAGTTTCATCATTCTACGTTCAGTGGTTCAGGGTGGTCTGTTTATCGCCACGATGAATGCTAACATAATTTTGATAAAAAGTAAATGTAAATGAACTGAATAAATCAACATTTACCGTGAATTCCAGTCCGTAGTTAGCCAACGACAGAAATCAGACGATGAAACAAAAATAAAATACTGGATTATGAAAAGTGAACGGCTTGATACTGCAGAATAATACAATTTTAAAACAAATATATTAAACAACTTGACATTCATATAACTTAACTCCAATAAAGATTATCAAACGAAACATTAACTTGATACAAAACAGCTGCTGAAACAAGAAAAGTGAAGCTTCAGCTCGGGGATAATAAAGGGTTATAACTGGCCATTGCAGTGAGTGAGAACAAACGTTAAACGCTGCATTACAATTACGAAACTTCACTCGTCAAAGGTCACACATCACGTCCGTGTCACCAAAATATCTCGCATCGCGAGCAAACGGACTGATGTTGTCTTAAATTCAAAACAAATTGTGCACGCAATGGAGTTGGCTAAACTCAAGAAACAAATCTGTTAGAGGAATTTACGGATACTGCAATGACGCCTGCAGGTGCAGCGTAAAGTGAACGTAACATGTGGTGGGTCGCTGTTGACGTCGTAGTGTTAGACCTGCAAATTGTGACCCTTCTATTTGGCTATTCCACTATTCCTGGTGAAGTACAAAAAGTCTACGTATGGTGCTTGTTTTCCTTGCGGGTTTATGGTTATTAACATTGAAATCTTTACTTTGCCTTAGAACTTCTTTTGCACTTGAAGTTTTATTTATCATCATTATGACACCCAGGAAATATTTTATTGTAAAATTTCATAATGTGGTTTTCACCTGATTTTTTTTAGCTTAAGGGGTAAGGCCGTACTGCAGTACTTCACGAATGTGTCTATGAGTACAATAAACCTAGAATAAAAATTCAAGAAGTTTCCTTTTTAAAATATCGATTTGCCGAAAAATTGTGCGCATATAATTTTTACGTAAAAATTACATATTCGATGGTTTATACAAAGAAAAGTACACAACTTATCAAGAAATCCCTACGTGGTCTACTAGATTATATATGTTTCAAGCTATTTTCAATTAGAAGGCAATCCATCAAGATTTGTAGGCGCTATCGGTTCGCCCGAATTTAAAAAATGGTGATTCGAGAAAAACGTTTTTAAAATTGCTGTTATGGTCGCTACATGCAGTTGGTGCGCCGGGAGATGTCTCCGCAAACTATCACAAACGAGCGGTTCGCGATTTTTTCTAATTACAATACTTTTTTACTTATTCTTGAGGGTTTGAGGAAGGTCCTGAGCTAATAAAAAAACTCTATTTTTTAAAAGTTGCCTGGTGGCATTACCCCTTAATATGTTGATATTGAAGAAGCAAAAAAGTTGCTTTAGGAACAAAGCTTTTTGTGGATCAGAACAATGTGCAAAACATGTTGCGCGACTAAAACATTCTCGCGCCGCGAAATTTTGATCGGAAAGGCTAGTGAACTAAATAAAAATTGAAGGGAATTAAATAGTTAGAGAAGTGAACTTGGACGTCGCCATAAGCATAACATCGGTTGAAAAGAAAGAAGTACAGAAATAGAAGAGTTTGTGGAGATAACGAAAGATATCAAGGAAACGTGCCTCGTTTCACGTTTAGGGATTAATAGGAACAAATATATAAATGAATTTAAACAAGAGAACTAAAAGGAAGAAAACATGATTTAGAAAACAAGTTGAAAAAGGGAATGAAGTCGGCAAGCATAAGAACACAAGAAGTTCGAAGTAGAAGTAAATAACTGAGAGGGTGAGCAGATATTAATGATTGTTAGACGCGAAATAAGTATGTTACGTATTAACATATAAAATGTAAATAATGTAAAATGCACAATACAGGTAGAATAATTGAGAACGTCAATCGATATAGAATTAGAAACCTATAAAAATACATAAGTGGGGTTCAAAGTGATATTAAAGAAACTAAGGGACTGTTTCGTCTTCTTTTAATTAATTGGCGTGGTATATTTGATATTTTTGTTTTTTTTTTAAATTTTTTCCAGAATTTGTATTGAACGTTCATATTTATTATACACATATATCTTCAATCGTTTTTAATATTTAAAGGTTTAACTGTTTCTTGTGTAAAAAAGCGGTGGAAACCTCTAGCCGGCAGCAGACACGAACCCCACGATTGTCGTATCGGTCGTTGATTAGTACTGAAACAATTATTTAAATGACCCAGGTCGGTGTGGATTTAATGCGAAGATATAAGTACGTACAATAAGCATTTCCATGTGGACGTTAATTCACTCACATGCGTGCTTATAATTACGCGCATAATGGTGGTCACATGCGTGCCACACACAATTGCAGCGTTAATTGGAGTTATTATATAACAGCATTTTTGCTTGGGAGGTTTTCACCAGCTGTTTTTCCATCTGTTTGTCGCGGTCGCAGACGCACCAAACGCACTTTATTTCTAGTTCATTCGATAAAAATAATCCGTTTTTCCATTAATTAATAAAGTTAAACGATAACTTTGTACATCATTTAGAAATTAATTGTTTTTGTGACCTTTTCGTTATTTCGTATGTATTTGCACACTTTGTCACGTAAGAAAGTAAATATACAAACGCATACATATATGGTATTTATAATTATAAGTGTTTTTACATAATTTTCGCACTATTAATATACTGTACTGATTTTAAATGAATATTCGAGTCCTACAAGACGGTTGATAACATGATTTAAAAACTTACTCGATATAACTCACAAGTAAAAAAAAAAAAACATATGTAAAGCATTCGGCTACTCCTAAAGGCCATAGTTATGAACGAAGAAGGAGCAATAAGATTGCAGTCATTAACTTCTTTGATCGTCCACAAGGTTGAAAGAATTGCTGAAGACGTGCAATTCTTTAATTCAAAATTTTACCTTAAAATTGAATCAAATCGTAACTCAGAATTATCACGCGTCACATGGTTTTTGTTCAGGAAAGCGATTATAAATTTGGGCAATTTCTTATTACAATTCAGTATCTTTCAAGTTCGAGACTATTGTTATTAAATAAGATCTGTAGACATGGTTACCACAAAGTTAATACGCATGTACGCAGTACGCATGCTCAATATTTGGATGTGAAACGAACTCGTAAATTATTAAAGTGTTTTAGAAACCACAAGATACAGATGGGATTTCTCCGCAAACCTACCTACACTACAACCGAACGCACTGCATTATTAACATAATGACTTTGATAAGCATTGAATAGTAATGTTGTCAATTCATAAAATAAATGACGTAAAAGTCACCTTAACGATATTATCTTATATCAAAATGCAGTGAACTATAGAGAAGATAATACATATAATAAAGTCAACTTTATTTGACGTCCATTATTCAAATGTAAATAATAACGCAATAAACCACCATAATCCGTCTGAACAATACATGATATTATTTGGAAATTTAACTTTGTTCTCACAAAAAATATAAAAACCAGTTATGTGCTTAGAGAAGAACGTAAATTAAATAGTGACGTTATTATTAAATTTCTTATCAGAGCGACGTGCACTCCAGAACAGATATAATGACACTGACTTTCGGCATTCATAAGCCCTACATTTTATAATCTCGGCAGGGCTCATATGATTATTCATGGATATGTTAATTTTTACTTTCTTATACATTATGTATAATTAAGTATAGGAATCAGGAAAATTTTCGAACTGGAGATTTCAACCGATATACACGTTTTGAGGCCCCCTGAATCGATTCTGACTATTTTCGGAATGACGTATGTGTGTCTGTCTGTGCGCGCTCTAGCGTCCAAACGATGATAGCTAGAGCTCTGAAACTTTAAACTTAACATCATATTTTGAACGCAATCTCTGAACCGGAAGTGATGGTTTACTCTTATCACATTTTCCATATCTAGAATATTGATAGATATTGATATTTTAAACAACTTTCATTTGAAAATTTTTTTCGAAAAAGTAATATAACTGAGTATAAGAAAGTTCACTGCAGATTTTTTTCCTTGATTTTGAGAGATCTTATAGATCAAATAGATGAATATAATCAAAAACATCAATAATTCTCTAACATTTTGTTTTTGCTTCTATTTCTTTCTCGATCATTTTTTAACCCACTGTACTCACGCTCAAAAATTAAAGTAATGGCTTGGGGGGGGGCTAGTTCCGATGGTAGCCGATCACTAATTTTCCTCATTCGAGGCAGTATGATAGCTGTAAGTTATGTGGATTATGTCCTACAAACCATTTTACTGCCTTATCTAGATTGTCGCCCAACGTCCTTTTCAGCAAGACTACGAATCCCAACAATATGTCCTCATATTGCTCGTCGAACTATGGATTTTCTCCAAGTTTTGTTTTGCTAACTTAAGTCAAGTTTTGCCATGGCCACCCCGTTCATCGGATTTAAATCCAATCGAACATGTGTGGGATTTGATGGGGAGAACACTGACCACTTTGCGCCATCATCCACAGACTCTGGCACAGTTAAGCCACATCTTTAAAGTTGCTTCGAACAAGGTACTACAAATAGACATTGACAATATCATTTTGTCGATGCCTAGACGTGTACAGGAGTGTAGTCAGCTATGGGGTCGCCCCACATTATTAATTTTTTTGTTACATGTTAGTAAAATTTCTTATCATATCTTATTGAATTTTGTATCGAATCATTTTTTAAATACATGTGGTACGTAATCAGTTAACAATATAAAATTCTTACATCAGCACTACAATTGACTATATAAATCGAATGCAAGAGAGATTAAAGTGTGATTAGAGTGCTCAGTGATCAGTACGACGATGCAGCAGTTACTTCAAGACGTTCTATAACATCGGTTTGCTGAACGAGTATGGTTAGTGTCAATCGTGCCGATGATGCATTTTCATTGAATCGCGTGCTGACATCGTATTGCTAGATATGTAATAGATTGAAGAAAGACCTGGGTGTGGGACACTTTACTTCAATACTATTGTTTATTAAATATATTAATTACTATTAAAATTTTAAAATAATAATAATAAAAATAACAAAATAAAACATATCCCCCTTCTCGGGATCTTATTTTTTAATCATATCCACATATACACCCTTCAATTGTCGTTTATTAGAATCTCATGATCTAATCCTAAAGTTTACGTGACTCCATATATTTTCAATTTTCACCTCCAAACAGAAGAAGTTTGTAGTTATTTATAGCATTTTATATATAGAATCAATTAATTTAAAATATTTTTTTAGAATGAGCTGTTCTCATATCAACAGTTTATACTCGTTCGTTTCATACTAACTGTCCTACCTTCGTACTTCAATATGTCCCTGAAGATGAACTGCTCAAAGTGATGGCTTCCTTTCATAATAAAATTGCAGTTGATTATGCTTTAATTCTTTATTCTTTAATTCTGTTCTAGCGATACTTCTTTGTGAGAACAATAAGACTTAACGACTCATTTGGAAAAGAGAGATTAGGTTGTCAAGAATTAGGCATTAACATACTATCTGAAAATAAACTCCGTAATTAAACAGGAATCACTTTGTTTGGCTTCTTTTGCTTATGTTTTGATAACAAATAAGAAGTGATGAGGATATTAATTTTTAATTAGGTGTACGAGTTTAATTTTGACTGTGGATACAAAAATGCACAAATATCTCGACAAGCATATGAGCGTATTGTCGTCGGTCAATGTCAACATAACAAAATTCAACTTATGATTTAGTTTTCAATTTTATCTGGTTTAGAGATAAAATAGAAATGGTTTGCTATGACAGTATGGCTATAGTGCATACATTTCTGTAATACACTGTCAGTGGCGTGGCTTAGTTTAGGAAACGCATGCTGCAATATGAAATATGTTAGTGGCGTTTGCATTATTTTACTATTTAAAGATTTAGTTTTAATTATTTAAGATACAAAATTTTGACCAGACGTTTCATACTGGTCAGATTTTGCAACAAATTGTACTCATTCTCCTTTTTTAATTAAAAAAACCTTTTAGGTTTATGTGTTGTTTATTTTATTCTATACAATGCGACGCACAGTGTTTCGAGTAGTACAAGCTAGCGGGACAAAATTCATGACGTAATTTCCAGGAATGACATATAACGAGTTGTAATCAACCTCCCCCAGGTAAGGAATTTCAAGAAATAATTTGTTTATCACCTCATAACGGTATCTTATCAGGGGTCAAAGTAACCCTTATTAGAGAGGTCATTTTCATTTGCAAATCAGTTGCATTTTAAGCACACTTGTGATAACATATTTTAAAATTGGTAGCAAAGTGAAACGAATTTTTTGTGATGGAATATTCTGTTGAAGGTATGTACTCTATTATGACTTATATTTTTTATAAAAAATATGTATACTTTTGGTGTAATATCAATTTGTAAATGTATAGATAAATCCAGCAAATTTTATATTAATTGTAAACTTTAAAGGGTAGCAACTTTTTTTATCCACATATATCCACCTAGATTTTTCTATATGTTATACCTACAATATTGAGGAACAGATTTATATATATTATAGACCCCGAAAAGGCCCGAAAGTCAAATTATTTAATTTTTTCCAGAACGAGTCGTGACTGTGACGAAAATTGAGTTTTTTGAAGAATGGCTAAAACATGACAAAACTGAACGAAACAGTGGTATTTTTTATTATATAAGTAAAAAATTCAATATGTCTGATGTTGTTGACGATTCTCTAAAACGACTGAAAATGAAAATATCAAGCCTTTCAGCAAAATTCGATCAAAAGTGGACTTCTTTAAAGTGTAACAAAGAAATGTTTCTAATCAAGCATAAAGATTGGTTAGAGGGATCCGGAATGGAAATAAAGATGTGTGTTAACCAGCCGTGCACTTCAACATCATCAGCTGCTCTATCCGTAGGGCGACCCAGAAAATCATTTGAAGACTCATCAACGAAAACGAAGAGACGCAGAGTAAAAGATCTTTTGCAATCACGAAGTGCAAGTGAACTTATAACAGCAGCTGAGTTAGCTACTCGAAAAGAAGGGCTTCGAGGTGTTGCTAAACAAATCCATAAGGTCGTGGTCAGTGAAACTACAGAAAAGAATAAGTGTTCTCAACAAAGTCGGCAGCTAACACCAGACGAAGCTTTAGCTTATTATGTGGACTCGAAATCGACTTCTCACCCATATAAGCAAACAAGAAAGTGGTCAATGAAAGCGGGACATCAAGTGTATCCATCGTTTTATAGTTTAAGTAAGTCCAAAGCTTCTTGTTGTCCTTCTGACGAATATATTTCTGTGACTAAATCTCGAGCTGAAATTAAACTTCAGGCGATTTTGGATAAAACGGCTGAACGATTAGTTAAAGTTCAGACGGAAGTCATTAGAAGTGTGTTACCTCGTTCATATTATACGTTGGTAAGCAAATGGGGCTGTGATGGGAGTTCGGGGCATAGCACGTATAAGCAGAAATTTGAGAACACTAACGCTACAGACGAATTTTTGTTCGTATACTCATTTGTCCCTTTGAGACTGCTTGATGGCGAAACTGTGATCTGGCAAAATCCAAGACCTTCCTCTACTTTATATTGCCTTCCTATTAAGTTTATTTTTGCCAAGGAGACAAAAGAGTTTACGGAAGAAGAAACTTCTAAAATTTTAGATGAAGTAAGTCAGCTTCTTCCAACATTATGTGACGTTGCTGGATCTCAAATCTCTGTTAAACACGATTTGTTGTTGACAATGACTGATTGAAAAGTGTGCAATGCCTTAACAGACACAGTTTCAACACAAAAGTGTTATATTTGTGGTGCCACCCCGTCTATTATGAACGAGGAGTCAAAGAAGTATCCCAGCAACGAAGAACGCTTTGCATTTGGTTTATCTACTTTACATGCATGGATCCGCACGTTTGAGTGTTTGCTTCACATCAGCTATCGTTTAGAAATAAAAAAGTGGCAAGTCAGGGGAGATAACGACAAAGCTATTGTGAAGCAACGCTCACAAGAGATACAAAAACTGTTTAAAGATCGTATGGGTCTCATTGTAGATAAACCAAAACCCGGGTATGGTAACACAAACGATGGAAACACAGCACGTAGATTTTTTTCCAAAGGTGAATTAAGCAGCGAAATTACAGGATTAGACGTAAACCGATTCGTAGATTTCATGTAATTTTAAGAACCTTGTCATCGGGATATGACATAAATTATACAGAATTCGAAAAGTTTTGTGTTGATACTAGAAAATTATACCTTGATCTGTATTCGTGGTATTCCATGCCCGTTACTGTGCATAAAATCCTTGTACACAGCGCGGAAGTCTTTTCTTCTTCCCATTGGACAACTCTCCGAAGAAGCCCAGGAGGCAAGAAATAAAGACTGTCGTAGATTCCGTGAGCGGCACACCAGGAAACGGTCACGTATTGCCACAAATACAGATCTTTTGAGAATGCTTTTAATTACGTCTGATCCTGTTATCAACTCGTATAGAGAATTACCGCGAAGAAAATTTACTTCTTTGCCGTCCGAGGTTCTGCAGTTGATTATCCCACCTTCATTGCCATCCGAATCACCATCAGTAAGTCATCATCACGAATTAAATGAGGAGGATTATTTACTCTCTGAATATTCATCTGAATGGGAGAGCAGTGATGACGACTCATCTGATGGTGGATTGTAGGTTAATGTATTTTTTTAGTGTAATTATTATTCTTATTTTATTGTGTGTTGTAGTTGCTTAGAATTCGTGCCTTTGTATATAAGTTATTTAATATTATTTTTTTTTACTTATACACCTTGTTATTGTAAATAATTGATATATACCACTTTCGTCTTGCATATGTATTTCGATTAATACACATACAGTACACATTTTTATTTTATTTTTTCTTAAAATAGCTTAAGATACCTGGAATATACATAAACAATTGAAATAAGTGGAGAAATAATTTTGTCCCGCCAGCTTGTACTAGTCGAAACACTGTGCGACGGTACAAAACAAGAAAATGACAAATCGACTTTTGCCGGGTTTTACAAGCTTTACGTGCCTCTAATTGTAAATTGTTGTTCCTTCAATCGTGTTGCCAAACATTAACATTAATCAAAATAATACTTCGTTTGTGTGACATAATATATTTATGTTAGCTTAACGTTTATTTTGGTTAAGTAAATGACGCAATCAGTGGATAACAGAATAACAACCGACTCATTATTTATCACTGTTATCTACTATTTCGTCGCGGCAACATTCACGCAAAGCTTATCGCTGCCTATTTCTTTGAACAAAAAAAAATTGAAAATATTTGCCGCTTCGTAACTTCCTAAATATAAGATCTACACACGACATAATTATTAACTTAAGCGGGCGTTTATTTTGTTAATTTATTGAAATTAAGCTTAACTGCAGAATAACTACACAGGTATAATAGGTATATTATACCTGCATAAACTCTCTGTTAATGAATAAACGCCTATTAGGTAGGCGCTTATTCACTAATTAATATTAATTATAAAAGAGTTGCAGAAGAATTGTCAACGCACCTCCTCACTAAAAAGCACTAGGCGCGCACGGCAGTTCTGTATCTATTCATTTACAGAAAACTTACCAAGCAGCACACACGTACATTTTATCGATAGTAAAATATGATACATAGAATTAACTTACAGGGCCACTTCGGGGTGCCACCAAATCCCACGTTGTCTTCAGTAGTTGCTCTTGAATTTTCTATGTTATCAACGTTCGACACGTTAGTACTTGCTCTACACGAATGTGTAGAGCGAGTACACAACTGCAGTTGTGTACTTGGTCTACACATTCTATCTATGCAGCGACATGAGAACGAATTGGTATCAACCCCATGTCGCGCGCAGGAATCATAAGGCATTGTTCGGCAGTCAGATTTTGATATTAGCATACTTTGTCTTCTGAATAAACAGTTCTAGGATCACTGTTACCTTTGCAGGGATGGGTCAGGACTCCCCGATAACCACGCCAGTTATCGAAGGCACAAGACTCATAGCATGCTATTAGAATCTGACTAACTCGATCAATCAATGTTAAATAATATGTCACAGCTACCACATGGGGACTGCGACATAACAGTATACAATAGGTATCGTATAATACATAAATAAGATGTAGACAACTCTGTCTTATCAACGCTCTTGCTCTCTAACATATGCATTGACATTTAACACGACTGACAAATATACACGAAGTTCCACTCAACTCTGTGTTCATATATTTATAATTAACCCTTTCGTCCGCCACTGCACAGAATTCCATAAGTGCGCATAGTAACAAATGCACATTATGGTGAAGATTGCCGGAATGCATATCTGCCCTTCTTTCAATAACGTTATAATTTAGACGATAGGCCCCACAACGCGACCCTAAGCCGATTGGTGACACAAAATTGTGTGCATCTTAAGGAACGCAAATAAAAGGCGAAAATATATATTTCCTTAAAAATGCACATTAATTATTAAGATTTAATCAATTATAAACATAGTGATGGAGGAGCAAGAACGGAAACAATGTCGTTGGCCGGAAGATACGTAGAATATAACCAAGAACAACGAACAAAAACATCAGGACATGCAAACTGATAACTGATTCTACGATCAGCAGCCAATCAATCTCTGGGAATTTTCGTAAAGGGAAGATTTTCGACATACAAGAAAATTGTTGACTTCGTTGAGAAGAGGAAAAGGAAGCAATACCAATGGAGAACTAAAAATGACGAGGGAAATGACAAAGAAGACGAGAAACAATAGAGATAGAATTACTAGAACAGAAGATGGAAAGGCAAATGTAAACGAGGAAATGCAATATTGTTATAAAAGGCCTGAATACAAATAATGTAGAGTTGATAAACCAGGTATAAGAATACATGAGAAACGAACTAAGTGTGAAGAGTAACACCCAAAAACTAATAATTGCAAAAATGGAACCCTTCAAGAAGAAGTTGGAGACAATGAGAAACAAAAGTAAACTAAGAGGGAATTAAATATACATAGAAAACGACACTACAACAGAAGAGCGAAATATACAGACACCAAGAAAAAAGGAAATAAGCCAGAACAAATACATAGGATATTGGATGTACACGGCGGGAGTAAACGAAGGGGAAAGAGCAAGAGCAGGAATGGGGTTCATAGTAAAAGAAAACAGAATTTGTAACATCAGTGACCATCCACGTAAATGAAAGAATTTTATGTGTAGAAATACAACTAGGCGAAAAAGAAGAAATGTACGGAATAATAGTATGGCTCAAGTGAAGATACAGAAAGAGAAGAAAAGATAAGTGTTTCGAAAAATTACAGGAAGAGAAAAAGCTAACAAGGATATCATAATAACTACCTATGGAAACAGGGTGAAGAAGTTGGAAGTCTATGCGTAGTAAATGACTTAGTGGTAGCAAACTCGAAGTTCACACATAGCGACGGTTTCAAGTATACAAGAGAGGAAATAATTAGAAAATAAAGATCAATTACAGACTATTTACTAATAACTAAAAAGAGCTGGACCAAAATAAAAGATGCAAGAGTGAAGAGAGAACCGGAGGTAGGAAGCGACCATCATTTACTGCTTATGGTATGGAAGAACAGAACAAAGAAAAAGAGAAACAAAAAGTAGAACAAAAAGAAAAGAAAAAATCTGCAGTGGTCCTCACTGAACTATCTTACATTTACTTATACTTCAAGTTTAAAATTTAAATATCTTTAACTTATATAAGAACATTTTTTTTGATAACTCGTACTATTTTCTTGATAAGAAAACGGTGATAAGATTAAACGACCATTTCAGGTTGAAGGCATTCAAGAGCGAGAAACAGGTAGCAAAATTAGAGAGATATAATAGAAAGTAAGCAATACAGCGGTCAGAAAAAAAGTATCAACGAGAAAAAGGGACGGTGAAAGCAGAAGAATAGAAAAGGAGCTAGTAACAGAGATAAAAAATATAGTGTGGACATACTTTGGAAACAAGATAAAGAAATCTTATGGGACAATCAAAAACTCTTCTATGGGACCCTAAAACAGATGAGAAACAAGAAACAAATGCGACACTATAGTATATAAGTATATAAGTATATAAGTATATAAGTATATAAGTATATAAGTATATAAGTATATAAGTATATAAGTATATAAGTATATAAGTATATAAGTATATAAGTATATAAGTATATCAATGATGAATATGGGAAAACATTATAATAAGAAGAGGAAATCATGTACTTTAAAGAACTGCTAGAAGCAAAGGCCGAGTAGAGAGTAAAATAAAGCGAAGATAAAGTTACGGCAAAAAATCAAATTAACAGAAAACAAGCGAAGATTTAGAGGAAATTTCTTAAAACTTGGAACTGATTGTTACTAGATTTTGGTTTTAAAGCAATTATCTCGAAAATTTCAAAATACGATATTATTTTTTACTTAGAATTTCATGCTCTTTCTAAATTCACCATAAAAAGGCTTACATAAGGCTTACATTAAAAAAATAAAAAATTATCGCTTACGGCATAACCCAAAAACAACATACGATTACAATTACATTAAAATGTGGTTCACTTATGGTAAATTGACCTGTTGGATGATTTCTTTGAAAATCATTTGATAACAGTTCTACTTCGTTCGTTCCAGGCTTTATGCTCGGACTGTATGTGGCCGTTATTTGGTTACGATGAAAATAATTCCTTATTGGAGCGACGTGGGTCAGGCAGCAAACACATTTTTATTCATATCTAGTTGTCATCGAACCTCCTTATATAATTTTGTCAGGGGTACGATAATTTTCCTCTCCATTTTCCTTGTTATTTAAGACATTTTTATCTTATTTTTTTCTGTATTTCTCATATAATTTTATCTTTCTTAAATCGTCTTTTCTATTGTAACTGTCTATGTATAGATTTTTATATAAATGACTTCTTATATTTTTAATGTTGAAATGCCTTCAACGCTACATCGCAGTCTACTTGAGTTTCCTATTTTTTATACATTTCTTATTATTACTATCTTTTCCATGCCAAACTTTTGTGTATATCCTATAATTTCCGTGACTCCTCATCAAACTATGTATATATGTACCTCCATTCCATTCACGATTTCAACTCATATCTATTAAGTTTTAAATTTAATCTGACATGTACCCACTGGTACATACATATTCCTTATCATTTTTTGTTTAATTTTTGTATACTTATGTACTTATGTATTCGACCTTCTCAAAGTAGTAGTAATTCTAAGCGTTTTATTGTAGGTATGTTTTCCTTAAATGTGTGACGTCATCCGTATGTGTACACGAAACGTGTAACGTGAGCATATACTACACTGGGTTTTAATTTTTGTGCACCTAATATATATATAAATAATATAATATATAAATATAATATACATATATATATATTAGGGCGGGTCAAATTGTATGGAACGATTTTTTTTTTGATGAAGCGTATAGCAAAAACGTAATCTATAGGTGATTCTGAGAAGTTTTGCTCAAGAGACCATAGCTCTAAGTCGGATTTGGAGCCCCCCAAAATTTCAAAATAGAAATTTTTCCATATATACATAGAACAGTTTAATTAAATTCGTCATAAAATCGGATAGAATTATAGTAGATTTCTCAATCTGGGCTTGTTTGAAAGGTATTTATTGATACCTGTAGAATAAGTCGTCAATGGCAGCATTGTTCAATTGAACAACTTTGTAACACTGAATAATGACGTTACAAAATAATGACGTTTACCAACACTAAACGTTGCCAAGTTTGCTTTTCCTTCTTCCTTAATCGTTCATCGAGCAATGCGCACGCAGTTTGCCAAAATACTTAAATAAAAACTCTGTTATCACAATACCAATATATTTTTTTATTTTTAGCTAACCTTAAACCAGGACCAATTGCACATTCTGGTTGGTTAACCAAAGCAAGTATATTACTACGATTATATGTAACAACTAATACACCATCGACCAATTTAAAAACTTTGGCAGTTTATATTATTACAGTTTATGTGCCAATGTACTTCAATGTGAAGTTTTATAACTCTGTTGTGTACGGCAGTGCACTTTTATTAAAATTTATACGTTGGACACGATACTTACAACCAAACTTTCGTAATATTGTAGATGGTGTAATTCAAAACAACTCATATTACGCACATCCAGAAAATATCTTATTAACAATGTTATTTGATGATCGAAAAGCAGTACGGGATAGAGCTATCAAAAAGATTTTACACTATCGAGAAAAATTGTACGATCCAACTAAACTCAGAGTTTACAAAAAATATATCTTAAATTTCAATGCTACTGATTATGTCAATATGGTTGATATGAATAACAATAATAATATATTATTTGAACCAGCATTTACTCGACAGATTCCATATGATCACTTGGTAGAATACTTAGATTTCGTTGAACCACCACTGGCTGATCCACAAATTCCAATGCACATACAATGAACAGAAAGACATGTACAATTATTAACGAATGTTTCAAAACGAGTTATAGAAAAGAATCGTGAAGGAGTTAAGGCAGTGACATTAGAAAGTCGTAAGAAAACTCATCGAATGGAAAGTAAAAAGGACCTTAAAAAATAATATTACCACGTTAAAACATTAAATTGTAGGTCGAGAATAATATTTAAAAATAAATTGAATAAAAAATGTAAAAATAGTGTTTTTTTGTTGAAACCTTGAAAATGTTGATTTTTTCAAATCGATTTTCCTACAAAAAGGAGTTCGAAAACAAAAAAATTGATCGTAATAAAAGTTGTTGGAAATTATCTGAACTTTCATAATCTAAGAAATCTAAGAAAATTCAGAATTTATTAGTTAAAAGTTCATTTTAGGGTATTTTTCGACAAAAAATTCTTAATATCTCTACTAAAAATAAAAAAAAATATTGGTATCAATACAGATTCTGAAAGGTGATAAAAATACCTTTCAAACAAGCCCAGATTGAGAAATCTACTATAATGCTATCCGATTTTATGACGAATTTAATTAAATTATTCTATGTATATATATTTTGAAATTTTGGGGGGCTCCAAATCCGACTTAGAGCTATGGTCTCTTGAGCAAAATTTCTCAGAATCACCTATAGATTACGTTTTTGCTATACGCTCCATCAAAAAAAAAATTAACCCGCCCTAATATATATATATATATATATATATATATATATATATATATATATATATATATATATATATATATATATATATATATATATATATATATATATATATTACAAAATGATGTTACGCGATAACTAATTGCTGAATTTTGTTTCAGGTACGATGAGAATCACATTTCGTCACGTTTTTTTCCAGTAGCGGTAAGAGATTTAGCTCTAAATTAATCGGATTTGGCACGCGCTGCCGCGTTATAAATTACGCGAATTGTCCGCCCAGGCCAGCATTGTACAGCACAAGTACAAGTTTGTTGTGTAAGCGAAATGTGTCAATGCCTCCTCCTTGTCCGCCAATCTAATCGTTCGTCGTCTCGAATTAAATTTAAATATTTGTAGTTCTCCACAATGTAAACCGCGTTGCGATGACTTGGCACAACGCGTTCGTTTTGGTACACCGTGGCGTGTTTACTTCGCCCGTAGTAAAAAATGTGCGTTAGTCGAAAATAGATTGGTCTTTAGCGCTCGTGTATTTTTACGGAATCTGCTTACAAACCGATTGGGCAAGCTACACTGCGGTTTTGAAGTAAGGAAAAGTAAATAATTACAAACTGAGTGAGAATGTACTCGGAGCAACGAATTAATTGATCAATTTCGATTTGTAATTGAGAATTACCCACACTAGATATTACATTGTTATATTATTGTTTAATATATTAGCATGTGTATACTATCCTATCTAAGTACATCATTAAGTACCTTCGTATTTTAGTCAAGTAGCTTTTTCTTCATATACACTTGATGCATATAATTTAATACAAACTAAAGATAACATCTTAAATAAATCGGGGATTAACCCGATTTCTAATAACAAAAAAGAACACTAAAACATCTATAAAACATAAGTACTAATTTGAAGTTCAGCTGCAAGAGTCGGAAGTGTAACAAATAGTAATCAAGCAGTTTTTATATGGTGCATTTTTTAAAACACAATTAACCCCCAACTACTATCGTGTTTTCAGGTAACGCAACTACCGTGGGGTTATTTATACCCGTAACTTGTAATGTATATATATTATATACAAATGAAGTTACGAAGTCAACTAAACGTATGATTAGGATCAGTAATCATTCTACAACATAGAAATATTCATTCAGTTTATTATTAAAAAATAATAGTAATAAAAGTGCACATGAGATCCAAAAAGTACATTTTCAGCAATCATAATACTTGACAAATAGTAAATTAACAAAATACACTTATATATTTCATTTGATCACTGTTTTGGTTCAGTAAAGGTCCAAAGTAATACTTGAAAGAAACAAAAGGATAAAGGATTGAACAACGTAAAAAATAATAAGTACTCTTTTATAGCCAAAAAATATAAACTCAAAATTAAAAAAAAATTATAAAGTTATATTAGACATAAACATAATTTTCTTAATTCCCACATTCATTGCAAAGTATTTTTTGCTTTGAATGTCCTTTACAAACACTTCTGAAACATTTCTCGCACACTTGTGAATATTTTTTGTCATTACCTCGAGGACAGAAACTGCATCGTTGACGCTTACTCGGTGTGGTGTGGTAACTGGAGTTGGCCGTTCTTCATCAAGCCCCATATACATGAGCTGCCGTAAGTTTCTTGATATATTCGGTAAAGTTACCCTTTGTTTTACGTGATCAGAAATCAGTGACATAGCAAGGCACTTGAGAAAATCACTCCTCGGCATTTTCTTATTGGCGGCCCTTAATAATACATGACTATTTACAACAGATATATCCATTATGGCATTCCATATTGCTAAAGGCCATCTCCTACACCTTCTTCCAGTTCGGAATAAAGCACATTTTTGATCCAATGCATCTACCCCTCCTTTGGTTGTGTTCTAAAATAAAATCATATCTGGTTTTCCACTACGCTCGTCAACGACATTATCATGATGCATTGAGAGAGAATCTGATCTTTAGTGAATCCAAAATCAGTATGTCCCCCAAAATTTTTATGAGATAAACATGTACCAGGAATTTCTCATTTGTTTTTTTCTCATGGTACCTACATACATGAGACCAATCCTTGACATTTCATTCACCAATTCTACTAATGTGAACCTGTTGTAACCTGTTACGTTTCTATTAGTTTGTATAATTGGTTCCACAAGAGATAATATAGACTGTGTTGGTACGCTGAGTTCCAGGATTAGCAGCGTTTGTCTTCCCAGCATAAACAAAAGCATTAACCAAATAATGGGTTTTGGTACAACGTAAGCACATTATTTTCAAACAATATTTCTCCGGTTTACTGTGCAAGTAAATTCGAAAGGCACAGCGACCTCTAAAACCAACTAACATTCCATCCACGGTAGCGAACTCTGCGCACGTGTAATTGGATTTTGAATTGTTTATGAATTGTTCGAATATTTTCGAGATGGGTACTAATTGATCACCTGCTTCTTTTCTCGCATCTCTTGTGCCTCAATAATCAAATCTGATTGCCGCAAGCAGGAACAGAAACGTTTTTTCGACATAGTGGCTCTAAATATTTGCCTTCCTGATGCATCAGTTGCAAGAAGAGAATCAACGTCTTCATGGTTTGATTTGAAAAGTCCTGCAGAATACAGTAATCCCAGAAAAGCCTTTAGTTCCGAAAGAGACACATGATCCACATATGATACTGTATTTCCGTAATTTGCACTCATTTCTGAAATTTGTACATTGGTATGGTCCACTATTTCTTGCAACATCTCTTCAGTTATGAGAAAAGACCAGGCTTCTAAAGGAGTACTTGGCTTGTTCAACAGAGCAGGACCCTTCAAACCGGGAAGATGCAAAACCAAATTTTGGTTTCTAGTTTTAGACCACTTGAAACGATTTTTACCGTAAAAATAATTACTGGAATTGTCTCTATCTGCTGCATCTGATTCAGATTCTGAATTCTCAGAATCAGTTTTGTGAAGACTGTGTTCACTTTCTGCATCGCTTACGTCCGAATCTGTTTCGTGAATTGTTGCTGCGGTCTCGTCACGTACGGGCTCATCTTCAATGTCATTCAAGTAATTTATCACTTGTTCTGAAGTGTAAGTTCGACCATCGATTGTAATGATCTCAGTTGTCATTTTTACCTAGGTTTTCTAAAATTGGTAAAAAAATAACTTACCGTTACTACTATCGTGGGGTGAATTTCAACCCACTGATTACTTACCACAAAAATGGCTGAGCGCACCGACACAACACGTACAGAATACTAACAGGCACTGTCAGCTAGGAGAATAGCTGAACGCATTTGGGCGACATCAACGCCAATACGGAAATATTGGTAAACATTTCACCGCCGGGGTTTATTTTGACCCCACGATAGTAGTTGAGGTTTAATACAACAACACACAAAAAGAACTCGAAGACATAGTGGAAAATTTGAACATTGATTCTGAAGCTGATGACTATAGTGATAGCACCGCTGACGATGAAGAAGAACATTCCTAACAGGAACAGAACGGTGCATATACTCTCAAGGCAACATTGTGATGTTTTTAAACTATGAAGTTGGTGTTAATAACGATGATATTCGAGAATATTCCTGTAGCAGAAGAACATCGCTATGGCCCTACTGGATATTTATGAACATGATCGATATTTGTGCGTTGCATGCGTTTGTTATATACATTGAAAAATATCTCCAAAGTCCTCCAAACAAGAGACATAAAATTGTTTGGTGTCATCACTGCCCTCGTGAAATTGACAAAAAAGTTAATATTCTATTCGCATTCACGAATATTTTTCTGGTTATTGTTTTCCTTCCCATATTCTTGAAAATTATTTTTAGATTTTAGTTATGCATGTGTTACCCGTAGTATTATATGTTGATGTTACTTTATTTTAGAAGTTATAATTACTTTTTTTCATCTGTTTATTTTATTAATTTAATTAAAACACCACTTAAACACGGCTTAAAAGTTTTTTTACTTACCCACGTGCGTTTTATGTTTTACATACTTAGAAAAATGTAAATTTCAATGAGGTCTTCTTTAAGGCTTAAGCTTTCCCTGAGAAACTGATCTAACGAATAGCTCTGCGGGCTTTCAAACGTTAAAAACTTACGAATTGAAACAAAACAAACTCATGTAAAAAAAGTCATATCAGGCTGTAAAGAAATTAAAGCGCGGAATTGTTGGGGAACGAATCTCCACATCCGGTGTCAATTAAGTCGTACGCAATAACAATAATTCCCTTATCATGTTGATCGATGCGCCAGGGTCGTTGATGACATAAAAAATAATTAAATGCTTTTACTACTAATTTCCAAGTTTTTACCTCTAATTGTATGTATAATAAACACCAACTACTTATTAGTAAATACTTAAATAATGTAGCATCCGCAATCGTCAAGATTTTGCTTAATTTTCTAGCAAAAGCTTAAATGAAAATGCATAAAAGCAAGCATTTACTCATAGTTTACAGTAAAAACTTCAATTTTTTCAAGCTGGTGTTTGAGCGACTTGAACTTTGCTTCTGTCAAATTCTGTCTTTAAGATTTCGTATAATGGCACTTTTTCAACACATCCCACATCGCAAAATTTATAAACCGCGAAAATCAGCTAGTGCAAATATATATAAACCAATGTACCGTTTCGAGGAAATTAATGTGGAGTATCTAGCTGAAGTATTTTTGGGTAACACTGAGGAAAGAAGAGGATGAGCATTATCTTCCAAACAACGAATGGAAATCTATTTGCGGTACATGGGTGATCCAGGTTTTCAGGTAGATGCTTGTTATCTCAAATGATGATTCAATTTAATAACATTTAAAATTTTTAGGTTGGAGTGGGAGAAGACAGTGGTGCTCATCAGAGTACGGTCTGCAGAACAATTGACTATGTGAATAGAAAAATCTTTGAGAAAGCTAATCAGTGGATAAAATTTCCTACAAGACATGAAGAATTTGAAGAAGCAAAGCGTCTTTGGATAGAAAAGTACAACTTTCCATGTGCTTTCGGAGCTCTCGATTGTACTCATATTAAAATCAGGAAGCCCGCTGTCCATGGTGACGAATATATTTGCAGAAAGCAATTTGCTTCAATAAATGTTCAGGCCACTTGTAATTCTGATGAGTACTTCACTAGTGTGGACGCTGCTTGGCCAGGATCAGTCCACGATAGCAGAGTTTTACGAAATTCCGATATATTACCCGCTATATCACGATTTGACAGAGGACAAGCAGTCTTATTGGGAGATTCTGGTTATGCTATTGCTCCGTGGTTAATGACTCCTTACAAAATTCCACAAACGCCTGTTGAAAATTATTATAATGCACAACATGCAAGAAACAGGGTAATAATTGAAAGATGTTTTGGTCAGCTGAAAAAACGATTTCCCATCTTAATGAATCAAATTCGAGTCTCATTAAATAAAATTCCTAGAATTATAACGTCCTGTTTCGTTCTGCATAATGTTGCGAAATATCTCAATGACGAAAATGATTTTGTCGATATTATTAATATTATTGATGATTATGAGGAAAAGCGCAAGAACTTTATTTGCGCTAAGATAAGAAAACACTTTCATAATTATTCATTATTAATTTAATTAATTTATAAAGTTATCAATTAACATGCTTCATAAATTTCTTATTTATTATAAGTATTGTAATAATGGTTAACTTAATCGTCAACAATAATGTTACCCACATTATTGTTGATTTGTTCTTGTTGTAGTCTTACTAATTTAAGTTGTTCTAATAAAACAAGTCTTTGTAACTCTCCATTGGTTAGCTTTCTGGTTTCTTCAGTTTCTGCGGATAATTTAATTTTCTTGGGGGGCAAAGGACGTGGCAGCTGTATTGGCGTATGTTCATGTATTACAGAACTACTTTTTGCGACTCCAGAAGATGATGCGCCTGTAAACCAATTGCATAATATATTTTTGATAACTCATCTAGATTTAAAATATTTACCAGGTACTTGCCGGATACTTGGATTCTCTCCACGTTTACCTTCCAACAACTCAAGAAGATTTCTTTCCCAGTATTTTAACCTTATCGCTTTGTTGCCTGTTGCTCTCTTGTCAGTCTTTTTTTTTGAGTTCAGTTTTCATGTTATTTAGTTTTTTTAATATTTTGTTCTCTGTTATATTTTCGCCAAACTGCGTAAGCCATATTCTGGACATTGCACTTAGAGCATCTTTCTTTTGCTTTTTAATTAACGGTGTTTGCGACTTATTTAATACAATGGGGAATTTGTTTAATATTGAGACAAATTGCATTTGCCTATTCTCCTTCGGATTAGGAATATCTTCTGGACTACCAGACATATCTGAATTAGCGACGGAAAGTTCGTCTTCAGATTCCATACTGATCCGCACCTGTTGATATTTAGGAATATTCTAAAACAATTTTACATTTTAAAATTAGAAAAAATATGCAGAAAGTTACTTATCTTGTACCTTGTATGCAGTTGTAAACTTTAATTCACTATTAGAACCACTAAAAGAAGCCTCACAATGTTTGCAATCAAATTAATGAAATGTCAAATTTAATTTCATAGACGACTTATAATTTAAAAATTTAGTATTTACTGGAAAATCTGTCAGCATATACTTGATAGTAAAAGTAAAAGATTATGCATACAAAATTAATTACATACTTGCACTTACAGTATATACTCCTAAGATCTACCTTTTACTGAATACTGTTACTTAAAGTATAAACTTATTTTTTATGCATATTTGCAAAAGCATCTATTTAATGTATAAATATTTATTACGAAAGTAGACGTGCAATAAGGTTGGAACACGACTGTGGATACCATTTTAATGCAAGTCAGAAATAGAATATCTTATACGATCTAAAAAAGTCTTCCACGTACCGAAGCATTAAATTGAAAGAACGAATAACAAGGAACACGCGGTCCCACAGGTTCGCGAGAGGCACAAAACGACGCGAAATGGCACACTTCCATTTTTACTCCACCGGAAACATTAACACATGTTTAAAAGCTTTTCCGATCCGCCCACTGTGTAAATCAATAAGCAAGGTATAAAATCAGTAGTTACAAAATGGCCCGTCCTGCGATAACTCTTCAGGTTTTATTTGGAGTTACATTATATTTTAATCAATCAATTAGAATTTTCTTTTGCCGAATCAGGCATTAAAAGTCAATTTAAATTGTAAATTGTACTTAATATTTATTAAGTTATTATTACGCTGTTCAAGTTTTAAAAGACCGAAACAGTTATTATTGATTAATGGTTCATACGCACTTGCCAGTAAGTCATCTACAACTTCTTGTAATACACAATTATTACGTCTATATAATTTTGATATAACAGAAGAATGTGTATTCTAATTGATTTGACAGCAGTGTACACTAATATCAAGAATACCATTGTCATTTCTCCATAAGATCAGAAAAATGTTACTAGAATATTAAAAGGAACTTAATCTAGAAACTATAAATTAATGTAAACAAAAGAAATGCAAAGAAAAATAAATCGCAAATACACAAAAATTAATTAATATATGCGTTGTCAAAATTTGCAATACTTTTATTGACAACATTTTACTTTACTCAGCTGTATTTTTTTACAACCGTCGAAAATTGAAACTACGATTTGCTTTGTTATCTTAACAACCGTGAAAAACGATGCTTGAAGATTTTTTCACGCTTATTATGGACAATAAACATCTCACGCTTTAACATCATGATACAGTTTTAGGAAAAAGTATTGTTTGTGTATCACATGCACGAAATGTGTTAGTACGTTCAAATGAATTATTTGACGAGGTGTGCCCGAATCAAAAAATTCTCAAGTAGTAAAGCCGTTCCACATACATTGCGGGTAGTGATATACACGATAGTGTCAGATGGGGATCTCTTTTTTTAACGTGCTCGTGCTCGCCTGCCTTCTGTTCACTGTCGATAAACTATTGCTGTTCACTGGCGATAAACTATTGCGCTGTTTTGACGTAACGACCTTACGTGGATTTGCAGACCTTCACCCAATAGTCTGATGCCCGGTTTCACAAACGCTAATCGGCCGTTAACAGCTTGTTAACGAATCGTCAAAAGTTTGACGATTCGTTATTGAGTCTTTAATCAATCGTCAAATATTTGACGATTCATTACCTTGACGAACCGTTAAAAGAAAAATTACCATTGTTTTGGATTTCACAAGCAATAACGAGTCGTTAACTAATTCACCATTTGACAATCGTTTGTGAAACCGGGCATGAGACGTTAGGCTTGGCATTAGTCATAGTCGTAAGTAATCGCACTCGCGAATGCTCGCGACGTGTGTGGGGTCGGCTTAACATTTCTTAACGTTTCGTGCTCTTGGTATAACAAATATCTTTTTGCATTGTAAATATCACTGTTAGGATTTTTTGCAATTTTTTACTTTTCTTGAAGATTTTTCGATTATTTAATATTTATTTTTACTGTGTTTTTTACGAGTTTGATTTAATATACGCTTGGCGATTTTCGCGATTGCTTCCAATTGTGTTTATGATTTTTGACAATTTTTCCGACTGTTCTTTCTGATTTTCACCGTTTTAAAAGTTTTTCACTTTTACGATTTTTACTGCATTTTCGATATTTGAGCGATTTTGTATTTTTTATGCTTTTCGCAATGTTGACGTTTTGTAACGTTTTCACAATATTTTCTATTTCTGCTTGTTTACGGTCTTTTGATAATTTTTCCAATTTTTAACTTTTTTACTACTTTTAACATCAATTCTACGATTCCAGAACTTGTAACAGTTTTCTTTTACTACGGGTTAGATAGGCGTTTAATTCGATTATTTAATTATCAGTAATAAAAGATTGCAGCAGAGTGGTTGCCAAATCGCAATATATAGTTTAGTTTACATTATATAATTAAATGAAGCGGTAGAAATGTAGAACGACCCTACGCTCAGTAAGTTGCAGAAATTATTATTGCAAGTATCATTATTATATTATTATATAATTATACACACCAATATGTTCATACGAACCTCACTAAACCTAGCTACCTGACTACAAAACTAACTTATTTACTATTAATACGAAACGGAAGAATAATAGACGTAATTATATGCTACAATTCCTTAATTTACTTCCTTCAATATACATCATAAACTACTGGACCACGCAGAGAATTTTGAAAATATTTTTTACGTAAAAATTACATATTCGAATGTTTATAAAAAAAGTACACAACTTATCAAGAAATTCCTACGTGGTCTAGTAGAATATATATGTTTCAAACAGCTACTCTCAAAATTAGAAGGCAATCGATTAAGATTTGTAGTCGCTATCGGTTCGCCCGATTAAAAAAAATGTGATTCGAGAAAAACGCGCCGAACGCGGTAATTTTGCGGGATTTTTTCCAATTACGAAACTTTTTTACTTGCTCTTGAGTGTTTGGGAATAAAGCTAATAAATAATAGAGCTAATAATAGAGCTAATAAAAAAATCGAAATTTTAAAAGTTGCATGGTGGCTTTATCCCTTAATACAACAGCAAGGGTCCAAGAACTGATCCCTGAGGAACTCCAGATTGAAACGTCGCGATGCTTGATCTGTGTTCACCCAAACATACACTGCGTTTTCAATCCTTCAAGTAATTGAAAAAGAAATTTACTGGATTGTTACTTAACCCAATATTGCCAAACGTGTATCGTGATAAATAAGACCAAATGCATTGGAAAAGTCTAAAAGAACAAGGAGTGTTAACATGTTGTTATCGATAGGTTTAATCAAATCATCCGTTATGTGATATAATGCTCTAGTACAGCTGTGGCGAGGCCGAAACCCCGACTGCAGAGGTGGTAACCACGAACGTTCTGCAAATAATGAGCTTAATTCAACTGCAATCAACTTCTCCAATACCTTTCATATAACAGGCACAATGTTAATTGACCGTAAGTTATTGGGATTACTAGGTTTCTAGTTTTTGATATTGGAGCTGCACACGTATACCCGACTCAAGGTATTTAATTACATTTAGGAAGTTGATCTTCGGTAATCAGCAAAATTGAAGCCAGGGCCACTTATTTTACAATTGCTCATATAATAGTGTAAAGATTTTTTCTGATTATGTACATTACCAATACTGACTTAACGATATGTTTTCTTTTCAATTTTTACGGTAGTTGTCGTAAAATTACGTAGACTTAGAGTGACCACGTAGCTTAGTTAACATATTTGAATCGTAGTGCCTTGCCCCTAGATCCCATCATTAATTTCATGTTATCAGTCATCCATGGTGTTTTTAGTTTGTAAAATTTTACAGTTCTCCAAGCAGTATGATCGACTAATAAATTAATATTGCAATAAAAAAACCAAAATCACGATATGTACGAGCATCGGAATTTATTTTAAAGCAGTACGCACCACTAATAAAATATAAATAGTTGCTTTTACGATACAGCCAGTACGACACACACGAATTTAGTCCGAATTTGGCTCCTCTGGTGGCACCTAGATGCCACGTTGCATCTGAAAATGTAAGTGAAAGTGGCTGATACCCCTATAATTACCACACAAATGGAATTATGCACTTTCGTAGTCGGTGTATATTCACATGCTTATAATGAAATCAATGGGTGAATCGTACGAGTACTTGCTGGATAGGTAGACTTAGACATTGGTATAGTCTACTTTGCACCACTACCACTTTTCAGAGATAGGTCGTCCCATCCCATTAAGCAAGACACAGGCACACATGGCTTTTAAATTAAAATTTTCGCTTCACTAAATGTATTACATTTTCCTATTCGCCGCTCGCGATTTCAACAGGATGGCCAAATTGTTTTTTTTAACTGCGATTACACAATTCATGACAATTTCCTCCTTCCTGACTTCTTACGATATCAATAGGATTGGTTAAGTTGTATTTTTCGCTGTACGTTCTAGTTAATTAAATTGTTTTATTTAATTTTGTTTCAAGTTGTCTGGCAACCTGTAGTAAACTATTAAACAAAAATAAATAGGACTTTTCTTGTAAAATAACATTCTGTGAATGGAAATACTTATATTACCCGCATGTCTAGTTACATACCTTCTGTTAATGTCTCTATTAGCAATGAAATTTCATTGATGTTTTTTGCCTGTAGACTGGTGCAAGAATATAGATGGTAATGCCAGTATTATGCCGCCAACAAATGCCTGCAAGATTTAACATGCCGCAGAGGATAGGTACATCTAAAATACCATAAAGTGGGGTGGAATATCCCAGAAGATAATCCCATACCTTAATAGAGATGCAATGTTACTGTAGAACAGTAATGCTGTGTCACTATTAGTACAAGCTACCAGTTTGCTGACCGCGAAGAGTAATGATCCACAAGTTTGAGCATGCTTCAGAGACGTGATTTTCCCATGATTGGCTACACCTGACAACCAAGAAATTTTGTAGACTGTCTATATTATAGTGTGATACCGCACAGCATCACAACCTGATGCATGACCGATTGTGCTGATCGAAAATTTGTAATTTTGTTTTTATTGTATTGAGTGTTAAGTTATTGTGAAGATACCAATCTACTACTTACGATACATACTTACCAGTCTATGAGATTTCCTCAGTAGCGTTTCCCAATATTACAAGAGAGATATCATCGCCCGAAAATAGATAAGCTATTTTTATCCAACACTGCAGATCATTTGTATATATCACGAACAAAAATTGCCCAAGAACAGATCTCTGACATACCTATATTTGTAGTTACCGGATCTGAGAAGACAGTGCAGTCGGTCTTAATTGAAATAATCTGAACACGCCATTGGTATGAAGATAACAATTATAAACATGGACCACGGATACCATATGATTAATTTAGAAGTAGGAAATAGGCAATCAAATGCTTGACCCAAGTCGAAGTAAATACAACCAACTTTCGATTTGATGTCTAATAATTAATTGTGTAATTGATCTTTTCAAAAACTGCATCATTTACTGATTTCGATCTTCGAATTGACACGAACTGAATAACTAGTGAGATGAAGTAGTTATATAGTTGATTGACGAAAATGATACTTGTTGAAACTTCATTATTTACCATTAAGAAAATAAAATTCTTTGTATTTTGCACTACATTTGTTTCACCATGTAATGGTTTCATCAGGTGGATGATAACTAACATTTTTGTGTTTTATCTGTTATATCCTTATATGCACATGCCAGAGGTGGAGGGATTTACTATTTTAGTTTCAAATTAAGTAGAGGGGGATTATTTATATTTAATTGATCAATTGGTCCTAAACCTAATTTATTGTATTTCTTCATTTCTAAACTTTTCAATAAGTTAAGTTTTTTACCTTTATTTTCTACATGTAATTTTTATTAAATATGTTCTAAATGTGTTCTAAACGATGTATAGCGTATGTTGAGTCCGTTTTCTTGTTTTGTAACTTCTCTCGTGTTCCTTCATTCTTTCTTGTAAAGTCCTTCCTGTTTATCCTACGTATACTTTTGGAGTTTGACCCACTTTCCTTTTTATTCGTGTTATTTTTAATGAATTACCTGTTTTATACGATATGTGTATGTCTGTGTTGTTTCTTTAATAAATGTTCCTATTTTGGTAGAAATTTTACCAATATATTGTAATGGTATTAATAATTAATTAAACTGAATCCTTAAATAAAGCACATAAAGTCGAAGTCGAGTGCAAATGTGTTTAGATACAAAAGTTTCACTGTCGTGAAAAGAAAACACAAATAAAATAATTCAAAGCTTTATTTATTAGACTATTATGGATTCCAGTAAAACTAACAAAACTGAGTTTAACAATTGCAAAACGACACCATACAAAAAATTAGACGCGATATAACAAATACAAAATAAACAGTGGATTCAGGCAATACAATTAAAAAAAAACAATTAAATTCGACAATTCGTAGTATACTGTTAACAACAAATAAATTGAAAAGCACTTACTGATTTCTACTTCTGGAGTTTCGAATATTATTGTCGCACGCGAAGCTTTCGGTCTCGACGTTGGGGACTGAATCCAATGAACCGTGCCGATATCGGTCAGCTTATAAACCCGATGCTATTTCACATTATTTTTAAACTTTAATCTAAATTTTACCACAAGTAACAAGTACCGAATAACGATTGGTTATTTAAAAGGTCCAGAAGTTGCTAAGCACTTCTACTCGCGGAGGATTGGTTGTCAATTGTTGCCAAGGCGAAATTTCGCGTGGTTTTGCATCATCAAGTCGACTTCAACGGAGTCTCGCCCATGGCTCTCGCGATGCGAATAAATCGTGCATTTGAATATAGTTTACGATTTAACTTATATATATGTAGTAAAACCTATTATGTCGGGTTCTAATTTACAATTTACACTGCATTGTATCCGTTTGTGTAGGTTTATGATAAATCGCGAATTCGTGTTTATTCTTGTTACGTATGATTGTTAAATCTAAGCAATTGATTGATTTATTCTTTTCTATTTCAAGTGGAAATTTGATATTCGGATGTATTGTGTTTATATAATTATGTAATTTATTTAACTGTCTATGAGTTCCATTGAAACATCAATATATCATCTACACAACGATACCAATAGATGCAATTTTTAAATAAGTGTGCTTATATATGTGTGCTTATTGTTGTTTCCGAATTATCCATAAATATTTCTGCTAGTAATGGACTTAAGGGGTTTCCCATTGCTAGGCCATTTATTTGTATGTAAAATTCATGTTGAAATTGAAAGTAATTTTGTTCAATACAAATTCCTAGAGTTATAAAATTTCGAATACAACAATTCACGTAAATCATGTCACCCTATACCGTAAAAACTAGCAGCATATCATTCAATAAATGTCCCTATGAGTAAGGAAAATTTTAATACAGAGTTACATACTGTAGCATTAAATAACGGCTACTCGAAAAACATGGTCGATAATATCCTTCTAAAAAAGCAGAAAACTAAAACACTATCACTGATTTACCCTTACACACAGACAGTAAAACCTCAACAATATGTGTCGTTTATGTATATTGGTAACATACACAGACATACACATATCATATAAAACAGGCAATTCATTGCAAAAATTCATTAAAAATAACAATGACAAAACTCTGGGGTCTATAGGATGGATTTGCACAGATTGTACAAAATTAACTTATAACTAGGTTAAACAGGAAGGACTTTTGAAGCATGCCATAAATCCAAATATTCATGAAAATTAAAAATGTTAAAATTTTCCGTAAAAGTCCGTAAATACTTATTATTAGCTGCGCCGAAGAAAGTATGCTGTGAAACTTTTGTTTGAAATAAAACCTGAACTGTCAAAGTTGTTTAAAGTTGTTGTTGTTTAGGCGCAGCCACCTCTGCAAATAATATTGACCGATTGGGAATTGCTTTTGAAGAAAATTTTAACATTTTTAATTTTCATGAAATTTTGGATTTAGTGTTTTTGGGCAATTCTGAACAATTATTACTAGTAAAATTTTTCGATAAAAAAATCCCTAAAGTGATTTCTTGATTTTTTCTATTTATTTTGCCATCGCAGGTTGCTTTGCATTTAAAGAAGACAATTGGTTTTTTGGGATTAAATAGAGCAATAAGTATTCTACGTTTGGGAAAAAAAATTACTAAAATCGGACTAAAAATAAAAAATATATGAGGGTGTTACACTATTACGTGAAATACACTGTATATGTACACATGTAATAACAACAATAATAATAAGGCTTAAGAGACTAAGAGACTAGCCGGAATGACAACTACATGCACGTCAGTTATGAAGCCTGCCTCGTTTGCATCGTTCCATTTCGGTCTCACTCATCATAAGATTGCAGACACACATTTTGTTTCTAAGCGTTAATACTTTAATACGTTAATTACTTGTTCGATATTTCATAAGTGTATATTTTTACGATTGTCCAGTTTGCTTAGAACTATTGTCAGCATCCTACATTGATGGTAATTCTTTCATCATACATGTTGTATGTTATATTCTATTAGATTTTATCAATTTATTGTGCAAAAATCTGCAAGCATTTGATTTTAGTATAAATAAATTTTGTTATTTTTTTGCTAGTGTTTTAAAAGTTTGACAAAATATGTATTACATATGGCAAATTGGAAATCGTTTTTAATGATATTGTAAATATTTTTTATTTTGATATGACAATCTATTTTTTAAACTCTGATAATAATACACATTACAAGTGCTACAAATCTTTATGTAAATGTTTTGGGTCTAGAATTTTGAAAGATATTCTATATTTTTATTGCTAACAAATATTGTTAATTTCATTCCTAGTTTTTCGACCGTTTCATGCAACTGTGTATTGTTAAACTTATTTGCTAATGTTCTTACTTTTGTTGATGAATAAAATATGTTGTTTGTATCTTCAATAAGGAAATAATCGCAAGCACTGAAACAAATCACTAATCAATATAAACGGAGTATCGAATAACTTATTTCGTAAATCGTGAATATCCGAAACCTACTAAAAAATAAAACACATATAGCAAGAATGCTATACATCTGTTTCATATTAGCAAATTATATTTCAAAACAATTCACAAAATATCTACAGTATTATAACCCCAAGCGATTACGAGTTTTCTACCTCTACTGCTCAATCGAATAAGATGAGTACGAGTGAAATGGGGCGATGCAAGTTCATCAGCAGTTAAAGGAGATACGCTCCATATCTGACGTGCATGCAGTTGCTAGTTAGTGCCTTTTCACACACAGCCGGTGCCGGGCAGTCGGTACCGAATGTCCGGTGACAAGTGTATTGAGTCTTATGAGACCTTTCACAAGTAGTAATTTTGCCAACTACCCGGTTCTCATAAGATTCGACATACTTGCCACCGGACAGTCGGTACCGACTGTCCGGTGCCAAGTGTATTGAATCTTATGAGAGCTTTCACACGTAGTAATTTTGCCGACTACCCGGTTCTCATAAGATTCGGTACCGACTGTCCAGGACCGGCTGTGTGTGAAAAGGCACTTATAGTACATCGAAGGGAACTCAGTATGCTTCACCATGAACATGTTAATATTTCCAACCAGAGAGTTATAGACTATAAGAATAACAATCAGCACAAAGCTTGATTTCCACTGCACAATACTAAAAATCTTTTTTTGACTGCTCCACAATTGACCAGTCGGAAAACAATTATTTGCTTTTCCAATTCCCTTTTTTGCATATTAATATATAGTCCTGATGTTTCATGGTGCTATTCTTATTTTTTGTTTCTTTTTCGCTCATTTTTTCGTTTACAGTTTTCGTGACCTTTTCAAGTTTCCATATGTATGCTTATTTTGTCCCATTGCAAGCCGGATTGTTACCAATATTGCCGGATTCCCGTTAATTTACAATAATCAGTTGCGTTTCTAAGCTTTTTTCATTACACCTACCCATCTACAATTGCTTATTAATTTGTCGTGTTGTTTTACTCGTATGATCTTTGATTGATTCTTCTAGATTTATTTTATTTTAGACTTATAACAGTTTACACTAATGTAAAAATTACTTGTTCGGTTTGCCAAATAAACACAAATGAGAGTGTAAGAAATGTTCAAACATCGAAAGTATATTAATTTTGCAAACATACTTTCATGATTAAGTTGCATGGAATTTATGGTGCAGTTTAAGTTAAGTTAAGTTTGCGCAAAATTAGTTACAATTCATCATTTGTAGCATTTGTGAATAAGAAATTACTCAACACAATTTATTATTGTAAAGAAACCCATTCGACCTATCGTAACTTATGCCAATATATAACAAATGCCATATTTAAGTTCAAATTTATCAAAAAATATAAAATACAACTGTACATGTTAACTGTTTGACTTTTATATGTTGACAATTGGCATGTGACAGTGACTGGTTGAATCTCTTATTAAGTATATATTATGACGGAAAATTGGTTAGATTTAAAATGGTTGTGTTTCTGAGACCGAGAATTCAAAGCCTGTTTTGTGAATCGATCGTGCGACAAAAAATTAAATTTATGGATTATTACCTAAATAAATGAATAGACTTGCCTAATTCGTTCGTTTCTGATTTATGCTATCTGTTCGTGCAAGTTCATCTAATAAATATTAATAGAATGGGATTTGTCAGCGTTGTATTACTTAACCGCCCGTTTATCGACCTCGTGGAAAAATAACACTGAATGCGTCCGCCGCGTCCAGCCGTAAATTATTATCTCGACAATCGATTGTTCGCGATAACTACCTCTATTTTACGACGCGTTATTGTCGTTTTAATTTATTATTATTGTGCCGTTAATTAAACCATCGGATAGAGCCCCGTCCGAAAACTATCCGGTCGATAAATTCCGCAACTAAACACGACGGTGTGTCCGTAGGCGCCGATATTCGCTGTGCAGAACGTATGTTTTCTCCGCCATTAAGTCGCTGCGTTCGTGTATGTTTGTATGTGTGTGTGTGTGTGTGTGTGTGTGTCAAGGTTGGTTTCCTTTTACTTTTATCGAGCATCAATCGACGGAAAAGGCTGTGCTTTAAATTAACGTTTGTTTTTTGCCGGCTGGAGCGTCGCAATTATCGTCTAAATTTCAACGCATTTGGTAATGGCATTCGTCACGTAAAAAGGTTATTATTAAGTACTTACCAACGAGTATAAAACCTTGTGTTTTTTTTTGGATTTGGTTATGGTTTTTGTCGGCGTTTATCTTACGTCGTCGGGTGGGAGAGGATGTTGCTTCCATTATGCCTCTACAAAGACATATTTGCGTTTTCGAAATTCTTTAGTTACCTTGTTTCACGCCAGAAAATAAAAATTGCTCTGAAGTTCAATACTTGGTTAATAGAAAAAACCGCAAATGTATCGCATGCATCGCAAATGTATTATTAATGTTGCTTGATATCGTTCGTATATGTATTTTTGACATCAAATACAATAGGCATCATAATACAAGTTTTCATACGATAGGATTGTTAACTATGAATCGTGTTTCTCTCCTATTTGTCTCCTTGACCTGGTTTGAATCATAATTGTCTCTCGGCTCTATGGTACTATTAACAAATGACTGCATGGGATAGTTTAGATAGAAGAAGAAGATAATAATGTAAAGGCGAGGAAGACAAGAGAATGAAAATTGAATTTAATTTTGGTCGACCTTTCTATTTTGTGGTTTTAACCATCTACATTGGGTGCGATGTTAAGGGGGGATCCTGCTTTAGAAGGCTCAAAAAATCGTTTTTTATTTTTATTGCTCAAATCTATGCCTAATATATCTAAGAATATGTATAAAAAATTATAGCGTCTAATTCGCAATATTTTGAAAGATACAGCACTAAACACAGTGAGGTGTCGAGCAAAAAATATACGAACGCACGAACGCTCGGACAAACCAAGCGCGCGCCCCTCCCCGCAGAACAACACCGAACTAGGTACTTAAAAAAGTTCAATCGGTCGTTCGAAACAATAATATTTTGAATTCGTAAGAGCTATAGTAGGATTATAACGAGATATTCCGTAAGTGATCGAAAATTAACATTTTTGCTGATCGTAAACTTTAGAGCGCGTTTTCTCGAGTTTTCGTTTTTACGATTTTTCTAAACTGGTGGGCGTGATTGCGAGAAAACTAGACAAGCAATCAAAACGAAACAAAACTTTTGTTGGCTTCAGTAGCATTCTCTTCTATTTGAACTAAAAAGATTAATGAAAAAAAATTCTAAACAACTTTTTTAGCAAATTGAAATGATTTTCTCTTCCTGCAACGAGCACATTTATTTTCAAACATGAGAAAAATCTTGAATTTCAAAATTTTGTTTTTTTTTAATTCACATAGAAGAAAATATATGAGAATTACCATTTTCTTTGGTTTTTTTTTGTTTCAGACAAAAATTACGGGCTACATCTTTCCCACCGATTGTAAATTGCAATTGAAAGGTGTTGCACAAATGTGCATAAAAATCGGTTCCGTTTAAATATTTTTCTCTCGAAATATTTTTTTTTAATGCTCAAATATGCAATAAGATGCTCTAAAAAGTTCACTAGACTTGCAAATTTTTTTCTGTCCTAAAAAAATTCCCCCAAAAACGCTATTTTAAGGCCTCCTAAAGCAGGATCCCCCCTTAAGGCAGGCTGTAATATCTCATCGATGTAAATCTGTTCTGTTCTGTGAATTGTGTAACTCTTCATAAGTGAATAAGTTCCAGATATATAAAAAATGTTCATCTACAATCACATTATAATTGGAGTTTTAATAATGAAAAATACAATCTGAAATCAATTACATTTATTTATTTATTAGTAATATTAACATTAACATTTATATTAATAGACATTCCCTTCTTTGTTTTATCATATTTCACTTCGTTTCCATTAATAACAAGCTTGCAGTTGTCGTCGATTTCAGAACACATAGTGCTTGTCGAAGTTTTTGATAAATCTGTAGAAACAATGGATGTCTCCTCTTGTACGGAACGACTATACTCTGTTTTTAAACTAGGAGGAGTGATTTAAATTTGTCGCGCTAAAACCTACACGTGTAATTGGCCAAAATCGATTCTGTTTTACATAATGCTAAGTGGCTGCATTTCAGTTAATAGTTTTGTGCTCGTAATTTCTTTGTGCCTAATTCTAAAAGTAAATAAATCAGTTCTTTTCAGAACTAGTTGTTGAAGTGCGTCTCATGCAATGCCTGCTATAAGCTTCTATATTTGCCAGATTCAAAAATTAATCAACTCTTGAAGGAACTTTCGACAAAGTGGTGATTCCAATAGGTTCTGAAATACATTTTTGTAGTGTATCGTAAAAAGAATCTGTCGTTGGATAACTTCTTCGGACGTAAGGACATGTAGTTTCTACACGTCTCCACAGTATTGATAGAGAATCCTTCTTTCATAATTGTGAATTAACGTGAAATGCCGTTCTTGGTATCTGGTATCGAAACAAGCAGATATGCGCCCTTGTCTTCTACATCACTGATTTCCAATTCGTCAATTCACAGCAACGACAGCCACAAGACACCCCCATTATTAGTGCAACCTAAAATATTTCAAACTTTATTATCTACAATGTCTAAAAGGTTAAGATATATTACCTTAATCGCCAGATATTCTTTATCGCAAGCCCTTGTCAAAAATTCTTCCACGTGTGCTCTTTCCAATACCGCAGCTTTCTTCGCCTTGTACCCTCTCGACTCACTCTTCAAATAGGACATGAGCTTACTATATTTTCCAATGTCTATATTTTTATGGACCTTTATAGCGGCCTTCAGCATCGGGTACTTCGACCATATGGATGAAATTGCATACCTTTACTTCAAATTAAAAAAATACGATAACAGAGCTTCCTCCTTCATTGTCATTACCCTTTTTCTTTTCTTTCGATTCATTAAATTCCGAAAATACTTTTTCATAATGTTCCCTGGACTTCGCAGGCAATAATTGCAGAGTTATTTCTTCAGCTTCCTGAAGGATTATCTCAGGAACAAACTCGCTTTCTTGCATTGTTCACCAACTTCACAAATTGTCACAAATGGAGGCGATAAACAATCGAAACTAAATAGCAACCATTCAACACCTAGCACATTTTTTTATTTAATTTTAATAATTTTTGACGTTACTGCTGCTGTCACAGTGAACTTTCAAATCATTTTTTGATAAAATCTGATTCTGAATGATCGTGATTGTAGATAAAACGTTGTATTGCATTCGTGTTTTAGTTGCATTTTATCCACTTAAGAATATTGAAAGCTCGTGCGTTCGCACTCGCGTTTATAAATTCATGCATGGATAAAATACTATCTAAAACACTAAGATAAATAACTATTTTTCGACTCGCAGTTTCTAAACTTCATGTTTCGCCTGGTAAAATGGCGTTTTATTTATTTATTTACAATTTCTGTTAGGTCATATATATTGTTTGTCATTAATTACCTTGAGTAGAGTAACATATACAATAACCAAATATCCTTATCGCCATGATGGTCCAATACAGCGGTCGAACTCGGGGTTAACATAACGAATCAGGAACATCGAACGAATTCGTTGACAGAGTTGCAAATGCAAAAGTTCTATTCAGAATATTTAAACGATTTTGACTGCTTTTGTGAATTAGCTGTGGCGTTTTCGAAATCATCATATTCACTTCGCACTAGCACATAATTTATTAAGCTTTCTAATACCCCTTTAGTTTGGATGCCTTTTTTACTGACAATATAATCTATTCAAGTATATGTTGCAATTTTATTGTAGAGACTTCTTTATTTTCATTAACTGTACACCCTTATGGCAAACCCCCATCCTGAATTGTTTTATCTTCTGTTTTTTTTGCCATTTGTGACTTTTGATGTGCTTAAGCGTATATGTTAGGAAAGAATACTGGTGCCTTACAGCACTAATAGCGTTACGGTTTCGTCACTTATGGCGATTTAATTTAAATACAATTATTGTGTTTTATTACTATGTTAGTCATAGTTATATTTGTTCCACATAATACAAACAAAATAAGCGTTTGACTATACCTACCTTGATGTCGATCAAGTCAAGAACATTTCACACGTGTCATGTGGAAATTATTGCTGGATTGCAACCTCGGGAACTGAAAGAAATGTAACCATTGATTGATTTACTGATGATGTTCTGAGTCGTTTGTTACTAACAGTAATGGTACAATATTAATCTAGTGAAGAGCGGGTTGTCTTAAAACTTTGCTCGAAATACAAGACGATGACCGCTGGTAGTTCTCATTGAAAGAAAGCCATCAATGCATTTATAATAAATACTAACGATCCAAATGGAGCAATTGCGATTATTAAAAATTCAAGATTATTGCTATAAAATATGAAACATATATTCCTAACCTGACCCGCAAAGTACGGGTACTAGCGCCTAAACTATCGGGGGTAACTGTAGAAGAGCAACCCCGAATGTCATATACCTCTCGTAACAGATGTCGTATTGCAAATACTATAGTTTCAGTGCTTTAGCGTTCATGTGCACAAATTGAAGCTTCTTATCTGGCAGATGCACTTTGTTTTATTTATACAATCCTCCACTTCTTTTTGAAATTTATTGATCATATTTAATCGTTCTTATTAAGTATTGTAATTGTATTACTCTGGTATGATTTAGATAAAACTAATTTGTCTTTTTTTATTTTCCTCTGTACGTTTTTTAGCACTTTTCTCTTCTTACCGTTGTCCTGTAGATTCCTTACAGTATGACGATCTGTTGGTATGATCCGAGCGCTCATTCATTTTACATTTGTTGTTCGTCTTTTACTGCTACATCAACATCGAATAATATATTAATAATGAATCATCTACGTTTCCTGATGAGAACTTTAAACCCTTTTCTAATAATCTAGTTTCTTCTTGTGTAAATTCTACTTTAGGCAATTTTTAGATTTTGATAACCAACTTTTTCATATCATTCGCAATGACCTCACATAAGAGAAGCGGCCTTAAACTGTGATTTTTAGACTACTCAACATAGCTATAGCATCGGATAATTTCTTATCAGTATTAAATACAATATATTGCCTTAAAAAATTCCAAGACACAATATATAAAAAGATAGTACACGAAAGATGGTCTAATCTTACACCTCAATGGTGTAGTGAACATTAATTAATACAGGTCCATGAAGACTAACTGGTGGACCGCTAGACAATATTGTTTCTGGGTTATTACCCTTCGTCAGTAGCGATTACCAAGAACCTTAGTTGTTGAAATACCTTTACATGTAGTGGCCATCAAAACTTCTTGGCGCGAGCCAATCACTCCTAACGAACCACTGACAACAGAACACTGACGAGACGATACCTTGTCGATACCAGAAACAATATTGTCTAGCGATCCACCAGTTAGTCTTCATGGACCTGTATAAATTAATGTTCACTACACCATTGAGGTGTAAGATTAGACCATCTTTCGTGTAAATTTTACATTTTGCTGTCAGATTTGACAAGATACATTTTTAATTTAAAAAGATAGTAACATATAATGTGTCTAATAATTAAAAACATTATTTATTCGACAAAATTGACAAATTCGGACAAATGTAGCAATTCGGGGATATACAGAATAAAGTGTTACAGGTATTCTATAAGATATATAGGTCAAACAGGCCGTGAGATCATTTAGGTTAAGCAAAGACGACTTAAATTTAGCAAAGCTATTGATGGAGAAACATACATGTTCCCTAGAAAATTGACAAATATTACATTTAGAAAAGAAATGTTATAAACACAATGAATCTTACTACATAAAAGTCCGCGGTGGTCCGCACGAAACTCTCTTATACTTAGTTATACTACGTTTTTCGAAAAAACTTTTCAAGTGAAAGTTGTTTAAAATATTAATATCTATAATTTATGTAAGAATATTTTTTCCGTAACGTGTACCGTTTTCGAGATGTGGAAAAAGGTGATAAGAGTAAACCATCACTTCCGGTTGAGAGATTGCGTTCAAAATAGGACGTGTTCCTCCTTGCTACATACAAATGTTAAGTTTAAAGTTTCAGAGCTCTAGCTAGAATCGTTTGGACGCTAGAGCGCGCACAGACACACACACAGACACACAGTGTATATCTTAACGTGTAGCGACCTATTTTTCACGTGAATTCAAAAGCTGCTTTTAAGGGACCTTCATTCTCAACCTTTATATTCAAGAATGTTACAATATACATAAACTGAACCATTTTGTTCCGCCCCAGCCGCACTATCACTTTCGTTCGATCTAAACGTAAAATAGAAGCGGTACCCAGTAGGATATATTATGTTGTTATAGTTCATTTGTTAAATGATAATTTTATATTTTATACATAAAAGGTGACGATGGACCTTTTTGTCAGTGAAGAGAAAATTTCAACGGGCGACATTTTATATAGACGGGACATGACAATTTCAAACCGCATATTAAGCAAGTCAAACAGTTCAAATAACTTGGCTCTCTTAAAAAGGAAAAGATAATAGGTTCAGCAGCCGAAATCCGTAGCTGAATTCGTCACGCAACAACTGTTTTGCGATCGTTATGGTGCATATGGAAGAAGCAAAACATACCTGCATGTGCAAAAGTACACCTCTTCATGTCACTGGTAATTTCAGGCCCGTTATACGATATGAGTCGTAAACTTGGAAGATATTGAAGGCAGCCCAAATACGACTCGAAGTCTTCCAAATGCGGTGCAAATCCTAAGCGCTTCTCTTTACGTATGGCGTATCACATGCACGGCTAGGATGCACTTATATTTTTACAGTTCAAATGAACCCTTTTATTAATATGCTAATTTGGTGTTAGTTTTAGCCCATAATTTCCTAACTCTGCTAATTGGAGCTCCGTAATTAGTTTCTATTTCATGATAAAGTACATACGTCATAATATTCATGGCCAAAGGGTAATATAAATGTAAATGAAGAATAGTTCAGTAGAACTAAATAAAAATGAAAACTTGAGTTTTATAGGCTCTTGTAATAAAACTAACGCCAGCATAGTGGTTATACAAAATTAGTGAAATGATCACTTCAGCAATGAAAATGTGCATTTTTATTCAAATATGAAATTCAACTTAAGCGAAATATTCTAATGAAAAACGAAATTCCTGCAACAGTACAAATCTAACAAATCAAAATTGATTGAAACTATACAAACACTAACGCGATATCTCAATTCAGAACATAGTAGTAATAAACTAATGACCTTAATACATATATTCACACGCAACTGTGATTCAAAAATGTACATGGTATCACTGATGATGGCATGATCAACACTACACTGTAATGTATGTTTAACATATATTTTAAAGATTTTTATGATTTTATATTGCAATGTGTTCTACAAGTTTGTTTAAATTTCACCCCCACATTCAAATGACTTTCTACAAACCTCCAATATTTAGAAAGTGATTATCGGTTTGACATTTGAAGATTATGTAAATAAATATGAGCTATAACTTATTTACTTATAATAAAGAAACTGACTTATAATTAATGGTACTATTGGTTTGAATAATTTGAGCGAAAATAACCGTTGCATTAGTTATGTTTGTCATTTGATTCATTCACATCATGATGTCACAACGATTTGATGGTTTATAGAATGCCTTACCGAATACATTTTGATTTGTATCAGTGTTTGCCTATTTACATGAAATTAAAAAAAAAATATTAATAAGAGTTACATATGCATACTACGATCATGCACCAGTCGACGTTTTTTGGAAAATATTTTTATGAGGTAAACGCAAACTTGCTACAAAACCAGAGAAGGGGTTCTCCGGCAAGGATCGCCATGTGATAAACTGAAGAACTGAACTTGCTAGGATCGCCATGAAGTGAAAGTGTTGTCTTGTAACTCCGAATGAATTAAAACGCATTTGCTAACGTGGTGTAGGTATTTTAATTACTAGTAAACGAATAACAGGCTTTGCTCATTTGCTCGAAATGCGCGGAATCCACGGGACCGTGACCGCATCGTCAGTCGAATCGTAATTTATCGACATTTTATGTATGCCCACATTTATATCCGGAAATCGTTTACGTTGGAATATTGATGCAGAATTATTATCGAAATTTGAAGTGTGTTGCGTCCTTTACCTATACCTATACCTAGTGAACATACATCAAGTTTGATGCAAATGTGTTATGTAATTGTATAGTAACTTTGTTATTATACTACAACAGCTGGATTAGGTCGCTGATAAAATTATGCCTTTAGGAGATGTAAATATTGATTTTAGGACATGTAATAAATATTTTTTTTAAATGTGTACCTCAAATCTCCACTGACATGATTGCAGGCTAATGACTTTGTTCAAATCGTTGGAGGCCCTACTGTGGTGACTTTAAATTTCTATTGCCTGGCATGTGGGTGTTGCGAACTTTCATGAATCGGATCATGAGATAATATACTGTCATATGGATCTGGTAACATCGAAATCGGACTCAATATTAAAAACTCTACGTAGCTATCGTGACTATGATTTACTCTACTACGACCTTCGTAGTATTCCATGAAGCATATACTGCATATATCAAATATTCATGTGATAGTCGATTATGTTAATTATTGCATTCTAAATTCATTTAATATTCACGCGCCTTTAATTAACACAAAACTGCAACAGAGCTCCTTAGTTGACAAAAATATAAAACTATTAATGTTTATGAGGCATAAGGGAAAAGACGTTTTCGTAGAACCATTAGGATTATTACAAGTCGTTCAGGAACCTTAAGTATTAAATACGAAAAAAGCCTATTTCAATTATTATGTCAGAAGTTGTAATTCCAAAACCTATTTGGAATGATCTCAAAACTTAATAATTCTAGTAATAAAACACCTTATCTTCCTACAAGTTTACAAGATTCAGACGATATCAATGATTTCGTTGTTGGTGCTATTCGTTCATCAGCTGGTGATAACGGCATAATTAACTTCTATCATAATGATAAATAATTTTTTAGACCACTTTAGACATGTGAGTTGATAATTAATGATATTTAAGCTATGTCGATTGGTTCTGATGAAATAAGTATCCAAATGCGGAAGTTATGTCCTCAGATCATACCTTATATCACACAATATTATTTATAGCTCCTTCCCTATGTATATGTGGGGGCTTCTAAAAAGAAATTTACAAAGTCAACGTACAATATTTCGCAATAGATATGAGCTCTTTACTGCAATTACTAATGCATGGCAAACTTTACCTCATGCCTATCACAGAAATTTATGTCTCTCGATGTCTACCCGATTGATAGAGGCCAATGGGGCAGCTACAAAATATTAACTTGAGTTTAACTTATTAATGTTCTAATTTGTTTATTTTTTGTTTTTGTTATTCACCTTTAGACGTTCATATTGTTTAGTAAAATAAGTTTAGTTTTCTTCTTACTGATGATATCATGCAGGTCAGTGATATGGGTAATTTAAGTGTATTGATTCTACTAGACATTAGTAAAACATTTTATATCATATAACATTCAACATTATTATCAAAGAAACTTATTATCACATTAATAATATACAGATACATGTAGTCTCGGTTATACGTCATGCAACCCTCTAGCTACAAAGCTACAAACACCACATAAATAACTGCCCAAAACAGGCGTTATAGTTTAAAGCTTTTGTATCCATATAAATCCTAGTTGACTTTTAAGACGAAAATAATTGTTTATTTAATTACAGTTTTCAGATTGTTCCGATACTTTATGGGCTATGTTTAGAATATGATACTAGTCAACAAATCCAATATATGGTCACATCACTTACTTTCTATCGGAAATTAAATCATTGAATATGAGCAGTAGAAGAAAATTAAACTGTATATGGCTATATTATAATATTATAAGCAGAAAGCAGCCTATTTTCGACATGATTTGTTTTCTAAAAATGATACAAAATTTAAACTTACCATCGCAAACGTAAATAATATCCAGTTAATAAAATAAAACAAGCGAGCATATCGAATTATCAGCTATAAAAATAAGGTCCTCGATACCGACCACAAAATGCAATTACGTTCACTGCTGCATTGGATTTAAAATACAATTTAGATATTCGTTTAATGAATAAATGTAAATATGTATTCGCCGGATGTATGTAGACCGGAAAACTTTATGCCTCACAACATTTTTTTTTTAAATATTTGAGAATACTTGCAATTAGTTGACTAACACAGCTATTGTATAATATTGCAAACATAGAACATTTGTTGGCAATCAATGTTCAAAACGCGTTTTTAAAAAATTGTAGGTAAATTTTGTAAAAATAAATAAATTAGTCATGAATTTGTTTAGATTATAATTTTACTGGAATCAGTTATTCCCTAATATAATAATGAAAACCTAACTCAATCCAACTAAACCCAACCTAAGCCTACCAAACCAACCTAACCAAACTATTGACACTTTCAAAATATAAAAAAATGAGCATGAAACAAAATAATTGTTCGTACTGGGTGTATTGGGTTGGGTTGGATTACATTGAGTTTAGTTGGACAGGGTTAATTTTTCTATTGTAATACAAACATTTCAGCCAACGATTTTTGGAATCGTTCCTCTAGAAATAGTAGTCGATAAAATTATACGATTTAAAATTGATTGATGGTAAAAAGTAGTTAATTTTTACAATAATTAACTGCAATGCATATTTTCATCACTTAGCACAGTAACTTACTCAAATATTTTAAATCATTAATATTTCCAATCAACGTATCCAAGTGGGCTACGCATCGCATCTATCGGACTGGTCCTAAGAATGATTGATTCCCGTACGAGTGTAGCTAAAAGTAATAAAAATATGAATGCCACGTAACTCAGGGGTGCGTAATTTACTGGCACTCTGATAACGATTATATGGGCTAAGCACATACATTATGCGCTTGTTTGTAATTTCATATTTTGTTTGGTCTACACTCACAACTCACACAATGTAGTCGATCGAATAAACGGCACGGAGGCGTAGTGCCAAAGTGGGAAACTGGCATTAAGTTCATGCTTCCCGATATTTATTAAACCGCCCTAATGTTTGCTCAAAGGCGCGTCTTCCACGTTAATAACTGCATTAGTGTAATATATTGTGAATTTTTTCATGTGATTTAATGGTAGAAAATGAATATACTTAATGGAAAAATTCCATCGTGATATGATGTTCCAGCTACACCCATATTCCAATTGAGGAATTACAAAGAACAATCAAACTATTATGAAATTTATGTAATGCTCAAATGTGTATTGTTTACTGCATTACCCTATTTCACTAGTTTCAACACACTGTGGGTTCCGACTATATATAAAATATAAGATACGTGCATTGTCATGTGAAGTCCTGAAATATTGTTCTCTCGTTATCGATACTTTTTTTGGTGGAAATAAGTGATTTGTGTAATTAATTTTGCTAGTGATCGATTCGATTTAAAAATCTGAACATTTTGGCATGTGATTAATCTCTCCTTGTGAGTTTGCAGCAGAAATATTTGACTTTAATGTATCGTTAAATCGTGTAGTCTCTTGTACAGTATCAAAGAAGTATTGTAAAAACCTTCTTTTTTTTGCGATCGGCCCGCTATTTCAAATTTTAAGTGATCAGTATTATTAAAATGGTTAAATGTTGTTGTTGTAAGAAGAACATTAATGATGAACTTACATCTTTACGTAACAGTGCCATTGGCAATAACGATTCGGTTTCTTGTGGGTGATACTATTAATGAGATTTTCCAAAGGAAAAAACGTGAAAATAACGTTATTATTTACAATCTGCCTGCAATTTTGAATTCATCACGTCAGTGTGTAAATGATGACAAAAAAGATGCTGCATCTACCCAGACAATATTGACTATATTTCTCATATCGGAAAGCGCTGCCCAAGGAAAGTATAGCATGAACAGTTTATGGAAAAACCGAAGACGAATAAGCCACGACCAATAAAACTTGTTTTTGAAGACCCTAATCATTCCACTTCTGTTATTAGCAATTCTTATAAATTAAAGAATACCCCGGAATTTTCTAGTGTTTCTCTCTCAAGATTTCACGCCGATGCAACTTGAACAGAAAGCTAAACTAAAGGCTGAATTGAATGAACGATTGGCAAATGGTGAGACGAATTTATTTATAAGAAATTTCGATGGTTTCTTTTAAATTATTCAAAAAAAAAACGGCCTAATGCACAGCAAGTAAGCGGTAACAATGTGGAAGAATATAATAGGCTTAATTATCAGAATGTTAGAGGGCTTAATACTAAAATACGTTCATTTTACCAGAATTCATTGTGCTCTGACTATGATATCATAGCTTTGAGTGACACATGGTTGAGCTCCGGCGTTTCATCCGCGGAGTTATTCTCTACAAATACTTTTAATGTTTTTCGTCAAGACAGAACTTCTGGCAGAGGCGCTGATGTTCTCTTAGCAGTAAGTTATCATTTTATTGCTCAAGCACTTCCAGTTCATTGCTTGTTCAATACTGATGTTCTGTGTGTTAAATTAAACTTAAACAATGTTAATTTAATTGTTATTGTAATATACATACCACCGCATACCACGTTATTTAATTATATTTGTTTTTTTGAATACTTAAAGACTCTTGATATTATTAACGGTAATGTAATTATTTTGGGTGATTTTAATATATCGGAATTATGGAATCATTATATTGATAAGTTTGTTAATGTTAAATTAAATGCCTTTAACAGTTTCTTACATTTGTGCAATTTGTCTCAGCAAAATAGAATTTTGAATTTAATAACAAGATTTTGAATCACTCTGAAAATATTCATTGCAGTGTAGATCATGAAAATGAGCCTTTGGTTTATGAGGGTGGATACCAATATACTCAATATTTGTCTCAAAATTAGACATTGTGCTTTTAATAATTTTAGCTGCAGTAGCAGATCCGATACAATTGCAAACATGCGAACTTCAATATGCTTTACAATTTAATTTGTAATTCTAATTGGGATTGTCTTAAGGCACCAGACCACGGTGCGTGCGCGGTACGAGGGTGTATCTTTCATAATTATTTTCAAGCGAATGATCAATGCAATTCATTTCATCAATGTTTATTGTCAATATATGCATATAGAAGACTGTATACAAATTTTTATACTTGAATCTAAAGTATAGTTTGCGGTGTACGCCGCTCCTAAGAGGAGACTACGCGCGCGGTGGTTGACAGCGATTAAGCCATACGGCTGATCTAAAAAATAAAATAAAAATATATTTAGAAACTAGACATATGTGTCTATGGCATCACGTAGGGGAATTTTGATATCTAGAAGAAAAAAAAAATGGCGGACCAGCGAATTTTATTTTCGATTTTTATGAAAAATTTTCATCGTTCATATGAAAAAAAATAGAAGGAGATTTATTATAAAAAAACCCCTACGTGGTGCCATAGAGACTACATTTTCGAACAGTTTAAGACTTGGTGCATGCAAATCGGATGTATAGTTTTTCTAATATGCTGTCAACCAGGTTGAAAAAGTAGTTTTCGAGAAAAACGCGTTCAAAGTTTTGCTGAAGCATAATTCAACATACAAACTTACTATTTTCTCGGTCTATTTTTTCTTGTTTCTTACGTTTAGTCAGCTATTCCTGGACCATACAACAGCTCTTCAGCGTCCAGATAATCATTATTTTTTCCATGTTTTGCACGAAGACGACCCTCATGCGTGCTTTTTTCGGCTTCGTGCTCGGCTTCGCATATTCGTATCTCGTCGATGTTTTGACAATATTGGTAGAGTGCGTCACCAATTTTGATGTCTAATATCTCCAATACATTTCTGAGGCCAATGTGACCATTGTTAAAAAGTATTGATGCAATATTAGCGGCAGTTTCGTGACGGGTTATGTAAAACGGGGAATTCAGCGCTTAATATCGGGCCGCAATTGTATTGAAATAGATAACGTCTTGTACGTGACCGTATAAGAGTTTTTGGGTTTTTAATTTGGAAAAATGAGTAATAAATGTAAACAATCGAACCGACCGTTAGCTGGCGCATCTGTCGAATCATCTGTACCTGGACAGCCGTGAATTTGGGACTAATTTCGTATGCAAAATATTCTGAGGGTCGAAACGAAATAATTGTAGCGAATATTTTGCACTGGATTGCGCATCTCTAAACTAACTTAATTAATTGCTAATATATACATATGTGGGACCGAACAAATCGAATGATATTATATATACGAATCGTACGACTGCCGCTCGGCGCGGTCGTACGCCAGCAACGGTTCACATAAAATGCTGTATCTCCATCAATTTGACGAATTTCTCTAAAATATTCGTTGAAAGCATTCTTGACAAATGCATCTTTCAGAAAATAAAGAAAAAAAAAACAGGAAAAAACTTATTTTTCACCGTGGTCTAGTGCCTTAATGATAAACTCAGTAAAACTAGAATACCTGGGACAGTTCCTTTCAACAATATTTCTTACAGTTCTCCACAGGGCATTGTTGATGCATTTGCAGCATACTTTGCTTCGGTATATGATGATCGTCCAAATATTGCTATTCCTTCCACTTACTACAACTATAATTGCAACTATAATTGCAATACAGCTTTATATGTGAAAGCTATTTCGGAATATGATGTAATTCAAGCATGCAAACGCTTGAAAGCAAATTTGACAATGGGTCTAGATAACATTCCTGCTTTTCTTGTCACTGATTGTTTATTAGTTCAACCGTTGTTGATAATTTTTAATTATATCATTCAATATATTGTTTTCTCTGATTGTTGTAAACTTGCTCGAGCGTCTCCCGTTTTTAAGAAGGGCATTTCTACCGATGTTAAAAACTATCGTCCAATCTCTCTCATTTCAAATTTTGCTAAAATCTTTGAAATTATAATTGCAAAATGTATTTCCAATCACGTTGAAAAAAATATTACTACATTTCAACATGGATTTTTCTCAGGTAGGTCAACAGTTTCTAACTTATGTTTGTTTACACATTATGTTTCTGAGGTGTTGGCAGATCGGAAGCAAGTTGATCTTATATATACTGATTTCTCCAAAGCGTTTATATGGTTCAGCATTCTCTTATTCTTCGTAAACTTGATAAATTTGGATTATTTAATAATATTATTCAATTACTTGGTAGTTATTTATTTAATAGAACTAATGTCGTTGAACATGGAGGTTATATTTCAGAGCCTTTTCACTCAGCTTCTGGAGTACCACAAGGTACGAATTTAGGTCCTCTACTCTTGAGGATTGTATAGGTTTACAAGATGACTTAGATACGTTATCTGTTTGGTGTTATAACAATGGTTTATCATTTAATATTCAAAAATGTAAGCATCTGTCATTTTGCCGTAATTTTTCTAGGATTGGTTTCAATTATAAGATTTGTGGGATCCCTCTTGAAAATGTAAACACATTTATGCCCGGTTTCACAAACGATTGTCAAATGGTGAATTAGTTAACAAGTCTTTAACGACTCGTTATTGTTTGTGAAATCCAAAACAATGGTAATTTTGCTTTTAACGGGTAATCATTTGTCAATTATTTGACGATTGATTAAAGACTCATTAAAGAATCTTCAAACTTTTGAAGATTCGTTAATGACCGATAAGCGTTTGTGAAACCGGGCATTAAAGACTTAGGAGTTATGTTTGATGTCAAACTATCAATTATTGCTCATATCAATGCCATTTGAGAAAAAGCATGCAAAATGCTTGGATTTTTCATTAGAAATAGCCATGTCTTTAGAAACATAGATGCAATCAAAAGTTTGTATTTTGCATATGTTCGCAGCGTTCTTGAATATTGTTGCATGGATTGGTCCCCCATTTATTCAGTCCATATCGATAGACTGGAAAGCATTCAGAGAAAGTTTTTGAAATTTTTATATTTTAAAACCCATGGCTTTTATCCTCCTCATGGTTATGACCGGAATGCACTGTAATTAGAATTTTTCACTCAATCCTTGCAAATGCGACGGGTTATTGCACAGTGCCTTTTTATTTAGAACAGTTAACAGCATTACTTCTTGCAATGATTTGCTATGTTTAATTAACTTTCATGTTCCGCATCTTAATTCTAGATTACTTAGAACGTTACTACAATTCAATTAATTATTTCAATTCACCCATTATGAACATGTGCAGACAATTCGACCTTATAAATGTTGATGGAACAATCGATATTTTCGCAATTCCTGTAAACGCGAATTGGGTAGTTCATTTTTCTGTTAGTTTATATATATTTTTTATATATGCTTTCCCTGTAATTGCTTTTTTGCTGTTGCGTTTTGAATAAATTATTATTATTATTATATAGTTTGATTCGTAGCTTCATTATTTTGTATTATATTGTATTAAAATAATAATAATCAACCAAAAATCACTTGAAGAACATATCTTTATTTTACTGCCTTGTCATTTTCTTAAACGACGCTTTAGCTTATGGAACCTTCATTTATTTCGCTGCCGAACTAACGGAACGTCACGCCGCGTCGCGCCGTACGGACCATAATTTATTTCGACGTGTATATGAAACATACTTACACCTACACATAATGGAAACGGCATTGATTGTCGCGCTATTCGTTTGTTGTTCGATTCCGACGATATTTCGTGGGAGGAGTGGGATTTTGATTGACATTTTAATGTGTCTGGGCGGCCCACAAGCGCCACGAATCGTAATAATTCATATTTGATAAAAACACACACCCAGTACAGTAGTAATTTGTCAGGGTGAACGAAATTTTACGGTTGATTTGGTCGATGCTAAACCGGTTGCCGTAGTGAAGTAGAAATGGTACAATGCGTACATCTTCGACGCCTCCCGAAAAGGGTTACGTGAAGGGTCGTTCAACTGTACGAGTATTGCAATTATCTATACTATCGAATCGCACGAATGAAAGACTTGATAGTAATTTCGTGAAGTTAAGTTCTATACATATATATAACCTAGGTAATACAAGTTTTGGTTTTTTCGTATTATTTTTTCCTATTAAAAATAAACTTACCATTGGAATATGTCAAGTTTCACCTGCAGTTTGACAATACATTTGTGTTTATAAAGTTTTACAAAATGTCCTACAAGTTAGAATCGTGGAAATGTCTTCACAATTTGGTTGGCCAAGTGCTCTAACTATTGTTACGTAACAATTGATAAGTCTAACAAACTTGAAAACGGCTGAATTGTTACGAAAGCCTAACAAGCGCATCAATAATGCTATTCTGTAACGCTACTTGTTAGCCCCAATTGAAACGAACCCATAACAAGAAAAAAATATTGCAATGGTCCGCACTGAACTTTCTTATACTCAGTTATACTACATTTTTCGAAAGACTTTTCAAATGAAACTATCAAACTATCAATATCTATAATTTATGTAAGAATATTTTTTTCCGTAACGTGTACCTTTTTGAGATATGGAAAACGGTGATAAGAGTAAACCATCACTTCCGGTTGAGAGATTGCGTTCAAAATAGGACGTTTTCCTCCTTGCAACATACAAATGTTAAGTTTAAAGTTTGAGAGCTCTAGCTATAGTCGTTTGGGGGGTAGAGCTCACACAGACACACAGACCTCATTCCAAAAATAGTCAGAAATGATTCAGGGGACCTCAAAACGTGTATATCCGTTGAAATCTCGAGTTCGAAAATTTTCATGATTCCTATACTTACTTATACATAAAGTATAAGAAAGTAAAATTAGAAAGTAATTTTGACCGCATAGGCGTTCGTACATGTACTGACAATATTACATTTAAAACCCCTTCGTATTTAAAGTAGTAGCGTAGTTCGCATATGGCTAGTTTAACAATGGGGAAAAAAGCGAGAAATACGAGAACCAGCGAGAAGTAGTTTGATATGATGCTGAACTTTATTTGCGCTCATAAAGTGTTAATTTATTGCAATTGTGTATGCATTCTTCGAACATGATCTCTAAAAAGTGCGGTTAAAATAATCTTTTTTTAATTTATATTGCGTATAAATTCAACTCGCATACCTATTTTATACTGCCATCTAACTCATCTACTAAAACCACAAAAATGTCCCCATTCAAATTCATGACGCAAAATCTCTTTAATAAATAACACAAAAATTGTAACCAAACGCGATTTTATATTAAATACCTACTTATTTACAATTTTTAATACAGCGAAATATAATTAAAAATTACCACTGATGCTATTTAAGAATATAAATCCAGTTTAAATTTCCAAATGACAAATAACACACGTAACAACAGCTCATTTATCAATTGATATGACATTTCAATAAATTATTAGGTTTTAACAAAAATTGAACGACTCCGAGCTTACAGAATACCACTTTGCGTAACAAACTTGTTACGATTAATACGTAACAAGTCTAACAACTTAACAAGTTGAAAAGATGCTTAGAGAATACGGCTGAATGTCGCCATTTATAGAAACCAAAATATTTCTAAGACAGCAATTTACCGAGTCATTAATAAATATGAAGAAGGTTTGCCGTGTCCCTCGAGTTTTGAATCATGCAAGGCTCATTGAATTTGCAAGAAATAGAAAATGAGTTTCAATGAGGATTTCATGTTTCCCATATGACAGCCAAGGGGGAAATAATTTAAAATATAGAAAGCAACAATTTCGAACTACTTTCTACTACTTAAATGTATAATTTATTTTGATCCTACAAACTATTTCGTACTTTGAAACTTCAAGGTTTTTTTGCGACTGGAAATATTCGTGAAACTCGCACAGCAACATTTCCTTTACAACCTTTGCGTTACTAAATTTTGCTTTCGAAAATTCAATAGAGATCGCGATGGTAAAGTTGAACAACAATTCTATTGTGACGGTAGCTAGTAACAAAGGCACTGTATAACCATTGGCAAATGCCAATAGATACAACGCGAAACACGAAAAGGTTCATCTGTACCACAGCCGAAAATAATGTAGGAATAAAACTATATGGGATAGGTTGATTTACACGATACGGTATTGCTAATTACCAAATAACAAGGCGTATAAGGCGTAAAAACTGTTCACTTCTTCATAAATTTAATTGACAACGTTGTTGTCAATTCGTGGAAAATTAGACTATATTTCAATGCTTAGTCCTTAATGGGTTAAATGATGATGATTGGCTAGTGTATTTATAATTGAACCAACACCCAAATTATTCGTATATGACGTATGCACAAACGTTTTGTTAACATTTTTGAAATATAATTATTCAAATTGTTTTACTGAATTTGGTAGTACAGAAATCGATTCAGTTATAATTATAATGTATCACATAGCAACTAAAGGGCCATGAGTTTCAATGGTTCGCAATTTGGTACGAATGCCTCTCATCAGCCTTTGGACGGTAAGTGGGTTAAACTCTAGAATCTTTTAGTAGATTCTTCGTCGTAGCCCTTCTTCATTTTGGGCTTCCCACACACCGTCGTAAACTTTCCTAGCGAGTTGTCGCATAATGGCGTAATGCCAGATCCGGCCAGAACAAAATATTATCATTAACGTGATGCGTTTGAATAAAATTCACTAATTTGGAGAGGCCATTCTTACTAGCTGCCGTCACAATAGAATTGTTGTTCAACTTTACCATCGCGATCTCTATTTAATTTTCGAAAGCAAAATTTAGTGACGCAAACGTTGCAAAGGAAATGTTGTGCGAGTTTCACGAATAGTTCCAGTCGTAAAAAAGACCTTGAAGCTTCAAAGTACGAAATAGTTTATAAGATCTAAATAAATTATACATTTAAGTATAAGAAGTGTTTCATATAGAGGATCTTATCTTCCCAAACTTGTAAAAATATGTACTAATTTCGTACAAATATGCATAATTTTCAAACAAGTTTCGTTGGGGTGATACAAAACTTTTTTATTTAAACAGCTAATAAAATTTATAAAATAATATTTATTTTTTAAATCATCTATACACTTAAATATATGTATAGGTTTATAAGAATAATAGTTCAAATCAGTAATACATACTAATCATCTAATTACAAATATTGTACATTAATTAATTATAATAATAATAATTATTATTATAACTATTCAATATTCAATATTTTCTATTACAAAATTCTTCCTTCTATCAAACAAAATATGTTTATAGCTAGAAAAACTTCTCTCTACATCTACAGATAGTATAGAGCATACCGGAGCGAATTAATTAAATCTTGAGCTAAATTTACATCACATCACATCAACATGGAGTTTTTGCGAACTTTGATAATAAAATATAGCCAGAATTTTTATCTAAAACCTGCTTATATATTTTTGGCTATAATTGCATCAATTTCTCCTGGTACTTTATTTACACATGTTTTAAATTGTTCAACTAATTCAACAGACTTAATTAATCGCATTTCTTGTGTTTTCAAACTTAAAATAATCTGGCATATAAATTCATAATTGGATTAAATAAATGCTAGTTCAGCACCCAATGAACTTTTTTACAACTGCTTGAGATTGTTTAATAGCAATACTAGTTGCGTTGTCGAAATCCATTATTAATTCTTTTAAGGGGACAACTTGTTTGGCATAAAAAAATGCGGCATTGAGCCAAGTACCCCAACGCGTAATTACTGGTTCCGGTGGTAGAGGAACATCGGGTTACTTTTCTTTATATATTTGAACTCTTAATGGAGACTTCAAAAATATTTTTTTAACATTACTAATTAATGAATTGGCATCCGGAAATTGATTTCTGATTTCTTCTGCCACTCTGTTTAAACCATGCGCTAAACATGTCACACGAATTAAATTAGGATACATGATTTTAAGCTGGTGGCCTGCTTTAATCATATAGGCATTATTAAAAAAATTTCGGTCGGTACAATTTCCGGAAGAAAAAAAAATCATTAGAGATTCGTTTACAAATAGCAAAATTGTGGCATTGTTAGTTTTTTCCAATTGTTTACAAGCAATTAAATACAATTTACTAGGACCTGAATTATTTAAAACACCAACCAACAAATAAGCAATATATCGCCCGCAAGAATCGGTAGTTTTGTCGACTATAAAAAAAACATAGTTATTTTTAACAATTTGTTTGATCTTGTCAAGTGTATTGACATAAACATCTTTTACATAGCATTTTCTGAGTGTTTTCGTTCGGTACATTGTAGCAACCATTTTTTTCTAAAAATGGTCGAATGTAGTGTTTTGCAATTTTTAAAGATGTTAGTCGAAAGTAAAGCTTTACACAATTCTGTGTTGAATACTTGCTGCTCATTTTACTTATTTCCTTCCTGAAACGCTTGCCTTAGAGACTGTTGTGCCATTTTCGTTTGATTTAATTGCTGCGTTTTCTCTCTATGTACGTCAGTAGCACACACATACGTCAATCCGAAAATAGTCAAAATCAGTTCAGGGGACCTCAAAACGTGTATATCCGTTGAAATCTCGAGTTCGAAAATTTTCATGATTCCTATACTTACTTATTATCACTACCATCACTTCCGGTTGAGATATTGCTTTCTTCCTTTCCATACACTAATCTTAAATTTAAAGCTTCATTGTCCTAACTTCAATAGTGTGGGCGCTAGAGCGCGCATAGACACCCAGGCACACAGTCAGACACACATAGACACGCACACAGACGTCATCCGGAATATAGTCAGAATAGGCTTAAGGTCAGAACGTATATTTTCGTTAAAATCTCAAGTTTGAAAATTTTCATGATAATCAAACTGCCTTATAAATAAAGCATAAGAAAGTAAAAATATGTAACTATTAAAAAATACATTAAACGATTTTTACTAAAATATGCACTAATATGATAAAATTCCCAAAAATTATATGCAAAATATACAAATAATTAATATAATAATAATAATAATTAATTAATAAGTAATTAGTGTTATTTAGGCTACTAAATGATTTGGTTGTAGCAACAATAATAAGCGATTTGCAAATTTCATAAATTCCGGTCTCTAGTTATTACATTACTATATATAACCCATGTGCTTACCAAGTAATAACGTATGGGGCATAGGTTTTGAGAAGTTTGCTTTGAAATTTCTACCCGATGTCGGATCTAGTTATCACGAAACTGGGAAACAAATCATATTTTGTTGTTATTGAAACGTCAAACTTATTAATTATTAATTAAGCTCAAAATATCGCACAACTTGAAATTAGCGTGTTTACCGCTGGTGTAGCTTGCACTAATATGCCGAAAACTGACAGACCTCATGTTTTGGTACAAAACAGCAAAATAAACTGGCAGAGCACAAGTGGAAAGCGCCGTCAATTTTATAGAAAATTCCCCTCTAGCTACTTTGCATTATTTCGTGAGAACGAGTCATTTAAGTTGCGCGTTTCGTTTAGTTACGATTTCAATCCAAATATTGGAATAAAAAAGTTTTTGCAGTGGTCCGCACTGAACTTTCTTATACTTAGTTATACTACATTTTCGAAACACTTTTCTAATAGAAGTTGTTGAGTTGTTGAACGTTTATGAGAACATTTTTTTCTATACCGTTTTCGAGATACGAAGAAAGGTGATTCTTTAAACCATCACTTCCGATTGAAATATTGGTTTCAAAATAGGATGTTTTCTTCCTTGGTATGTACAAATCCTAAATTTAAAATGTACTATCGCAAGTATAATTATAAAATCTTTTTTGTCTTTTAAAATCATTGATTAATTACACTTATTTATAAACTACACGAAATAATTACAAAGAAATCTTAATATTGTATAATCCGACATGCTCTGTCGAGAAACATCCACTGTTTTACTTTATATTTTCGAAATTTAGTACAATTGCTCAACTAATCTGCGAAGCTTGTTTTTGGGACCATAAATAGTATAACATTTTCTATCGATCCCATTTATAAAATTCACCCTGCTAATATCTAAAACCGTTGACAAAGTTTAAGAGGTTATATTGTAGGTCGGTGTTTAAGGATTTTGTCAAGTACATCATACGTAGCATTATCAAAATAAAAATTTTCCACGTATAACATTTAATAATATAATTATTTGTATGATATATATGTCGAAGATCGACAAATATGAACCGCTCAGTGACTTCTTAAGATTTTCAACAAACAAACTTATTGATTAACATGTTTACACTACAGGTGATTTATACAACATCCTTTATTTTTGCAGGACATTTGTTCAAAGTATCTCGGTACCAACATCTATCGATTCACAAGTTTATAATTTATTTGCAACTTTGGGGACGTTGTACAAAATTATTTATGGATTTACATTAATTAGTTGTGCTTGAAGGAAGGGTCTTGATTTTTCATTCCCTTTCTCACAAACTACCCCCATATCTGCCGTCTCCTTGTTTTATTTACATCTCGGTTAACTTATGTACCACCCACACAGGTAGAACGCCCCGGGGTGGCTATACAAGCTTCTTGTTCGTAAACCTGATGAATTTTTGAATATTTTGCTTTAATACGATACTGCACAGTTGCAATTAAACACGGTGTAATCGATTTCCTATTTGCTTGATTAAGTGAGTTAGTGACTTAGATGTAATATTCTACAGTACATAATAATTAAGGCAAACCTATTCGCTCCTTTCTTAGAATATATTTGGCCCTCGGTAATCACGAAGTTACTTATGACGTCTTGATGTTTTGGTAAATTTTCAGTTCTGCATGCTCTAGTGACAATTTACGCAGGTTGTATGTGTGCCCATGTGATTTTTGAGAATATGCACACCGAGCGGGTTATTTTCGATGAAATCGTACGTAATCGTTGCTCCAGCATCGGCTGCGAAGAGAGACAAAGCGAGAGACGGAGAGAGACTAATGATATCGTCCGGGCATACGAAGCCGGGAGTGGGTGTTTTGAGCATTAGGTTAATATCCGATCACGTGACGTGCAATTATTGGGCATTAGTGTAGCGGACCGTGATCCGTGGAGTTTGTACGCGGCAGAGAGGAAACGGGGTTGAAACCGCCGCCAGCCAGCGCTCTGCCTGCATTAATGTAAATCCATGCATCAGATCCGAACTAAGCAACGTTAACGCTGCCATTGATTACTAATATCAATATTTGGTACAGTTTTCTTACGTTTTCGGCTTTATTAATTTCGTACGGCGCCCATTATACGTGCCAGTGAAGGTCAGTAATAATTGAAAAGCACGATAAATGCACGCGCCCTACCGGGGATAACCTACTACATTAGGTGGATTATGCTCTATTGTACGGCGATAGTGGTTAAAAATTGAGATTTGGTTCAACGTGGTTCAATTATGTCAGAGGTACTGCAAGATTTATGGTTGTCCTAAGTGTTATACAACCTGTTAGCTATTATACATTGTCGTCGATATTCGTTTAAATTTTTACCCATTTCTTTTTGAATGTTTGATACCATTTTGATACTTTTGCAACGCAATTCTTTATTGTACATGATAGTTACAATAGTTTAAGGGGGGATCCTGCTTTAAGAAAATGGTAATTCTCATATATTTTCTTCTATGTGAACTAAAAAAAACCCAAAATTTTGAAATTCAAGATTTTTCTCAGGTTTGAAAATAAATGTGCTCTTTGCAGGAAGAGAAAATCATTTCAACTTGCTAAAAAAGTTGTTTAGAATTTTTTTTTCATTAATCTTTTTAGTTCAAATAGAATAGAATGCTACTGAAGCCAACAAAAGTTTTGTTTCGTTTTGATTGCTTGTCTAGTTTTCTCGCAATCACGCCCACCAGTTTTGAAAAATCGTAAAAACGAAAACTCGAGAAAACGCGCTCTAAAGTTTACGATCAAGAAAAATGTTAATTTTCGATTACTTACGGAATATCTCGTTATAATCCTACTATAGCTCTTACGAACTCAAAATATTATTGTTTCGAACGACCGATTGAACTTTTTTCAGTACATAGTTCGGTGTTATGTTACTGCGGGGAGGGGCCCGCGTTTCGTTTGTCCGAGCGTTCGTGCGTTCGTATATTTTTTGCTCCACACCTCACTGTGTTTAGTGCTGTATCTTTTAAAATACTGCGAATTAGCCGCTATAATTTTTATACATATTCTTAGATATATTAGGCCTAGATTTGAGCAACAAAAAACAATTTGCGATGAGGTGAACATGAAATTCAATCTAAAAATAGAACGCCAGCATACTGTCTGGAATAATAATTGCCACAGTTTGCATAGAATAAAAAGCAAACAGCTGCAAAAAATGGCGTATAGCAACTAAATAAGCAATCTGTTGCTGTAGATAAAAGCGAAAAAAATTGTAAAAATAATGCATACTAATACATGGACCTGGGAATTTGTTATTGAAGAGAACAAAATCGATGTATGAAATTATTGATATGATTATAAGTGGCTTAAGTTGGCAGTATCATATGCTAGAACCAATTACACCAGAGGTGGTGTCGCTGTTTATGTGAAAGAAAATTTAGATATACAAAAAGTAAATATTGCAAAGAAACTGCAATAATGAACGAATCCCTTTAATCAACTGACATAAATAAGACGTGTTGGAATATCGTCAATGATGGAAGATTAAAATTACCAAATTACCAGTTCCGAGTAACGATATAGTAGACACAGATTTCGCAGACACTACGGAAAGTTGCCCTGAACCACCAAATATATAGGAGTACTCTGCCGAACCAATCAATAAAATTTATCAAAGAAATAATAAGCGAACCGCTGAATGTATTATTAATAATTTATCCGTGGACTATACCCGGACAAACTGAAGTAGTCCAATATCAGTGTATTAAAAAATGACAAAAATCACTACAAACGCAATATTCTAAAATCTTTGAGTACTGCTTTCAAAGAAGATTCTTGGAAAATTTTGAACAAATGAGCAGTATGTATTTCAAAATTTACAACTTCAGCATTTGATCATATTACAAAATCCGTTTACATTGGAAAACAAACACAGGATCGTGGTATTATTTTCGATATGTCGAAGGCTTTTGACGCGGTCGATCATCCCTTCCTACTAAAAAGCTTTATATTGATGGAATAAGATACAATGCTAACAAGTTTCCGGCAGAACTGGTTGCGTCTTGGTTAACGGTTTACTATCAGATAGTTGCGCAATGTACCACTCTGAGACCACTCCGCTTTATAATTATGCTTAATGACTTCCCGATTAGATCCCAGCCTCCCCAAAAATCGTATATGCTGACGATACAAACATGACATAACAGAACCCACCACAAATATACTGATTACAGCACAACGAGCAATAATGGAACTTGAGTATCAACGGTATAACACTGAACGTGCAAAAACTGAATTAATTCACATCAATAGATCCACTTTGATTCTGGTAACTTCCTTGCTTACACAATAGATCTGGAAAGATCATCTGTCATTGCTAACTAACAGACTCAGTTCAGTAATGTTTGTGATCAGGAGGATACGTGCAACAGTATCAATTTTGTGGAAATATGAAAATATCATATAAAAAATTATAATTTTAACAAACTCTACCACACTTGATTTTAATAATAATACGTATTTCGGCAACTGGGTTGCATTCTTCAGTAGAAACCTAAAAAAATCTAAACGTAGAAAGAAAAGTGAAAAAAGTAGTATTTCTTGCTAAGGTGTTACCTTAGAAGATATATTTGAAGATTACCAGTGGGATAACGCTAAAGTTGAAATTAAAAAGTACCTTAATTTATACTCAGTATAGTTAAAAATGTTAATTGTGCCATAGTCTACTACATACGTTAATATGATCAATGAATACAAAGAACTTATTAATACATTTATTTTTTTCTTTTCTATGAACTGATTAAAAAGTATATGATTGCCATTGCAATCAGAAAATAAATGTCTCACTGAAAAATAATAAAAATATGAAAAATGTAAAATTTACACGAAAGATGGTCGAATCTTACACCTCAATGGTGCAGTGAACATTAATTAAAACAGGTCCATGAAGACCAACTGGTGGATCGCTAGACAATATTGTTTCTGGGTTATTACCCTTCGTCAGTAGCGATTACCAAGAACCTTAGTTGTTGAAATACCTTTACATGTAGTGACCATCAAAAATTCTTGGCGCGACCAATCACTCCTAACGAACCACTGACAACAGAACACTGATTTTTAATTTAAAAATGTTAAATGTATTTGAACTTTATTGCTTTGATCCTTTTGTATGTTGACACTGGACATTTGACAGTGGTTCGTTTTAGGCACAGCAATGTGGTAGAGAAAGTTTTTGTTGTTGGTGTTCTGTTGGCAAATGGTTTTTTTAGGTAGCTGGCGCCAAGAAGTCTTGATGGCCACTACATACAAGGGTATTTTAACAACAAGGTTCTCTTTATTTGCTACTAATGAGGTGAAATAACACCGAAACAATATTGTACACCCATTCAGCCAGTAGATAATCTGTGCGTAGAAATTTACATGGTCGCCACATGTCAAGAATTATGATGTAGATGTATTCGCTCTTATATATAGTACACAAAGTAGGATACAAATAGCTGACGACGTTAATAATTTCAATTCCTTGAAAAGAGATCTATGCGAATGATACTTTGGTTTAGAAGAGACCGAGAATATCTGCGCAGTTTTTATTTGATTCAAGACGAGTTATTTAAGCAATAACACACTATCATTAAAAAATTAATAATATAGGCCAGAGGATATTACCCTGTGGAATCCCTAAAGATACATTTGATGATATTTTGTGATCAGCCACAACAGAAAGTTTATGGTTAACTCTAACAAACGCGTATTTCAAGTCGAGAAGAATGCCCGCTACTTGCCGCCCATTATCAAGTTCATTTAACACGGAATTAATAAACACCACAATGGAATTTTGTGTTGATGAACCGCACAGGAAGCGAAACTGATGTTGGTTTAAATTTTTATACTTAAAGTGCTGATAATCTGGAAAATATGGACGATATTGAAATAGCCCTGTAGTTCGAAATCTTCTTATCATTCTTTTTATGAATAGGTAATCCGACTCCTTGAGCCATTAATCTCCAAGAGGACAGGCGCTATGATACTTTTAACGCACGTAATCAGGGAACAGGGTACCATCTCGCAGAATATGTATATATGATCTTTTATTATTTTGAGATTTAGATTTTTGTGGCGTTGATAAACCTGCAACTAATATACTGTTTTTTTGACTCACATAATATATCTTTACGATTCCTTAACAATCTCAAACATACCCCAAAGAACCCCACCTCTATTAATTATTTCTGTAGTAATCTATGACTTGTGACTTCCAATATTGCTGGTATCTTTCACAAATTCTTCAGGAAAGCGACAGCAACAAGAATAAGAATGCTATCAATAAAATAGGTACAGTTCTTGTCAGAATTTTCCAATTCATTCATGCCCACCCAACAATCATTATCAACACATTTTAAAGTGATCATTTGCAGCCAATGGTCTGATAGGCCAATACAATTTCACCCTGTACATGGCTTATAGACAAATTCAGAAATATATTGTTAATAAGAATCCTAGAATTTCCGTATGTTGTATCATAACTTGTTGTATCTTAACTTATCATAACTTAACGTGATTATTAATAAAATATATCAACAGAGAAACAGAAAAATAATTAGCAGGATAAACATATAAAAAGAATATAATATAAATAAAATAATTAACGCAAAACGAATTGGAACATATCAACAAGTAGACACAAAATGGAAAGCTAAAAGCACTAAAATCGAAAATTATATTCTACACATGTATTTACGAAATTGAGTTAAGGATTCTCTAAACTTTCTGAGGCGGTGCTCTTTATTTTCAAATTACACTCCACTTAAGCAGCTGTTCATTATGATATTTCTAGAACCGGTCCTGTCACGGGCAATACCACTAGAAGTATGCTCCGCTATCGATTTTCAGCGGAATCAGTGGGCTAATTACCATCGAAAACGACACTTCACGTCCATGTTCCAGTACTTCGCTCGTTTTTCGTGCATGCTTTAAAGAATAAACGGCTCTAGTTTTGAATAAAATTAAAATTTTGAAATCAAATATAAAAATAAATTGATGATCTAATAATAAATATATAATAAATATTCGTTTATTATACCGTAATAAATAATCAGAGTAGTTTTTTAAGTTGGCATTTGTCATTGTAAACGGTAAGCAAATAGCTAGCTTTGTGAATTCGAAAGTATATGGCCGCTCGCGCCAACGCAACTACGATAACCGACAGGCAATTGCGATAATTTTTATAAACGAGTGAGTACATTTGTTGTAAAATGTTCAGTATTAGATCGGCAACAACTGCAAACCTTCCTTTCTTTGAGTTCTTCTGTTACACTGACGTAGTCCTATCTTTCCTACTTTATTATTATAAATCAAACGTTTCGCAAGTACCCTATCTGAAGCGACCACAATAAGTGTTACCATGGCAGTTTCCTTAAATACATGCAGATCATAATTTTTATAATATATTATTTTCTTAGAAATCTCTTAGCACGATAAAGCTATTATGAACATAGGCTTTCTATCGAGCCATTTTTGGTCTTCGTTGTAGCCTGCATGTTTAACCACAAACGTCTCAAGACTTGATAAAAAGTAACTATTTTCCGACGAATTTTTATTTGTGAACAAGAATGATACTCGTATATGTTCTTGAGCTGTCCAAATTTGCGAATATTATTGCATTCGCTGACAAGAACGAATATTGAGGACAAAATACTTTAAAGATGTAATTAATTGAGCTTGTGAAATTGTAATATAAAATTATTAAGACAACCACTTTTTCACAAATAGAATAATATTTATTCTAAATGTACATTTCGAAAGCATTGCTTTCATCTTCAGTAGAATTAAACGTCTCAAAATAAATAAAATGACATAAATGACAAAAATAGCGTATCTAAGGAAAAATAATTACATATATTTAACAAGATCAAGTAATGCATTATTCAACGGAGACAAATCTGTATTTAATAATTTTAATTGAAATTTTTTCATATAAATAGCTTCATACATGTTTAAATAACCATTTTGACATTGTTTTAACAATTTTATAGAAAATTAATGTCCTGTATTAACAAAATGATTAGCTAACGCAGAACTACCAACATCACGATTCTTAATATATAATGTGTGCTCCTTAAATCAAATTTCTAAATTCCTTCTCGTTTGTTGTCCTATGTAACATAAATTACAAAAACTATAATTAATTTGGTATATACCAGACTTTTTAATGTTATTATTAAGGTAATTTTTTAAAGTATTATTGTTTGAAAAAGCCGTTAATTTAAGTTTCTTATATAGATTCGATAGACAATTTTGCCTAAAAGGGTGAAAAGTTAACTTGAAGAACTTTTTATTAACATTTGTAACCACAATTGGAGTTAAAGCGGTCAATGAATTGACCACTTTCTCTATATTTATTGTAAATGTTAGTAATAAAAACATGATTATATCCATTAATTTTGCCTATTTCATAAATAAAATTCAATTCTTTCTTAAAGTTAAATTTTGGGGTAAACTAAATAGACGATAAAAAAGGCTATGAAAAGTTGATTTTTTATATTTATGAAAAGTGACCGAACTATTGGGAATATAATTATCCGTGTGTGTTTCTTTTCTATAAATATCAAATTCCAAATATTTATTAACTATACTAATTTTTAAATCTCAGAACGGTAGACTTTTATCAATTCCAGGTTCATAAGTACATTTTATTGTTTCATATTGACGGTTCATAAAATTAACAAAACCCTCTAAACAAAGTTTTTATCTATTATGGCAAAAATATCGTCTACATGACGAAACCATATTTTTCGAAAAATTGCGTTCATGGAGTTTTTTTACAGAATTTTCTAAGTTATTTAAAAACAAATTGGCTAAAAAAGGAGAAAGCGGGTTTCCCATAGCCGTTCCGATAGTTTGCTTATATAAAATTCCATTAAAAGAATAGGTGTTTTGGTCCATGCATAATTTTGTAAGTGAGACAAATTCCTTAATTTTAAAAACTGAAACAAAATTATGTTTTAAAAAGGATTCTAACATTTCTAAGGTGCCAACAATAGGTACGTTAGGAAAAAGCGAAACAACGAAGAATATCAACTGATCGTCTGGATCCAAATTAATATATTTCAATTTAGAAACTAAGTCTAAAGATCCCATTACGGAAAAATCATTGTCAAACTAGAAATTTTTAGCTGAATTAATGTTTGAAACTATTGGGCGATAAGTGTCACCAGGTTTATGAATCATTGGGAAACAATATAGTTAGGGAATGCTAGGATTTTTATTGATTAAACGAATATGTAATCTCCTATCTATTAAATTTTTCCATTGTTTTAAAACTGTAATAACATTAGAAGAAAAAATTTTAATATGATTCTTACTAATTATTTTATATGCCTGTGTTTAACATATTTTCAACATTCGAAATATATTTGAACTTATCTGCGATAACTAATGCATTACCCTTGTCAGATTTCAAATATACGCAATGATCCTTCTTGATTAACAAATCGATGGTTTGTAAATCGCTCATGTGTCTTTTTTCGATCTTCGTTGTAGTTGTTTCACCAACGTTCGTTTAGCTGCATGTATAAAAAGTAATCGTTCTTCTGAAATTAAAGACTTTGCTGCATATTCCAAGTCATTCAAAACGTCATCAATTGGTGGTTTTCTTGGCTGCATACCGAAGTTTAAACCTTTATTTAAAAGTTTTAATTCTTCAGGAGTAAACTTGATAGACGTTTTGTTTATTACCCAATTGTTTGGATAGTTGCAGTTACCTGTATTAACATTTATTCTTGATTTCAGCGTTGAAACTTATTATTTAGTGTTGAATTTTTATTGAACACTATTTTCTCCACGATGCCGTACAATTTACGATCAAAAAATCCCATAAAAATGGGGTCATTTGTTTAGCAAGTTGCAAATATAAATTATACGAAGAAATTTCCAAAATATGCAGTTTCTTATAATGCAATCCTATTTCCACATTCAACCATCGACGTTTAGCTTGATTAATAATTTTCTCTAAGTTAATATTTGCTATTCGTGTTTTAATTTGTATGAACTTCGGAAAAACTTGGTGCTTCTTACAATTCTTTAAAAACTCGATGTCCAATTTGGTGCACTCTGTTTTAATTATGAGACGAATAAGTTTAATATGCTCGCTTGTCTGTGAAGACATTGTAAATAATTAATTGATTGAGCTTGTGAAATTGTAATATAAAATTGACCACTTTAACTCCAATTGTGGTTACAAATGCTTTTGTCAAAATTGTCTATCAAATCTATATATGTAAGAAGTTTAAATTAACTCCGGCTTTTTCAAACAATAATACTTTAAAAAATTACCTTAATAAAAACATTAATAAAGAACATTTCATTAAAAAGTCCGGTATATACCAAATTAATTGTAGGTTTTGTAATTTATGTTACATAGGATAAACGAGAAGGAATTTAGAAATTGGATTTAAGGAGCACAAATTATATTTTAAGAATCGTGATGTTGGTAGTTCTGCGTTAGCTAACCATTTGGTAATACAGGACATTCATTTACTATAAAATTGTTAAAACATTGTCAGAATTGTTATTAAAACATGTATGAAGCTATTTATATGAAAAAAATTTCAATTAAAATTGTTAAATACAGTTTTGTGTCCGTTGAATAATGCATTACTTGATCTTGTTAAATATATGTAATTATTTTTCCTTAGCTACGTAATTTTTGTCATTTATGTCATTTTATTTATTTTTAGACGTTTAATTCTATTGAAGATGAAAGCAATGCTTTCGAAATGTTCATTTAGAATAAATATTATTCTATTTGTGAAATAGTGGTTGTCTTCATAATTTTACTTTAAAGATGTGTTTGAATCAATAAATGTATAAATGTATATTTTACTGTGTTTAAAGATCGGTATCTGCGAATGTTGATATTCTCCGGTGAATGTGAATCGCATATTGTATGTCCGAAATATTTTTAAATGATAATTAAGATATTAATATAAAATATGAGAAAGCTCGAACATATACTACTATGCCTTGTTGATATGAACAGTCAAATTGTTACATATCCCAATATTAATTAACAAAATCTAAACTCTTTTAAAGTTATTCAAATATGTCGATCCCTGACAGTGTTTTACGCATGTGTTCTAGTTAACTTGACATAGTAGTATGTATGTGCAACTCATTAGAAATTGACGTATATCATTATTTTTAGGACAGTCGTGAGGTAGTGAGGAATCCAGCAAATATTTAAATTGTAAATATGTCACAAGCTACTGATAATATGGTCCTAATATTTTAAAGATAAGAGTTTATTAACATTTGCTTAAAAATGCACTTTTATTACAGGATATCCTTTTACTGTACAATACTATACTACTTACTATCAGACAGTGTTCCTAAATATGCATGGTTTATTTCATCCAGATAGCAATAATATCGAAAAAAATAAGAAAAATATATTTATTATTGTGAGCAAGCTGTGATAACGTATAAAAAAACCGTGGAAAAAATTGTTAAAAAGATGTTTATGTTCAAATAATGGATCAATTGAAGCATCAAAGTTAAATGTTTATGTAAATATAAAATTAACACATCGATTAATCGATTAATAAGGCATCGTAGGTTGGAACGTAAAATGTAACAAAACCAATCGGCCACTTTTATTTTTTATGGAGCTGCTTCTGAAAATATAAATATTTAAGGAGTGTTTTTCGTCCTAATATGCCTAATCAATGCACAACATCTGACGAATGGAAATAATTGCTACTTACAATTCAAGTTCACATAAAAGAATCGAGTATCGACAACTCTCATAAAATAAATTCTCTCTTCGAAACAAACTTTACCATTTGATTTTCGTTTATAAATCTGAAAGTGCAATCGATTATTTTGTGGAGACATGTTCCTGGTAATTTAATTTCACTTGTCGTGTAGTTATAGGAATGTATAGACATTATAAACGAATTAAACGAAAAATACTGTCTAAAAATAAATAAGAAATTATAGCACTATCCAATACACGCAGTGCCTACATTTACGGGTGCAAATTATTGAGCGATCGAAGGGCCGGTAATTGATAATTGTAATTGATTTTCCTCCAAGAATTTCTTGTTATTATAATATAAGTTTTTACAAGGTTTTAATCCTAACACGCACTATTTTATTAATTATGCAAATATTTGTGAAACGACATTAATAAATTATCTTTAAAATGATGTTGAGATTTTAAAATCAGATACATGGTGTACTGTAGACGTGAAAATAATATTGGTTGTTATCCGCTTTTTATTTGTTTTCAAGCGTAATTAAAAATACACAAAATTTCATGTATTAACGTTTTTGTAATCATAGCGTTCTTATAATAAATGTTGAAAAATACATCCATTCGCCTATAAACATTTTCTGCTTCGCCTACGAGGACGCCTGTAATTAAAAATGTTTATCTAGTATGCCATGTTCGATGCTCAAAAACATTTGACAATTTTGTTATTCTGATAATGTGTCAGTGTATTGTGGCAGTGATTCAAATATGGTGTTTGTTTATGGTTTTTGTAATGGGAATGCTACTGCTGCTGTTGAAGAATATCGTCAACGGTTTCCACATCAGAAACATCCTAATAAAAATGTATTTATCAGAGTTTTCAACAAACTGTGCGAGACCGGAAGACTTCCCAGTGTTAACATAACATCTGAACGAGCTACTAGACAAGATTTAGAAGAGGTAGAATATATTCTGGATGTAGTAGCAGAAGATGAAACGACCAGCTCACTGCTACTGCTGCTGTTGAAAAATATCATCAACGGTTTCCACATCAGAGACATCCTAATAAAAATGTATTTATCAGAGTTTTCAACAAACTGTGCGAGACCGGAAAACTTCCCAGTGTTAACATAACATCTGAACGAGCTACTCGACAAGATTTAGAAGAGATAGAAGATATTCTAGATGTAGTAGCAGAAAATGAAACGACCAGCTCACGAAGAATTAGTACATTCATACCATGTACAGAGAATACAGCCACCCACAACCGGAAGATTATCCTAAACGTATGGAATTGTGTCGGTGGATAAATAATAATCCTCCTGTTGTATCGCGCATACATTTTACAGATGAAGCAACATTCACCCGTGACAGGATTAATAATACAACTGTCATGTATGGTCAGACGAAAATCCCCACGTAACAGTCGAAAGTAATTTTCAATTAAACATAAGTTTTCGGTAAACATGTGGTGTGGTATGGTCGATGGTTGGTTAATTTGTCCTTTCATTTTGGAGAATCGCCTCACAGGAGACAACTACTTAATTTTTTTACAAAATAAATTACACGGACTACAAGAGGATGTTCCTTTAAACATCAGAACGCAAATGTACTTCCAGCACGATGGAGCTCCTGCACACTTCGCTCGTCAGGTCAAGCAACATTTGGACGAAAGATTTCCAGGGCATTGGATTGGTCGCGGTGGTCCTATTAGTTGGCCTCCAAGATCTCCAGACCTCACAGCACTAGATTATTGTTTATGGGGCTGGTTCAAAGATGAAGTGTACAAAGTAAAAGTGGACACTCGGCATGCACTAATTCAACGTATTAGAAATGCTGCAACAGATGTTAAATAAATGCATGACTCAATCAGGAGAGTAGCAGGCGCCCTTCGTAGACTAAGCAGAAAATGTTTGGAGGTATTTTTGAACATTTATTATAAGAACGCTATGATTACCAAAACGTGAATACATGAAATTTTTTTATTTTTAATTAGGCTATAACTTGAAAACAAATAAAAATCGAATAACAACAATTGAGTTTTTTACATTATTTTTACGTGTACAATACACACCTGGAGTTCGGTCCGTTCCTCCCGACTTTATATCCTGTATAAAGTCGTGTATATAAAATGATGTCATTATACAGTTGGGTTGGATTGGATATAACGAATTGATAGTGAATTAATTAGAAATTATGTTTACACCTATGTTATTATTTCACATTTAAGTCGAATTTAGGTCGTATCTTCTTGTAATGTAAGTAGTGTCAAATCAAAACCGAGGTACAATTATACAAAAATGATTTAAATTGTATCATAGGTAGTTGTTTTATACCCAGATACAAGTCCATGAATGATACATTTTCTTTAAGAAATGATAAAATAAACAATTTGTATGTATTTAAGTAATATTATGGTGGTTTAATTAGTAAATATGTAAACTTGGCAAGCGTATTTGTCATGTTCGTAGCAATTTGATCATATATATTGAATATAATAAAAATATAGTTAAAAAAATAAGAATATTTTCGTATATGTATCGTAAGTGTGTAGATGTTTGGGCAAAGTAGGTTGGTGGAGAGGGTAGGGTACGTTTTGCCATATCGCTCTTACTACTCAAATAGGTCCCAGGGATGAAGTTGTGTTTCCTCTGTTCAGGAATCCCTGCCACAGTTAACCAGTTTATCGTATCAAGCCTCCCTAAGGTGAAATGTAAAATTTTGTCAGTTAAGTTTGGTGTAACGGTAAAATTGAGTAGTTTTTGTAGAATAGGGTATTCTTGTTGGATACAGGAAGTCGGGCCAGGAATTTGGGTTAGGTTGGGTTGGGCTGAAGAAGTCAAAATTTTACCTACAATTGTTGTTGCAGCATAGGTGCAGCATAATTTAGTAAAACAAGAATGACTTACCTCTTCCGACGTAATAAACCGCAAGTAATACTTATAGTTACATTTAATTCGATAGTAAATTATCCACTCTCATCGGAAAAATCACCAACTTGTTTGTTCATATTTACAATAGTTACATTACTTAGCTTTGTTAAAAATAAAAATAAATGTTGATATTCGGTGTTCATTCTTTAATTATATCATGGCGATATATTTCTTACTGTAATTAAAACCGGCCCCCTTTCGGAATACAGTTTATGCATGTCCATTCGTTTTCTCCGTAACAATGTTTTTATTAGCAGCATTTCCAATTTTTTTTTATCCGAAATATTCAAAATATATTCCCAGTGAATATATTTCCGAAATTAATTAATAATTAGATAAATAATACTACTAAGAGGACCAAGGATTTTACGTTGCTGTAAAACGGAATCTTGACAGGCGTAGCAGAATGACATATCATAGCTATTTATTTTACATGGTTGCAAAATCGATTGCTTTTTATCACAAGACGTAAATATTACACGTCGAGTGATAAAAAGCGTTTTGCTGTTTGATTTATACAAGGTTTGCCAATTCAGATATAAGGTTTTGGAAACAAAGCGTTCCTTGCACTTACGATGTTGCCAAAATATTGAATATTTCATAATTTGGTTGGAAACAATGATTTTTTCTTATCTATTATTAATGAATGACAAATGACATTTTTTATCTCTGTATAATACTAAATTACTACATCGTTCATTTATTGTAATTCTTTAGTTGGATAAGCTATGCATGGTTTTTGCACAAAACGCTTTGCATTTCTTGACGACAAGTGTTACAGCTTATTCAGTGTGCCCTTAGGGTGTATGTTGTGTCATTTATTTGTGCTCATTGTCGTGTTTGTATTTCAAGTTATGTATTTATTTATACCTTAGCATACAATCAATAAAGTGTGATAATAAAATAAACATATTAATTTTCCGTATTAGAAATGCTGCTTGATTTAAAATAACAAATAACGGACATTTGTGCAATTTGGCCTAAATATAATGTTAATGTTAAATTTTGAAATCAAACATAGATTTTATTGGTCCATTACTAAGACTAATTCTAAATCGATTTCATCTAAAAACGAATTATAGTAGTTTAATGTCCAAACATCTTCATTTGTTTATTTGCCGAGTAAGGTTTCTATCATTGCTGACCGTGTTCCTTAGGACCACGCATCGAATCCGATGAACGAGCAGGATATGTAGCCGCCCGCTTCTAATTTCGAAAGGATCGCACACGCTCGCTAACATTAGTTAAACGTATTTTGTGATTTCTGTTCGTTAGTTGTATTGGAATGGCATTTTTGGGGTTCGTCATTAGAATTTATGGTATCGTATTGGATAACTTCGAATTGTGCGACATTTGGTGTTAGTTTTCTGACATTTTATGGTTGTATTCTGTATTTGATTGTGTTCGAGTCTGTGGTTGAATCTCGTAAGTAAAAGTGAATAATTCTTTGAGTTTTGCTAAACTACTTCAATTATTTGGGATTTATTATTGTTCATTTTGAATTGTATATCAGTGGGCGTTTTGCTGGAACTGTTATTGGTATTGGAAGGTTCGGAATTCCTATTTCTTGGGAGGTTTTGGACGCAGAGATATCCACATTAGTTATTCACGAGACATATCGTCTGTAGCCTTTGTTGTATTATTTGTGCGAAGAACAACTTCGTATGCACTTCCCCGTTCACGTCTCCTCTGCGTTCGTATTCTGCGTAATTCTTTATGATTTTGATTCATATTGGAGTCCGAGTCTCCGTTTATGACACATTACAGGGAGTACGTTATTGTGAGATCATCGTTGGATAAAATTGAGCTAGTAAGTTATTATCAGATCATCCTTGGATAATATTGAACCATTTGGGTAATCGTACACCATAAAGATTCGTGTGGAAGTACGTTATGTGCAATCCTGACGCTGGTTTGGATTTGGAAATCGATTACTTCATCCACGCTACACCGGCGGGGCCACATATAAGAGATCTTTTGTTCTCTTGTGCTAATATATATTTTTGCTCATGTTATTTCGAAATATCGTCAGTCACGGTTGGTGCAAGGAGGGCAAACCGACCAAGGAAAACTAAAAACAAAAATTATTTTATTTATTGAAATAAATATTTTTTTTGTAATTTTTTTGTGTTTGAATGCATGCGCAGTCTTCAATTATGCGACGGCCAAGCGTTCAGCGGACAATGCCTCGCTATGCCACACTCGCCATGTTAGATTTGATTAAATTAAATCGTAATAAATCTGTAATTATAATATGTAGCATCGCTGTAGTTCGGGCATACATGGTTTCTGCCCGTAGCCAATCAACGCGAGTCTGTTAAGGGCAAAAATCGAATTCATACGAAGAAAGTTAGGAGCGGAACACCCACCTCGCATTTGATTATTTCATAAATCATTTGCATGCGCAGTATACGAGATTTTACGCAAAGTAAAATCGTTCGTAATATATGTAATCGTACGTGCGTGCATTTAACTAGTTAATGGATCGCCAATATAAATTATGTTTTGTAAGCTGTATTTTTTATGTAATTAGGTTAAGTGTAACTTATTGTCTTGAGGCGTTTTGCAAAAGTAAACAAGTTAACGAAATGGATATATTTTATGAAAGCTAATAGATCGTATTAGGTTCGATGGGTCTCTTCAATTAGCATTGCATGGACACGATGAGACCACAGGTTGTAATAATTTAGAAATTCAGTTTTGTAAATGTAATGTCTGGAATAGTCAAATTTCATGTTGACAACAATATAAAAATGCTGCTTTCTCGGACTTGTTAAAAATAATTCAATATGAACTTTAACTACATGGAAAAAATGAAAAAAAAGCGCCTCATACTCACCCCCTTGTATGTTGCGTAAAAGTGCGTGCGGCCCTTTTTGGCTTTATCACGACCTGCCACTGCAATGCGTGATATACTCAGTGACATATAAACTGCACCACCTAGAAGGGGTGGGAATTTTTGGACCAAATTTGGTAGGAATAGTGGACTAGTCCAGGGAAATAGTTGATTAAAATTTGAAACCCAATCATCAAGTAGTCATGGGATTTTTGACGTTTGTGTCATTTTTTAGAGGTGGTGATAGAAAGCAATTATCGAGTCATTTTTTTTGAATTTGTTCCACTTTTTCGGATCCCGTTCTTTAATTTAAAGTGTTTCAAGTGTTTAATGATGCCTAGAGGAAGGAGACCTCAAGTTTACCAGCAGTTGAGTGACTTTGACCGAGGGCGGATTGTTGGTTTACGAGAAGCAGGTTTTTCGTTTAGAGAAATCGGCAACCGTTTGGGACGGCACCACTCAACAATAATGCGTGTTAATCAAGCGTGGTCTGAACATGGAGTTGAACGTCGGAGAAGAGGCACTGGGCCTCAAAGACGAACCAATGAACGTCAAGATCGCCGGTTAAGACTAATGGCCTTGAGAAACCGATTCTCTACAACTAGATCAATAGCTGATCAATGGTTAGGTGAACAAGGTCGTCCGATAGGCTTGCGAACAGTTTATCGTCGAATAAGAACCTTTGGCTTGCTGTCTTACCGCCCACATCTTGTGCTACACCTCACTCCTCAACATCGCCAGGAACGTTTGGCCTGGTGCACGGAAAGACTTCAATGGAACTTGGAGTGGCATCGAGTTGTCTTTAGTGACGAATCGCGATTTTGTTTAGGACTGCATGATGGTCGGATGACTGTTAGACGAAGACGTGGAGAAAGGCGCAATCCTGATTTTTCGATTGCGAGGCATGTTCACCGAACTGTGGGGTTGATGGTGTGGGGTGCTATTGCTTACGGCAGTAGGTCACCCTTGCTCTTCATTCGAGGCAGTATGACCGCCCGACGCTACATTGACGAAGTGGTAGAACCACATGTTCTTCCATATCTTCGAGGGCTGGAAGACCCACTTTTCCAGCAAGATAATGCATGACCTCACGTAGCAAGGGTTTCTCTTGACTTCTTTGAAGAGGCCAATGTTAATTTTTTGCCTTGGCCTGCAAGATCTCCCGATTTGTCGCCCATTGAGCACGTGTGGGACATGATGGGTAGAAGATTGCGGAATCTACCGAACCCACCGTTGATAATAGAAGCTCTACGGCATGAAGTACAGGCTTCTTGGGATGCCATACCCCAAGAAGACATTGATCACCTGCTGGAATCAATGCCAAGGCGGGTCAATGAGTGTATCAGAAATAGGGGCGGACCAACACATTATTAAAGAAAAATCAAAAAGATGAAGTGTTTTCTTTATCAAATTTTAATCAATTGTTACTTTAGACTAGTCCAATGTTTCTGCCAAATTTGGTCTAAAAATTCCCACCCCTTCTAGGTGGTGCAGTTTATATGTCACTGAGTATACATTTAATAATATTATTAATGAGTAATTTTAAAATATACAACATTCAGGTATTGGTGCTTACATTTTTTTGTAAACAGATGTATTTTGTTCCAACAATACACTGGCATTGGATGTCATTGACAATTATATTAAAATTTATCATATTGTAGTTCTTATTTACTATTAAATTGTATTTATTATATGAAGAGATAATCTTCATATAATAAAAATATACTTTTGTTTTCTTTGTATGTGAGACTAATTTTGTAATCAAGAGATTTCGGAAAGTCACCGGTTACGGAACAAATCGAAGTTCTTCTTACCATTCTATGCTTGGCGTTCGAGTTAACTTTGTTAAGGCATTTTTATATAACTTTATATTTATACTCATCCTTCATCGACGACTTACCGGCAACCCGAAGCTCACTACCTATTAGTGGTCCTTGCTACACGTTATTGTAGACGAGTGTAGAATTTTTCTGTTTAAACGTTTTGTGTAAAAGAAAATTTATTATTGGAGACAGTGGAACGTTGGTGAAGTTGGTCGTAGTTCAAGAGTTTAGTTTGTAAAAACTACTAACTGTACTTGTGTAACAAAAGTTTAGGGCAAAATTTTCGTATTATTTTTTTCCTATTAAAAATAAAGCAATCAACTTGCCATTGGATATTGAAAATCTGACAAATTTCTCCTGCAGTTTGACAATACATTTGTGTTTACAAAGTTTTACAAAATGTCCTATAAGTTAGAATTGCGGAAATTGGTTGGCCAAATGTCCAAACGTGACATTGTCGCCATTTATAGAAACCAAAATATTTCTAAGACAACAATTTACCGCGTCATTAAGGAGTATGAGGAAGGTTTGCCGTGTCCCACTAATCCAATGTCTTCCCAAGACGGGTCGCCCTCGACTTTTGAGTCATGCAAGGCTTTAGAACTTCATGTAAGAAATACAAAATGAGTTTCAACGACAAGATTACAAGACAAGATTATGACAGCCAAGAGGGAAATTAGCAAAAATAATTTAAAATATAGATATCGACCAAAATGTCCAAAATACACGGCTGCTCAATTAGAGAGGATTCCAAGATGCTGCAGACAGACAATTAAGATTAGAATATTGCTGAAACAATGCCACGATAATTTTAGACGAAGAAAAATATTTTACATTATATAACGAACGAAATAAAAGCAAGCGAACAACAAGTATTGAGGACGTTCTTAATGACGTAGGGTATAAGAAAAATGCGAAATTTGAAATGATTCACTGTACTTATACATGAGGTATAAAATAGTAAACTAATGATCTGTGAAGATCTTTATAAATATTTATAAATTTGTAAATCGGAAAATACATGTATCATCGGGATCGTTTTGGGCGAGGAAGAAAAAGAACTATGCTTGTGTGACGGCAGTCAAGTAGATACATTATATACGTCTGACATAGTTCTAGATTTTTATTTCGGATAAATCCGTTGTTGGAGTTATTTACTTAAAGGTCTTGTTTTATTTTTAGCACTATACGTAAGTTCATTATATTTAGTTACATGAAAAAAGGTATCTGTTTACTCGTCAACATTATAATGTAAATTATTCGAGCGTCGCTGGTTATTATCGACGTTTAATGACTCTCAAAATGAGAATACCGGGTGAAAGAAATACAATTGTCATTGGACGTGGAAACAGGAGCAATGTTTCAAATAAAGGTGCAAACAGGCCGATTTTATATTCATTTATGGCAATTTTTTATTTGATATATTTTATTATGGTTAGATAGATGTATAAACTACGTGCCAAAAAAAGATTGTAACACTTCGAAATGATTGAGTCACAAAGCTGAACCTAAGAAATAAAGTAACCTAATCATACATATAGATAAGCCAAAAACAGAAATTCGATGCACGCGCCACTATTGGTTCTAATACCGATGTATGTGAATAATAAATAAATACATGGAACTAGTTGTTAATAGAGGCCAGGGACGAGATTAAGGATTACGTAAATGCAATACAACAGCAATACAAAATAAAACAAAACTGCGCACGCTAATTCATTTACCTGCGAAATATATATATATATATCTTAACTTTTTGTTTAAATAACCTCGGACTTAATGATTTAAATGAGTTTAAAAGAGTTTGGTAAGCTGTTATATTTACTATAAATGGAGAATGTAAATGATCTAGTGTATAAGGACATTCTATGAGCAGGTGGTGAAATCAGCTCCCGAAATCGAGTGGTGATATTGTGCACATCCGATCTTAATATTATTTTATTTAGTAAGGCGGTGTTTCGAATGTAAGTATTCTGTGAAACAAGCATAAAGATTGAACCTTTTTACGATTTCTCATATTTAACCAGCCACTATCTGCCAGTTTGTGAGAAATATGATCGTATTTCCTAATGCCGTATGCAAATCTTAAGCAGGAATTTTGTATCTTCTGAATACGATTCGCAGTCACACAGTCAATAGCTGGATGGTACAGTGCATATCTATTCGGGTATAATTTCTTTAATTGTAAGTAACATTTTTAATATACTTCGAAATTTGGTCTCTATATCGAAACGTGTTATCAATCATCACACCTAGATTTTTTTGCTTTATACACTATTGAAAGGTTATTGTTATCAATCTTAATATCAATTACGTTACTAAGTTCATTACAAATTTTAGATCTCCCAAACAACAATATCTGCGACTTCTCAGAGTTTATTTGCAAATTATGACTGCGAGAGAACTGGCAAATTCCTTGCAAATCTGAATTTAAATAAGCGACTGCTTGTTTCCAGTCTTGCGGCCTGAGCGAGTAGTACAGCTGCGTATCATCGGCATAAATATGACTTCGGCAGTGTCTGGTGGTTTTGGGTGTATATTGAGAATAGTAAAATTCACTTTTTAGCCGTACACTCTGATAACGATCTTTTAGGAAATGCAGAATGATATCAACTGCACTGTCACTAAAGCCCACTTCGTACAAGATGGACGCCAAAACATTATAGTCAACGATGCCAAAGGCCTTACTGAAGTCTAATAATATTAATATTGTAGTAAGACCTCGATCGGTTGCAGCAATTGTTTCGCAACTAAATCCACGCCTGAAACCTGATTGCACCGGGGGGGGGGGGGGGGGAGAACACTGTTTCTATTAATGAAGTCAACGATTTGCTTTTGTAATACTCGTTCAAAAACCTTGGACATGTTGGCAGTATACTGATAGGCCTAAGATTCTTTAACTGACTTGGTTGATCACACTTAGGTGTAGGAATGACTATAGCCTGCTTCCAACAATTTGGCACTACATTATTCGTTCAAAAAGAGTTTATAGTCTAAATTTGGGGGTCGGTTAACAACCCCAATAATAAATTTGTATGTATTAATTTGCACATGTAGCCATAGTTGCTCAATATCACCAACGACCTCAATAATAGCAGTCTTTATTTGGTCCCTAATATAAAATCCAACACCGCCTCCGCGCCCCCGCCTGTCCCTTCTAACAAAACGATACCCATTGATATCAACGGATGTAGTATTAATATCAGTGTTAAGCCAGGTCTCGGAAACAGCAAGAATATCAATGTTATTTAAAAGTACAATGCGTTCTAAATCAATAACCTTAGGTAATAGTGATCTAATGTTGGTATGCGCCAATTCAGTCATAATTCATATTTACGAACTAGTTATTAATCATACATCTCACATAAATTTATATTTCAATAAAAAATTCCAATAGCAAAGGTATGTACACACATACCTCTTTTTATGTAAGTAACCCAAAAAATAAAAGAAAAAGACTCGGTACGTAAAGTAACAAGAAAACTTCTTTCCCAAATGAAAACTTATAAGGTGGTATCACTGCAATTTCTCCATATTACTAATATTGTTGTAGTCACTGAGCGAATGAATTTTATGAATTTTGTCTAGTATTTTATTAAAAATGTTAACATTTTTTGTAAAGACGTTTGTAGAGTTGTATTTCTTCACTAATTGCTTGACCAGTGAAAATTTTTTCTTCGTTAAATCTTCTCCAATTACGATAATTGTTCCCTTCAAGTTCTTTTTTTTGATTGTATATGGTGCTCTTTACTGAACGACGGCAAAACTTTACCATTATCGTCTTCGAAGCATCTTCCTTTGCGGCCAGACGATGCCGACAATCTATGTCATTTACCGTTAAATTAATTTTCAATTTGTCACGGCATAATTTAATTACCTGCTGTTCAGCGGTTTCCGTTTTGAATCAGGTATTCCAAATATCCTCAAAGTATTTATTCTGGAGTATTGCTCCTATAGTTCTAGGTCGTCGTGAAGCTTCTTTGATTTAGCACGGTGACCTTCTCATCAGCAACCTTAATTTGTTGCTCGTGTAGTGTAAGAGTTTCCTTGACAGCTGCCAGGAGCTTGTCGAGGAATAGTTTGTTTATTAAAACTTTTTCTACTACTTTTTGGATAAGAAGTTCATCAGGATCAGCAGTTTTCGATATCGTAACTCGATCTTTATCACTAGACATTTTACCGATATTATTTCGAGAATAAAATACTTTAATTTACAGCGAAAACAGACACGAGTACTCTCTACGAGCGCACTTCGAATCTCCGAATATGTGATCACATTCATCGATCCAACGTTGTCTTTCTTGGCACCATAGAAGTCTGGCTCTTTTGTGAAGTAGGACGTCGGAAAGGTCGTCACACAATTAGTTAAACCACGGTGTTCTGACAATTCTAGGCATTGTTAACAATCGAAGCAACAACACTCACTCACCAAATATCATTTACTTTGTGATACAGTTTTTAACTTTCCTGTTACAGGTTGTCTGTTCCACAGCAAAATAACTTGCAGTTCTTTGTGTATAGATATGATGATTTTATCAACGACTTTTTACATGCAGCCAGTTGTTTTGCTAAGATTGCAACATGGTGACTCATCTTTTTTCGAGATGTTACATTTTTTTGGCACGTACTGTAGATTTTTCTTTAATCTATAAATGTAAATTCATTAATAATAATAATAATATTTATTCATGTCAATGGGTAAGATTGTTTAAAACATAATTAAAAATATAATTTTAAAATTCCCCATCGTTCCAGTACTCGAGGTTAAAGGTCAAAGAATGGATTTTTCGCGATTTTCACGAAGATACGGTAAGTTTTATCATAAAATTACCTTAGGCAGACCAGGACGAGGACCAACTGCAAAACTTTGGATTCAATATTTTCATATGGTTTCAATTGCCAAAGAGTTTTTAAGAGCTTTAGAGTATGGTGGATAGGAAAGCTCATTTAAACGGCGTTAAAGCAATACTTCCTTATTTTCCGTATGCTAAGTCTGTGCACCTATACTTGCAGAATATGCAACAATTACAGAATGTAATAGATCATGAAGTTTACAAAATATTTTCAGAAGGATTTTTTACTGTTACACGTTCAGACAAAGACAAACTTCAACGGACATGGTAATCGAGCAGTCCATGATGAAAGCTATGGACATGGAGGTATTGCTCGAGGGAGAAGTACGAAAGAGTGTCATAAGTAAATGGGTTTATAGTATGCATGCATTGAATACAGTTTGTGAAAAATTAGAAGATCTCGCTAATGTTAGGATGGAGCATACGATTTTTGTCTGAGGTAATTTTATGATAAAACTTACCGTTTCGGTGGAAGTCGGAAAAAATCAATTTTTTGACCTTTGACCTCGAGTAAATTTTTTTCCAAGTACCGAAACGATGAGGAATTTTGAAATGTTATTTGTAATTATGTTTTAAAAAATTTTACTCATTTTCAGCTTGATGATGATTAACAGTTAGCTAATGGAAACAGATATAAAAATTATAGCATAAAATAAGTACAATCAAGTTATTTACTTACATCTAACTGACATAAACACAAACGTTATATATGTGACTTTTCATAGTGAGCCGATGCATGCAATTTAAGATATAGCAAATTTAGGTGATGGGCAAAGTATTTATGTTTGAATTAGCTGAATAGTTGGATTGTCTTTTACAAATAATGTTGCTCTAAATATCCATCTTCAGGGAAAAGCTAATTGTTCTGTTCTCTAAAAGGATTTGCTTACATGTCATTTTGGGATTGAAGTTGAAAATCAACCTTATACATCGCTTCTGCGCGATGAATGTTCTCTCCCAATTAACAGCACGCCCCAAATTAGTATATTACAATCCTAGTTTGAGTCGTGCATAAAATGCTTGATTTGATTCTTTGTTTCTGTTTTATATGTTCGTCAAAAGATAACTTTCATCTATAAATACCCTTAAGAATTTCGTACTCATTCGTCAACGTTCTGTCTGATATCATATGTTAAGGAGTTCCCTTCGGTGGTGAAAATTGATACGGGCGGTTTTGTTTTCAATCATTGAGGAATCTTGCTATATGAGGACTGGAATAACACGATCAGTCTTTAATTATTCACGAAAAATGCCGCTGTTTATTGAAATATTCAATAAATTTGCTAAAAGCGCTGGCATTATTTCGCGAACATACTATACTACTAGACCTGTACGTTTCGTGTTTTTTAATTACATTAGAAATCTCATTCGACTTTACAGTATGAAAAATGCTGTATGAAACTGTACAGGTTTTACTATCGTAAATTATTAGATAATTATCAACATTATCACGGGCAACATTTGTGAAAAATGTACAGAAAATATTGCATATTTGCTTGTTGTCTGAGACCAACTTATTATTGCAATGTATAGCAATTTGGCTGCTTTTTTACGTCGAGCCAATTTGAGATTCACACATGTCCACAGTTCTTTAGACGGATTTATGGTGTTTGCGACTTTGTTAAAAATGCACGTTTTGTATCAATTACTAATGTTTTATATTATCATATTTTTATTTATATTTTCTATTAATATAACCCCAGGATAACAGGAATGCCGGCCACGTCGCGGTGGACGAATAATCGCCCGGCGCATCAAGGTGTTTGTCACTACTGGGTTGTGATCGGATCTTGGATCTGAAAAAGAGAACAGTTGGTGGATTAACGTTACCTCCTTGAATATGGCAATATCCAAGACGCCGAGGCAAAGTCGAACAATATACGTCAGTTGCGGTTAGCAATTCTGCGGTTCCACAAGGGATGTTTGGAGTTTAGCTCGTCTGCGATAATCGTGGGTTCTCTGCCTTCCAACAAAACCTCGAGGTCCCGCGGCTGTAACGTACGGTTTGATGGGTTGTAAACCGCGGCCAATCGTACGTCACCTGCGCTTTCCCTACGAACGACCATTGCCGTTGCCTCGGTGTTTACTAGATCCTGGACGTCCACGGCATAGTGATCCAGGGCGGCCTTCACGTAGATGGTCGTTCCTTCTCCTCTGGCGTTGGCTTTGTCGTTTCGGTAGAGGCGGTAGTTCGACAGCTTCGGGTATTGCGCGACGCGCAAGTTTGTCTCGTTCATCAGGATCACGCCTAGGTTAGGTCGGTATGCGAAGTCCAGAAGCTCCGCCTTTTTGTTGTGCAGCCCATTCGCGTTCCAAAAGGCCGTCTCGGAATGAGGTCAGCACAGCTCAGAAGATCGGAGATTATGTTGCCGCTCGACCCACCGCTTAGGGCTTGCACGATTTTCGTCACCACCGGGATCAGCTGTTGCCAGTCTACTTTTCTGAACAAGCTCAGAATGGCAGGAACATCGTTATTGTTTCGGCTTCCTTCTGCGCAGCGAAGGCTGCTGGCCGAATCCTTCGCAGGACCAGCCTTGTTGCTCGCAAGGATTGTAGGGGCTGTCTGCGTTTTAGCGACTCGACGGTGATCCTGATCCGTAGGACATCCATCTGAAATCCACCAGGAATCATGTTGAACCAGGTACCGATACCTGATATGAGGCAATATATACGATTCCCTGACTTATCAACATTAAAAAAAGTGTAACATGCAAATTTACTGTAATATTTGATTTGTATTATTTCGATGCTCTTCTTTTTATTGTTAATTTATTACTTCTTTAAACGTGAAATGAAGTCTTGAGAAAAATTGTTATGTTTGTATTAATTATGCATACAAATGCCATGATCACTAATTATATTGATAAATATTTAGCTCTAGAAAACACACAATTTTTGTTATGGTAACCGCGCGATCTTTATAACGTTGTATAACGTTATGTATTCTGGTCGTATTTATAGAGAGTTATTACTTACAGACGTGCTTACATATAAGATTTCCAATCATGTGTAATATTTACATATTTTTGTGTTTTATTGTATATATGTTACACTACCGTCCACGAAAGTTTGGCCAAGTAATAAATGTTTAAGAAATCCAAAAATAATAGGCAACTTATACTAAAAAAATAAATTTATTAATCAGAGGATACAAATTATTACAATCTAACGAAAAATAAAAAAGAAAAAATAATTTTATTTCTTAAAGATTTCTCTCCACCATTGGCGTTGATCGTGGTAACTGATATCGGATGCCGACGTCCGCAATTGAATTCGCTCGCTATTTCTGATGCCATTTTTCTGCGATTTCGCATTTTTCTTATTAATTGTAAAAGACGATCATCTGCGGGGGTGGTGATTCATGACGGACCTGGACCTTGATATCGGCGAATGGTGTATTTTACTGTACACAAATTTTCTGTGCCTAACACTTTGTTTATTTAAATTGCAAATGTGTTTAGCAGGAATACATATTAAGATTATCATCATTGAATGCAATGAAATTTAATATTAAGGTATTTGTAAAACTTTCTCCCTTGGCCAATCTTCCGTGGACGGTAGTGTATGTACAAGTACTTCATATCATCCATGCTATTGAAGACCAATTCAGTCCTTTCAATTCAAATTTACCTTCTATTACATTATAATTATTTTGAACTTAATTGGTTGATAGTTTGTTGCTGTTGCTTAGTGTTTGAGAGTGGGCAGTTCTTCAACATGGCAGGTGGTAAGTTTCCTCATTACATTTTCTACATTGTTCCTTAATTTTCAGTATTTCTTCCTAATTTTCTCCAATTTACGTTTTCTTTGCTTAAAATTAGTTTATCTTTAACTGTTCGTTGCTGTTTTGTTAACGACAATGATATAATAACTAACTGTATAAAAAAACGAGATAAAAATTTGACAATTATAAAAAATTATTAATAAAATAATTAAATAATTTTCTGTGTTTTATGTTCGCTTAGACGGTACGAAAACCACAACCTGCTTTGCAAAATTCGAATTTCTCAGGATTCGTATATGATGCGACTGTTAAATTGAACGACCTAATATCGTAATGCATTTTGTACTTTGTACCTTTATTATTCAAAGACGTGAAATTAATCGAGTGTATGAGATGTGCAACGGCATTAAACAGCTTAGAGAGCAACTTTTGATAATGGCTTTGTTGGAGGAGAAGTTAAATCTTAGATGTGGTAATGTCGCATGCAATTACAACTTTTGCCAATTGTGCATGTAATCGCGCCGAATTTAAACTTTGCAATTGGGGACGAACATAATGGAAACTCGGTGAAATTTCTATTTCTATGTCTAGTTGCCCGTCTTCTGAGTTTCAAAATTGTCAAAGACGTCGTGCGATACCATCACCATATATTGCATTTCAATTTGTGTTGCATATGAATTATATTCATGTTATGTAACCTTGTAAATTGATTAGAATTTAGACGAACAGAGGTTAGGTAATATTGGAATAAGATTTACTCTAAAGGGGAATAATTTTTGATGGCGCTGCATTTTATTTCTTAACCAGCAACATACATTCGACACCCACGACGTGTATCAACAGTTATTATGTATTTCTCATATGTTGTTTTTACTTGTATAGAAAAAACAAGCGCCAAAAGATGCTATTTTAAATAGACAGGTCTGCAAAATAAACTCTTCCGATCGGTATGTATCGAGGTCGAATACGAAGGAGATGATACAATGGAATAAATAACTGTAATCTTATAAATTTACTAATTAATATGGAAAGTGTTAGTGATATTGACTTGAATCGACATCTCCAAACATCACAGCCACAACAACTTCTGTTTGAGAAAAGGAAATCAAAACGCAAAATCGTTTTCCGTGAACGTTTTGTAGCATATTTTCAAATATTTCATTTCAAGCATACCATTGGCCTCAGGAATGGGACATTTTGACTTCGGCTTCAACAACCGATAATTGCTAATATCACGAAAATATATTGCATTCCACAACTACAGAAATTATATTCACAAATTGCACGTTAAACTTTATCAATCTTAATCAATAAATAAAATATATAGGTAGGTAAGTTATTTCAAACCTATTTTTTCTTAACTGGTTGGGCACTGCTGTCTAGGCATGAAATAGACAATGAAATAGGTAATTCCTTATTTTCATTAGTAATTATATAAGGAACCGTGGTATGTAATATCACCTGTTGGTTAACGACCTATTCACTTCAAACTTGGAGAAATCATTTTTAATCTCGACAACTCCAGCAATCACCGAGTTACTATTTTGTTCATCTTCTGTATATACTACTGCAGCTGTATCACTTTTCTTTTTTAACGTGCCTTCAATGTCATCATATCGGCACTTGAAATATAAGAGCTGCCGATTTACGGGGCAGACAATGTCGTGTGTATACTTTGAAATCTGCATAATCCAAGTATTTTGCTACTTTGAAAGGTATGCCCCAAACGTATTTTTACCAAATGGCTACATCGCCCATTTCGATGACACGAAAAAACGGCGCTACTTTATTCGTCGAGAAAGTTAGTTAGAAAAGGGTCGAGACATTATAAATTGGCATCATCTTCATTCAGTAATGCCCTTTTAAATAAAATACTATTTTTGTGCTGGACCAGGAATTTTGGTTAGTATCACCATCTGTCATAAGGCAACAAAACAAATGCCAAAAATTCTAAATAAATATCGTAATGCTATTTATCAAATTTATATAAAATTAGGCACAAGTAGTATATTATGCAATTAGAGGTAATATGGGCAATAACTGACGGGATGATTGCAGCGCTGTAATCATCCAAGTGAGTTATTGCCCTTACCTCGAGTTGAATACTATATGTTTATTCACTCTTATAAAGGCCGTGTGTGGTGAACTAATAGATACCAGATATTGCGGAAATGAGTTGTTATTTAATCAATAGTATGAGATTTGTTGATTCATTGCAATGTCTTTAATTGCACATTCATTGAAACAATCCTTTCTACTTTAATGTGTTACTATTTAAAAATCTGCAGTGGTCCGCACTGAACTTTCTTATACTTAGATAAATTCCGGAAAACTGGCGCAGTCACGATGTACGACTATTTAGGTATAGAAGTATACACATCACACAATTGGGACACAAAAATTAGTTGGTTTAATATTTAATACTAACCAAACGGTTTGTCTGCAGACTCTGCAGGTTACTTATTAAACCGCAATTGAACTGTGCACACGGCGTCACAAGCAGACGTCGGATGATCTCATTCTCATTGATACAATCGTTCACACTCTAGGCGTTTATTGACGTTATAACGTTACAACCAATTCACTTACGTACTGCCCACGCGAAAAGTAATCAATTTGTAATAAATAAAATTATTAATATGGATTTTTCTGAAAAAATTAAGAAGAACAATTTTTTCGATAATCCGAGTAGTTTTCGATGGACGACAGGAGTAAACCGGCACTTCTGGTTAAGATATTGCCTCCAAAATAGGCATCCTCGCTATACCATATACAAATCTTCGGTGGTCACTCAGGCAGCACCCGGTGAAAAAAATATCTTGCCCGTAATAAAACTCGATATCCATGACATATTTATTAACATTTCAAATGTAATTTGTAACTTTATTCACAACCTTTACAATAAATCGCAGACGTTATTCCCAGCCATCTGGTTTATATCTGGCGATTGAGGTGACCACAGCAATCCATTTTTGAAGCTGCACATTATCATTTGCAGCAAGTAAGTCAGAACATGCAGCTTAGGCGGATGATGATGCACAATATATTCTAGCACTTGATTGGTGTACTAGAACTGAGTCGTGGTACAGTCGAAGAATTTAGAAACGGAACGGTAACGCCAATGTGTCGGCAACCGGCGTTGCAAAGAGCCCATTATGATGTAGCCGAATCGTACCGAGATATGTAGGCGTGGGGGTTGATAGTAAATTCGAAATGTTCGATATAACAGACGCTTGGCTCGCATCCGAGACGTAATTATGAATGTGTAGTTTTTTCTTTCAAATTTGCATATATATTTTTCTTAACGTGTATGTCCGATCGTTACGTTATAAGGTTTAAGCAATTTATTTAAATTTTCCGATAGATTTGTGATATATGATTCTCTGAATAGTATTCAACACGGGGCGAACGACGAAGACAGGGACGAGAGGGAAAAGGACAACCTACATTCTGTCGTTCGTTTGAGCGGTGCAGATCTTGTTATCGTCATATTTATCGACGATGAAACAAATTAGTTTTTTAATTTCGCTTATATAACTTTAAGGGGGGATCCTGCTTTAGGAGGCCTTAAAATAGCGTTTTTGGGGGATTTTTTTAGGGCAGAAAAAAATTAGCAAATCTAGTGAACTTTTTAGAGCATTTTATTGCATATTTGAGCATTAAAAAAAAATATGTCGAGAGAAAAATCTTTAAACGGAACCGATTTTTATGCACATTTGTGCAACACCTTTCAATTGCAATTTACAATCGGTGGGAAAGATGTAGCCCGTAATTTTTGTCTGAAACAAAAAAAACCAAAGAAAATGGTAATTCTTATATATTTTCTTCTATGTGAACTAAAAAAAACCAAAATTTTGAAATTCAAGATTTTTCTCAGGTTTGAAAATAAATGTGCTCTTTGCATGAAGAGAAAATCATTTCAAGTTGCTAAAAAAGTTGTTTAGAATTTTTTTTCATTCGTTTGTCCGAGCGTTCATGCGTTCGTATATTTTTTGCTCGACACCTCACTGTGTTTAGTGCTGTATCTTTCAAAATATTGCGAATTAGCCGCTATAACTTTTTATACATTATTATAGATATATTAGGCATAGATTTGAGCAATAAAAAACAAATCGATTTTTTGAGCCTTCTAAAGCAGGACCTCCCCTTAAAGGATTAATCGAGTTGGGTCTGAAAATTAATTTTAACCTGTAGCGTGTAACGTCTACATGAATAAGGTTAGTTCATTATGGTGCTATAGTCGGTGCGAAAGTAATAAGCGGATGTGGTTGAGGGCCTCTATTATGGGAATGCTTGACGATAAAAATTAAAATAAACAATCAGCAATCATTCGTCGTAACATACTGTTCAAATTTTTGCTTATTTATTCTTTGTTTGATTATTTTATTTATTAAAAAGGCAGGGTATTTATGTTTTATTAATGCTTCTTTTGCTTTTTTGATTGTTATGTGTCGGTATTACGATACCGTCGCAGAACTATCCAAAAAGCTGAAAAAAAAATATATTTACTAATAATTACCCTACACCTTTATTAAATAAAACCTTCAAACACAATAAATACGGCAATAACCTTAATAACAATAGAATAAATAAGAATGTAAAAATTCCACATTAATAAATAAAATCTTAGATATCGTCACATAATAATAAAAAAATGAAAATAAACATTAATAAAGAAATATTACCTTACACTTTGAATGAATAAGATCAATGGAATAATAAATAAACTCCATAACAAAAAGAAACATAACGATAACCTAAATAACAATGCAATAAATAACTAACTAATAAGAATTGAGTTAGCACACACAGAAAACCAGATTCTCAGACCGAATAAGATAGCATTATATCAAACAAATTATTGTTTTCCATTTCCGTAAGACTCCGATGTATTTAATTTGTGAAAAATATACATTCAAAACATTTTCTAATTTTAAATATAATGTATTTTTCATTTAACAGTGCGTTTCTTCATTTGAGTAAAACACCTTTCTTCCCTGGAACAGGTCATTCTTAATACAAAGACGCATTATATATTACACCAAAGATTTGGCATATTTGGAGACAGAATATTGCTTGATTCGAGTATATTAATTGTTATGTTTCAAATATAAAATCAGAAGTCCAAGAAATTATAATGCTTGATGTTACTGAATAGCACATTAACTTAGAAAATACTTTACTTCAATCAAGCTCTTCTGTATTTTCATGCAAACATACAATTTGTTTCTACCAACATTTTTTATTGGTTTCACTAAAGAGCATAAACTTACATTGTCTTTAATTTATACTATTTTAAATAATTTCATTTTATCACAATATTTATAAAATATTACATGAAATGAAATCATTTCAAGCGATATAACCATTAGTCAACAATTATTTATTTAAAATTATTATATTGTTAGCATGACGTAGATTTGTAACAAATTATTAATTGTTAAAATCCCGTTTGTATGTATTTCATAAATAAAACTCATTTAATAATTTTAATGCATCTATTAAAAAATACGATTATAATATACAACATATACACGCGAAAGATAATATAACATGAACAAAATATTAATTTAATGTAATACAAAACAAATATAAAGAGAAATAAGATACATGATATCAAAAAATGAAAATGAAAAAAAAATTCTAAACAACTTTTTTAGCAAGTTGAAATGATTTTCTCTTCCTACAAAGAGCACATTTATTTTCAAACCTGAGAAAAATCTTGAATTTCAAAATTTTGGTTTTTTTTAGTTCACATAGAAGAAAATATATAAGAATTACCATTTTCTTTGGTTTTTTTTTTGTTTCAGACAAAAATTACGGGCTACATCTTTCCCACGGATTGTAAATTGCAATTGAAAGGTGTTGCACAAATGTGCATAAAAATCGGTTCCGTTTAAATAGTTTTCTCTCGACATATTTTTTTTTAATGCTCAAATATGCAATAAAATGCTCTAAAAAGTTCACTAGATTTGCTCATTTTTTCTGCCCTAAAAAAATCCCCCAAAAACGCTATTTTAAGGCCTCCTAAAGCAGGATCCCCCCTTAAACTTATATAAGCGAAATTAAAAAACTAATTTGTTTCATCGTCGATAAATATGACGATAACAAGATCTGCACCGCTCAAACGAACGACAGAATGTAGGTTGTCCTTTTCCCTCTCGTTCCTGTCTTCGTCGTTCGCCCCGTGTTGAATACTATTCAGAGAATCATATATCACAAATCTATCGGAAAATTTAAATAAATTGCTTAAACCTTATAACGTAACGATCGGACATTCATACACGTTAAGAAAAATATATATGCAAATTTGAAAGAAAAACCTTATACAAAAACTACACATTCATAATTACGTCTCGGATGCGAGCCAAGCGTCTGTTATATCGAACATTTCGAATTTACTATCACCCCCCACGCCTACATATCTCGGTACGATTCGGCTACATCATAATGGGCTCTTTGCAACGCCGGTTGCCGACACCTTGGCGTTACCGTTCCGTTTCTAAATTCTTCGACTGTACCTCCTTATGTAAACGAAGTCCGTCGTATGGGGTAAAACTATCTCCCTCTAAACCACGGAATCTTTATATAATTATGGTTCTCCTGAACGTGCCTAGGTGTCTCCGATTTTACGCCGCACTCTTAACCTCAATTAAAAATCATGGCGATATTTGATCTTCGAAAGATTCAGTACTGGTCAGCAGAGCTATATTCAGTTTTTTCTAAAGTTTCTGCTAGATCTTCTGTCTTTCATCTAGCTGACTATATTTATGGTAGATATGAGATGTTGCCAATGCAGCTGCAACAAAATTGTTCAAATGATTAGAAAAATTTAAATAATTTTACAAGTTGACCTTTACGAATGCGATTAAATCAAGCAAAAGAAATTGACAAAATTCGAATGGACCAAGTAGAAAATCGCTTCAGTAATAAAATCAAATAGATGAATCTGCACACGTAGGTGACGGCGGGAAATACGACGTTGTTGTAATGGGGTATTAGACAAAATTACTGTGTAATAATTTTGGAAATCACTGTTGTTTTTTGCCATTGTTATACTTTTACTTGCTAATACTCTACTTTTCCTCATTCACTCTACCTTTTGCGATATTTTTCCGATGTAGCAAATATTAGCTCGTGGTAGCCTGAAATTATGGCGTTACTTTATTTTTTTGCGTATATAAATTATGTCGACAGACGGTACCAAGATGTTTTTCGAATTGCTATAAAGTTCTCCAGCGTCTAGGTGCGATAATGGTACCGCGAAGTTTCTCGTTAATGTGTATAGTTCGTTGACTCGAATTTTGTTGTGTTTTATGTCCGAGTATTTATTCTATTGGTATATGGCTTTCATGTTCTGATGAATGACGAAATTAGAATTTTTCGATATTGGGTGCAAAACAAAATTGAAACTTTGCATGCCACCAAAATATGTGAGGGTGTTTTATCCGATCTTTCGTGACACAAACCGTGCAAACTAGTATAACGTATATTTGCACAAGTAACTACGTCCTCTGCACATATGAATACAAATAACCTTTTCACAAAGTTTGACCTGATTGATGCCGGCAGTAGGTGTTTTACATGCGGAGCAATATTCATGTAATGCAGCCGACCTCCGACCTAATCTCGCGACGCGGCATGGGCGCCTCTAACTAGTTTGCACAATTTCGTGCGGCGGCGCTGCGTGTGAATTATTCAAACCATTTATTTCGGTTAGCTAATGTATTCCCTCCCTTCACAGCGACACTTACGTACATACATTCTGGGATTTGAATCGACTGATTGTAGCTTCTTTCAGCTGGTAATTTTATACGTGGAGGTGTCGTCTTACTCTCGACTAGTGTTCTTAAGATAATATCTGCATCTCAAGCACGTGTTCGTTGAACGTAACGACATAAAATATTATTTCAATAAAAAGTTTTAAGCAAGTTATCGTGGTGAATTGGCGACAATTCTTCTGATAAAAGTTGCTCAATGCAGAAACGCGTCTGATCTAATTAATTAGTATCATATCCGGTGCAACCCACAGTTTATTTAATGGCCCAATCAATTTATGAATGTATGTAAATGATTATTATTATTAATAATAATGATAATAAAATAATAATATTTAATCCGGAAAAATAAAATCTACAACTAATTGTATAGAAGTAAAACTTAAATACGTTGGCCAAATCAAAATTAAATTAAATATAATAATGCATATTATTATTATTATTAATATTCTTATTATTATTGATTTCGATTTGTCCATTATAGCCGAGTGAGAATTTTAATTATTTAATTGATACATATTGGATGGATAATAGCCAAGCGAGTGGTATGGAGCGGTAATGTGTCCAATACACAAAAAAGGTGATCCAACCTTATGCAATAATTATAGAGGCATATCTCTACTGGACGTAACCTATAAGATATTTGCCAGTGTTATAAGAAGTAGACTGGATGCCATCGCTGAGGAGGTAATCGGGGAATATCAGAGTTGATTTAGAGTGGGAAGGTCTACAACAGATCAGGTTTTTACTAAGGTTTACACTAAAGCAGATACAGGCGAACAGCTACGAGCAGAATGTAGAACTACATATCCTATTCATAGACTTAAATCAGGAATATGATACAATTAGTAGAACTAAGATATACGAGGCCTTGACACTATTTGGTATATATAAGTTGATACGGTTGGTGCGAATGACACTGGAAGGCACCAGAAGCAGAGTGGCGGTCGATGAAACGCTATCAAGGAACTTAGCGGGGGGGGGGGTATCTAGGAGTAACAGTCACAAATTGTAATGCAGAAAACAAAGAAGTCGATAAGCGAATCGGAAATGGAAGCAAAGCCGCTGAACCAATGAAGGGAATGCTAAGTTCAAAATATATATCTAGAGCAGCAAAACTACGGATTTATGCAACGGTAATTCGACCAACAGTACGGTATTGCTCTGAGATATGGGTGTTAAACAAACAAGAGGAAAGAAGAATACGACGCAGGATATACGGAGGAGTCAAGGATGAGACAGGAAGTTGGAGGAGAAGAACAAACAAGGAAATTGCAGATTTCTATAATAAACCATCCATAACACAGGTTATTAGAGGTCAAAGAGTGAGATGGCTCGGGCACGTGATGGGGATGGAGTCAGTCAGAATTCCAAGAAGAGTGCTACAGAGAGGAGTACGAAGCAAGAAAAGAAGAGGGCGCCCGAAGAAGAAATGGTGGGGAGCAGTAAAAAGGGATTTGGAAGATGCTGGATTCATGCGATGAGAAGGAGTCGGAGACAGGATAGGATGGAGACAGATAGTGAAAGCCATAGAGGCCAGCAAAGTTTAGGAAAAAAAAGAAAAAATGTAAAACTAATAGAAGCCATGGGCCGGCCAGGCCTGTAGCGCTGATTTATATATATAATTAATATTCATAACAAAATTATGTAAAACAATTGGAATTATTCGAATAGTGCACAAATATTATTACGCATATAGGAAGATACTCTGCCAGCCATTAACGTTCGACATAAAACTGTAAATGTAATTTCAATAGAAAATATATATTGAGGATTGCAAATTTGGTGGATATACTTAAAGACTTTGTTTATAATGAACCATAATAATGATTTATAGTCTACTATAGCTGAGAGTCTATTATAAATGAAAAACAGATATTATGTACATATTTCAGAGAATAATTGTGAATTTGTATCGAAATGTTTAAATTTCCCTTAATTTCTTGATTTGTCAGGAAATGTGGTTGTAAGGATGATTTATATTTATTGCCTTATTGCGACTTAAGGAGTGGAGCTTTTTTGCATAGGAATTATGGATTTCCAACTAGTTTATCAACAATTGCGGTGGGGGTTGATATTTGCAAAAAATGCTTAATCAGAAATCAGTAACCATTAGTCGACCAATGCAAACGTTTAGTTCCTCGGTAAAGAAGCGAGAAGTGTAATATGCGGAAAAACAATTCGAGCCTGATCAATTCCTGGGTATGAAGCTGTCCCAAGCTTCTTTACACTAATAGAAAGATAGTATGCAAAGCCTGTAGTAAAATTTTGAGATTGTTTTCTTCCTTCTTGGATAAATGGTTGGTTGGTTCTCGAATATTGAGTTCCGACAGTTTGAGAAAATACAAGAATGTAAGAAAATGTGTTACTCTAGCTACCATCCCAGAGGAAATTTTCGACACATATCGGGATACAACTACACAAGTGAAAATGCAAGAGCATATTTGTATTTGCCTCTCTTTAATTTATAACGGCGTTATATCGTTTCAACCTTTATCAGCCTGGCTGTGAAATAATAAACACGTCTGTCAAATAATAATCGTTTGGCAGGCTCTCAGAGATGCTAAAGTTTTGCATCCTGTAAAAAATTGAGCAATTTGAAATTTGTGCAGTCATTAAATATTTTTATATTAAGGGTTTATCCCCAAAAGAAATAAAAGCTGATCTAGACGACACAATAAACGAATCTTCCTCACCGTTAAAACTTGGGTTGCGGACGTGGTCGCAACGCAAGTTGCACCGCGTTAAGGCAGGCCAAAAACAGCAACCACAATAAAAATGATCGAAAAAGTTCATAAAGTTGTCTTGAAGGACCGGCGAGTGAAGTTGACAGAGATAGCAGATTCTGTAGGCATTTCAACTGAGCAGATAAATTATATCCTAACTGAAGTTTTGTGGATGAGCAAAATTATCCACACTGGAGCAAAAGCTGGCACGGAAAATTATTTCGGGTGAGCACCTGTTTAAACGCAGTATATTAGATTTTTGCGGCCATTTTTTACGATGGATGAAACGTGGATTCACCACTATACACCAGAAACTAAGCAGCAATCGATGCAATGGACTGCCTAAGGAAAGTCTACTCTGAAAATGGCCAAAACAGTTCCAACGACGGAAAAGTGTTGGCTTGTTTTTTGGGATGACAAAGCTATTCTTTTCGTGGATTATCTTGGAAAGGGTAAAACAATCAGCATGCCTTACTAAGCTACCCTACTTGACAGGACAAAAGAAAAATCAAGAAAAACGACCCGGATTACCAAAGAAAAGAATTCTGTATCGTCAGAATAATGCGCTCGTCAGTTATTGATATGGCAAACAATAAATTACGGTTTGAATTGGTACCCCATGTCCCCTACTCGGCGGACTTAACGCCTTCCGATTTCAGTTTAGTTCCAATCTTGAGCAAATTTCATGCTGGAAAGAAGTACGCCTCCGATGCAGATGTCACTTCCGCCAGAAATACCATTGATTGATGAGTTGGACGAAAATGTTTATAGGGATTAGATGGGAGCACTTGGACATAGGCGGACCATATGCATTGAACTTGACGGAGACAGGTTGAAAAATAAATTGACTCTTTATGACTGCGATATTCTTTTGTTTTCTTGTTTAGGACGGATGCTGCAATTTATCTTCGTATATGTGCAATTCCTTGTTTAAGACTCAGAATTACAATACGTTTGTGTTGGAAAGGGCTGTAAATACCGACGTCGTTCTTAGAAAAAGCAACTAAGAATAGACTTTACCCTCGCATCCTGAGACCAACAAACTATTCATATCTAGAGACACGCCATCAAGCCGCCCGAAGTTATATATTTTGCCAAAAATTCAGCTGGATGTACGACTACAACATATTGTGAGCAGCATGGGAATGTTATTTTAACCACTAGCAAGATATCTCTCAACAACACATTTTGTTGAAGAACCACAGTACGGGCAGTTTTGAGATCGTGTCGTTGAGAAGAAACGAACCATTGAGGCAATCCAGCAGACATGCAAGCCTGGTAATCACATCATAGAATTGGCCGAACTTATTTCATTATGAAGGCCAACGTAACAAGCAGATGAAAGGGGCACAAATGATATCACCGCTATCCCTATCCCCAATTTTTTGATGCAGTATCTCGAAACCAGAGCATTGGATACTTCGCAGCTAGAGTTATGTTAACGTCATATGAACACATGGAGGAAAAGAACTTGTTATTTTTCTTAAACATCTGAAGTTATCGGCACGCCAAATCACACGATCATCCAGGACATTTCCATTTCATAAAGAGTCATTACGAGACCAGAAAGGATTTTCTTACCATATAACGGAACAATGAACAGAATCGGCAGGAGCTTACGCAAGAGGAACATAACTATGTGGAGTAGTAAGAGAGACGCATAGACAAACATTCAGGAAAGGTCAATACATGTATTTTTGCAAACATAATTCACAGCGGCCTACAAATAGAGACGGACCCGCAACATGCAATTAGCCCACAGATCAGTGTTAAACCCTGCGACCGGGAAAAAACCCAGGTTATCCCAACAAACGGACAACCCGAGCGTTTACATCGGTCCAATGACCAGATCGAAAGCCTAGAAAACATATACGAACAAAACAACAGCTCTCACTTCAGAACTCCGAACTCGAAGACAACATGATTATGGCAACAGTGAGGACCAGTCTTGTCGTTTTATACAAAGGCGAGAAAAACAACAACCATTCTGAACAGGGACACCATCCAGAGAACAAGAAAACATATGAATGAAACAGCATCAGAATTAGTTAAACTACATCTGAAACTCAACAACAAAATACATCCGACGCTATGGAAAATAATCGATACATTAGCTAACTTCAAAGCAGAAACTGAAAAGATAAAAAAGACCAGCACACATACAAAAATATGAACGACTACAACCATCACAGAAACCAGAAAGTAAAATCACAGGTAACGAAAACTGTTCAACCGTTCGAACACGAATTAAGTGTGCTGCGCAAAGGTTTTAACTACGAGGCAACACCGTCAACAGTCCCGGTAGAAAATATAATATGCAACTTAGAATCGACAATCCAACGCATGGATCCACAAGAAGGCGAAGAAATAAGACAGGAGATCACGAGTATTCTCCGTAAAATGAAACCTCCCAAAAGCAATATGGAAAAAGGTGATAAGAGTAAGCCATCACTTCCGGTTGAGAGATAGGACGTTTTCCTCCTTGCTACATATAAATCTTAAGTTTAAAGTTTCAGAGCTCTAGCTTTAATCGTTTGGGCCGTAGAGCGCGCACAGACACACATGCAGACACAGACGTCATTCCAAAAATAGTCAGAATCGATTCAGGGGCCCTCAAAACGTGTATATCCGTTGAAATCTCGAGTTCGAAAATTTAATGATTCCTATGCTTACTTATACATTATGTATAAGAAAGTAAAAATCTACAGTGGTCCGCACTAAACTTTCTTATATTTAGTTATACTACATTTTTCGACAAAAGTACATTAGACAATCTAGTAGAAGGATAGCTCTCGGCAAGAAAGAACATACAAGTATTGTGCAATAAAATACATATCTGGTTAAACACGTATTAGACACTGGGCCCAAACTACATTTCAAAAATACCAGAACTTTAGCCACCGTTCCTATACTTCAGAACACGAATATTACGATATTAGGGTTGCCCGGTGTTTAATTTTTTCAGCCCATGTTTTCCGTTTTAATCTGCGTAGTACTTTATGTAATTCCAATGGAATCCAATTTAGGTGCCCGATTCAGGTGGATGGCAAATTAAAGTGTCTATGGGTGCATTAATAGTACTTACGCCACACTGTTGTATGGTAGCTATAGCTTGACATCTAAAATTTCTCACCCCCGTTAATCACTTTTAAAACTTTCTCACGGCGACGTCTCAGTTCATCTTGGTTGGCACTTTCCCCATTCATTTTATGATATAAGCTTTATTTCTCAACGTAATCATCTTATATACCGTATGTCTCCGGATTGAGTTTACAATAGGTATGATTAAGCAAAAATTTTCGAATTGGAATTTCATGTTTTGGGATTCCGCCCCGCTTGGTCTGAAACTTATTTTTAGTTTACCTTCGATTTTTTTTTAAATCAAGTGGGCCTTTACAGTTGGGCAAACACTATTTTAGTTCTAGGTAAACTACCTTTTCCGTTCACAGTGTTACTAAGAAAACTTGTTCAGAATGTAAAGTTATGATGTTACAATATGTGCAACATTCCTGTACACTTTTTAACTAAACACACGATTTTGAATAGCTTCCAACATCGCTTTCTATTTAGCTATTGTTGACTATCTTAACCAAATTTATAAAAAATAGAATTCTGTTAATCAATGCGAGGTGTATGATTTGGTAAACTCATATAGCAGAGATAGAAAACAAATTGTCAAAATACATGGATATTTTTCTAATGAATTGTATACGAATATTGGAGTTCTACAGATAAAATTCGCAATGGCAATTATTATGGAAGCAATTGGTTTGAGGGAAATGGTCCGACAATGAATAGAGATAAATCCAAATTAATGGTATCACCATGGGGCTAGTAGATACCCTAGCGGTGTGCCTTCGTTAGAAGTAAGGGTGAGCCATTGGAACAAGTAACAACAAACTAAGGAACCTATGTATTGTATATGTAATTCTTCGTATGAGTTACTATTCTATAGATATTTAATGTTAAACATTTCTGGTTATTTTTATGGCCAAAAAAGGGTAAACTATTCTCCGTTTGCAATTGTTGGGTAAATTTGATGGTGAGGTACTGTGAATTTAAAGTTTAATTTGGTTTAATTATTTTTTTTCTATTATGACAAAAATATCATCAACATATCGGACCATGTTTTTGAAAAGTCTGGCGCTGGATTTTGTAGTGAAATTTCCAAAATAATCAAAAATTGTTTCGCAAGGAACGTCGACAAAGGATTTCCTATGGCTGTTTCAAACGTTTGTTTATAGAATTCATACATAGTTTAGTAAGTGTGACTTGTTCATCAATCATATTTATATATGTTCTAGAACCGATACTGCTATTGAATACTGGCGTTACGTTGAAAGATATCCCAATCCTCCAACTCTACAGTGATATTTTGTAGTTTTAAAATGAAATCTAGAGAATTTGCTCCGCTTTAAAATTAACTGAATTGGTGTACTACATGCTTCACTGCTTTAGTGTATATGCAGTCTTCCTTATTTAAAGATTCGCTAATCTCTTGTTCTCTTGAAGTTTTCTTATTAGGTCGCTTCAGTTGATTTTCCACAATTTTCCTTGATTCATATCTAAACCTTGTTCCTTGTTCAGTGTCGAGAGATAATGCCCCATATTCTAAATCGTTTAAGAGGCCTTCTACTGGAGGTTTTCTCGCTGTGATGCTGAATTTCAAACCTTTGTGACCCAAGGTGGAAAATGTAATAATTTCAGATTTTCTACCTTTTATTTTTAAGTAATGGCTGTTTGAGAAAGTTATTATTTTTTGTATATTAACATTGATAATTCGTTCAGCAGTATGAATTTGCAATGTCAATGTCAAAACTATAATAAATAACATATAAGTGAGGTATGCAATTGCTCAGCTGCTCATAAAAATCTGGTGTTTACCAAATATATTAGAAATCCTAATTTGGAGCTCTGGGCTCTGAGCTCTGGCAACTACAACAAATTCCCATTCACGATTAACACATTTTTGGCGTCTATAGTAGTGCAGTAGCTATAGTATGTCCTTCCCTATAACTAGAGTGAGTAGGTGATCAAATGTTATGCTCTCCTCTCTGTTCGCTTACTGCTTTATCAAAGAATTGGGAGAAAATGGTCGTAGATTCTAAAAACTTTTTTGTTTGTAAATCTTCGATAATGGAAGAATAATGGCGCATTTCACAAATTTCAGACAAGGACAACGATAATTTTAGTGGAAATACACATCGACATTCTAATTAAAACAAATGGATACTCCATTTATATCATTTGCGGTGATACCAATCTATTTTTTATATTTTATATTCCTACGTTATTGACTGTATCGTAATTTATTGCACTGTTGTAGTTGACTCTGACGCAAAAAGAAAATGACTGACCTCGTCGCCTTGGCAAGTATAATTGTGAATTTTTATTTATAAATTTTTCATACTTGAAAACCAAATTTTTGTTGTTTAACATAACAAGTGGTTTGGACATTGGCGATTATAATTCGACTTGAATTTAAGTTTGAGTTGCTATGATGCAACGAGTGATAACAACCTGTGATCATAGCAATGAGCTAAAATTCATGAGAAATTTAATCTGGTATTGTCCAAACCACTAATTTTATTAGGATATTTAAACGTCACTATGTAAATAAACTAAACCAAAATAAAAATAATTGGAGAATTCAATAAACAAGAAGAACCAATTTATTGAAATAAATAACTACTTACAATTATATATTGTTGTATATTAAACGTATATTGAACGAATGTAGAATTTTCATTCCCCATCTTGATTTATTCTTTTTTGCCCGATGCTCTTTACTAAACATTCTAAACGTTTTCCGAAAGGTTTGGGACGACCAACGTCAGTTCTTAAATTAATAAGATAAAAATCTGCATTTGTCCGCACTGAACTTTCTTATACTTAGTTATACTACATTTTTCGAAAAAACTTTTGAAATGAAAGTTGTTTAAAATATCAATATCTATAATTTATGTAAGAATATTTTTTTCGTAACGTGTACCGTTTTCGAGATGTGGAAAAAGGTGATAGAGCGCGCACAGACACACACACAGACGTCATTCCGAAAATAGTCAGAAACGATTCAGGGGACCTCAAAACGTGTATATCCGTTGAAATCTCGAGTTCGAAAATTTTTATGATTCCTATACTTACTTATATATAATGTATAAGAAAGTAAAAACATATATGAGACAAAATGTTATGTCGGAAGAATAGTAAACGAATAAAAATGTGAGGTCATTTTAAGTAACTTTTATTCATTAACCCAAAGTTCATATGTCAATTGGTTGTTTTTGTAATGAAATAAGTGGTTTTTGTTTATATTTGTGCTATTATTATTTTAATTTTTGGTAAATACGAAATAATAATAAAAATACTTTCATCCTTTTTTTCGTGAAAAAATAATATATAAGTTATACTTCTAAAATAAGGCCTACAAACTTAAGACTTTTGGAAAATACGAAATAATAATCTATTTTACTTCCATCCTCTTTACTTACTTATACTTTATGTATAAGTATAGGAATCATGAAAAATTCGACCTCGTGATTTTAACGGATATACGCGTTTTGAGATCCCCTGAATCGTTTCTGACTATTTTCGGAATGACGTCTGTGTGTGTGTCTGTCTGTGTGTGTGTCTGTCTGAAACTTTAAATTTAACATTTGTATGTAGCAAGGAGGTAAACGTCCTATTTTGAACGCAACCGGAAGTGATGGTTTACTCTTATCACCTTTTTCCATATCTCGGAAACGGTACACGTTACGGAAAAAAATACGCCTACATAAATTATAGATATTGATATTTTAAACAACTTTCACTTGAAAAGTTTTTTCGAAAAACGTAGTATAACTAAGTATAAGTAAGTTTCGTGCGGACCACCACGGATTTTTTTTTCGTGAAAAATAATATACAAGTTATTGATACTTCTAAAATATGGTCTACAAACTTAAGACTCCCCTTGAAACTTTCAAATTGTATTAATACGACCCTGTCTTTTGTCATCGATGTTATTATCGTAGTCATCTTTCAATATTCCGATTACCTTGAGTTTCGCCTTCGCTATTAGCTCAATATCCAGTTTCGTTGGACACAATGGGTACTTTTAAGATTTCACATCTTTATATTGTTATGTGTTTACGTGTTTATTAATTTTCTTTTTTGTATTTTAGGGAAAAGTCATTTTTTAAATATATCTGTGAAATTCGGTCCGGCATTGTTTCTCATCTCGATCGTCTGGGTCTACATAATCATGAAGTCTTATCAAAATCCTAACCCCATTTAGAGACATAATTCCACGTGCAGAAAATGGTGCTTTTCAATATTCATTTGTAGTTATTTTAATTTTATCTACTTGATCTAATATTACACTTAATAGATAGGAACAATTGCATTTTTGAAAATTTATATTCATTTTCATTCTCTATCTTGATTTATCATTTTTTTTCCCAGAAACTGACTTTAATTAATTTTATTTTTAAAAAATGTGTCAATTTGCTGCGGAAAACATAATCACCTATTTGTCTTGAACCTCATCGAGAGTATCACGAGAGTATGACTTAATTGGACATTTTTAGGCGAGATCTTCGTTTTGATTGTGTTATAAATGTGTTTGTTGAATTATGAATCATAGTTTGCATAAAGTTTGTAGTATGTTTTCTGACTGCACGATAGCTTATTTTCATTCTTGATTGGAATGGAGCCTCACATTGGCATTACGTGCCCTGTTTATCGTGCTCGCGTACATTTTACAGTTGAAATTTGTAACTTATTTTCTAGACAATGTTTTTATTGATTGGATAGCTCATATTCCAAATAAATTTATCTCTTCAATACATTATTTTAGAGGTAATATTTTGATCTGCTGTTCGTTTGCAGATTAGAGTTGCAACGATGTTCCAACATGCACAATTTTGCATAGTATCCCAGGGATTCAGAAAGTTTCCTTCTTCAAAGACATGGGTTCCTGTTCAGATATTCGTCAATGCCACTAAAGTGTCATGGTTATCCGGTACTCGCATATATTTGGTTTTCGTGTAATTCATGTAATTTCATTTCCATTTCAATCATTCTTGTACTGCTTAGGATACCAAAGTGATGAATAGGTTAATTCGTTTATAAAATATTCATGTGATGTTCTTGCTCGTATCTTCGATATTAATGTCGAGGTTTAACTATCGATCACTTTCGGAGTCAAAGTTCATCAAGTTGGTATGTTTTCGTGGTATCCTAATGTCTATATCATGTAGCCTCACAATTCAGAGATGTACGCCAAATGCACTGGTCCATCGTATCGCAAAGAGCTAATCCATATTACGATACAAATGCAAATGCAATCGCGGCCCGATTTTCCATGCGACACGCTGTCAACCTTACGCAATCAATCGAATGTAGAAATTTTATAAATTGATAATTTGCATTACCAATTCATCGTCAACACACCATAACCGCGCCGAATATGTATGTAGATCGCAAGGTTTGCGGAGTTCATTAGCCTCATTTTTGCAATTTTCCTTTACAACTGCGAAACTGTTACGTCGTGTGTTTAACAATCGACGTTTACGCAATCGCATTGTGCAAGTGGAAGGTTTCTATAAAAACGGAGAACGGCGAGCGCGACGCGATTTTTTCACGGCGGTTTCACCGAATTTATCGATACGAGGCGGCGGCCGCAGCTACGGCGACCGAGCCCGGTCGTTTCGAAACGGCCGATCGTAAAAACATAAATCAAAGAGAGGAAGTGCCGTCACGTACGACAGTTTGCCGCAAAAAACGCAAAGATTGATCGTATGTAACGTGGTTTTTGTCGGGCGAAGCTAATGTCCGTTTCAAATTACAAACTCGATGCGAGTCGTCATTTGGCCTGGCTTTTGTTGGCGATTTGGCGAAAGGAAATGTCTGTGTGTGACATAACTTATTAAGATCGTTTCACCTTCTCAATGTCTAACCGACGGAGAAACTGAAACTGGCGTTTGTTATTTCATGAACTTGCGATTTACACTTGGAGTTTGAAAGTGATCCTTGCCGTCACGACTGACAATTGAGGTTTTTGGTTGCATACCAGATTAGTGATTATTCAATCAACATTTTGTAAAACCGGTCCTGCTCACATCGCGAATATTCAGAAGTAGATGTACTCGCGATAGTGTGGAAAGAATCACCTCTGTGAACTTGGCAGCCGACTTTCGAAACAAAAATATTTTAAATTACCACTAGATTCTCTATCGTTTGTACCACTTTCATTTTCGTTTGTACCTCAAACCAAAAAAAATTAAATCCTTTTCAAAATTTGACCCGCAGCCGACTTTGGAAAATCGAAAATTTTCCAACGAGATCTGAGTCAGGGTCGTTTGTACCCGTTTGTACCACCTTCGTTTTCAATTTTTCTCGAAACCCAAAAAAGATACCATAATTTGAAAATTTCGAATGACTAACTTTTCCAATTTTGAAAATTTCGAAAATCTGTAAACGGCGATCGACGCGGAATCGTTTGTACCCGCAGAAATCGTTTCGTTCGTTTGTACCTCAAACCAAAAAATTTTAAGAGCCTTTTTCGATTCTGAAAAATAAAATCCGCTTAATTTCGATGATTTTTGAGATATCTCAATTCGGTAAACGGGGTTCGATTACTGACGGCGGCGTGAGGTTTGTACCGCTTTGCGTTTCGTTTGTACCTCAAACCAAAAAAAATTACGAGTGTTTCTAAAATTTCAAAAAACTAACTTCCACAATTTTTTTAATTTCGGAAATCTGTAAACTGAAATCGACGCGAAATCGTTTGTGCCCGAAGGAATCACTTTGATATGCTTTTGTGCCTCAATTAAAAAGTTGTGTATGAAAATTCAGCGCAACGTGAGTCAAACCTCTGCCTCAATATGCACCGGGTTGCACGCAAACCAGATATAATATAATAGAAATTCTTCAGCAGGATACTGTAGATTATAGCTGCAGATATATTTGTACAAGGTTAATCCTATCTAGAAAACAATATCGCATGAGTACAAGCGGACTTGGTTATGTGATCGGTAAAATACAGGTAAATTTTTTCTTGTGTTTTCTACCCGTGTAGCTAATTGGCGATTTACACGATACTCCCTATTGATATGTATGCCATTCTCGAGTGTAAGATTCATAGTGGAGAGCTGGAAGAACGGTGGGGAGTACGGTGGCGTGAGCCGCGTGAGTTCGTGTGCATGCATGAGTCACCACTGTCTTTCAAAATCCAGTGATACAATTTTCAAAACCGAGCTACCTAGATCAATTGTTTTCGCTAGACCGTCTTGTTTATGTATCTTTATCAATAGTTGCGAAAATAAACCGAAAAATGCGGCCAAAAACAACAACGAAAACAATAAAAAGGCTCTTAAAATATTTTGGTTTGAGGTACAAACGAAAAGGAAACTGATTCCTGCGGGTACAAACGATTCCGCGTCGATTTCCGTTTACAGATTTCCGAAATTTCAAAAATTGTGGAAGTTAGTTTTTTGAAATTTTAGAACACTCGTAATTTTTTTTTGGTTTGAGGTACAAACGAAAAGGAAAGTGTTTCCTGCGGGTACAAACGATTCCGCGTCGATTCCCGTTTACAGATTTCCGAAATTTCAAAAATTGTGGAAGTTAGTTTTTTGAAATTTTAGAACACACACAATTTTTGGTTTGAGGTACAAACGAAAAGGGAAGTGATTTCCGCGGGTACAAACGATTCCGCGTCGATCGCCGTTTACAGATTTTCGAAATTTTCAAAATTGGAAAAGTTAGTCAGTCGAAATTTTCAAATTACGGTATCTTTTTTGGGTTTCGAGAAAAATTGAAAACGAAGGTGGTACAAACGGGTACAAACGACCCTGAATCAGATCCCGTTGGAAAATTTTCCATTTTCCAAAGTCGGCTGCGGGTCAAATTTTGAAAACGGATACAAACGATAGAGAATATAGTGGTAATTTAAAATATTTTTTTTTTCGAAAGTCGGCTGCCAAGTTCACAGAGGTGAAAGAATCACGCGGACATATCGGGAAAGTGCCACGAGTCAAAGGGATAGACTTTACATTTGTCATACTCAATACACTGCTCAAAATAAATTAGGGATAACTAAATGGTATTTAGTTTACAGACTGTATACAATCAAAATTGTTTTGATTATCGCAAAAAGTTTGTATTACCATAAATATTTGCGAACGTTTTTATTACCTTTACGAATACAATAATGTTTTACTATTTATGAAGAAAATATTTACAAAACATTTATTTTTTCAATTTTTCCGCTTTAAAATGAGTCTTTATTATATACATATATAGGGTATTGGTTATACACCGAAAACTTGTTGCGCAGTGGGAAATTAAATAATTCGACCATGTTAGCGGAAAGACTTTTGTGTCGTCACATATAGTTTATAATGCATGTATATTTGAATGGCAGTCAATTTGGTTATCCAATGCTGGCATAAAGATAAAATATTCGTGGAGTTAAGTTTATATTTGAAAAGCCACACTTCATACAACAATTGAATTAATTATAAGATAAAACTGAAATAGTTTGATATTATTATTATTATTATAATCATTATTAAAAATTTGTTATAACTGAACTTTTTTATTCTTAGATACATTTCCAGCAAACACATTACGAAAGAACTTTGCAAATAAAAATTTGTCAATATCTTTAACTATTTTTCGATATCTTGTATCGTTTTTGAGATATAATAAAGCTGGCAGAGGTGAACCATCACTTTCGGTGAGATATTGCTTTCATTGACGATCTGGCGGATTCAACTTGCTAATAAAATGTCGGATTTTCAACGACTTACTTATTTTAGTACGTTTATAATATTGCTTGTTACATTCTTCCTACTGAATATACTAAAATCCCGATTTTTTCTATTTGAAAGCATATACATATTAATTATTTTGGTAATAATTTTAATATAATTTTTTTGTTTCAGGTATGACGGATTGATACACGTATACAATTTCTAAGGTTTGTTTATATGTTACGTTGAAATATATATAGAAATGGCAGCCACACGTTCGGAATATTCGTGGCTACTAATTTAGTAAACCATCCACATGGTTATGAATTATCCTTATTTATTATTGTTTTCATAACATGTGATTACCATGTCTATATATGCTACATCTACACCTTAAACTGCGTAAAAATGCAAATGTGTTAATTATTTTAATTTTTATGGCACCACAAGATCCAGTGGATTCGCGAAGATATGTTGTAGACTGAAACCATGACTTTAAGCGCCACAAAGCTTAATACAAAGCTTAATACTGGCTCAAATAATTACTACATCGCTAAATTTGCAAGTTAATAAGATTCTGCATTTTTAGATGATAATGAAGTTATAATATATTAATATGGGTAATGAATATGACAACTATGAGAAGGGTTACGTAATTTATTATTTAACATTGAGGTTAAATAAATCAAAACAACAGCTTGGCTATAGTACAGGCGTCAAGTTGGCATTCTTGGTGTAGCCGTTGAGTGATGATTTGTATCAGGATAGCTTGAAGGCGGCGTAAGCTGTTTTCCCTCCATCCAACAGTGCTGTTGCTGTCCATCACGATGCGACAGATAGAGTGATGCCACGGTTACTCGTTACTTTGGCCAACAGCAAATTAATAAGAAAAGTCTTACCGGTGCCACCAGGAAATATTTGCCCAATTCCTTCTTCGATACTGTCAAGGATCTGCTGGTAAACGTAAAGCTATTCACTCGTAAGTCGCTTCTCATTATTCGACACTACCTCAGACAGAGCGCAAGAATTATAATTGGTTTACCTCAGATATTCGCGATTATCCAAATTTGTCGCAGATCTTTTTGGTCGAGGTAACCCATATTATGTCAAATGTTGCCCTGCTTGAGCTAACACTGCTTCTTCGATTAGTATCAAGCATTTATTGTAGATCCCGTCTATAAGCAGCTGCGCACCACCTTGAAACTCTCTCTCCAGTTGTCGTTTGATATCCTTTGAGAGACTGTCTTTGCATTTCTCTCAAGGACTTAAAAGATCCTAGAGCTGGTAAAAAACTAACAGTATTATAAACAGCGCTCGGAGCCTCACTCTATGCACCTTCCTCTAAAGTTGTCTCCCAACTCCTCCAGCAATCTCACACGCAGACTGAAATGTTGGACGGAGGACACCACAGTCTTCAAGTCCTCAAATGATGTAGGCCCTCTAACCTCATAGAGCAACAAACGCAAGTAGTAGCACTCGGTATTGTTGGGATGAATCCTGTAGACTCTACCCAGAGCATGCTCTTGTTTTACTCCGGGTCAACCTTCTATGACTTTTTCCCTTTTCCTCCTAGAAATGAAATTAATTATCTAAATACAAACTAAGAAGGGACTTCAGAGTGCAGCAGCGTTTTTGCCGAATTATCCGTTTCACAGACTTCAAGCTAGTAGTGTTCTCTGAGGTGGATTGTTAACTTTGTCGGACAGGTTGGTGGAGGTGAAGTAAACACGTTGACCGTTTTCAAGATGAACAGCGGGATGTATGATAGGGGGGAATCTTTAATGTACAGGAAAGCTTAAGATTCCCCAAACTGTTTCGGAACTACTTATGTATCGGTCGGTTTCATAGATTTTCACCTCATCTTTCTCATTCTCCAGAGCAAACGCTGCTTGATCACTACTCTTATTCACATACTTGCAAATATATTTAATAGATTTTACAGAGTTGCAGTACTCTACATTAATATGAGCATTGAAAGTTCGTAACAGAATAGGATTGTAAGGCACTACCCAGTGGTTATCCAACTATCCTAATTTTTATTGTATGACCCCGTCATCTGGCGATTTTCTCTTATATTATGGATATACATCGTCTCCTGCTTGGACGTCCTTAAGCGGTAAAAGTACATTTGTAATGTCTTGTCAACGGGGATTAAATGTAAACGTGATAAAGAGGTCAGGGCGGCCGTATTGACGCAGGTAAGTCATAGCGTCTTGAGTACGCTCATTCAGTAAAAGACTATGGAAGCAACACCTTTTGACCCAGCTTTTGATGAAGCTTGTTGCTCTGGAAAGGCTTGTAGCCTGCATATACATACAGTTCAGGATTTCTTTTCATGAAAGAACGAAACCATTCTTCCCCGGCCATCTCATTCTCAACCCAAGATCTCGGTTTCTCCAAATCATATTTGACACCAACTTCCTCACCTGTTTGTAGAGAGTCCGAAGTATATGTCCGCACAACGGGTGAGATATTTGTTCTTGAATGAAAATTCTGTTATGTGCCATATACCCCATACCAATATTTTCCGCCTCATCACTCTCGGTTTGATTTCTTTTACATATCGAAGTAGAGAAACATAGTTAACGCCGTGTGCTTCTGCGGCATTTCTTAATGATTCACCATCTTTCACTTATTTGTATGCATCCTGGTATTGTGAGGTAGCATTTCGCCCTCTTGTTGTTTTCCTTATACGTATCCTAGGCATTTACAAAGAGGATGTTAGAAACGATTTGAAATGTAAAGGACATAGGCGTGGCTATGCGCACTAACAGCTTTTTGGTTTGGAACAGTCCATTAGCAGAAAATGGGTGTGATTGTCAAAGCAGTGTCGCGAGTTTTGTAGAACGCGCTTGCATTTGCTTCGTGTCCGCCTGAAATACCAGTTCGAGCCACTGGACTTTTCCCGCCGCGCAACTTGTTGATGACGTACAGCCTGAAACTACTCTACAACGGTACCCTCAAAAATTGTTACAACCGACCGTACTCACCTAATTTTTAATTGAAAAATCACAGTGATGAAGCAACCTATCGTACACAAAAAATAATTACGATTACATATTCTCTAAGGTCTAATCTCCAAGCAAAAAATACTTATCATCCTATTCTCAATATAAGCTGCGTAATTAGAAAAAATCTTCGATCGAAAATACTTTGTCGCGACCACGCACAATAGAACCTCTTGCAACGAACTGAAGCACGTGGCTAGCGGCGTAATACTGATGAACACGTTCGGACACGTAAACTGCTTCTGCAGGAATTTTAGAAAATTTAAAAGTCGATTTTTTTGACTTTTACACAAATATTGTGTCGAAAAATTTCGAACGGAGCATATTAAGGCACCAGACCACGGTGCGTGCGCGGTACGAAGGTGTATCTTTCATAATTATTTTCAAGCGAATGATGAATGCAATTTATTTGATCAATGTTTATTGTCAATATATGCATATAGAAGACTGTATACAAATTTTTATACTTGAATCTAAAGTATAGTTTGCGGTGTACGCCGCTCCTAAGAGGAGACTGCGCGCGCGGTGGTTGACAGCGATTAAGCCATACGGCTCATCTAAAAAATAAAATAAAAATATATTTAGAAACTAGACATATGTGTCTACAGCATCACGTAGGGGAATTTTGATATCTAGAAGGAAAAAAAAATGACGGACCATCGAATTTTATTTTCGATTTTTATGAAAAATTTTCATCGTTCATATGAAAAAAAAAAAATAGAAGGAGACCTATTATAAAAAAACCCTACGTGGTGCCATAGAGACTACATTTTCGAACAGTTTAAGACTTGGTGCATGCAAATCGGATGTACAGTTTTTCTAATATGCTGTCAACCAGGTTGAAAAAGTAGGTTTCGAGAAAAACGCGTTCAAAGTTTTGCTGAAGCATAATTCAACATACAAACTAACTAATTTCTTGGTCTATTTTTTCTTGTTGCGTACGTTTAGTCAGCTATTCCTGGACCATACAACAGCTCCTCAGCGTCCAGAGAATCATTATTTTTTCCATGTTTTGCACGAAGACGACCCTCATGCCTGCTTGTTTCGGCTTCGTGCTCGGCTTCGCATATTCGTTTCTCGTCGATGTTTTGACAATATTGGTAGAGTGCGTCACCAATTTTGATTTTGATTTTAATATCTCCAATACATTTCTGAGGCCAATGTGACCATTGTTAAAAAGTATTGATGCAATATTAGCGACAGTTTCGTGACGGCTTAGGTAAAACGGGGAATTCAGCGCTTAATATCGGGCCACAATTGCCCGATAATTAATATACATTGAAATAGATAACGTCTTGTACGTGACAGTACAAGTGTTTTTGGGTTTCTAATTTGGAAAAATGAGTAATAAATGTAAACAATCGAACCGACCGTTAGCTGGCGCATCTGTCGAACAATCTGTACCTGCACAGCCGTGAATTTGGGACTAATTTCGTATGCAAAATATTCTGAGGATCGAAACGAAATAATTGTAGCGAATATTTTGCACTGGATTGCGCATATCTAAACTAACTTAATTAATTGCTAAATATATACATATGTGGGACCGAACAAATCGAATGATATTATATATACGAATCGTACGACTGCCGCTCGGCGCGGTCGTACGCTAGCAACGGTTCACATAAAATGCGGTATCTCCATCAATTTGACGAATTTCTGTAAAATATTCGGTGAAAGCATTCTTGACAAATGCATCTTTCAGAAAATGAAGAAGAAAAAAAACAGGAAAAAAATTATTTTTCACCGTGGTCTAGTGCCTTAAGTAAATACATCGATGATTGGGAGCGATGCATAAAACTGCATGTTAATTGTACGGAATGCAAGATGCACAATATATCTAGAATACCAGAAAATGCCCGTCGTACAAAACTACTGCACCCTTAATAAGTGGCGCCTATTAATATAATTGCTTTCCCTCTCACACAGCCCAATGCAAGTCAAGTACAAGTTTACGATACCTAACTCCTCTCCTCGAACGATGCCCGCGGACTGACAGATGATGCTCTCACATTGGCGTGCATTCGGGTAACCAAATAATACGGCAAGCAACATGAAAGACAAACAATAATTAGTGATTATGAATACCGACCATAATTAGCATTAACATACCGGGTGCTCCAACACCGGATATGTTAATACCGGGTGCTCCAGCACTCTTCGGATCGTGCCTACACCTTCTTTATCCGTCTCCCTATTACTCCTCCAATGGTGATCTTCGTGTACACCTAACGTCTGTTCGTAGCGTCAAAGAGAATAGTTATTAGTTACGTACGATGCACTTGCGTGCCCGCGCCCATTACCTGACCAGAACAGATACAATAGACTACTGGACTTGCGTCCAGGTCAAGCGATCACGCCGTTACCTGCGTGCTGCAGTATCGCTAGCTTGGTTGCATTTGCATGCCTGCGCACACAGGCCGTCAGCAGACAGCCCGCGTACCAACAATTCCTCGAATTGTGTCATGTGCCCCAGTGCGATCTCGCTTCGCAACGCTGACAGGAATGCATCTACCATCACATTCCATGACACAGGTATATAGCTAGCTATGTCGATAACCTTCACACCGGGAACCCAGTTGCATCTAGCAACAACAACAACAACAACAACAACAACAACAACAACAACAGACGCAACAACGTAACACGACAACACAGCACCAGCAGCAACACCTCTGCATTCGTTCTGCACAACTCCACTGGCAATCGCTCGCTCACCTGTAACGTACTCAAAGCAGTTGTCATTAATACATCTCAATAACCACCCAATAATACTAGTCATTATTCACACCAATGACCATAACACAAATATCACAACAACGCAACTACTGGGCCAACCCTCGCCGTGCGCCCACACGCTACTGTGAGAGCAAAACTCGTAATGTTTTCGGTACGATGACGAATGTGTCCTTCCCGTAAACAACCCCACCGCCAGGGCTAGTGTGGTATGGGGGAAAGCAATAAACCTGTACGACGTTTTCATAAATATACTCATCCCTATTATAAGTAAATGCGCGTAAAATATGTAATCTTTGCTATAGAATAATGCACCTAAATGAATGAACAATTGAATGAATCATATCAGTGAATTATCGTAAACAATGAAATATGAAATATATTAATTAATTAACTAAGCATATCGACAGAATAACTTGTCGTTTGACCTATGTACACACAATGTAATACTATGTATATACATTTATCGACTAATAAATTATCTATATGTCTATATATCTAGCATAACAACGAACATCAAACATAAAAATAGAACGACACGTTTGCTTGCTGCCATCTCACAAAATTTAAACGACCCAGTTCTATAGCTCACATTAAGCACATGCTGGTTTAATTTAAAAACTGTATGCAATGTCGACCTTGAAAATCAATACGCGGTAATTTTTGGCAACAGCAGTAGAAGCTATTTTTCATAATTTTTACGTTTGTCTGCGTGCCAAATATATCCTTGCAATTAACGCACGACGTCTCATGAAACTCACTTAACCTTACGTAAGACGAGTTAAAATTAATAACACTCGCGTAGACGGCGTGAACGAATCGATTGACGTTGAAACTGGCAACAGAAATATAAGTGGTGTAAATATTTTCATTCTTGTAACGTGCGTCTATTAATTATATCATATACACATTCTTATTTCATGACGTTTTCATATTTTATTGTTGTTATATTATTGCGTGTCTTTTGTGAGAGACAAGCAGTTGATGTAATAAGAACAAACAAATGAAAAATACTCAATGCGGATCCAAATATATAGTAAAATACAAATAATAGAAATGAAAGTGGCATGAAAAATGACGTATATTATAAGAAAAATTAATAAAAAACATTTCGCTGATTGTTGTTGGGTAAATGTAACAACTAATTGAGGTCCCGGATGCAATAACGCTCTGAGCGCGTGGACGTCGAAATAAGTATTGTGCCGATCGATATTTTGGGGAAAATTTTTTTTCGGAAAATGGATGAAACAAAAATACTATCTTGTGCATCTTTTTTACCCGAACTATTTTTTGATCCGTCAATTAATTTGTCCAGAAAAAAATAAAATAGTGAAATTTTTTCGTTCGACAATTCAATTAATTTCAATGCTTTTTAAAACTCGAATCGCGAAATCTCGGTAACTATTCGACCAAACTAGTTGAAATTTTTAATGGAACACTGTGATACTTCACTGTTGCGAATAAGGTTATTGCAATCGTCGAAATAATCATTTGTTGGATAATATTCAATAAATAATCAGTTGCGCTACGAAACCATGTTCTTTTTTTTCGACTAGCGGGGAAGTTTTTCGCTATTGGTCTTGCGACATTCTCTTTGCGACATCATTGTTCCTTAGACTGTAACGTAAATTTTGATGTATCACTTGGCGCGATAAGTTTAAAACCTGGAAAGTTGCTTTGTAAACAAAAGGTTCGTTTACCGCGCACGACGCGTCAAGCGCTTCCGATCCATTCTCGCTACTTTACTGCGTTTTATTCTTGCAAGCATAGATTAATGCCCAAATTACTTAACTGTTTATGTGATAATCGTGATTGAAGCATACAGTTATTCTTCTATGCAAGTACGCAATCGAACATACAGCGCATATGAATGAAAAAATTGCAATACGATTACCGGCTGTAAACAAAAGTTTATTATTGTTTTTATAGACATTTTTTCTAACAACGAAAGAAATACAATAAATAGTATTAACTTGTAATTATTACATCACTAAAATATTAAAAACATCTATCATTTGGGATGTACGGGCGGAAAAAAATTGCTCGAGCACATTGAAACTGAAAGAGATTATATAGATTTGGTACAAAGTGCTCGAAATCCTCAATTTACTATTGTAGAACAGAAAGACTGCACGGTGAAAGATTTTGAATCTTTAATTTAAAAAAAATACAAAGTTCCGAAAGGACTTAAGATCAGTAAAGCAGTTAAAATTCAGTATTTTGTAATGGTCAAATTAATGTTTTCTACGATTATGATGGCGAACCAATTACCTATAAAATAGAGGCGACAGTGTCACTTGACGGTATTGTAAATGCTGCAGAAGCTAAACAAATATGGATTTCACAAGAAAAAATAAAGATTTAAATGCACTGCTACGATGTTTGACTCCAGGAGGTAGAAATTATCATACATCATATTTAGATGATATGCGTGTTAGAGTAAAGACGGTGAGCAAATCTAGTGAAGATAAAAATCTAACAAGCAGGAATGAAAGTAGAAGAAACAAAAGAATCTGCTCCCTAATGATACATGTTTTTAATATTTTAGTGATGTAATAATTACAAGTTAATACTATTCATTGTATTTCTTTCGTTGTTAGAAAAAAATTCTATAAAAACAATAATAATTATTCGACTTTTCCTTATACGATCGCGAGTGTGACCAAAATAGTCTTTTGTTTACAGCCGGTAATCGTATTGCAATTTTTTCATTCATATGCGCTCTATGTTTGATTGCATACTTGCATAGAAGAATAACTGTATGCTTCAATCACGATTATCACATAAACACTTAAGTAATTTGGGCATTAATCTATGCTTGCAAGAATAAAATGCAGTAAAGTAGCACGGAAGCGCTTGACGCGTCGTGCGCGGTAAACGAACCTTTTGTTTACAAAGCAACAACTTTCCAGGTTTTAAACTTATCACGCCAAGTGATACATCAAAATTTACGTTACAGTCTAAGGAACAATGATGTCGCAAAGAGAATGTCGCAAGACCAATAGCGAAAAACTTCTCCGCTAGTCGAAAAAAAAAGAACATGGTTTCGTAGCGCAACTGATTATTTATTGAATATTATCCAACAAATGATTATTTCGACGATTGCAATAACCTTATTCGCAACAGTGAAGTATCACAGTGTTCCATTAAAAATTTCAACTAGTTTGGTCGAATAGTTACCGAGATTTCGCGATTCGAGTTTTAAAAAGCATTGAAATTAATTGAATTGTCGAACGAAAAAATTTCACTATTTTATTTTTTTCTGGACAAATTAATTGACGGATCAAAAAATAGTTCGGGTAAAAAAGATGCAGAAAGTTACACAAGATAGTATTTTTGTTTCATCCATTTTCCGAAAAAAAATTTTCCCCAAAATATCGATCGGTTGGACAATACTTATTTCGACGTCCACGCGCTCAGAGCGATATTGCATCCGGGACCTCAATTCATATCGTATCGACATATTTATTACCCTTTATATTTATTGATTCCTACGATAAAGAAGGTTCAATGGAACTTTAGTTCTTATGAAAGTGGTGTCCGGGAGTAATGGAATGATTATTGCTTCTCAAGTTTCGAGATTATTTTGCTTCCTTTTTGCCCAGTTCTACTTTCAATTGTATTATCCTGAAAGCAACAAATTTTTCTTTTCAATTCAATTTTTCCTGTTTATTTTGCTTACTCGTTCTTTCTGTTGTGTTATTGGTTTTACTTATTTAGAATGCTTGAATCAAAGAATCAATTTTTAATATTAATACGTTTTTCTTGTTGTTCAAACTTAGAATTTCCTTTATGTTCGTCATTCATTTTCATCTGTTTACTTTAAAATATTAAGTAAGACACGACCCCAGTAAAATGAGATTTGGACGACTGTATAGTTACAAACGTGAGGCTTGCAAATGCGAATTTCGCAATAGCAGACAGTGAGAGTTCAACAGGCTGGACGGACGGGGGCGGGTACAGCTATTCGTTCGAGTTTTGTTGCTTGAAACATAGGCGTTCTTTCAATTAAATTTTTAACAAGTAACGCATTATAACGTTACACGTGTAATATCGTCTTCCATTATTGCAAATACACGTCAGGCTATATATAAACTGGTTGTTGAACACGATTGTAAACGATTTTATACTAAAAATAGAAAGTTGCGAGGAACAGCTACGCGAACTTCGCGTTCGGGCCGTTTATCACAGATTTTTTCTCATCAAAACGTAAATAAAATATGACGTGCGTGCGCTAACAGTAAATACGGTTTTGCGGCGATAGAACCGGTAGATAAATAAACTGGACAGGTTTCCTAAAACATCAACAAGTCGACTCCATACTCTGCTTATAGTAACGAAAGCGGTAAATCAGGGGTTCTTAAACTTTGCTATAAGATCAATGTGTCGAGCAAAAAATATACGAACGCATCAACGCTCGGACAAACGAAACGCGCGCCCCACCCCGCAGTAACATAACACCGAACTATGTACTGAAAAAAGTTCAATCGGTCATTCGAAACAATAATATTTTGAGTTCGTAAGAGCTATAGTAGGATTATAACGAGATATTCCGTAAGTAATCGAAAATTAACATTTTTCCTTATCGTAAACTTTAGAGCGCGTTTTCTCGAGTTTTCGTTTTTACGATTTTTCTAAACTGGTGGGCGTGATTGCGAGAAAACTAGACAAGCAATCAAAACAAAACAAAACTTTTGTTGGCTTCAGTAGCATTCTATTCTATTTGAACTAAAAAGATTAATGAAAAAAAATTCTAAACAACTTTTTTAGCAAGTTGAAATGATTTTCTCTTCCTGCAAAGAGCACATTTATTTTCAAACTTGAGAAAAATCTTGAATTTCAAAATTTTGGGTTTTTTTAGTTCATATAGAAGAAAATATATGAGAATTATCATTTTCTTTTGTTTTTTTTTTGTTTCAGACAAAAATTACGGGCATTACATCTTTCCCACCGATTGTAAATTGCAATTGAAAGGTGTTGCACAAATGTGCATAAAAATCGGTTTCGTTTAAATATTTTTCTCTCGACATATTTTTTTTCAAATATGCAATAAATTGCTCTAAAAAGTTCACTAGACTTACTCATTTTTTCTGCCCTAAAAAAATTCCCCCAAAAACGCTATTTTCAGGCCTCCTAAAGCAGGATCCCCCTTTAAGCCTCCTAATAAATAGTGTCATTGATACAAATTACACTAATTGAAATAATAACACACCAGGAAAATCTATGGTGTAGGAGGAGCTCAAATTTAACTTTGTTAATGTTGTTTGTTTATGTTTCATTTTTTACCTTTCTTCCATACGTAACTTTTCATGAGTTTTCAATAATTTTCTGTTGAATTTTCAATTATCCTTGTTTTCTATTCATTTCCATTTTCTGCACACCATTATTTATGTTTCTATTATTGGGAGCAATTTTCATCTTGTTGTCGTAACACATTGTATAGGTGCCTTAGTTTTACTGAGTTGCTAAGGGCATGTATATACATTTAACTAGTTTATGGACGTATAGGAAATAGTAATGCTTACGATGTGTGATATTGTGAGTTGTGCTAAATTACATTTATTAATGAAACACTTTATATGAAACGTAGCTGGGTATGCATTGTGTCTTGCAACGTAAGCAAAAAAAAACGAAGCGTAAACAAGTTTCACGATCATCGTTTTAAAGAAGAGCTTCGACCTTGAGCGTAACGAACGTATTCTAAATGGGGCAGTCGCTATCGCGGCGTTTGATAACTGCCAAAAAATCCGTCCCACGCGCAGCCCAGAAAATACGACGAGATCGCGAACGTAAACAATTCTCTTCGTATCGCAATGTCCAGGGTCTTTGAACTGTTAATCAGCGGACGCATCGCGTAATTATTAACGGGGGCGGCACTAAGGGGGGTCGTTAAGGAGTGGGCGAGGTCGCCCGGGGTCACACTGCTAGTCACAATATCACAATAATCTGTGGATAAATCATTCGGTGCGTATTACTGCAGCCAACAGCAGCAATTGTCATAATAATATCTAATGCAATATATTAACATATTTGCTTGGTGATGTTTTAATTTTGCAATCGAATGGTATTTATCGTTGTTAGATACAATCTTTCCACATTCTTTGGAGGCATGACTCTACTGCTGCTAATAGAAGAAACAATTTAGTGTAAAAGAATATTATTCTGTTTTTACTATATTGATACTATCTTCTTGACATTATTTCTCGAATTATGATGTTTTTGGTAATTTTGTTTTTAAAAAGACAGTCGCAAGGAAATTCTAAAGTTAGTTTCATGGATGTTAAGTAGTGTGTCAGAATAGTTAGCAACTCAACGCTCAATGTTAATTGGCGATTCGGTCAAGCGATCCTATAGATAACTAAGCATTTCTGTCAATTCATTATGTCAAGTTCACCCTTATATAAATATTCATATTTTTAATAATTCACAGTTTGAAGCAGAAATGTACTAATTAAATGATATAGCGAGGTGAATTTCGCAGGATTTAGTTAACTAGCGCAACATAGCAACACCTATCAATTGAAATAAAGAAGTCTGAAGAACTGACTACAATATTTCTTATCAATAACATTGAAATCAATAATAAACATAATTTTGCGATTTTTCTGTCGAGACTAGAGAATTTTAATAGGATTTTAACGGAAATGTACATATAATAATCAATCTATATTAAAATATTCCCTGTTCTTTTTAGATTGGTCCCGAAGTCAAGGTATGTTAATATTGCCCGGTATTGGGGAGGGGGTGCCGAGTATGACCAGGACATACTTTCAAGCACATTGTATTCCAAGATATCTGGTAATGTCTAAAGGTTTCAAAGATAAAGTCAGATTCAAGGACAACTAGGAGATGCAACATGTGGTCTAACGGACCAGCGACTGGGGCCCGTTTACGTGGTCAATTGTCTGCGTTGTTTTTGGTATCAAATAACTTCCGTGATGTAAAAGTGTATAATGGTTATTTATGTAACAAGTACATAATATAGGTTTTTATTGAACGAGCCCTATGTGTTATGGACGAGCGAGCTTGGGAGCGAATGTGATAAATAGGGCGAGTCCAAAAAGCCAGGTTATGTATGAGTTGCATACATAGCTTTATGTTTGACTCGCAATGAAAGATTTTTTCTTCAAGTCTTATTTGTGAGAATTTTTAACACAAAGTATGTAGGTATGCATTCGCCATTGTTATAGTTAAGGAGTTGTCGACGAAAAATATATTTTCCGACGACCATTATGAAATGTATTGAATTGTACACGGTTTTTTGTTACTGAAAGTGGGATATTGCGAATGGAGGGAGTAGCCGTGTGAAATATAAAATCGATCAATCTGATTGGCTGTTGTGCCGTGTTGAAAATACAACTTTCCACACGGGTAGTGTAGTCGTGGTTACCAATGAAATCTGACATTTATTAACATGTGTCATTTGTGAATTCTGAAACTTTAATCAATATATACTTTTGATTTTTATTGTTATGGTGGTCGTCGGAAAAGTATCGTGTAAAACACGTGTTGGAAAGTCGATTTCACACTCGTTTGCTTAAGCCACTCTCCTTTCGGCTCGTGGCTCAATCCTGCAAACCCGTGTGAAATCTTGCCTTTCCAACACTTGTTGTACAATATACTATTTGACAAGTGTGTGAACTGCTACTCATTATTAATTTATCGATTTTGATTTAAAATCTAAGGATCTAAGGACTAACAGTGGCTTCAGACGACGTGAAAGAAATGGAGCTTCATGCGAGACGACCACTTTTGTCAACCAAATCTAAATCTCTATACGAAAATGTTTACAGAGATTGCCGTATGTGGTGTTTATAGAACACATATTTTGAAATAATTTGACGTTGACAGTAGTCCAAATTACTGTATTATTATGGACAGTCCAATAAAGTATCATATTATGTCCTGTATATGATGTTATATCATACTAATTTAATCAATTGATTACAGTCGACTCAAGCATAAAAATCCGTATTAGACTGTTGGTAATTTTTACATTGAATTTATTTTGACATTTAAATTATTGAAGCATATTTGGATTAATTAAACAAATTTTCAATGCGGAAACGAAATCTACTTTCAGCTAAAGAAAAAGAAACCTCATGGAAATATTGCTTACAGATTAGTCATAAATTGAGAATTATATAGTTTTTGAAACGGCTGTATTTTCAGTAAGTTTTACTACGTTTCATCCTTTCAAACTAATTTTTGAACCATATATATAATTCGTTAGATTAGCTCCCGTTAAAGACATTGATAAAAAAAATTGCAAATGGTGAAGAAATTTAATCATTTCGTTAGAAAGATGAGCATTTCGCCATTATGGGTTGTTGCAATTTGGGTAAAATATCAGCACCCTTCATCGTGGTCTTATGTGGCACGTAGTCTATTAATAAAATTCCTTCCGAGTCACAAAAAGTAATGGGCATAACCTTCGCAGCCGAATTTTGGACCTTAGATTTCCTTGACGGTGGCGAGCCCTTATGAACCCACGTTTCATCGCCAGTTATAATTTTCTCAATAATATTCTTCCTCTTGTCCTTCACAAAGCTCAAAAAAATGTTGAGAAGTTTCAACTCGATGGTGTTTATCGAATGGAGTGAACATACTTGGTACCCATCCGGCACTCACCTTTGACATGCCTAAATTATCATGCATCATGGTCCATACGATCCCTGCTAATTTGCAAACTTTCAGCTATCACATCGATTTCAATTCGTCGACTTTCAAGAATCATTTTTTCTACTTTTCGAACGTTTTCTTCGATAATGGCTGAACTGATTGACTACTTCGACGGAGGAGAAAGTTCACCGTAAACAAACATGCGCTATTTTATTTCCACTAGACTACTTCCTTCTTTTATGGCAAATTTTGACAACACAGTACTCATTTTTTTCCATTATTAGCAAACCACAACACGCCACTAGAAAAAAGTCTAAAAAGAATACAAAAGAAATGCAATATCGGCTATTATATTAATTTTCCCACAGTTTAATACAATTTTTTTCACAGCCTCCTTCATAGTTAGGTACATTTTTTATTCAATGAGTAAATCAAATTAGGTATAAATGGCAATTTTTTTATTCTGCTGCTGCTGCTGCTGCTGCTGCTGCTGTTATTATAACTATTAATAAACTAATCGAATTAAATACTTTCCCACCAAAATATACTTAATCTTTTGTAGGACACTTGTTGGGTATGTTTACACCGCTAGCTTAGTCCAAGGGATATACACTATAATCTGACCTACATTACGGTGTAAATGCTTCAATTTACATAAATTAGGATTGACTTAATGTATTTCAGATATAGTCCTTGGAATTACTACTAGTAGCCAGTGTGAAGTGGCGTGACTGGTCCAATCCAGTCTTTTGTTTTCATTCATGGGTTTTCATTAATCAATACCAGTTTAATTCGGTTGGCTTCTGTGAAAGCCTGCTTATATCATTGCCAATGACCGATTCCTAAAGATTCGTTACGACTCCACGAAAAGTTTCGAACTTGAGAGTATCGGTTGTGGCGCCGCCCCTTGTCACACTTATCAGACAGAGAATCCTAAGCACGTGAGCATAAAGGACGGGGTCGCCCGTCCCCGGAAGAACTTTATGGGACATGGGGAAACTCGGCCAGGGCGACATTCCTACCTGTAGAATAAAGTCCGGAACAACTACCGTCAGGTGCTAGATTTACAACGCATTGTACTGCACCCGACCACGTCGAACACAAAACGACCTCGAATATTTAACGACGGTGCTCTGCGGCGGAACTCTAATATACCATTTTACTCGCAGCAAGGGATTAACTTTCTTATTTTTTTTGACCATCTTCCAATGAATAATTTATTTGATTTAATGTGGCGTTGCTTTCGTATATTTGGGTGTACATCAAGCTGCAGTTGTAAGATATTGCAAATAATGTGGATTCATAAAGTTGTGCTGCATAACGTTTAATTTTAAAAGTATATTTCGAATTATTTTCGATATTGGTTGTCCAATTGGATTTACTTAAGTAAACTTTGAGGCATATAAAATCGTTTGAATGTTAAAGAAATATTATTCTTCACCATTATTCCCAATGGCGAGGAATAATATTTGGAAAATGTTAGTTAGGCATCAAACATCAAACTAATTAGTACATGAATCATCATTTTGTAAGAAAATGACATGGAAACTTAGTGTAGCTCCAGGTTACGTTATAATTTAATTATGTAAATAGTGAAAACGCATTTTTGTATATATGCTGATCCATTCAGCAATTATTGAAGGTCGATTACTATCATTGCGAAAACGGCTCCCAGGTGGGTCTCAGCTATACGAATATATCATGGGGTCTTAGTTGCTAGAGTTGCACGATTGTACAGTCGTACAGTAAAATACATGACTTATCACCGCCTCATTGATGATATCGTAGGTGTGTGACACTGTAGCACATGACTAGGAAACTACACATATCAAGCTATAAATGCGTCCCGTCTCAATAAATACTGTCTTCCATCGGTACGCCTGCTAATTGGAAACTCAAAGGGATCCTGTGGCGCCTTCCTGCATTTCGTACTCTCCAATGTTTAGACGCCTCGTAGTATTCCACATTCCAGAGCCTAACTAGACAATGCGTTTTATTAATCTGTTATAATGTAGTTTGACGGCTTCGTCCAAAATGAATAAGGAGTGAAATAATTTTTGGTAAGGATTATTCTGCAAGGAATCCTAGAGAGGGGTCAACTCTTCCTACAAAGTACGATATTGAAAGTGCAAAGCCCGCACGCAATACATATTGTTAAGGGGAAATAATAACTACCGCAGCCCCATCGGTGGAGACAGTGGAGCAGGTGGAGGGTGTAGTCGGATGGTGAAATTGAACAAAAAGGTCAGTTTGTATATAAGCGTTGAGAATAAAAACAAAACTTGGACCACCACCGACATATATCATTAATTATAATATAATTTAAACGAAATAATATCAAGTATTTTAAAAAGTATTTTAAAAATCTACACGAGAACATATTCAACATCAAAGTGCACCTAAATACTGCAATTTCTGTTGGCTTTATCAAATATATATTTGTGATCATATTTTTCATCTTCAAATAATAAGATCGGGTCTGTACAGGATTTTAAGGCACTGAACAGTAAAATTCAGATATCCGTTTCAAGTTCCGTAAAAATTCAATATAAAAATTTAGTTTGGTTGGCTGTTTCGACAAAAGGGGCGTCATAACCATAGGTAATTGTGCTTTGAAGGCAACGTCGTATTCAGAACAACGCAATAGGTAACGATTTAAACCATTTATAGATGCCAACTATATTTACGGACGCTATATATTTTGGCCAGATGACGCTTTTTCCCATTATGCGAAAGAAAAAAAAAAAACGATTGACACTCTTCAGGAATTTGACATGAAATGTGTGGAAAAAGAAAACAATCCATCAAATGTTCGTCAACTACGGCTCTTTTAAAACGAAACGTTTACCAGAATAATTGTACGGTAAATGCTTTTCGCCAGTTCTTAACACAGAATAAAAAGAATGTTAAGAGAATCTGACATCAATACTTTGAAAAACTCTGTGGTAACGACCGTAAGAGAATTGTTGAAGCCGAACGTTTTGGATCCTTCTCTGTTGTTAAATAACTTTTATTTTATCACTTTATATATATTTTTTTAATTTAAATTATATACACATTTCTTATTGATTCAGAAATTTGAATTAATATTTATTTCCACCCAAACCTCTCAGAATGTATTGACGCTCATAAATATATTTCGCCGTGAGTTAAAGAATTTGTATGGAAAGTTTCATCAACATCAGTGGAAAACTCGTTGAGCTATATTGCACGGCGTGCGAAATTTTACATTTCGAGAAAAACACTCTTGAAGTTTTCGATACAGAATATATCGATATAGAGTTCCAGGGGACTTACGGCTTCCAATGCTTAGTCTGCGATACCAGGGCCATACAAGATGCTTTATTCTTCTGCAAATTCGTCCATTCGAGCCGCTCCCCCCTCTTTTTTGCCGCTCTTGCTGTTTTTGACCTGCTCCAAGTACGATGGTCATGTCTCCGTACTTGGCATGCAGTTTGGTGATTTGCGAATGTCTTGCACTGCACGCCGATTTGCAACTGCAGGTCACTCATAATGGTTAAAACAAAGTTGTAACCATCGTTGAACATGTCTCCAGCAAAAAGGCAGCGATTTCCACGATTCTCGATCCACAATGTAGGTGCTTAGGGGCTGAACGCCACACAGCGCATTGAACGATTCATTGGCGTTCTGTGTATAGCCTCCCAAGCATCTCGTGAGCAAATCATCCCGGGACAAATCTTCATATATCGCCAAGATTCGCTTCTCTAAGCCAGGATGTAGAGGAGGAGGTTGTTCATAGGACTGCATTGCATCAAGGGCTTCAGCGACCCGATATGCACACCAGGAGTCGGCACCCGGGGGACAGTGTTGGTACTGCGGCTGTTCGTTTGTCGAAATCATACGATGATAGGTGGCCATATAGAGTCCTTCATGTCATCCTTCGAGTTTGGATTCCTCCGAATGGCAAGTCCATACTACTTAGTTAATTTCTTGATGAGTACATCTGTGAGCTTCCCTTTTCCTCCGAGTTTAGCGTTTTTTTTAAACTTCGGAGTCGGCTTCCCATGCTTTTTTCAACGTGGCCGACACATTCGCTCTTGATCACGTCGAATTTGTCAACATAAGGTTGAGCATCCAAAATAGCTTTGAATGTTTTACTATCTCCATCACCAATGAAATTTTTGTATTTTACTCCATAGAGTTCTTCCAATCTTAGAAACATTTCGAGCATCGCATCGACCTCCATTTTTCCAGGAGATCCTCGATGGTTTATCGGCCAGTTTTCTTGATGTGTCTCATAGTCAGGGTCTCTCAGATGATCTTCAAAATAAGTGCAAGCCTGACAATAAGTATTTTTCACAATGAGGTTGATAACTTTGCCCGTATTATTGGCGATCAGCGTTGTCACACCAAAATGAGACGAAAATCCTCTTTTCTTCCAAGAACCGTCCCCACTGACAGTCAGGTTCGAAATGGGTCTTCCTTCCTTCTCGTTAATTTCCTTTTCTCCTTGAATGGCTTTTGTGCAGCTAATTTCGAAGAATTTCTTGCTCGATGGATTTATGAGTTGCACTATGTTGTCATAACTTTTTTGGCTGAATCCTTGTCCGAAATCCATGATGCCACAAACAATATTAATACCTTCTCTGGCTATTCCCAATAACCTCATAGCGAGAACCGTTCGCTTGTTAATTTCGAAATCGTTGCGGATAAATGGTCCGGAATTGGTGAGGAAAATACCTCACTTACACTTGACAGATATTTTAAATCCTAGTCCTCTATCTCCTGTCTGCCCAAACGATAAGTCGTGCTTACATTTCCTGTATACTGCTATATCAGATATGGCAGCAAACACGCTTACAAACTCTATTATCCGATAGCAGAAACCTAAATTCACGATAACGTCAGTGCTAGAAACTCTCATTTTTAATTAGTTAATTAATTAATTATTTTCGTGATTTCAGTAAGTCTGTAGAAAAAATATTGTATGCAACTCGTGCGCAAAATTTATTTGGTGCTTTCGAATGATTTTTCATTCTCAAGCACCAAAGTATAATTTCGCGCACTAGGTACATAAATAACCATTCTTTGAAGCTAGATTACAGAAAAAAACATATGCACGTTTTAAAGACAAACTAGCTTCACTGCCTTCATACACGAATAACTATTTATGAAGATTTCTCATATTAAGTACTCGAAATATAATGATCCTTGATATCTCCAGCTTTAATAAAATAGATTTGTCTCTTTCAGAACTCATGGATATGACAATTATAAACGCAATTCGATATAACGTTGGATGTGTATTTCGTCCCAGGCTCTTTGAAGCTGTTGTCGCAATTCATCTATATTGTTTCGAAGCTGAGCAAGATGTCGCAGTCCATCATTTTCCAGACATGTTCTATAGGCGATAAATTAGATCTGGCAGACCAACATATCAAAGTTACGTTATTTTCGCCAAAAAATCTTTGTGTCATTAATGCCACATGAGGCCGCGCATTATCTTGTTGAAAGATAGCTTCTGGATGTTTCTGAAGTAAAGGAAGAACAACTCGTTGGTAGACATTATCGATGTAACGTCGAACATTTAAACTGCCCTGGATAAACCTTAAAGGAGAGCGGTCTCCTATTTTTATGCCACCCCAAACTATTACACCAGGTGTTAGGCCAGTATGTTTTCGTTGTACAAACTGCAAATTGTATCGCCCCCCCTCTAGGTCTTCTCAGACATGTACGTTCATCGAGTGCCATAAACAAAACCTAAACTCATCAGCGAAAATGACATCATCCCATTCACGTAGCCAATGTTGTCTGGCTTGTCACTACTGAAGTATGGCTACTTTGAGCTGAACTGTTAGAGGAGTAAGAGAGCTTGGATGGTATCTTCTCAATCAAGATTGTTGAATGAGTACGTTCTAATTTTCTGGCGATTTCCCGATATCCTAATTCAGCTTCGTGCAAATCAATAATTCGCCCCCTTTCAAAAGGTGTTAATTATTGAAACGTAGCCCACCTGCGAACTGGTAGCATTTTTAACAACTGATAACTAGATCCACAAAAATACAGCAATAAAAGTTAAAAAATAACGATAAAAGAAACTTTAAAACGTTGATAACACCAGGTATATATCTTAAAGAAATCAACATTTTAATTCAAATTTTAACCATTTATTAGTATATAACAGCTTTACACACAAGTTTTCAGCCCTCTCCGTCTACTCCTTTTATGTGATGCATTTTATTTGAAACCCAGTGTATACACTCTAGAAGATAACAATCACGATATTGATTGCGGATCTTTAAAAAATCATATTAAAAAATCATAACAAAAATTGCATTTAAAATTTTAAGTGGATATATTAATGTATCATAATGTATTGATCTACTAATAGATTACATATCGTTTGATGCGATATGTGGATTAATTAATAGATATCTAATAATGCAAGTACAATACAAGTACAATATTCTTATTTATGTAGTACGTAGTAAAAAGTACAATTAAAATTAAAAATACGACGTAGCTTTCTTTAAGCCTTATTTACGTGTTTAACGACTCAATTTATGTATTTAATTGTACGCCTAAGCGCTATTTATTTTATTCATTTACACATTCACATAGCCCTTATTTTGTTTCAAATTGAAATTTATTATGTATATACATTCTAAAACACCCTAAAATTAATGATCCGGCACTTAGTAAAGATTTTTGCACGGTGATTGATATTCTTTAAACAAAACGCACATTGGGCCTACATATTTTTTAATTCATCAATTGATCACAAACCATTCCGAACGAGTATGGAAAAGTAATAATATCCGTCGTGGTACGTGAAATCCATCGATTTGAGAAGACGACGTTAGTAGATACGAAATTGAAAAGTGAGAACTTGACATTTTTATTACCGTAATAAATTTGTATAAATTGCAATAATATTAAGTTGTTCGGAAAAAATGTCGTTATTATATAACCCTTTTTACTTTCTTATGCTTTATGTATAATTTATGTGCGTGTGTGCACCCAAATTGTTGAAGATAAAACTGTGAAACATGAACCAAATTTGTATATAGCAAGTAAGAAAACGTCCTATTGTTAAGGGCCGCCGTAGACTAGCGATTAAACAGTCGGCCGATAGTTTAGTCGGATCGGGCTGGAGCGCGCACACTACGCCGACTAAACTATTTGGTTGCACGAGGGCGCGCACACTGTCCGATAGTTGCCCGATAGTCTGCGGCTGAATACATCGCGAAGCCCAGTTCTTGGGCGAAACGTGTTATAATAACTGCACACATCAAAAAGAAATGTTATCTAGAAAAGTTATAATATTATATATTATATTAAATAGACGAAAGAAATTAATGAAAAAAAGAATTCCAAAGTTTAACATGTGTTTCATTTAAATTTTAATGATTCTAATTCTATATATTAGTTGACTGAACTTGTACATGTGAAGTTTCCATTGATTGTTTCTTTTAAAATGTTTGGCGTTGCAAATGTCTGTAATGATCGTTGCTAATAAATTATTATTATTCAATTGTCTTTTATAAACGACAAATGTACGCACGCGCACTTCTTATCAGACCCGGTCGGCCGACTAAATAGTTGTATAGTGTGCGCTCTCGTATTGAACGCCATGCACTTCAAGCGATCGGCCGATAGTTGGCAGACTTTAAAGTTGGATGGGAATCGCACTGCCCATCAAACTTTTTAATCGGCCGATTTAAAATCGCATAGTGTACGCGCTCCCATAAGGCCACGTGTACTTCAGCCACCGACTAAACTATCGGCCGACTGTTTAATCGGTAGTCTACGGAGGCCCTAAAGCAACATCTCGAACGGGAGTGATTGTGTTTACTCTTATCACCTTTCTCCATATATTTTTTTGTAGATAGTGAGATAAAAGTTTTTATTTGCAAATAGTAATCCTTGCTTCTGTAAACAATATAATGCGGAACTCGCACTTATTGGTTATGTTTACAAAGAATAATACTAATTAAAAAATCTGCAGTGGTCCGTAATGAACTTTCTTATGCATAGCTATACACCATTTTTCGATAAAAACTTCTTCAACTTCAAAAGTTATTTACAATTTCAATATTTTATTTGTATATTTTTCTGTTTCTTGTCTTCTTTGGGCATTTTGCGGTCAGTATTTTGCTTTATTCAGATCATACAGAGTGCAGTTTTTACTGACGTACTTTAGTATAGTTTTTAGATATTGCATGTTGCAAGTGAGTTCTTAAATGTTATTACATTTGTCGATGAATTTTAGATATTATATATTATTTCATTTATTTTATTAATGATGCAAACAAAACCATTAATCGGCACAACACATATTAATTAACAGAAGAAACCCAATTAACTATCAGGCAACATATCCCTTAATTAATAATCCGAAAACTAAAATGAATACAATAACATAGTAACAAAGGCTATATTATAAAAAAAAAACATTAACATAACATAAGAATAAAAAACCTAAATTTAGCAATCCGGAAAACAAAAGTATACACAATCAAGAAAGTCTCCCATCTAAATTCTACCCAATTTATAGGAAACTGAAAGATATAATCGCGAAAATTAAACAGAACCAAAATAACCAGTCACATTGAATAAAATAACCTACATAATTACCAACAATAAAAACAACAATAATAGCAGCACCCAAAAAGAAAAATTACAACACTATATAATATATGTGATAATGCACAAAACTTACGGACACTAAAATCTGATCCTATCAGTAAATACCAACAAAACATAGTTGATAACAAAATATCATAAAAACAACGTAATAATTAAAAATTACTAATGCCCAAAATTTATAAAAACCAACAACTTGACGTAGCATCTCTGTATAGAAACATTCCAGTTAACTTGGCTACTAACATAATTGAAAAAAAACTTTCTGAGACCCATACCAAAGCCAATTTTATTAAAGCTATTTTAAAAATTTTGATTCTAGAAATACAAAATGGGCTCACCTATCTCAACATATCTATTGTTGTTGAGATAGGTGAGCCCATTTGGTAGTGGAAGACCTCGATAATACACAATTAAATAAACCCCACAAATGAGGATAAAAATCCGTGCCCGTACACAAAGTTATAGTCATTTTAAATGAGATTAATGAATATCATTAGTAAACTACAATTCATATAGAATATAGAAAAAGAAAATAGTAATTCAATATTTTTTTAGATATAAAAATAATACATAATAACGGTGAAATCTATACTATTGGTATAATAAACCTACTCTCCAACAAAATAATCCTAAATAATAAGATAAATGAAATAAAAGAAATGCTAAAACAAAATAATTATCACGAAAGTGTTATTAACACTAACTTCAAAAACAGATTAAAGAAATACTCAACACTAAACAATCAATATATATTTGATTGTTGTAGTTTTTCTTTTTGGGTGCTGCTGTTATTGTTGTTTTTATAGTTGGTAATTATGTAGATCATTTTATTTCTTATATTATTCTGAATATGGGTTTCTAAATCATGTCTCATGTCTCCTTCCTATACTCGCTATTATGTCAATAGTGACTGTGCTAATATGTTGTTTTTCTATATATCTATATAAAACTACACATACAATCTACAAAGTACAATGTAAGGATTGCAATGGCACTTATGTAGGGCAGACGGAACAATAAATATATAAAAGAATGTACGTTCATATATATAGTACATCTCGAAAAGGAGATACTACAGCCTTATCAAAACACACGAAGGAAAAAAGCATATTATCAACACAAATAACCCTGAAATGTTGGAAATTGAAAAACAATATAACAAAAGACATGATACTGTGACATCAAAAATTATCTTGGTCAAAGGTTGAATGTTGTCTTAGCTTAAATCATCCTCTTGAAATAATTCTGTCATTGTCAAACTGCACTGACATCATCAATAACTTACTTATTCCAGCTGTAAAATAGTACTGAACTATAAGTTATGAAATACAGCGTGTCTTAGCAAACATGACAGGTGAGGGGGCGTGGCTAGAGCGGCACTGCTTTTCAACGTACATTCTGGTTAAAAAGTATCTCGGCGGCAAATTTAAAAGGTAGTGTTGAATAAACTTCTGTCACAATTTAGAGATTAATATCGAAATGAAGAAATTAAGTATGCTATTGCAAAATAAGCATATAAAAAATACACAACATAAAATCTATCAACTACTGTCTAGTGTAGATTTTATTTCCTTTACTTCTGATTCAGAATGTACCAAATCAGTATACTTGAGCGTGATTGGTGGAATATTTTCCCGCTTAAAATATTTGAAATAAAATTTTTGTAGTTCGCATATTTTCCGACTCTCATGTTTGCTAAGGGGAGTGTACGAATAACGTTTTTATTAACAAGAAAAACTAAATTACAGTAATTGTTGGCAATATCCCCCGTTTTGACAGATTTTGACACTCAAAAAATGATTGGCATAAATGTATTATGTATCCTTGACCAAGTTAATTTTTGATATCACGGTATATATTAAAAGAGATTGTTAGTAACGTGTGAGCAACGGAATTGTGATTCAGGGAGGGCTTTGGAAGTTTTCGCGTATGTCTTAGATTAATTTTGAGTAATAGAACTACTCGCCGTTACTAACAGGTGTACCAACCCTTTTACCGGTAACTTAAATTTAGATTAAATCAAACTGCAGGCAAAGCTGTAAAAACTGTGGTTATGTTGGCAATAAAATTTTAAATAATACATTTTAATCATGACAACCAATAGTAATTATCAAATAAAATGAGTTATATGGCCACCACCGACATCACAATGTAACTCTTCCTTTGACGTGTGCAACATATTCATAAATGGTGTTAAAATTTCATTAAAAAATGTTTTACAATACTTCAAAAAGTGACAGTTTAAATGAACTATTTTATTGGATTAAAATTACACATTCACGGTATGTCTATCTCCCTCTTCCAGGGCCAACTCTAAAACATAATTCCGTTGCTCTCACGTTATAAAATGGACACACCAAATCTTAGCTCAATATGTAACATCATAAAATGATCAGGTCAATTAATTTTACTAACTGAGGTTTTTGGATTATTAATGAAGGTGTATGGTGCCTAAGAGTTTTGCACGTAGCTCCTCGTACAATTAGCCCTGCTCATTTTCGACGTCTGCACACGTAATTAGTCCAAGACCAATTGGTGTTCTAGAGAGAGAGAGAGAGAGAGGGCATCAGGCAGAACAATCAATGATCCTTTTCGGTACTGCAACGTGAAATCAAATTGTTACGGTTTAACGGCCCATCTCGCAATTCTCCCGGAAGGATCTTTTAATTGGTGCAGCCAAAGCAGTGATCGCCGGTGACGATCGTAAATTGAACTCATTTAACGTAGGATTAATTGAACTGGAACAAAAATATATATATAAAAAAAATCGTTTTCAATTATACCTATTCAGTTGTCCAGGTACAAAGTAGCGCATGGTTTGAATTATTTATTTACAAATTATCTCCGCTGTTTCATTGTATTGCTGTGAATTTTCGTCAGTAGCGATTACCAAGAACCTTAGTTGTTGAAATAGCTTTACATGAAGTGGCCATTAAAATTTATTGGCGCGAGCCAATCACTCCTAACGAACCACTAACAACAGAATATTAACAAGAATAAACATTGTTCAAAAATTAGTAAAATTTTTTATTGAAAATATGTCATGTCAAAAATGACAAAATGACAAAAAAATTTAAAATTTACATGATAGATAGTCTTACAGGAATGTTTAAATTAAAACCCCATTTAAAGACAATTCTAAAAATTTAATTATTTAAATGTTGGCCGTGACTGTTGTTTAACATATTCGTGGCAATTGTTTCGATATAATATTATTCGAGATAAAACTGTGAGTACAATATAGCGATCAATGTGTTTCAAAAAGTTAGGAACAAGCGACACAGAAGACATAATTCTGTTTGTTCTCCAAGACAATGCTCGTCCTCATACTGCTGCAAGAACAATTGAAATCATAAACAAACTGATATTGCTCCCTCTGATTTTTATTTAGTTAGACCTTCTGAAAAGTACGTAGTAACTTGTTGGAATTGTCACAAAACCGGGCATATAAACAGAGATTGTAGTGAAGACGTGGTCTGCACTCGCTATTGTTATGGTTGCGGAAATCCAAATGTAACGCCTCTTATTATTAATTTCCAGAAAAAATCTCCAGTATTGGAGGCCTGCACGGCGGTGCCTTTTTCTGAGAAAAACGCCTATTACGCTTGGAAAACAAAGAATGGTTAAAGAAAGTAAGACAATTTTGCAAAGCCAGTAAAGAAAGAATATAATTTAACCGTTTTTCGTAAAGAATTCGTTGCTCTATGAGATTCGTTCGATTTTTTTATCTATTATTTTATTATTATATTATTTAATTTCATTTGGCAATTATGAAAATCACCATATCGACTCCCAGCAGTGGCAAATCACAATTTGTAATCGTTTATGTAGATTTGCCAATGGTAAGCGAGGGTGTTTGTAGATTCGCAAACGCTTTAATAGTTCCAGAATGTATTAATTTTGACAAACATATAGACTTTTCGTGGCAGATTCCGTTGATTCGTCCATTTTTGATTTAAGAACGTGTTCTTGGGGTAATTAATTATGGCTGAAGCCGCTCTAAACTGACAAAAGACCAGCTAATTTAATTAGACCTAGTCGTTAGTAATTTCACAAGCTCGCAAGTATTCAAAAATGTAACATAAAAGCCATATGTGTCAACAAAAATCAACATTGGCACTATGTCAGTAACAACGAATAAATTGACAAATTTTGTACATAGGCCAAACAGGTTGAAACTTTAAAATTAGGTTGAAAGAACATAAGAGAGACATAGTTTACAACGACACGGGAATAGCTCAACACTGCATTAATGACAAGAAATGTATATATGATTTAAAAGTACTGCATATGGAAAAAGGACGCAAATTAAATCTCTTACGAAGCATGGAAATTAAGAACCACTATACGATAATATCGAACTAGAAACGACGCCGCACGTTAAAATAGCAGATAATATGTAGTTAGCTCTACTACTAATTCATGCCCAATAAACCGAAACAATAGTCAATCTACAATAAATATTTGTGAACATTAATCCAAGTGTTTTCTTTATTAATTTTATAACGTTTCATCTAGTGCCAAACCACCGACTCAACCAATATGATTAATTTTAAAGTCAAATTTTGTTGTTTTAGTTCAGTTCTTTTGTTTTCATGGCAACACATTTACAGTTATTGATTTGGAAAATCGCCACGAATATATTTTTTAAGTAAAACAATAGGTAATTAACGTTTATCTCTTAATTCCATAACCGCTTGATAATAAATTCGTTCACATCAACAGAGAAATATTACATGAAAACATTACGAACTGCATAGTGTAATTGCTCGAGTGAAGTTGATTGAATATATGGAGCAGGAGAGGCAATGCGCATTTATTTGAAAGCATAAAGAAAATGGTAAATACTTATTAAGCCTCATAAGTGCTTAAATGTCAGTTTGAATTATATGCAGTTAAAAGTTCTTTGGGCTTGATTGGCTTTGAGCACATACGCGAAAATAAAGGCGATGCAATTATATTGTATTGTATGATAATGAAAGAAAAAATCTGTAGTGGTGGTAATCATCGAAATTATCGAATTCGAGATTTTAACAGAAATACACATGTTGACCTTCCCTAAACACCAAAACACAATCTTTATTTTGTTTGACATGCAAGGAAAAATTACACAAAAAATTACTTAAACCAAATTGATATATTTCAATTTTACAAGAAATTGGGCTGAATATTTGAATTTAATTGAATTTAGGGTTCCCTTTAAATATTATAATTATTTATCAAATAAATCGCATTGATTCGTGTGGTGAATAATATAAGTTAATTATATCTTTAAAAATTCTTCGGATTTCGTTATTGAAATTTATTTTAGATGCGTGGAATTTACAGATGGAAGTATCAACTTGATTTAGACCTTACGGTTGTTTTCCTGGTGCAATGTGAACTTCGTCAATTACTGCCCTTTTCATACATATTATCTTATTCAATTTTAGCATTTTAGTTTTATTAATGACACTTCACTTTCTTTTATATTTAACACGGTGACTTTGATTTTGTATAAACATACCGTTGCTTAGCAAGGTTTTATTTGAACGTTTACTCTCATCTATTTCTGACATTTCTTTTATAGCCCTCCGTGCATGGATCTTACTATTATATTTTTATCGACATTTACAAATTGCCGTTTTCACTTCTTTTCTTTCCTTTTTGAATTTTATCAAAAGTTATAAACAACGATGACTCTGCTTTTTCTCTTTACAACGGTGCTTACCTTTTCCCTAATAATGTAATAAGCTTATAAATTGCCAAAACTGTTTAATATAGATATTTCAATATATTTTTGTTCTAGTCTTGCCCGAAACGTTTATTATATATCAAATTTAGATCCTGCGAACCTTTTCAACAAGCACGGTTCTATATTTATCACAATATTTAAATATTGAGCCTTACAAGCTTTTGCCATATTATATACTAACGCTACATACTAACATATTTTGAAAATCTATATCCAACGGCAAATTATGTTAGTCATATAATTATTAACTGAACTTTTCTCCTGTTTCATAATATGAGGGTAGTACCAGAAGTAAGGTTCCCATATTTTTTACAAATAGAAAACATTGTTTATTGTTCACGATGAAGAACAGAGTGGAAGACCGCTAGTTTCGGATGCGATTGTCCAGAAGATCAACAGTGAGCTGCTCGAAGATCGGAGGCTCACTGTCCGTGAACTTGTTGAATGCATTCCTGAAGCTTCCCACGGCACAATTGAAAGAACTTTAACAGAAACGTTGGGTTATCGCAAGGTGTGTGCTCGCTGGGTTCCCCGGATGCTGACTGACACAAGGAGCAACGCCTTGACTGTGCTCATAAGTTTCTTCAACAATGGGAGGGGGGAAGCAACAAGGAGAAGTTGTTGGAGTCTATCGTCAGGGGAGATGAAACGTTGGTGTTTACACTCCTGAAACAAAACAAGGATCTCTGGTTCACCGCCACCAAATAAATTCACACAAACGCAGTCGACAGGAAAGGTTATGCCTACTGTGTTTTGGGATTGGACCATCGATTTCATGCAACCTAGGACGACAATAAATGCAGACAGATAACATTGACCAAACTCCGGCGAGCAATCCAAAATCGCCGGAGAGGACGACTGACGGAGGGCGTAGTGCTTCTTCACGACAACGCTCGACTCCACGTCGCACGTAAAACACAGGAGCTTTTGAAGAAATTCGGGTAGACTCTTATGCTCCATCCTCCGTACAGCCCGAACTTAGCCTCCAGCTATTATCACATCTTCCCCAAGCTAAATGAACACTTAGGTGGCAAACGATTCAAGAGCGACGATGAAGTCCGAGCAGAGGTCACACGCTTCCTCAACGGATTGGCGGGAGACTTCTTTAACTTAGGAATACAAAAGCTGGGGCACCGTCTTCAAACGTGTGTTAAAAAAATGGAGACTAGGTTGAAAATGGACAACAGTGTAAGCTTTTCAACAATGTATAAATAATATATATATTGTAGTGATATTTATAGCATTAACAATAATAAAATAGTAAACAAACCATCATCGGACCAAAATTATAAATTAGGTTAAAATTACCTCGGTAACGAACTAAATTAGAATGTATGTTTGCGGAACTTTCAAAAACGGCGCCACTGTGCATGACAAGTGTTTTGCATATGCACCAATCAAAATTAATATCCAATGGTAACCGAAACAAAAGTAGAAATCAAGAAGGAGATAAATTTTTCACTTAGTAGCGTACACATAGCGGCGGCGTGACGATTTTCGTAAATTGTGTCCAGATAAGTCCAGTTTTCGCGATGAAGTTCCTAAGAAAATAAATTAAAAATTAGTGAAAGAGTGTAAAAAGTAAATAAACTTACCATAATACCCAGAAGAAGTACATGTTGCGTAAAAATTAAGTCCCAACAAAATTGTCGAATTGAAGAAGCCGATGCCCTAATCCTGTTCCTGCTCCAATAATAACGATCCTGTTCGAAGCCCTGACGGCTCCCAAGCCCCAAAAGGTCCGTACTCATACTTCAAAGATATATTATTACCTGTTATCCACCACCTACTCCAATACCACAGTACATTCCCCTAGTTTAAATAAATTCTCTAGAGATCACTCACAACCGCCATAGAAGAGTCCGCGAAAATAATAACTACCGAAATCTGACCTTCTATGACGCGTTATACACGTAGTATAAGAAGTTGCCTAACTGTTGCGCACCCAGTGTTAAAAATTTTGAATCACTTAGAATCCAATAAATATTGTGTTACCGTTTATAAATAAGTTTTTAACTACACTCTAAAGTACCTCCACCTTTTTACCACCTACGGTATTCCCTGAGAAAACAGATCTCGTAAGGTGCTCACATAAAAAGAACCCACCGGAAAGCAACCAACAATACAAGACTTTCATTTGAATGCAACACAAAAATAAAAAAAGAAACAATACAACAATATATATATATATATATATATATATAAATATATATATATATATATATATATATATATATATATATATATAATCAAGAATTATGTATCAGGGAAACGGTCAGCTATTGGGTAGTAATGAAACTCAGTTGATTATTCTTTTCAATATTTCGCAATAATTTAATTGCTTCTTCAGGAAAGCTACAAGAATTACATTAAGAAAAAACAGTCAAAGATTTAAAAATAAGTTAAATTGTACTTACATAATATAAGAGTTACATGTAATTGGCTAATTGTTAAATTAAAGAATTCAGAAATTATGAAACAGTTTTGATTGATGAACCAAATACATTTGTAAGAAAATTATGAAAACAACGTGAACTGGAAAACGCACGTTGCAAGCCATTTTAAAATAACAGCTGATGCGCAAGGAGAGTGAAAGAAGAGATGTATGTAAGAGTGAGCGGGACGACAATTGCCAACCTCTAGAATTTGACAACGTGACAAATTAAAAAACTATAAACTAATTGTCTGAATAATTTAATGGAGGAGACCACGTGAAGCGAAAACATTGCCAGAATTTCAAAGCCGAGGATTATTAATAGGTGAGAAATCCAACAACCAAGAGTAAATGTTGCTTAAATGCTGTGTGTCAGACCTGAAATTTACACAATTGGCATGTTTATTTATATAATACATTTCAAGAAAAATCCGTTGCTTGTACCTGCTTTGAGAAGTTAATATTGAAGTGTTATCAAAGTCAAAATTGTGGTTAAATTTATAAAAGTGTGAAGCAAGAGCACAAGAATTCTTCTGCAATCTACAGTCGCTCTTATGTTGGGTAACTCGAGCCTTTAACCATTGTGACGTCTGCCCAATGTAACATTTCTCACATTCAAGACACGGGATTTTGTAAATTACGTCAGATCTGTAACCAATCGGGACACGATCTTTAACATGACCGAAGAATTCACTAGTGGATTTTAAGCTGTATTTAGCTATTCTTAAACCATTGGTAGTGCAGACCTTTTCTATGTTATTGCTAATGTTATTAATTAGAGGTAATCTTTTGTAGACAATTGGCTCGTCAACAGGTGCGTGTACATTGAGATGTTCGCGACGTGTATTGTATATTAAAGTGTTTACTAACATTCGAGGGTAACCATTATTGACGAACGAATCGGCCAAAAGTTTAAGATTTTTCTTAATGAACTTATTGTTACTAATACGGTGAATTCTGTTTTTTAAACCTAAAATAATGTTAATTTTTTGTCCTAAAGGGTGATTCGAAAAATAATTTATATATCGACCTGAGGAAGTAGGCTTGCAATACCAATCAAAGTTAATAAAATTATCGATGGTTCTGATAACTAAAGTGTCAAGAAAGGGAACAGATCTATTATTCTCAGTTTCTATGGTAAATTGGATGTGATGGTTAAATTCGTTAAAATTTTTTAATGTATCATCAAAACAGTCCATCGGAACAGCACAGATTATGTCATCGACATATTTTTTAATGAATGGTATGTTAATGTCTTATATTATGTAAGTACAATTTAACTTATTTTTAAATCTTTGACTGTTTTTTCTTAATGTAATTCTTGTAGCTTTCCTGAAGAAGCAATTAAATTATTGCGAAATATTGAAAAGAATAATCAACTGAGTTTCATTACTACCCAATAGCTGACCGTTTCCCTGATACATAATTCTTGATTCTAACGTTGCACGGTTGATGCTCCTGGCCTTCTGCATTACAGACATGGGGTTCTACAATGACATTTACCATCTATACGGACAACACGCTGTGTCATTAATGAAAAAATGGGCTAACCTTAACACCAAATTGGCTAATATGTTGAACAGAAGAATTTTCCTCCTTCGCTGCCGAAGATCCAATGTTGTACCAAATCACATCAAGAATGGTGCGACCAATTTAATGGCCCTGATCCATGGAACAAGAGGCAGATTAACACGTGATATTAACAGATTTAGTACAAGGTGAGGGTCAAAAACTTTAAATTTCGAAATTAAGATTACAATTGCAAATATTAATAATTTGACATCACTTATCAACAGTACCATTGACAATCTTCAATTATGGGTACCTATACATGTTTTCAATGATTACAAAATTTATCTTCATAATTCTTTTAATAGAAAATTTACAAATATTCAACTTAAAAATATTTCTAAATTCAACAACCTAAGAGATAATGCTGTCACTAACGTTTTATTTAATAACAATAACAAATGGTTTGTTAACAATTCTACGGTGGTTGTACCTGACGATGTTAAAGATTTTTTGTCATTAGGACCTAAATTCAGTTTGAATTGCTCCCCTCAGGACTTAAATATTGGTTTGTTACTCGCTGATGTAGAGGACATAATTTCATGTACCCCGGTGCATGGTAGAGACAGATTAAGGGCAAAAATCACTAATATCATTACAAATTTTTACATAACAGATCACAACAATAAAAATCAAAATTCACCTTTTCAACACATTTTCAATAAAACTAAATATTTCTTAAAAAGTCATAACAATCTATTAGTTCTCCGAGCTGACAAAGGTAACGTCACTGTAGCAATGGACAAAGATATGTATAACCAAAAAATGACAGAGTTGTTGGATGACAGGTCAACTTACGAACCAATAAATAGGGACCCGACGTTCATGTTACAGAAGAAACTCAACGACTTACTCAAAGAGTTTAAAAACAAAAAGTACATATCCGAAGTACTATATAAACAACTGAGCATAAACAATTCTGTAACATCCAAGATCTATGGTTTACCCAAGATACACAAAATCAATGTCCCACTCAGACCTATTGTGTCGTTTGTTGGCTCTGCCACCTACGGTTTGTCTCATTACATTTCTGATGTTCTAACTCAATCTCTATCCAGTCGCACTAATTATAATGTGCAGGACTCCTTTGCTCTGGTCGAGGAATTTAATGGTTTTCTTTTACCCCAAAATTTTGTACTTATATCCCTAGATGTAGTTTCATTGTTCACTAATGTACCCCTTGATCTTGTCATTACCGTCATTAAACATAATTGGCCTAAAATAAAAGAACATTGTAATTTAGATTTAGACTCTTTCGTTTTATGCATTAACTTCATTTTTAACAATTGTTTTTTTACTTTCAATGACAATACGTACAAGCAAGTCTTCGGTACACCTATGGGTTGCCCATTACCCCCATTGTCGCTCAGATTGTCCTTGATTATATGTTTGACTATATCATTCCTTCTCTACCATTAACATACCATTCATTAAAAAATATGTCGATGACATAATCTGTGCTGTTCCGATGGACTGTTTGGATGATACATTAAAAATTTTTAACGAATTTAACCATCACATCCAATTTACCATAGAAACTGAGAATAATAGATCTGTTCCCTTTCTTGACACTTTAGTTATCAGAACCATCGATAATTTTATTAACTTTGATTGGTATTGCAAGCCTACTTCCTCAGGCCGATATATAAATTATTTTTCGAATCACCCTTTAGGACAAAAAATTAACATTATTTTAGGTTTAAAAAACAGAATTCACCGTATTAGTAACAATAAGTTCATTAAGAAAAATCTTAAACTTGTGGCCGATTCGTTCGTCAATAATGGTTACCCTCGAATGTTAGTAAACAGTTTAATATACAATACACGTCGCGAACATCTCAATGTACACGCACCTGTTGACGAGCCAATTGTCTACAAAAGATTACCTCTAATTAATAACATTAGCAATAACATAGAAAAGGTCTGCACTACCAATGGTTTAAGAATAGCTAAATACAGCTTAAAATCCACTAGTGAATTCTTCGGTCATGTTAAAGATCGTGTCCCGATTGGTTACAGATCTGACGTAATTTACAAAATCCCGTGTCTTGAATGTGAGAAATGTTACATTGGGCAGACGTCACAATGGTTAAAGGCTCGAGTTACCCAACATAAGAGCGACTGTAGATTGCAGAAGAATTCTTGTGCTCTTGCTTCACACTTTTATAAATTTAACCACAATTTTGACTTTGATAACACTTCAATATTAACTTCTCAAAGCAGGTACAAGCAACGGATTTTTCTTGAAATGTATTATATAAATAAACATGCCAATTGTGTAAATTTCAGGTCTGACACACAGCATTTAAGCAACATTTACTCTTGGTTGTTGGATTTCTCACCTATTAATAATCCTCGGCTTTGAAATTCTGGCAATGTTTTCGCTTCACGTGGTCTCCTCCATTAAATTATTCAGACAATTAGTTTATAGTTTTTTAATTTGTCACGTTGTCAAATTCTAGAGGTTGGCAATTGTCGTCCCGCTCACTCTTACATACATCTCTTCTTTCACTCTCCTTGCGCATCAGCTGTTATTTTAAAATGGCTTGCAACGTGCGTTTTCCAGTTCACGTTGTTTTCATAATTTTCTTACAAATGTATTTGGTTCATCAATCAAAACTGTTTCATAATTTCTGAATTCTTTAATTTAACAATTAGCCAATTACATGTAACTCTTATATTATGTAAGTACAATTTAACTTATTTTTAAATCTTTGACTGTTTTTTCTTAATGTAATTCTTGTAGCTTTCCTGAAGAAGCAATTAAATTATTGCGAAATATTGAAAAGAATAATCAACTGAGTTTCATTACTACCCAATAGCTGACCGTTTCCCTGATACATAATTCTTGATTCTAACGTTGCACGGTTGATGCTCCTGGCCTTCTATATATATATATTAAAAATGTATCTTGTCAAATCTGACAGCAAAATGTAAAATTTACACGAAAGATGGTCTAATCTTACACCTCAATGGTGTAGTGAACATTAATTAAAACAGGTCCATGAAGACTAACTGGTGGATCGCTAGACAATATTGTTTGTGGGTTATTACCCTTCGTCAGTAGCGATTACCAAGAACCTTAGTTGTTGAAATACCTTTACATGTAGTGGCCATCCAAACTTCTTGGCGCGAGCCAATCACTCCTAACGAACCACTGACAACAGAACACTGACGAGACGATACCTTATCTAACACCTTGCGGAGACTAAACAAGAGACGAATGTCAAAGGTCCAGTGTCAACATATAAAAGGATTGCTGCAATTAAGTTCAAAAACAATTCAAATTAAAAATGTATCTTGTCAAATCTGACAGCAAAATGTAAAATTTACACGAAAGATGGTCTAATCTTACACCTCAATGGTGTAGTGAACATTAATTAAAACAGGTCCATGAAGACTAACTGGTTCTTGGTAATCGCTACTGACGAAGGGTAATAACCCAGAAACAATATTGTCTAGCGATCCACCAGTTAGTCTTCATGGACCTGTTTTAATTAATGTTCACTACACCATTGAGGTGTAAGATTAGACCATCTTTCGTGTATATATATATATATATATATATATATTGAAAATGTGTCTTGTCAAATATGACAGAAAAATGTAAAATTTACACGAAAGATGGTCTAATCTTACACCTCAATGGTGTAGTGAACATTAATTAAAACAGGTCCATGAAGACTAACTGGTGGATCGCTAGACAATATTGTTTCTGGGTTATTACCCTTCGTCAGTAGCGATTACCAAGAACCTTAGTTGTTGAAATACCTTTACATGTAGTGGCCATCAATTATTTAGGTCTAGCGATCCACCAGTTAGTCTTCATGGACCTGTTTTAATTAATGTTCACTACACCATTGAGGTGTAAGATTAGACCATCTTTCGTGTATATATATATATATATATATATATATATATATATATATATATATATATATATATATACAATGGAAAGTCCCACGTATAACAATCGTTATAGTTAAAGATTTGGTTACGAAGTTTTATTACTGTATATTAAAAACAGAATTCGGGGTGTTGAACGATTAGGAATATAAATCACTTCAATGTTTTCTGGCTAACGTTTCGCCTCATTTATTGAGGCCTTATCAAAGCCTATAAGGTAACAATAAAGAAAAATAATTTTAATGTAAAAACAAATTTCTAGTAAGTACTTACACGAAAATTTTAGAAGATTAAAGAAAGATTGAAACATTGCAGAAGCTCCCATACAGAGCGACGAGTGACAGGATCGAAAGTTATGATATAAAACACAGCACTACATAATTATAATTAGTTTAAACAAGTTAAAAGTTTGTAACGTCTAAGACGTAAAAGTCGTTGCAGCCATTGAAACTGACGAAGGTCAAGTTGTGCCAATTTGAACATTGGTAACAACATGTGATCCAACGCGAAAAAATAAAAGTTACTAAGAAATTTTTTTTTAATAAAATTGACAATTATTTAGGTATAGTTAAAATTTGAAGGAAACAATTTAATTAATTTAATTGGAAATAACCAAAACACAAAGAATCCGACAAGACCAAGCGCAAAAGAACCTACTAATAACCTAGGAGAAAAGACAAGGATTGAAAAGGGAAAAAAGACACAGGTTATGAGTCGTCGGAAGACTACTTTCCCACCCAAGTGCAAAACTGTTAAGGACAAAGAAAAGTTATTAATGAAAGAAAGTTAATGTGAAGCAAGGTGTGAACATTTACTCATGAGGCCCGTGTAAATAGTGCTGAGATTGTCTTTGTCTTTTTTAAAATTCATGGCATTATTAGAGTTAATGTGTTACATTGTTAACTCATGAGTAAATGTTCACACCTTGCTTCACATTAACTTTCTTTCATTAATAACTTTTCTTTGTCCTTAACAGTTTTGCACTTGGGTGGGAAAGTAGTCTTCCGACGACTCATAACCTGTGTCTTTTTTCCCTTTTCAATCCTTGTCTTTTCTCCTAGGTTATTAGTAGGTTCTTTTGCGGTTGGTCTTGTCGGATTCTTTGTGTTTTGGTTATTTCCAATTAAATTAATTAAATTGTTTCCTTCAAATTTTAACTATACCTAAATAATTGTCAATTTTATTAAAAAAAATTTTCTTAGTAACTTTTATTTTTTCGCGTTGGATCACATGTTGTTACCAATGTTCAAATTGGCACAACTTGACCTTCGTCAGTTTCAATGGCTGCAACGACTTTTACGTCTTAGACGTTACAAACTTTTAACTTGTTTAAACTAATTATAATTATGTAGTGCTGTGTTTTATATCATAACTTTCGATCCTGTCACTCGTCGCTCTGTATGGGAGCTTCTGCAATGTTTCAATCTTTCTTTAATCTTCTAAAATTTTCGTGTAAGTACTTACTAGAAATTTGTTTTTACATTAAAATTATTTTTCTTTATTGTTACCTTATAGGCTTTGATAAGGCCTCAATAAATGAGGCGAAACGTTAGCCAGAAAACATTGAAGTGATTTATATTCCTAATCGTTCAACACCCCGAATTCTGTTTTTAATATACAGTAATAAAACTTCGTAACCATATATATATATATATATATATATATAATAACAATAAACAATGTTTTCTATTTGTAAAAAATATGGGAACCCTACTTCTGGTACAACCTTCGTATGTACATTTCGTTGAATATACAAGTCTATTTAGGTGTCAAATTTCTAAATTACGTAACTGCAACATTGCTTCCTGTTTATTATTTTCATACGGTTTCGTATTAAAACTTCCAATATTTCGTTTAATTTCATAATTCCGTATCGAATTGAATAAATCTCCTGCTTGCAATCTACTTTCAATTCAATTTAATTGACTTTTTAGTTAAAACCTGACAGCTATCCAAGTAACGTACATAATATTGTCGATATGTCCACTATTGTTAGATTAAGTTAATATTGTTTATTCGTCCGTGACGTATCTCCGTCATTAATACGTTATCACCACGACGCATTCGGCTTTAATTGTATAATTATTGTAAAGTGTTTTTTCATCAAATAAATTAAGTTTTCATTATCAAATGCATGGAGAAAACAGAGCTCAACTGGCATATACATGCCTGCTGGCATTTCAGCTTTATTTTTATATATTAATGTCTTCGAATCACGCGAAAATATTGCCGTACTAGGTATTTTTATGTGTTTTTCTTGCCAGTCATGTGACGTCATCATAATCTATAGAGAGTGCGCCTCAAAGCTGGTTAACATAACAATATCTTAAACTTTTATAAGAACCATTTTGTCGATAACACGTGCCATTTTGAGGACGCTTTCTTCTTTGCTATATGCAAATCTAAAGTTATTCATTGGGGGAACTAGAGCCCAGAAGACACATACAGACGTCATTATGAAGATAGTCAGAATCGATTCAGGGGCCTCAAAACGTTTATATCCGTTAAAATCTCGAGTTCGAACATTTTCATGATTACTATACTTCCATTTCGCTCCGGAATTGTAGTTTTATATATAATTATACATTGTTCATTAATTACACAGCAGAGGTGAAGCCGCATGATTAAGGTCAAAGAAAACAAAATTCCAGTTGCAAACTAGTTACAGAACTGACCGCGTTTGTTATATTTATCGATTGTGTCGCATACCTTACATTTGTAGCAAGATAGATGCGATATGAAAAAGACTGATAAATCGTCTTGTGGCGGCCGCATTGTTGTCGATACATTTTTAAAGCAAAACGATCGGAAGCGAATCGAAAAGGCGCATCGTGTCTGTTCGGAGATAAATTTAGCGAACCGCTACTTGATACAATGGCGGGGCCCCCGTTCGCACTGTATTTGCGTCGGAATTGCCTCAATTTATGTGCGCTCGCCCTTTGTTCTCTTCGCTGGCGTCCCAGTTGCGGTGGATCGAGATGTGCTCGGGTCGGCTTGTAGTAGTTGTAGCGGAATCGACGGAGCGAGGCCTGTAATGACAGTCCTGCCGTCCCCTACACGACCGCAGTACGTACGCACATACGCCCAATAACCCAAGTGACGCACCACACTTGACAATACGACAATGGACACGGATCTTAACCTATCGAACAAGGCAACCATATCTTCCTCAAATTCCATGCAGAGATAATTAGTCGGAAACGATCTTTTAAAGAGGAGATTAAGTTAACGGTTCGCCACAACAAACTTCTAGACATCGCGCAACCGGTTTCCGCAATTCGTTTTCTCTTGTTTGTTTACTATCCTTTAAAAAAGTAGTGTCACTTGTTGAATTATGCATGAGGCGTTTCAAGACCGGGGGAGACGTTAGACTCGTGCCGCTTTTGCCTCGCCAAGACGAAACTTGATTAAAACACATTGCTGGAGATGCTATTCTCTCTGCATGCCCGAAAGCTGTGACTCATGCAGATAGAGCGTGGTTTATAATTTTAAATTAGTGTGAATTGTGATATGTAAATTCATATATGACAATATCAAACTTGGTATTGTGAAAGTAAAAACCATTAACAACACCGTAGTAGTCAAAAACATTTTTAGCTGTAATTTATTTTTTACCTATGGCTGTTACAGTGCACAGTGTACAGTTGATGGTTTGGAGTAAAAAACTTATCCTCTGGACTATTTGTGAGTTATTTTGACATGTTAGAATATTCGACATTTATTACGCGATGTGGCTACGTCAAGAAGATGCTGTTTATATGCCCCGAACACTTTTTGTTACATCTGTGCGGAGTTTACACCAAAAACGTGCAGGAAAATGCGTACTTTTGTTAGTTTGGCCGTAGAAGTCGCGTGAAGTTACTAGTTCCCATGATTTGAACAGGACAAAAGGTGGAGTCAGGGAGAAGGATTGTTAAATAAGAACTGGCAGCAAATGGTTGGGGAGGGCAGAGGTTGGTAAAAATGGTGCTGGGAGAGTTAAAGACAAGGAAGGCTAGGCGAACCGAATTATCAAGATGGGAGGAGATTGATACAGAGAGACTGAGGGGACAAGGAAGGACGAGGGATAGAAGGTGTTTGACACGTGAAAGCAAGTAGAGGTGCAGAACGCGTAAACTGAGAGACTCCAGGTATAACGCAATGTGTGTATGGCACAGAACTGACATATCTGAGTGGCGCACAAAAGGGTATTTTGCCGGCTGGCCAAAATTATTTAAGTGTTATGTTATTTAATTCTGAGGTTTCTAATATTGTTTTGTATTAAGAGAAGCTATTTATAACAGTTAACAATGAAAAACATTTATTTTTATTTGTAAGTAAGTTTAAATAAAATATAAACTTAATTAACTAGATGATGAATCCCAGGATTCCTCTTTTGGATCATCTGCTTCTTCTTCTAACAGTTCTTCGGAGTCTAAATTATCAACATTTTGGTCTATATCAGCTGGAATCAACATTTCAATAGCTTCCCTTGAAAAAGGTTTTGAGGATTTTGGAGGTTTTGGTCTCAGATTAGTTATTAAAGGGTCGGAGCATAACAGAAATCTATTGAAGACGTCAAAATTGCATTCCACCTTTAAAAATTCGTGCAAAGTTGTTTCGGTACATCCTGAAATATTTATTTCTGCTTCTGCGACTTCTTCGGGCAACATTTCAATGGGCAACAATGCTTTTTCTATAACTGTTGCACCATGCACAAGAATTTTATGCATGGGTCATCGGATGCCATGGATATAGAGTTATGCAGTTTCTAAACAGTAATTTGCAACTTCTACAATTATTTTGAGTCTGTAAATTAGATCGAAGACAATGCCAGTAATTTCACTTGCCTTTTTTGTATTTGCGAAATATCGTCTACTGGTATTTACGTCGTTCGTATTACCAAAACCGGTTTTAGATACGTCTATTAACCCTGTTTCCTCTCTAAATGGTGTTTGTATTCAGACGTTCCTCTTATTAACAACGGTTTTTTCAGCTTCGGAGCTTAATTGCCATTTTTTACAGGTAGTTTATAAGAAATGTGTAATATACTTTCGAATAATCTCATTCTTGCATGCAAAATAGATAAACCAAACGATAAACCATCAACATCCACATCAATTTTAATGGTTAGGTTGTTAAAAAGCTTTGAGGTTGCTCCACAGATATAACATTTCATGGTAGATGTTATTTGTGTGGCACCATTGCAAACTTTCTCATTTACCATTGTGAATGCCATGGAATGTTTCACACTTGCAGACACGCCTTCTGTTGTATATACACTGTTTTCTAATGAATCGATTTGATTCTGAATGTAATTAATTTCATTATTCGTTACATCAGTAGATTCTGTTACAAATCTCATTCTGATCGGACGACATTATCGTGGCGTCGGATTTTGCCAAATGATTTTCTTTTTGTTTTTGCCACACATTAACCGAAGAGGAACCAATCAGATTTGAAAAATATTTGAGTCCGTCCCGTCACTAACCACTTTTTGTTTGAACTGCGATTGCTGGGAACCATCACAACCCTATTTACTTATTATCTCAAATGTATCACGTTCTTCTTGTGTTAAATCTGTTAAAATATTTTCCAAATATCTCAGAAGTCGATTAACAGTATGGTTCAGTAAGTGTTGCAGTTCAATTTCGGCACATGTTTCAGTTATACGATATGCTTCTTTTTGCGAACAACATTTACTTTTTTCTTTTTGTAATATACTATAGCAAGGATAATATTTTTTATTTGAATTCCTTATTATTACGTATTGTTTTCTGGAATGATTGGCTTCCACAAACATTGACAAAGCGTTAAGAGGAATGAGTGGTGCTGTGTTGACTTGCAAAGATTCTGAATAAGCATTTTTTATATTTAGAGGCTCGATTTGCAGACTTAACTAATTCACTAAGAACTTGTGAAGCATCTCTATTATCAGTTGTTCTGTTTTTCTCCTCTTACATCTCTCAGATGACTCGCTGAATGATTTTAATGGGCGACCAATACGGTCTTGGTCATGGATAGATTTAGGTATCTCGAATGTTCCTTGCAGCCATTCAGCATTCTCTTTTAAGTATATCTTTTTCTAAATTAACTTTTGATGTAAGAAATTTTATGCTTCAACTCTCTTATTTGGTCTTGACTATAATCTTCACGTGTTATGAGTTCATTTTCCAAATAATTGATTTTTGCTTTAAAATTCTGCTGTTGCATTTTATCATATAACATTTGTCTAGATATGACTGTCTAGTTTGAACCATGACTGAAACAAAATAAGAATCGAAATTGTAATTTCTCATATAAAACGTTGCAATAATTATGTGCTCTCCAGAAATCATACTCCCGATTTTTGTGCTCGCACCTTTGTCCGAAAAATTCACCCCTAATAGTTGAAGGCATAAGAGGTAGAATCTATACTGAACGAGCACAACAATTTTAACCCACGCTATCACGTTGCAATAATTATGTGCTCTCAAGGTAACCCTTGGAGACACAAGAGGTAAAATCTACACTGAACGAGCACAATCATCCTAACCAATACTGAAACGTTGCAATAATTATGTGCTCTCAAGAAATCATACCCGATTTTTGTGCTCGCACCCTCGGAAATGGAAAAGCAATTATCAAAAATTGTACTGTAATGAATCAAACATTGGACACTTGGAATTTTGTGATTCTTAACACTAATTCAATATTAAAATAAATCAATAATAAAAAATTAATGTCAAAGCCACAAAACTTCCATTGTGAAAAGTCTAGCTAAAAAAACCATTAACAAACATCTATTGGAATGACCAATGTCCAATTCATCGTCATAAAAAACATCTCTAAAATTGTTTCAAAATGAATTCAACATTGGTCAGACGTTTTAAATCTTAAACTAATGTGAATGATCAACTCCAAAAAAGGACTGTTCTAAAAGACAATGTATAAATTCAAAGTTCAAAGTGTTCACTCCCCAACGTCATCAAAAAATGAGGACGCAAAATTGAACACCAGCATGCATCAAAAGAGAATCACATGCCAATCTTATAGTCTAGCTCCACAAAAAGTTCATCATTGGTCAGATCGCTTAAATATTAGGTACTAATTTGACCAATGTTCAAACTAAGGCTGAGTGAATAATAACATAAAAATTAAAAACCGCTTAACCACAAAATACATGCTCGTGCCACACCTTCAAAGGCCATCGAAAAATGGCCATGTGAAAGTAAACAGTATGTGTTAAAGGGAACAAAAGAAACCGATCTTAATAAAAAAAGAGGTTAGTTTCAATATTGTTCAAATAATTTTAATAATTTTTTATATCATTTATCTCAGGCTGCGTTGCCTTTTCATACAGGCATTACGACCCTGGGCGGTGCTCGGCACCTGCACCGGGCGAGAAAGAAGGGTACGGAGAAAAACGCTTCTGTAACGAGTGTTCGTACGTACCGAAGAAGAAGCTCGCCATTATCATTTCTGCGAGTGACAGAGAACTGGGGTGGCCTCGTTCAGAAGAGGCAAAACGCGCACAGTGAACGCTGGTCTAGTTTTGACTGGTTACTACAAATGCGGGGGATAGCGGGGAACCGGGGAGTGATATGCCTAATGTGCACCAACTACTAGGCTAAAGCACACGCTATTTATTTCATTGTAAAAGATGTTTGACAAAGTTAACTTTTGGCCAGTCGGATCGGCAAAATACCCCTCTGTGGGGCGGAAGAACGGGAGCCGAAGATAGAATGATTGTGATGTTTAGCTACGGCAATGAGAACAGAGGCAACAGATTAATATTGGATGGATGATACTTCAGGAGATGCGTGTTCTGTGTGAAAGGAACGTACGGATGTGAGCAGATAGGTTTGAGTGAGGAATGTAGAATGAAATATAAAAACTAGAAAAATATTAAATGATATAACAGGCATTTATGGAAAATTTATCATGGAGAATTCAGTCTGTAAAGTTCATCGTAAAAAAAATTATCCCAACCTATCCCAATAACAATTTTAACTTTCAATGAACAATGAACAATGAATATTCCCACAATGAATTTTCAACACGATGAATTTTACCTCACGATGAACTTCACACGATGAATTTTCCGGACACCGGTATGGAAATATCCTGGACCCTAAAGGGGTTACAGAAAGAGGGAAAGGACGAAAAGCGAGGAAAAAAAAAGAAAATAAATACAAAGGCGAAGTCACGAACGATAAAGAGGGAAATAGAATAATTTATATAATAATAATAATAATATTTATTTAAAAAAAAATATATATTTATTTATTGGACTAGGACTAGCCACGAGCTGTACTTCCTTAGCCTAAAATAGATAATTACAAACATACAAAATCATTCCCTATTCTATATATATACAACAATAAAAATACAATAAATGATTAAATTAGATTAACTTAAAATTAAATTTAAAATAAAAAAAATTTATTAATTTAATTTAATAATATTTTTTCCGCATGTTATTATGTGAATATGATAATAATAATAATAATAATAATAATAATAATAATAAACTTTATTTGTGCCCAACAGTATACACCAAAAAAGGCACAACAACAAAACTGTACATAAAACATAATATCAAAAAGAAAATAAGAAAATAACAATCCAAGATAGCACACTCTAATTGATCATATAAATATATCGTCAAAATACACATTAGAACTCCTACAAATCTGGAATATAGGACTTCTCAACATGGCATTAGTACTGCAACTAGGAGTAAAGAAAGTCACACTGGTTCTGGAAGACAGCCTCGGTACGTTGAAAAAAAATTGTTCCAATAATAGGGAACAATCGACTTTATAATGAATTAAATTGCGTAAAAAGTTTGCTCCGGCAATAGCTCTACGAGTGTCCAAATAAACCATATTGTGCTCAAGCAGCAACAAATCATGCTCAGTATTCCTTGCGGGATATATACCATACTTCTTGAAATTTAAGTATTTTAAAAACCGTCGTTGAACTCGTTCAAGTTGAAGTTTCTGCGAAACGTAAATTGGGCTCCAGACAGTAGAAGCGTACTCAAGCTTGCTACGCACCAGAGCGAAGTAAAGACTCTTAATGGCATCTTGATCCGAAAAATGTTTAGTGTTCCGCATAACAAATCCAAGAGCACTACCTGCTGACTTACGTGCATGCATTACTTGGTCTGTAAACGTTAATTGGCTGTCAAATAAAACACCCAGGTCTTTAACTAGGGATTTACACGTCAACACCTGCATATTTATATTATAGTCAAAAGAATAGACTACCTTCTTCTTCGAAAATCGCACCACACAACATTTATCAGAATTTAATTGAAGTTTATTCTCTTGACACCACCGTGACACTCTATCAATATTCATTTGCAGATGCAATGCATCATTTATGCTATTAACGCGAGCATATATTTTTAGATCGTCGGCAAAGGCCAGTGCTGAGCAGGTTACAGAATCAAATAAGTCGTTGATAAATAATAAGAAAAGTAGCGGCCCCAAATTAGATCCCTGTGGTACACCTGACGAGGCTATGTATTCATCTGACTTAAAACCATTATAACTTACGTAGTTAATTCTATTACATAAGTATGACGTCATGAATAATATTAGGTTAGAATTAAATCCAAATTGGTCAAGTTTGTTTAATAATATGTGGTGATCAATCATATCAAATGCCCGCGAAAAATCTGTATATATTACATCCAGTTGGCTGCGATCCTCAAAAGCAATGCATATGTCCTGAGCAACACACATCAAATTTGTTACTGTCGAACGCCCTCTCATAAACCCATGCTGCACCGGCGATATCCTTGAGCAAATATTATTATAAATAGCGCTGTACAAAATTTGCTCAAATATTTTTGCAAAATTGCAAAGAATCGCAATAGGCCTATAGTTGGCAATGTCAGAGTGATCTCCCTTCTTGTAAACAGGATTTATTCTTGCCTTCTTCCATTTGGACGGGAAAGAATTAGTTCGAAGCGCCAGATTAAAAATCACATTCAACGGTGTCAAAAATACCATTCGACAATCTTGTATGAGAAAAGAAGGTATTTGGTCATGGCCCGCAGTAAAACTGGATTTAAGTTTTCCAATGCTGCTCAAAATATCGTCCTCACTGATACTACTAAGATCAAAAGAATAGTGAGACGAAGCAGAGTTCATAATAGCCTCTTCAGTATCGGAACCACCAAGTGTATATACACTGGAGAACACCTTCGCAAATCCTTCCACAATGTCATAAGGTTCCTCATAATATACGTTGTTACTATGCATTACTGATGGGATGCGAGAAGTACCTTCCTTAAGGTGTATGTACTGCCAAAAGGTCTGAGGGTCAGTTTTAAATTTTGATTCCGTGTGTCGTAAAAAAGCTCTGTATGCATCATCAATTTGGTTTTTAGTAACTCTTCGCACTCTACTATATTCACGATAATAACACATTCGTCCTGTAGATTTCCATTTACCATGGTAGTATGTTTTCATCCTAACATTGCGCTTTATATCCTTCGTGAACCACGGTGGGAAAGTGTTATTGCTTGGCGTATTATATCTAGGGACAGAGTTATCCAAGATATTGTACAATTGCTCATAGAAAACCTCGACACAGTCTTCAACGTCATTGCATAATTTTAAAGCAGACCAGTCAGCATCATACATTTCGTTATACAAAGTAACGTAGTTAGCTTTCTGAAAGTTATAACGGTCGTTGTTATTTGACGGAAAAGGTATTGGTCTGCATGAGGCTGGAACGTTTAGCGTTATTGAGAGCGCTGGATGATATTCATCTTCAGGTAGAATTGGCACACCTTCATGTTTAACAAGTAATTCCGAACCAACGTTTGAGAAAACAAGATCAAGTAGTCTTCCTTGAGTATTAAAAATTGTATTAAATTGTTTTAAGTTCAGCACGGCTAAAAAATTATTTATCGCTGCTACTTTAGGATCTGTGCACGGAAAATTAGCATAATGTGTTGCATTGAAATCACCGATGAGCAGCACTGGCTGATCCAACAGAAATACCTCCAGTGCTTCAAAAAATGCTTCAAGGTCACTAGCGTTAAGATTGGGTGGAATGTAGACACCAACAATATAAAAGATGTATGCTGAGATAGTACATTTACACACTACAATATCAATTAGTGGTACAATGCCTTCAAAATGAGAGGTATTAATTGTCTCTTGTTTAATGTCCCTTTGTAAAGCTATCAAAACACCGCCACCAGTGGTCAGATTCACCAGATCAAATTTCCTGTCTGAACGAGAAACAGAAAAAGTGTCAGAAAAATTTCAGAACTTAATACACTTCCGTTAAGCCAAGTTTCAGAGAAAATAATAATGTCATAATTTGAGTTCAAGATGTTTGTATATGCAGAATGAGACCGGTATGATGAAATCTATACGATACAACAAGAGACTAAATTGAATTGTAGAATGAGAATATCATCAATTGCGCTTGTAGGAAATGTTAATTGATTAATAGTGCTTCCTTCAGGATAGAAAGCTTTGACAAAGCTTTGTAACTAACTGTCGCAAAGGTTGGGGTTTACAAAAATATGAATATGTGGCATACCATGTAATAGAGGACCTACTAATATTAAACCAAATATACATATATTCCGATGGAGATATATACGGAAGACTGATATATTAATAAACGGTATGCATTAAAGAAATAAATAAAAACAAATTCGAGAGATACATTAAACAGAGATGTTTATTAAATAAGCAAAGTAGAGTATTGTTGACGCATGTTGACGCAACACAAACACTAAATAAACGGCTTAGTTCAATTATATCGCACAAAGTGCATTCGCGTGAGTTTGCAAACGTCGATTATATGAAAGATGCAAGAGCGTAAATAGAACCAATCCGCAATGGAGCGAGATAGTTCAACGATCACCTCGTACTACTTATGAAAGAGAATCCTTCCAACAGAGACAAAGTAGAAAGGAATATGGGCATGGATGTGTTATGGTGAAATGCGATGTTAATTCTCATCTTAATTAAATGTCTCGCTGCGGTGTTTCGTGGTTTTCCAGTTCGTAGTTCGATTAGGTAATCATATAATGAATAGACGAAATACAATTAGTGTTACTTGTATCAGGAATTACTAGATTATGCTTCACACTATCTACTTATATTATTATTGCAAGCACAAGTGCGACTGAGTTTTCGGCAGATCCGTTAAAAGCTGTGTAGAATACGTGGGAACGATTTAATTTTACATCGGTGTTATATGCTAGTTAAAGTACACAAAAGCAGAAATGGATTGCGTCACAGTCATCAAGGTGGGATACGTAAATGGCTTCATTACAGTGTTCATATTAATATGTCGATTTATATAAATAATCGATTTATATTCGTAGCATCAAATATTCTAGATTCCAAGTGGTTGCGAGCCGTGATAGTTAGGTTCATCAAGCATCTAGAAGGCAATATATCAAGCACCATCGCATCGCCACTTAGCACAAATTGCAGATGCTCAAGTAAAAGGTAGTTTATATTAGATATGCGCACCAACAAGCAACAGAAAGCTAGAAACTTGAGACGAATATAAATGGGACAAAGCTTTTCTGGTACCGCACACAGATTAATGGTAATGGAATTCCAGAGAATGATATAATTTTGTAGGGCTCAAACTATTCGATAAGAAGGGTATTATCATAAATACCGTAAGCTACAAGGCCATAATGGGATAAATGGAGTTAGTAAAACAGATCAAAACAAACAGTGTCAATAAGAGACACAGCAAACGAGACTGAAGATGAAACACACAGGTGGATAAAAAAATTTGTTGACTATAACGAGATAAGAAATGCGCTAAATTTATAATTTGGAAATCTATAAATAGTTCTCTTAAGAACTCAAGGAGGTATGAAAACCGTGTACAACCGTTAGGGAAAGAGAAGACGTAATTGAAAAAAATATAGAAAGATGGAGCCTCAAGAGTAGACAGTGTATTATGTTCGATCTACAAGAAAGTGTGTAGATATACATACAGCTTCAAAAATAAAGAAGATCTTGAAACCCAAACTTTAAGCATGTGTGGGGAAAATATTGCGTACATTCCAGGAAGGTGCTTAGAAATAATAGGTCAACAAGCGACCACAAGATACATGCTATCCACGTAAAATCGTTTTGTAGTATTTTAAGGCAGTATTACATTATATGAAACCATTTGGAAACTGGAAATAATGACCACTGAAAGGATGGCTTCAGATATACAAATGCCTTAATTTTAACTGGCAATAGCATTCAACAAATACAACGGGTTTTCTGAATATTTTTAGGAAATCGCAAAATTATATTGGCACTTTTTCCCATTCATATTAACATGTTCACTATGTCAACGTTTTCAAATTGAACGAAGATAAATTAAACAACAGACCGGTAAGATTCAGTTTGTGTTTGTGCACAACCGATATTGCGCACATTTTGGACACTTGGAAATACAATCAGACGAATTGAATTCAAAACAGTTTTGAAGAAAACGAGTGTGAGCAAAAAGTTGTTAGCTAGTTCGTCGTATTCCTTGCTAAGTTGTTACTTATTGTAAATGCCACACGAAAGTGCAGTGCAGTCGTTGGTCAAGTTGGTGTGTAGAGATATTGCTTTGCTGAAATTGGCACAGATGAATGTTTTTAAATATTTCACGTGCAGTTTCGAACCAATGTCACGTTCGAGGTGGTCCTCACAATTTTTTAGTGGACACGTGTATGTTGTCTAGTGCTATCTCTATTTTTCCCTTTTCTTCGATATGCTATGACACTATAACACACAAGAGAACAAACAATATCGACCAATATCAAAGACATCTTTACAGAAAATGCACGACTCTCTTGATATTGTCGACTAAAAATCCATAATCACTTTTAAGGCCAAAACCGAGAAAAAAATCGAAATGTTTCTACACGTGATAACAAACATATTTAGGGACACGTGTCCGCTGAAAGCATACAAGGAAAATCCTCGTAACAGCTGGATTACACATGAAATTGTGAAGGCTAGCAATGTTTTAAAAACTTCATTCTGGAAAGTGAAAAACATAAATAATGAAGAAGTAAGGATCCTATATAGGCAACAAGAACATGACTACCGAAATATCATTATACGAACGAAACGAAACTACTACCGTAATAGAAAAGCGGGAAATAAAACTGGCGAGGTATGGAGAATCATGAACTCAAATTAAGCAGAGTAGCTACAATATCGAAAGATATAAAGTTCAGTAAAGGCGAACAGGATGTAAGTGAACCGACTGAAGTGGCTAACACAATTGGTGAATATTTCTCAACAGGGTTGAGGAATCATTTTAATGGAGATTTGTCTAAATGTTGTACGGTTGGTGAAATGAATTCCGCGACTATGTTCCTCCAACCAGTAAGTCTTTTTGAAGTGAACAGAACTGCTCGTGGCCTGAAGAACATCAAATGTACTGGACCAGATGGGATACAAGTAAGGGTGATGAAGGCAATTATTGACTCTATTATTGAACCTTTGACTGAGATAATAAACTTTACTATACAGGAGGGGTTTTCCCCTCAATATTGACAAAATCTATAGTTAAACCAATTTATAAAAAATACGATAGACAGTCTGTAGAAAACTATCGACCAATCTGTTTGCAAAGCGTTTTTTCCAAAATTATAGAAAAGCTAATGTATTCGCAAATAATTGCTTTTTAAAATAAGCACAAAATTTTAGGAGAGTTTCAGCATGGCTTTAGATCGGGTCACTCGACGGAGACGGCAAGCATAAATTTTCTTAATTTTATATAAAAAGAAATAGATGAACGTAGGGGGGTTGTGGCGCTATTTTTTGATATGTCTCGTGCTTTCGACATCATTGATCTTAGTTTTGCAGTATCTAAATGATATAATCTTGGACTACGAGGTAATGTCCTTCTATGGATTAATTCATTCCTAATTGGTAGAAAGCTTATCATCTCAGTCAAAGGGTCTTTGTCATGGGAATATGATAATGATTGTGGGATTGGTCAGGGGTCGGTTATTTGCCCATTAATATTCATCTTATTTATTAATGACCTGCCAAGTTATTTAAGAGAAGGTCTTCTCATAAACAATGCTGATGCTACATCCATCGTGATATCTGGTACTGACCCTTACCAATTGCATCAATCGGTCAGAACCGTCCTTTCCCAACTAATAGACTGGTGCCACAGAAATAAATAAATGCTAAATGCGACAAAAACACAATGTTTATTCTTTGGTAACAATACGTTTCAAACGCGTGATATTAATCCGTAAATTGTAAACCGCAAACCGTAAATTTTTTGGGTATGAAGCTTGACAAAAATATCTCTTGGCGCGAACACGTAGACTTTGTATGTGAAAAGCTAGCCAACACGTACTTTGCGCTAAGACAGTTAAAATATGAACTGTCTATGGATGTACATTATTAATGCAATCGTATTATTAATTGAAAAATTCGCGAAATCGGCGCAGCTCCTACTCTGAACTCGCAAAAAGTTCGACGATTAATTTGACCTCTATCGCCGTTAATAATATTCATCGTCTACATCGCGGTTACTGAAATATTCTAAAGTTTGGAAATAATGAAACTGCAAAAGGGTTAAGTGTAATGACAGGTGATTGAAATAAAACGAGAAAAATTAAAGGAAGGTAGGCGACAACTGGGCGGGCCATAATTTTACTGCGCGCTGGGGGACAAATTAATCATGAAAATACGAAAATATTAACAGAGGCGAAAACTTAATAAATTTAAAATTAGTAGTAGTAGTAACCTTTATTGGCATATTTACCCTCATAAATCAAACAAACAAAATAATTTACATATATTAAAAATAAACTTATTTCTGCTCGACTCCTTTCCCCTCCAAAACCTCGTGCTCCTTCCTGGCTCATCGGTTCCATTCTCTCCTGGAGGCTCCCAACGCCTCCATCACTCAACCTGTACTTGTATCTATAACAAATTTTGTATTATATTTCTTTACCTTCTACATCTTCCCTCTTCTTTAACTTTCCCAACACCTCAACTTCCTCCCCTTTCTCTCCTAGCATCCTTCTCCAGTCCAGGCTCATCTTCTCTCCCTCTTTACTCCATACCATTTCCTCGCATCCTTCCCACAAGTGTTTCTATTCATCTGCCCCTCTACCGCATGCTCTGATATTTCTCTCCCATCCAATACTTGTTCTTTCTCTCCTCGTTTCCACACCTGAATCTAGCCATTAACCTTTCCTGATCGACTGTTTTCCCCCCTCCCAGATATTTCGGCCTCCCATTGTGTACCTGCAACTCCTTGTATCTTTTATTGTACCTCGTTCTCCCTATCTTGTGTTCCCTCTCCTGTGCTTCCACCTGAGTCAATCTCTCTTCCAACTCTCTCGCCACACGTCGCCCTTCGTTTCTTCTCCTTTCCACCTCCACCACCGACATCCCCGCCTTCTCGTTCAGTCTTCTTCTTGCCACCTCCCATCTTGATAGCTCTTTCCGGCTTTTCTCCCTCTTCTCTATCTCCTCCAACACCTTTCCCAAACTCTTACCTCCCCTTCACCCCCATCTCATACTTTGCCACTCTCCTCCCTGCCTCCACCGCGAGCCTCTCGCTTTCCGTCTCCTGCCATACGATGTAGTCCGGTGTCGATTTTTCCAGTTGTAATGTTCTTTTTAATTGCCCTACGCGTTCTCTCTCTAGTCTTTTTATTTCCTTGATACCCCATACTTCAGCCCCATGCATCATTATGCCCCTAACATATACATTCCAGATCCTCATTGTTTCTTTGAATTTCCCTTTCCTTTTCCCCCATAAATTCGTCTTCAGCCCTTCCACTGCCTTCTTCGCCCTCTTACTTATGTGCCTAATGTGTGCCTCAATGCTGTTGCTCTCACACATTATATAACCTAAGTACGTCTACTCCCTCACGTGCTCTATTATCTATCCTTTCCATCTCACCTGCGCTTCTTTTCTTCTTCCTCCTCCTTTCCTAAATATTATTACCTTTGTCTTCTTCACGTTAAATTTAAATTTATTGAAAGGGAAATGCGGGAAGGAAAGAAAATTCGGCACGGCACGAGATTCTAGGTTACGGGACGATAGCGGGAAATCGGACTGTAACAATCTACATCTACAAAAGTTGTGTATATGCAAAATGCAACGAAGACAAATTTATACATCATTTCATAATTACCCCACGAGACAAAACGAAATGATCAGTACCAACCGCTCAGGACGAGTCTGTGCGAAGTTTCACCATATTATGCCTATGCAAAAATCTTCAATAAATTAGATTATAATATAAAAAATGAACCTAATGTAACTATGTTTAAAAGAAAACTTAGGAATTATTTATTGGACAAATGTCATTATTCCCTACAGGAGTATTTTTAGCGTCATTTATGTGTATTAGTGTAATCTGACCTGTCTAATGTCACATGTGATCGAAAGGACCAATAAAGCTTTTTATTATTATTATATTATTATTATTCTGCGACATTACCACGTCTAAAATGGCATCATCCTATTGCCTATACGCCCTATACCCATTTCGATTAACATCATGACACGATATGATCATCAGAACACTATTGGTGAGACGTTTACCTAAATAGCGACTGCCAGAATTAAAATTATAGGTATGATGGACATCGTTTAAAATTGTTTAATTCATTGTAATGATATTTATGTGACACGTACATACATTAAAGTAGCACACCCAGGATTCTCACTACGACACATAAACCAATTTTATTTTATCTTATCTTCATTCATCTCCTAATTGATTTCTACATTAAAATTCTATTAGCTAGTTTTACGTACTGCATTCTTCTTACTAGACTCAGGCTTTAACTCTTCACAAACGGAACTATATCGGTACCATGCGGATTTTCCATAATTCACTTTGAAATACTTGAGCAATTATACGAGAAGTAAATTGCTTCGATGTTAATTTAAAGTAATATAGAGCAGGAAAGAATGTGGGAGATATTGTGCTCTAGAAAATATAAAACCATTGAAGGTACAATGAGAGGTCGAACAATAGTGAAGGAAAGAATGGATGACTGTTTAATTAAGCAAGACATATAAAGCCTGTAATACGTATTATTAGTATGAAGGAAAACAAAAATACTAGAAATATATCGTGATAGATTTATTTCCTTCTTTGAACTTGCATGTGCAGATGGGATAACTCAATATTTTGCACTATGTTTACAAATTAGTTCTACAATCTATCTTATTGTAATTGCTAACTTAAGTTATAAGTACATTATAGAAGGTATTATTATTGCCAAGGGTATTGTATTAATAAACTACATTAATTAAGATACATTGGTACATTATTACGAACGGACTTTGCAATAAATTTCGTATGAAGAAGATCGTTTTCGAGTTTAAGCTAATATCAGAGCTGCATTTAACCGAAGTTCAAATCGGACAAATAGGTTCTAACTAACCGTACTTGAGCTCACTATTAGGCACAACACTATCAATTTTTTTTGATTAAATTTATTTGAAATGTTTTCCCTTACAGCCCCTATTATCGACTTCAAGAAAAGTTCATTCGTATTTTGCATTTAGTATTTTGTTACGATCAGTTCCTGGGGCACGGAATGGAAACGAACAGAAACAGGATATTTATGTGCGAGCATCACCCAGAGTGACCTTTTTCTCGGTCGGTAGGAATTACGCGGGTAATTTTCGCCCGCAACGAGTCACTTCTCGTTCCAGTTTTGTTTTCAAGCAGCGACGATACGCGTACGGAACACTGCATTTCCACTGTTTGCTGCACGCGGAAGTGGAAATAAATTGTTCGTCGAGCGTTTTTATATTTGCATAGAATGCAATTTTACTATTAACTTGCGGTCGACCACACTATATCATATTACCGGCACTTGGTGCGATAACAATGCACATTATCTCGCTCCGCCAATTAACGCTTAATGGCCTTTTTAAGTTGAAATTTAAATTTTGCCGGCGTAAATGATACGCGGCTTTCCGGCGTCCGAAGACAATGGAACGGCCGTTGTCGTTGTTTCGGGAGCGTTTTACGAGTGACAAGCTACTGCATGTGGACTTTATCTTTGACAGGATTAATAATTTATTTGTCTGGTTATTTATTTTATAAAAGTGCATCTTATGCATAAAAATTGTTTAAAAATTCGCTTGCGAAAAGTCTGAAAACTGATTTCTATCATATTTTATTTTTTGTCCAATTCACAATTTACCGAGTTTGTAGTATCATGTAAACCGTTAAATGATCTAATAATAAATGATCTTAATAAATATTTTAGGGCACGAAAGTATACAGCAGTATACTGCTGAAGATGACAACTTAGCTATCGAAAGGTACAGTCGGCGCAACCCAAATGTGAACGCTGTTTGGTTGTCATGGAATTTTTCACTGAAATTGATTCCTATAAGTCTGGCTTTGTCCAGTGGTGTTATAAAGCGAGGGGAGAATATTAAGAACAAAAGTATGATACTTTTATTAGTACTGTTTTGTGAAATTGGTATTATTTATAAGAACACGTGTAAAGAAAAAATGAAAATAATATAAAGGTACAAAAACAGTTAAATTAGGAAAGTGTTATTAATATTTTATTGCTGAGTCATTGGCTGTGATAACACTTTCCAATCTTTTTGGCATTGATAAAATTATGCCATGTCGCATATTGTACGAGCTCTTCCCAAGTATTTTCAATAGCTTCCGATAGTTGATCACGGTTTGCTGGCCTAAAGTTTCTTTGATAAATCTTTTTGACTGTGAAGCCCCAAACATTTTCTATGAGATTCAAGTCAGGACTTTTTGCTGACCATTGCAAAACATTTATGTTTTATGTCGTTGACCCACTGTCTTACAATTCGAGCCATGTGAACTGGGTAATTATCCTGGTAATAAAAATCAATTGTTACAAACATTTACGCGTATACCAAACTGATTTCTTACATCTTGAAAGGTAAAATGGCCAGGAAAAACATCTCTTACTGATGGTAACATTACATTATCTAAGATGTTTATGTAATGCTCGGTTGTTAATCACCCATCAATTTGCCAGCACATTCTAGGACCGTTAACGCTGATCCACGCCCAAACACTGACAGAAAAACCCCCACTGTTAGTAGTACCCAACATATAATTCTCTCCAAATCTTTCTAGGACGATAAACTCGTAGCCTTCCGCTATTAGTAGATTGGAACGTCTTTTCATCGGAGAATACCACATTGTTCCAAAATCCCATCCCGTGCATTAAAAGTTCATTTGCAAACTGGACTCTTGCGCGCTTATTTTCCACAGTTAAAAAACTTTGTGGGCAGCAGCACAGTTTTTTAAGCCAGCTTTTTTCTGAGGGATCCTGGGAATAATGTTTCTTCTCGTGCTTTCACAGCAGTTCCAAAAGGCTTTTGATGGATATATTCTACGAGAGCATTGTCTTCATTTGCATTAGAGGCCTCGTCTACGCCTATTCTGAGAGGTCTTCGCAGTCTTTGTTAATCTTGCCAGCGTTTCTTAACGTAATATATGCAATTTTTACTGCCATTTACTTCAGCAGCCACTTCACTTAAAGACCAATTTTCTTCTAATTTTGCTATAGTGCTCGACTTTTGAGCCTCAGTTAAATGTTGCGGCATTTTTGACACTTTATGTGACAATAATTTTAAGAGCAGTCACGAACGACTATGATGCAAAGTGTAAATCACACCATTAATTTTTTACGTTCACATTTGGGTTTCGTCAACCGTACATCTAGTTTTAATAAAATAATTTGCTAAGTATCGGAGCAAGTTAGTAAAAAATAACGGCGTCCTAACTAACCACAAACGTTATTGTACAAAAGCACATCAAAAAGGTTCAGCTGTGTTTCAAAACTAACTCGACAATAAAGTCCTACCGCGATGAAAGCGAAGGAAAATATTAATTACAAAATACTGTAAATTAAATACATAAGCACTTACTCTGAATTCTAGTCCGTAGTTAGCTAACGAAGGATGCCGTGCGATGAAAAGAAATAAAAACTTACCGGAATAACGTCAATAAAACAATTAGTCATTAGCTTATTGGACGTGGGTATCCACTTGATGTCGGCTACACGCTGATGGAGTTTACACGGTTTGTGCTAATGTTCCCGTCGAGTACAGTTGATACAACTCGTGGGCAGGGCAGCTAACTGCAGTTGCCAATGAAGTCACTAGCTGTACGTCGACTTTACTGTCACGCGATCAGCGTAGTATGTATAAAAAAAAATTGTTTCGACGAAAATACGACGTTCTTAACAGACCAACTTTGAAGTTGACAAAATCCCAATTTACAATCAGGGAAAACAAACTGTTATCGCTTGTGATATATCCACAAATTCTCCACAAAAAAAACTCACCGCGCGACAATACTCGACTTTGATAGTCAAAGGTCACACATAAAGGGGTCGCAATTACATGTCCTTTAAGTACGCCATACCCCAGTAGAAAAACATTTTTTTCTACTTTGCGTTGGTAATAACTTCATTTTAGCACCCAAAACAGTGTTAAAATGAAAATTTTAGTGCTAAAATGAGTCTGTATAATTTTTTCTTTATGTTGGCAGATGTTTGGCAGTGCATAACGTCGACGAAATGTCAGTTGTAACTAATAATCTTTGCATTGTTTTCGTTGCACAATTCTTCGAATTTTTTATATTTTTGTTCATATTCAGAACGCGACTTATTCGGAAGTAAATTCCCAATCGCAGTTTGTGCACTTTCCCGTATTTCGGGTGGAGTACATTGCAGGTCTTCGCAACTCATATTGCGTCAAAGAAAACTGACATTTCAAATTAAGTGTTCGACCGCATTCTTATTTAATTTCACACAAAGTTTACCAACCCGCACAAATATCCCTAAATGTTGAATTACTTAACAAAGTTTAATTTTTCACGTAAAAAGGGCGCAAAGTAGAAAAAATAGTATAAAATACTCGTACAGAAGGCTATTCGTACGTTCAGCCACTCGCCTTCGCGGCTCGTGGCTGAATTTCGGACTCATGCCTGAAACAGTGCCTTCTGTAACTTGTTTTTTAATATACTATTTTGGGCAATCGTACGCGATGCGAATATTTCGCGTATGCAAATCAGGCCGCGAAATTTAACTTCGCGGCCACGGCCGCTAAACTAAACGTCAACAGTTACCTATTACATTGACAGTGAAAATTCGCTTTATATGAGTTTATATACTGACATAAAGCGAATTGGACTGTTCGTTAATTTTATCATAACTCAAAATTTTCGGTTGCCTAAAAAATGTTGTGTACACCTTGCAAGCGGCCTCGGCGACAATTCTTGTCTCGGAACGAATTACAAGATAAATTTCGCGGCCTTAGTATATAATATATATATAACTATTAAATTGCTGATTATCGTACTATCTACTGAATCGAAAACAATTATCGTATTGAACGCATCTATAATAACAACTTTGCCCAGTATAGCATAAAATTCTTTTGGTAACATTTTTTTTTTGTTTCAGGTATGACGGATTGATACACGTTTACAATTTACAAGGTTTGTCTTTTGCTTATGATATAAATTATGTAGATAGGAGTCGATTTTTATTGTCCGTGTGTTTGTTGCAATTATATCAGTTGGATTTTGGAAATTGTATAAAGACTTCATTTACTCTGTCTATCATAAATCTGATATAAATTTGATTGCGAATTATTGTATATTTTCTGGAAGCTCATTTGAAGCCATATTATAACGTGATATAGCAGTTTGCAATACGATATAGTTTTTGTAATATGAAAATCCAGATTTTCGATATGTAGTGAATCAGACTATCAATGATGATTTAAAGGAAGTTTAGAATCAGTTGTCAACAAAACTGCTGGCGTCCGTTTCTGCCCTTCCCTCACAATTATGTGATAAGTTTGGAAATTATTTAAAATCTATTTATATATAACAAGTGTTAAAGTGATACTGAAATAATGTGTAACTTAATATTGGATTAAGTAATAATTATAAACAATAATTAGTGAAAATCATTCGCCATTTCACCACAATTAAATGTTATTTCGCCAATTAGCATTGCCTGTTTCGCGATAATAGTTGCAATATAATATAATATAATATTGCAAATTAAATTTGTAAAAGTATATTTATTTCACTAGTCTCATAATAGTAGGTTGTGAATTGTCTCATTTCTTTTTGTTATAAACAAATAATTTTTGTGTGTGTGAAATTCTTGAAAATACGCAGTAAGAAACAAGAACACAACATTAAAATTATTAAGAAATATGAACGAATTAATAATAATAAATTTAAATATGAATATGTAGACTATTCTTGAACGTATAAAAGAATAAATAATAACAAAAAATAAATTCTCAAAAATACGAAGTAAATAATAAAAAAATATTCTTAAAATGTACCCAACAAGCAAGTTCTCGGTACCCTTCTGTTTACCAGTTTTGGTAAGTACAAGAATTTTAATTAATTTATTAATTCATTTTCATAGCACAAAGCGTCTAAATAACCTACAAGCATGAATATTTTTCATTAATGACCTTCCGTATTCGTCGTTATTGTCCTTTAGAAAAACTAAAAGCTGATAATTTGAACTGATAGTTGTCAGTAACATTTGTAAAATAAAATGAAATAATTTTTCGATATAAAAAAATGTATACTTTTCTGCGTAAGCAACATTGTTCGTAATGTTATGTACTTAGTAGTTGGTATTAAAAAAGGCCTGCTATTTCATATTATATCAGAAACGATATAACAAAATCGTTTAAATGCATTATCTGTTAATACGTTTAGAAGCAATCATTAAAGAAGTGCAAAAGTGTAGCCAATTTTAGCGATTTCTATCCCATGGTCGTTTTTACAATTTTTTCTCCTACCCCGTACACAAAAAATGTGAAACTCATACTACACGTAGTCCATCATATCGAGCACTGACGACTATTTTTACTTTTTAAATATTTCATGTATTATGATTTGCACTACATCATTTTTCGTCTGTATAAGATTTTTCTTTGACTAAATGAGGCTGTTCCATTAAGACTGGTTTATTATTTAATTTCATGAGTAAAAATTTCATTTTTTTTAACCATCTGAACAATGTTTTCTGGGAAAATTCGGGCAAATCTGACACTTTCCTTTTCCTATGAAAGTTAAAAATCTTTCTCCTTACGACCCCTTGCAAAAATTCACCACATTCGATTCTTTTTCTGCCAATTTTAAAATCATCTACTCCATCTTCACTTCGGTGTTCATTACTTACTCTTTGAACTTTTCAGCTGTAGCTATTCTTTCTACGAATTTCTTTACTTCAAGAGTTGGCCTACTGTTCATTCTTTTGAAAAAAATATCTAACATTTGTAATTGCTCAGGCCGTTTCTTTGATATATGCTCTCGAACATAGCGGCCTCTTACTTTGGCACCGATAGTAGAATGCAATTTCACAATGTAGAGAACAATAACAGAAACTGTTCTTAAAAATTTTAATTATTGTCTGATTTTTATCTGATAGTTGTTTCGTGTAAACAATTGTATATAACTATTTCCCAAATTCGCAAATTAATACACATTTCAAATCTCACTACAGACTTGACCGTATACTACTAAAATTTTCAATCTTTAATACAATATGGAATGATGTTATTGGATGCTTCAAGTTACATACAAAAATTACTTGGTATCCAAAAAGGCAGTCATTTCACTATGCATTTATAATTGCTTAATATTTATAAAACAACTTCGTAGAGAATTAATTTTGCTAAAGGAATCGCACGGACGGCACCCACAGTCGGCGGGAGGCGTCTAAAGTCGAAAAATATTTTTCCGCAACGCAATGTTGCGATTTTTAACTCGTCCCGTTTCTAAACTAAAAAAGATTAGATATATGCCACCCATACGATTCCATTGACAAATAATTCATTTATAGACAATTTTGTCGTATCTCGGGCAGTATTTCATAAAAAATTGCTCGTTAGCGTTTAGTCTCTTCATCGACCAATGAAATGGCAAGGTGCACTTTTTTGAATCGTACAGAAAGACGCTATCGTGTTATAAGAGAGCGTTTGATAAATTGTCAAAGGGATCAAAAGCGTTGCCATGATATACATTAAAAAGCAGTGTCAAATTATTTTTGGGCAACTGTGCCTTCTATAGAGTTGGTCATTTTTTAATATTAAATTATTATATTTATATTATTATATTTTTGTGTATTTTTTGTATTTTATTTCTGACCTTCTCAAACGTATACAACATTTACATAATCGGAATCAACTATGTAAATTAAAACAGGACAAATAAATAAACATAAACATATAGGTGTTCAATAAAATTATGTGAAACAAATGCATCATTCATAATTTTAACTTGAGGACGCTAAGATTTTCAGTATAAAAGCATAAAAGCAGAATCGAATGAGTTCCCCGATTATATTAATCATCCGTAACCCACTGCTCTGATTATCGCAATCCCCGAATATCTGCATTGGTTGTTGGTTGCCTTTGAATAGTTCCTGTTCGTTTCACTTCTTTCACGTTTTGAAATACGCAAGTGTTCGGACATAACATTCAAACGCCACTGATTAATAATAGAACATGTATTTATAGATCTGATGTGATCACTGAGTTTTTGTTCACTATTTTTATCCTGTAATCTCGTATCACTTGATAACACAATCTGATGGAGCTATTGAAACACGCCCTCGCGGTTCACGGTTCAAATAAATACGAAATGCATAGTTCAAAGACGATTTTTCGACTCTATTATCACGATTATGATTGAATTTGTAAAATACGATGGTGAATTTTATTTTTAATAAATAACAATATATTACATATCGTATGCAACATACTGCTGGGTAATTCACAATTAATTAGAAATACATCGGAGATTTTTTAATTTAATGTCATTCCATGATTCAGTAGCAGGACTGTCGGACGTTGTTTGCAGCAACGATTTTTTCGTATATATAACATAGTAACAGAAACATCTGGCGCCGACATTCTAGTTACGCTCCGTTTGCCAAGCCTACCAATAGTCCTTTTGCCAGTTGCGTATTAGCCTGGGTTACTGTCAGCCTGTTCTCAATTGGAGTTGTAACGGGCTTGCGCGCAATGGCAACTCGTTCAGAGTAGGTGATAAAAATGGACGGTTTTACTTTATCTTTATCGAGAACAATTCAGCAGAACTATGGGGGCACTCCGTGAAATTACAATCTCTGCACATTTTTGCAGCCTTATGTGTACCAGTCGCGATGCACTTCTTTATTTACCACGGCGTTGTAACTCGATTATAAATAGAAAAATTGAAATTTCACCATAGTGAACTTTTTTTTTATAAACGAATGCACATTGAACAGACTCGCACAAAGACTAAACATACCGTTTAGTGTTTATTATTGCAGCTTTTGTGTATCGAAAACTATGTGGAAACATATCTCCAGCTTCGCTTTACAAAATAAATAAATTGGTTAGGGGAACCGACGTAACTTACGTGGCGCTTCCGAACTGACGTGTTTTGTAACCCTTAGGTATTAAACGCTTTATATGATAATTTAATCAGCGTAGTGCTGTTGGTATTTATTTTTGCCTTTGTAATTCGCTCACTGTTGCTTTATGACTTGTCGTGTGTTAAATGGGAAATGTTGAGAGTCGTGTGTGCGACGGTCGCGTTTTATTCTAACACGAACGATGGCGCTGAATCCTGGAACACCTGACTGATTGTCGGAAATCTGAATATTCCCAACATTTATATACGAATTATGATTATTATATGGTAATTATGAGTCACGACAATTGACGGCAACTGGTCGTCAGTCGTTTAAACTTCAACAGAAATTTATAATTCCATCGACACTTACACAATATTTTTTACAGACATCGCAACCTTTTCCATCGGGTATTGTCAATATTTACATCCTCTCCCATCAAATGAAAACGCGCTACACTGAAAACTCACGTTACGATCGTATTTTACAATGTTTTATCTGTCATAAAATATTGAATTAGGTCCCATCGCGCTAATTCCGTTTAATGGTCAATTTTACCGTCTGGTTATTAGTTTGTAGCATTGGCGCATTTATCGAGTTGCAACTATGAAAACAATATTTTAAAGAGTAATGACCGATTACATTTCCAGTCTATCGGTAGGTACAGCTGTAGCAAGTAGTGACTCTTCAAACAGTGTAGAGGTAGCTGCTATGCAGTAACATTGTTTTTTGTCAAACTAGTGTGCAAAAGATATTTTATCCTCATGGACGTGGAATTTTCTCTATAATCGTGCGAATATGTTATCATTTTACGAAATATACACTGTCATTTCAAATAAATCAAAATATGGTACAGGCCAGATAGCTTGGCACAGTTTAGCTAACCGTAAAATTAATATTTTGATTTTCATTAATATGTAATATAATTTTCTATATTTATTTTCCGAACTATAATAAAACAATTATGATTTTACTGACATTATTTTGTATATGCTCAGGCTTCCCGTGGTTGAAATAAATTGAACAAGGTACTTGCCAGTACATACTTATGCAGTAAAACCTGCATTATTTCCAGTGAGTTTAATTAAATAAAGAAATAGCAGTAAGTAATAACAACTTTCAATGGCATCTCAAACTAAACTGCAATGTATGTATTTATAGATTTTACTTGCGAAAATCTACGAACGAACATATGATATATGTGATTCTCAGTTCTCGGGTTGCGAACCGCGTTCTAGAAATGCAATAAACTGGCAGGTGGGAGTTGTGAAATTACAGTTATACAAGGAAACAATATATATTTTAAAGATTAATGCCCGGTTTCACAAACGCTAATCGGTCGTTAACGGTTCGTTATCGACTCGTCAAAATTTTGACGAGTCGTTAACGAGTCTTTAAGCAATCATCAAATATTTGACGATTGATTACCTTGACGAACCGTTAAAAGAAAAATTGCCATTGTTTTGGATTTCATAAGAAATAACGAGTCGTTAAAGGCTTGTTAACGACTCGTTAAGTTAATTGTAGGTGGATGTGCGATTAACTGTCATTTAAATATTATTATATTTTCTAAATATTATTACAACATTGGTTAAAGGTCAAAAAATGGATTCGGATTTGTCTTCGTTGAGTGATTTTGAAGAACCCCCTCGTCGCAGGCGAATTCGTTTCATTCGTGATAGAGAAAATCCTTTTGAAGTTCTCCACGACGAAGATTTTAAGAAGAGATATCGTCTAGATAAGGAAACTGTGATGCACCTAGTGCATGAAATCGGCAATGCTCTATAACCTATAACACGCAGAAACAAGTCACTTGATGCTCGGCTACCAATTTTAATTGCCCTAAGATTTTATGCCACTGGTGCATTTCAACAGTTAGTTGGTGACCACATCAACGTTGGTAAATCCACAGTATGCCGAGTAATAAAACGCGTCACGGACCAAATTGCTGCACTTTCTCGACGACATATATTGATGCCTAGAACAGACGAAGAAATTACCATGGTTAAATCAAATTTCTATGCGATCTGTGGCTTTCCTCGTGTTATAGGTGCTTTAGATTGTAGTCACGTACGGATTCAATCTCCAGGCGGTCCAAATGCCGAGCTGTTTCGCAACAGGAAAGGCTATTTTTCGATCAATGTACAGGCAGTTTGTGATGCGAAATTGAAAGTGCGACATCTTATTGCGCGATGGCCAGGATCCGTACACGACAGCACAATATTCAACGATTCACCTCTGGCAGTGGAATTTCAAATGGGTACATTTGGTAATGGCATCTTGCTTGGCGATAGCGGATATCCTTGTAAACCACATCTTTTAACTCCACTATTAAACCCATTAAACGCCAGTGAAGAAGCTTATAATCGAGCACACATCTTAACACGGAATCCAATTGAACGATTTTTTGGAGTGCTGAAAAGAAGATTTCCATGTTTGGCAAATGGTCTACGTCTTAAATTAGACACAAGCCTAAAAGTCATTGTTGCCTGTGCAGTGTTGCACAACATCTGTAATGAACAGAATGACGATTTTCAGCAGATTAATGAAATTAATGATATAGAGCAACTAGAAGGCAATTTCATCGAACATTATGACCCTGTACATCACAATCAAAATATTAACTATGCTCTCCGAAACACGCTTATTGCAACATTTTTTGCAAGATAAAATATATACAAACGTTTATTTTTCCATTTTTTTATTTCCAAAGCGAGCCTTTTAATTTCTAATGTAAATATTTTTTTTAGCTTTGTATTATAAATTAGCTGTTTTAATTTTTTAAAACTGTCTTCTGAGTTGTTCCGTTGTTAATAACTTTCGCTTCAAATTCTTTGGATTTTTGGCAGTTGGAACAGGAATATTAGGACTGGCGTTGGAGGTATGGGGACTGGTGTTGGTGGTATGGATAACTGGTATTACTTCTGGCATTCTATCAGTTTCAACGTTCATTTCAGCTTCATCTATTCATAACAGTAAGAAGATGGTAAAGATATATAGGAATTATAAACAAAGATTACCAAAATATAGTGCAGCGCTATCATACACATTCGAAAGAGGTGTCACTTGCGCCATAATTTCCGCGAGTAATGGCTCCTGCTCATTATTCAATGCTGGCTCATATGAGCCACCGCCAGTTTTCATTATCTCGTTCTAAAATTGTACAAAACTTGTTAATTACCATTACTACTATTTTAAAAAATAGAAATATCTCGTAATTATAAGATATTTTATACCTTATCGTTGCTAGCTACTTGCTTAGCCTCATTAATTTTTATCAAGTAATTTGCATGCTACAAAATAAAGAAGTAAAACTTGTATTATGACTGATGATAATAACAATCAAGTATAACTAAGGTTTTTTAAGTTTTTACTCAAACCTTACATGTGTGTCGGCTACTGATTTTCTAGTAGTACGTTTCAAATTATCGTACAAGGCCTTTAATTGTTTAACAGTACGAGGCCCTGTTTCCGAGTTTTTTTCCAGACTTCAACTTTTTTCTGAATAATCGTGGCCTTTGTACATTTGTTTTCAACAATGTCTTTGTATCTAAATGGGACAGGAATGGGATATTACAATGAAGGAAATGGGAAGGAAGTGGTGTGGTACTTGGTTATTGATGAAAAAATACATTAACTCAAGTATTACATTCAATATACTCACGTTCCAACGACGCACAGAAGACGATTTTTTTCACTTGGGGTGAAATTAATACGCTTTTTCCCCTCCATTGCTATTAAATCTTAATATACAACTCCACGTCAAAGAAATTATTTTTGACAAATGACAGCATTGCCAACGGGATCTGTAATTTTCTCCGCTGTTGCCAACCGTACAACGCGTTAACGGTACATCACATGATGGACCGTTGACAAGCCGATAATTTATTTGTGAAACCCGAACTAATTTTAACAGACCATCAATTTTAACGAATCGTTAACTAAATCATCATTTGACAATCGTTCGTGAAACCGGGCATAAGTGTATTAGTGTAGATTATACTAAGTCTATTGATGTGATGTGATGATTTATACAACACATTCCAGAAATGTTCTTTTATGATAATTTGCGTCGGATACTAAGATTTTTACATCAGTCCAGGCTACTAGATACTTAGTAAATTTGACATGTGCACAATATGATTTTTGTGTCGAGTCTAAGGACGTTTAAGTTGTTGGCTCGTGTGGCCAATGTAAATACCATCACATCCGTTACATCTACATTCATAAATCACGTCAGATTTATTAAGGGTGTCTGTGTGATTTTCAACTTTGGAGAATAATTTCTAGAAAATTATCATTCGTTATGTTGATATTTTCATTGGGTAAAATTTTTTGATGTAATTTGTGAAGTGTTCATAACTGGGAAAGATCTGAAATTTTGGGTTCACTTCCTGCCCATCGGGTTCAGTATCATGGCCATGGCGTTTGTCATTAGTTAAATTGATATTGATTTTATTAAGCATTGTTGCTGAGTATGGATTCTCTCTAAGTGTGTTAAATAACTTTCTAATATTAGTATGACACAGGGAGGTATGGATAATTTTGTCGATTCTATTTTGGAGTCAAAGGATGCAATTGATTTTCACTTTAACAGTTTCATATAAATGAAAAATAATGTACCGGTTAGGTTAAATGTATGCTGAATTTTTCAGCAGTTCTTACTCCTAGTTTATAAACGGTATTTAGGGTATATCAACCAACAACTGTATTAAAATGGGACTAATACTTCACTCCATTGGAGTAATTGGATTCAAAAGTAAAATTACTAAAATGACTTCTAAAATTTTTTTAAGTGATATGCCAGTGACATGTTTTAAGTTACTTCACTCTTTGGCAATATAGTCAGCAACCAAACTTTTAAGGGATGTTGATGAACAAAGACACTACATCAGGGCTGACAAAGACATGTCGGGTAATTTAAAATTCTTGATAAATTCAGCAAATCGGATGGTGACCACAGTCTCGTTGGTATAAGACATAGTGAGGATATTTGTTATATATTTAGTTAAGCTTTTAGTATGTGTGTTTATTAAAGATACTATTGGTCGGAGTGGTAGTCCCTCTTTATGATGTTTGGGGTTGCCATATACTTTAAGTGGAATGCATTTAAATGTTGTAAGGGTTTTGGATAGTATTCTTTTTTAATAGTTTAACTATGTCATTGGTCTCTTCTAAATTCTTCAGTCGGTGTCATCCAATCTGTTTTTTTTTTAATAACACACATTGCCCTTGTCTGAATTAAGTATCAGTAATTCAGGGTGATTTAGAAATAATTTTGTGCTATTGTATATGTATGTACATATTACCAAAGTGTTGTATCTTTTGGTAAATAGTTAGTGAAAGTACTGGTAAATTTTGTTCTAAACCTGTCTCCTTGTGTTGCTGAGGTATATTGAATAACATATTCAAGCACTGTCAAGATCTGTCGACGTTTTTAACTTTACGAGTGGGTATGTACGAAAAGTTGGTCCTAAAGCTATTATGGTTTTTATGTGTGATAGTAGCTCCACTGACGTTTTCATCCACTTGCTAGTGAGTAAATCTTAGTATTTCAAGCAAGGTGTTACATTTGAAGATAACACTAAAGTTGACATTAAAATTTAAACGCCGAAATCTAGTAGAGAACATAACGTGGCGTGTAGTGTAACGTTCACATGGTCAGTGTTGCCGATCGAATCTAACATAAATCAAGTAATTCAAATAAGCTGGAGTTTGACGAGGTCCATTGTCAGAATTCATTAAATTATTTTTGTTTCTTTGTATGAAAATATTTTCTACTAAAGATGGCAACTTAGTTGCTGAAATACGTATATAAATTTGTTAAAATCAAGTGGGGTAAGATTTGTTAAGTTATAAATTTTTATTTATAACTTATTTTCATATTTAAAGAAACTATCGTCTCCTGAATTTATTATTTATTTCATTTCTATGGAAAGGATTTGTATCTTTAACATGTTATTAAAAACATTAGTCGTATTTTAGCGCAGTTCTTGGCGGACTCTCTCCTCGTTACCGTTATACCCCTACTGTAACTTTTCCAATTATCCTTTATAAAAATTACGTAAAAATACATAAATTTAATAAATACAATAACAACATTAAATTCACAATAGAAAAGGAAGATAACAATAACTCCATAGCGTTCTTAGACACTAAATTAAATGGAACAAATAAACACCATTATTTTAAATGGTACCAAAAAGATCGTCATCCCCCTTTGGCTGTAAAATAGAATCAACAAAAGTAGTCTACCCTACATGTGCCATATCAATCTTCGAAAATTATTTAACATTCTTAGAGAGATATTCATATTCATATCCAGCAACAATGCTTAATACAATCACTTTCAATTTACCTGATAACCAGCGACATCGCTGTGATACTGAACCCAATGGACAGCAAAGTGAACCGAACATTTTCAGATCTTTCACAGTGATTGAAAACTTCACAAATCATAGCTTAAAAATGTTACCAAATGAAAGTACCATCATAACTAAATCTAATGTAAAAACTGTTTAGAAATTATTACTGAACGATTAAAAATATGAAGTGGAAGCATATTTTAGGCAGGGTAAACGGTTTTTAAACGAATGCATACCGAATATTCACTCTTGGAGATCGGATTCATATCCTCGCTTCGAGTAACCTCCTTCGCCGGAGAAGAAGATAACAATTAGAATTATAGGAAATATAAGTAAGAAATTTAATTTATTAATTCAACAGTTATCTAGACCTACTCACAACGAGAATACGTGCACTGGTTAATTTTCATTTATCTAAATATTTTAGTTTATTATTTAAAAAAGCACGCAGTAAGAATGGACCGTAATTGTTAATTTTCAGTTATTTATACACTTTAAAGTATTATTTCAAGCAGCAATATTTTGGTTACTAGATTAAAACTTTAATTTCTAGATGTTAATTAAATAAAAATTATCACATAACATACATTATACAGTAATGGCTTAGCTCCACTAGGATTCATTTATGAAATACTCTGAGATGCTATTGAAAGGTTAATATTTTTAAGGTCAATTATAAAAAATATTTAATAAGTGTGCAATTTATAAACGGTGTTAGTAGAAAAGTAAAGGATTGATAATGTGATATGAGTTTTCTTTCACAGCTCCGTAGATAACATAAAAAAGATTGATCATGTGGAGTCAACATAAGAGCTCTCTGGAGTGACATGCATGCTATAACTCCGTATGTATACGATGAGGTAATTTCATCTCAACAAATTTGAGCGGCTGACTGAAAGAAAAATACGAATATCTATTTGTGATGGGATACAAAGTTGTATTGAGGAACATCATGGCTGGAAGTATACTTTAACAGTTCGCATAATATACTAAAAATTGCAGCAAGAATACTCTGATCCGGCCTGTAAATGTAAATGTAATAGTATTATTAATTGTTCTTTCATTATAAACCACATAGCGGTGCTCGATTTCAATGCAGCAAATAACTTTAGGAAATTAGTTTCCATACCGCAAAAACTTCCGTTTCGTTGTTACTTGCGATACTAACTGATGAACAACCTGTTCGAAATACTGTAATAAATTTGGTCAGCTTAGTTTGATTATCGCTTCCAGCCATAAACATTTCCTTCCATTTCTGTGTTCCAGAACAAATTACATTCTCTCAGTTTAATTACACCGGCACTGCGAGCGATACACGTGTGTGGACAGATTTTTCGGCAAACGGTCCCGTACGTTTAACCAAGACGTGGGCCATAAAATCGATGTTCGGACAGCCGCAAGAGTTCGAGTTTTGCAGTTAAATGTTTTAAATTCGCAAGAGTTTATAAGCGATTCGTTACATTATGAAATGAAAGAAAATATTATTAACGGAATCAAGGTATGAACATACCTGACATTTTTCTCTTTTATCTCTTGTGTAATTTTACGAAGAAAACACACGCCATTACATTGCAACTAACACTATTATATATTGCAAAGTTTCAATTTGTGGAAACGGTAATTAAATTATTACTTACTTACATAATCCATTCACCTCTTATACTATTTCTGGTGACGAGGTAGGGGTTATGCTTGTGGTGGAAATTTCGTGAATACTCTTCATATTTTCTTATCATTCGGCTATTTCATTAACATTCTGCCTATTCATTATATCGCAATAATGGAATGAAAGAAATTATTATTAACGAAATCAAGGTATGAACATACCTGAAATTTTTCTTTTGTATCTCTTGTGTAATTTTACGGATAAAACGCCAATATATTGCAACTAACACTATTATATATTGCAAAGTTTCAATTTGTGGAAAGGTAATTAAATTATTACTTACTTACACAATCCATTCACCTCTTATGCCATTGCAGGTGTCGAGGTAGGGGTTATGCTTGTGGTGGAAATTTCGTGAATACACTTCATATTTTCTTATCATTCGGCTATTTCATTAACATTCTGCCTATTCATTATATCGCAATAATGGAATGAAAGAAATTATTATTAACGGAAATCAAGGTATGAACATACTTGAAATTTTTCTTTTTTATCTCTTGTGTAATTTTACGAATAAACACACGCCAATACATTGCAACTAACACTATTATATATTGCAAAGTTTCAATTTGTGAAAACGGTAATTAAATTATTACTTACTTACACAATCCATTCACCTCTTATACCATTGCTGGTGTCGAGGTAGGGGTTATGCTTGTGGTGGAAATTTCGTGAATACTCTTAATATTTTCTTATCATTCGGCTATTTCATTAACGTTCTGCCTATTCATTATATCGCAATAATGGAATGAAAGAAAATATTATTAACGGAATCAAGATATGAACGTACCTGAAATGTTTCTCTTTTATCTCCCGTGTAATTTTACGAATAAAACACACGCCAATACATAGCAACTAACACTATTATATACTCAGTGACATATAAACTGCACCACCTAGAAGGGGTGGGAATTTTTGGACAAAATTTGGCAGGAATAGTGGACTAGTCCTAGGGAAATAGTTGATTAAAATTTGAAACCCAATCATCAAGTAGACAAGCAATTATCGAGTCATTTTTTGAATTTGTTCCACCTTTTCGGATCCCGTTATTTAGTTTAAAGTGTTTCAAGTGTTTAATGATGCCTAGAGGAAGGAGACCTCAAGTTTACCAGCATTTGAGTGACTTTGACCGAGGGCGGATTGTTGGTTTACGAGAAGCAGGTTTTTCGTTTAGAGAAATCGGCAACCGCTTGGGACGGCACCACTCAACAATAATGCGTGTTTATCAAGCGTGGTCTGAACATGGGGTTGAACGTCGGAGAAGAGGCACTGGGGCTCAAAGACGAACCAATGAACGTCAAGATCGCCGCTTAAGACTAATGGCCTTGAGAGACCGATTCTCTACAACTAGATCAATAGCTGATCAATGGTTAGGTGAACAAGGTCGTCCGATAAGCTTGCGAACAGTTTATCGTCGAATAAGAATCTTTGGGTTGCTGTCTTACCGCCCACATATTGTGCTACCCATCACTGCTCAACATCTCCAGGAACGTTTGGCCTGGTGCACGGAAACACTTCAATGGAACTTGAAGCGGCATCGAGTTGTCTTTAGTGATGAATCGTGATTTTGTTTAGGAATGCATGATGGTCGGATGACTGTTAGGCGAAGACGTGGAGAAAGGCGCAATCCTAATTTTTCGATTGCGAGGCATGTTCACCGAACTGTGGGGTTGATGGTGTGGGGTGCTATTGCTTACGGCAGTAGGTCACCCTTGCTCTTCATTCGGGGCAGTATGACCGCCCGACGCTACATTGACGAAGTGGTAGAACCACATGTTCTTCCATATCTTCGAGGGCTGGAAGACCCACTTTTCCAGCAAGATAATGCACGACCTCACGTAGCAAGGGTTTCTCTCGACTTCTTTGAAGAGGCCAAAGTTAACCTTTTGCCTTGGCCCCCAAGATCTCCCGATTTGTCGCCCATTGAGCACGTGTGGGACATGATGGGTAGAAGATTGAGGAATCTACCGAACCCACCGTTGACAATAGAAGCTCTACCGCATGAAGTACAGGCTGCTTGGGATGCCATACCCCAAGAAGACATTGATCACCTGCTGGAATCAATGCCAAGGCGGGTCAATGAGTGTATCAGAAATAGGGGCGGACCAACACATTATTAAAGAAAAATCAAAAAGATGAAGTGTTTTCTTTATCAAATTTTAATCAATTGTTACCATAGACTAGTCCAATGTTTCTGCCAAATTTTGTCCAAAAATTCCCACCCCTTCTAGGTGGTGCAGTTTATATGTCACTGAGTATATATTGCAAAGTTTCAATTTGTGGAAACGGTAATTAAATTATTAATTACTTACACAATCCATTCACCTCTTATACCATTGCTGGTGTCGAGGTAGGGTTATGCTTGTGGTGGAAATTTCGTGAATACTCTTCAAATTTTCTTATTATTCGGCTATTTCATTAACATTCTGCCTATCTATTATATCGCCATAAATGTGCTTATAACAATATCCTTATATAGTGATTGATCTTAACATTCTAATTATGTTTCGTTTTTCATAGAAATCACAATGCAATTAGAATTCAGCTGAGTTTGTCTCTGTTCTCAGTTTTTAATGAATGAACATTTAAACATTCAGTCAAATAATGACGGTCACTTTACTTGTATTCTTTTCGTATGATATTCTATTCACAGTACTGATATAATAGGATAATTGTTCAAAAGCAAGAAATGGGAGGAAACGTGAAATAAACACGTTACACGTATATTAATATGTCGGATGCTTCATCCTATTCTGTAACTAGATGTTTGGAAAAATCTTTCTCGTAATTGGCAGGGTAAAAATTTACATTTATAAATTATATTTCGCATAGCTATATGCCCCATTAAAATATTATCTTTTTTATAATACATTACATACTTTTTATTACGATTTATTTTGCTGCTGTGGTGTTACCCTGAACGTGATACAACTTTATATCAATATCCTGTTTACATTGAATTAAAAATATGTGTGATTGAAAGTGGTAGAAAAAACCCCAAATTGAGAGCTCCACATATTTTTCATTTTAATCCAACAATAAGAAATAAAGAATCAGCATGCCAGGACATAAAATCTTACTGAGCATAACCATTCGAAAATAGATGTATTTTTACGAAAATCTTTTTAATGAGATTGCTGCCAGCAAAACACTACAGTCCTCGTCTTGAAATAATTCGACGCGTTTAATTAATTTAATGATACGGCGCGTTAAAGCACCGACTTTTTCCCCTCCCTATCGTTGTTTCTTGCCTAGATTAATGGACTCGGCTGGCTCGCCGGATCGCGGAAAATCTTAAAACGGGGAGTCGGTGGGATAATTACTCGCGCCGAACTTTGGTCGTTACGTAAACTATAATAAACATGCACATTTTGTGTCGTTCGCAAATTAAAAATAAATCTTCAAAGGCTGCTCTGTTTATTAAAAGTTTTCCCATAAAGAGGAGCGGAGACGTTACACCGAGCTTGTACTTTCTATACGCATTTTTAGCACAAAAAGTTTTTGTTGTGACAATCGTTAAGAATTTCTTGTATATAAAATTTAATAATTCGAAAAAAATGCGTTCTATGCCTAGTTATATGAGATTTTTGATAATAATTTTTGATAAGAATAACGCCATAAATAAATTACCGCCTAAACAGGAACTTTTCAGTATTCCTAATTATTCAATGTTTGATTACAAGCACCAACAAGAACTTTTTTGGTCATATTAAAATATTGTATGAATTAATACATTTAAGTTTTCAAAAGCACAGTCCTTGCCACATTTAAGGTAGAATTTAAAATTATCCTCGTGCGTATCCGTGGCATCTAAATTAAGGGCAGAGGACAGTGGGCTCAGATTTTCTTTCACATTGATTTGCTTACTTAATGATAGTTGCCTGTTTACCGATCACATGAATTTTTTGTTACAATAATTTATCTATATTGCTGAACTAGTCGTGGCATTCATTTATGGCCATTGTATATTAAGTTGATATAGCTAGAAAAGCCGATATTTGCTACTTTATTGTTTCTAAGAAGATCATTGATTCACCGATTGCCACAGGTCATTGGCCACGTTGCATATTGAATTAATGGCTAAACAAATAACACAAATAGCTGATGTAGTTAACACCGGTTCCTTCCATCGGTTTTAAGTTTGCTACGGAAACTAACAGAAAAGCATTAGTGGAAAAAATTATATTGCTGTCTTGCGAGATCATTTTATGAATAAAAACAACCATTATTAGCTATTAACGATTTTTATTTTTCAATATGAATCCTGGATATTCGCTCAAAGGGACGTTCAACAGGAAATTCTTCGATGGCCGCTATATCGCTGCGATATCAATGTTACAAATCCAGTATTAGCTCATGCGAAACCGTATTAAATTTCGCATTTTAGCTAGAAATGGTTACAGGGATACACAAGTTTTTAAAATCTGGAAGGTGTTTGAGAAAAATGTGTATGACATATGATTACACTCAAAAAATCGAACGAACATGAAGAATCTATTGAAAAAGTTGGACCATTGTCAGATAATTCAAGACTCCGGCCAGGATAGTGACACATATATGTTAAGTGATTTGCATAATAAAATCTAAACAGCCAGTTGCAATTCAAGTTCGAACGTTATTAATACATCTCTACTGCAAATTAGCTGGGATTTAGTTGAAATTAGATCAATCGCGTTGTTATGATAGTTAATACTTTATGCGGAAAATCTTATAAAACATTTGTTGCTTCGATTAATGAGTGTAATAAATTAATCGTATACAACAATTCTCTGTCTTCCTAATCTCTTGTGTTGAAACAAGTTCTTAGTAAACTTTGTAAGAGTCATTAAGTCAGTAAATGAGCAATCTCGCGATTTCAACTACAGTTGATACACAAACACTAGCTTCATTTTAATATAAACTCGCTGCAAATCAGTGGCGGCTCGTGGGTTTGCTACTCAAACTCAAATGTGTGTAATGTACAACGTCCTGCATGTAAATATTAAATGATTTTCATTTGTCTTGATCGAAATATCGAAAATGTTTAAGATAAAAGATAAACTAGGTACTTTAGTGCTTACTGAAAATATTCCCATAAAAATACGAGGCGGATATTATGCATTCCTATTCCTATGTATGTATATTGTCACCTTTACACAAGATTAAGGGATATCAAATTGTGAGTAGGTACAGCAACTAAAACATGCCGATATGTAAATAATATTAAACTAACGATAATTCACTCACCGGGAGCAACCTGCCCCTTGCAAAATTTTCTATTTCACAATAAAATAAAACTATGTGCTCCAATTTAAAACATGAGATTCCTTGGTTTGAACTCCCCACCAAGTTGTTCATGAAACAAAATAACATTAAAAAAAAAGTAAAGTAAACTATTAACAGAAAATAACAAAAATGCTAATAAAAATTTGAATTCAATTGTATTAAAAACTATATAATGCGTCGCACAACTGCACGAGAAACAGTGGGAGTATTCATTTGCCGTGACGCAGCGTCTGGCGGCATGTCTCCAGCCGATCTGGTTTTATCGAGAAGTCTCTAGTTAATACGGACTGCGCTAGGTTTTGTATCGGTTCAGCGCGTCAAATGCAGCAGTTTGTGAGGCTGAATTTAGTTTGCCTCCGGCCGGCAAAATTTCACAATATTTTGACGCTATAAGATAAAAAAAATAAATTACAAAAAAATGTCATTATACAAAATGATTAAGGGAGGCTTGCCTCCGTTGCCTCGTGTGACAAGCCGCCACTGCTGCAAATGTGAAAAAAATATTTTTTAAGCTAGTTCCTCAACTAGAATTTCTAAAGTTAGCAATATTGTGTTACGTTCCATATTTGCAAAGCAGCCATGGACGCGACAAGTTCTGCCTTTTTGTAGAAAGTTTGGACATTATGAGGTGACGTGACGTGAGTCGCGTATTGTGAAACTGCAAGCTTGAAGTAATTTTGGGGGTTTTGGACCTGCATTCATCGCCCTGTGAACTTTGTCGCTAAGAGCGCACGTCATCTTACGCATTTGTGTTCTTCGCTGAATCAGGTTTTTTTTGTGGGGACTCCCTTCCCAACTATGAAACAGAACGCGTGACAGTGACGTCAAGGCCCGGGTGGGAATTTTATGGTGTGGTTCCACTTTCTAGTTCGCATCCATTTTGCACTGTGAAATCTTGTAACGATAACCAGCGATCACTGTGAGCAACGCATATTCGACACCGTATTGTGATCGAACGCATCCAAATTCTAACGTCTAGTTCCACGACGACGAAAATAAACTCTTGTTCCGGTCGGTCGTACACCTTTCGTTCCAAATGAACGCATATGTTTTCATTGACGTTTGTGTATTAAATTAATAATTATCGTCAAATCAGTGGTTGAGCTTTAATTTAGTATATCCAGTTTAAAACACTTGTTTATTCTGCCGCAAAAGACTAGGTTAGTACTTATTTTGTGTATTTTTTATATGCGGGTGAGTTTTGTTTGTTTATTATTTGGTCATTGGTTGAAATTTCAAATCCAATTACTAATTTGTATAATGTTTACGTGTAGCACTAGTCGTGTGAGATTTATATAAATTAACTGTATTTTTTGGTTTAAATATATGTTGGTGATTATTTTAAAGCCATAACGCGCTTTATTTTCCAACTTTCTCCGATACTTCGCACACTGTGAATATTTGGCTATGTTGTGCAAATGTACGTCGGCTGGCTTTCTATATTGTAATCCGCGTCACATTCCACTGTGATTAGGCGAGATCTTTGTAAGAATATTTCGAACAGCCCGACCTTCTGTGGCCTGTGCGCCTTACTTTTTATTTTCATTTTTATTTTGCAAATGCCACGCGTAACCGAGGTGGGCAGGTAACGATTGCTTATCGTTATAGTTATGGTGGAACCTCCTGTGGAACCACCAAAATATCCAACATCCACTTGTAAGCAATAACCTAAATGATCTTGAAACGCTCGAAGCATTGCTGAGAAAGTCAAGATTCAATTTATTGAATTGGGTATGTATTGAAAGAACGTGCTTCCAATTCATTTAGCATTGTGAACCTGGACATTGTCATATTTTTTTTTAATTTATGTAGCCACAAAGGAAGAAGTCTACAGAATGTGGTGTCCATTGTACAGGGCTATCCACTGCCTTGGAAACCTGTAGTTTAAATAGTTTCTTACTGTATTTGTAGAATGCGCGGGCTTCATCCATTTGAAACCACGACTGATTAACATCCAAAACTTTTAAATGCCAAAATGGTATTGTTCCTCTAAATGTATAGCATTAATGAGGCTGTTATTAATAAAATATGAACCCAATGAAAAATAACTATTTCTACCCATACATTCACTGTTATGTATTGGAAGCGAATTAAATTTTAAGTCTGTTGGTTAGTGCAGGACTAATATTATGGATAAGTTTCACAAGTCTGTACTCTTTTGTACTACACTGTTTTAGCATTTTGAATAGAGAACATTAAAATGTAACAGAAGCTATTTTTGTACTGATATTATCGAGTTTTATATTTGATGTATTCAGTCAACAAATTGAAGGTTTTTAATGCTTCATGTGGAACATTATTATGCAGCAACAATGTTTTAATATTCGTAATACAAGAAATAGGTTTTCAGTTAATATTTAGAAACTTATTACAAAGCTACTACCACTCTAATACTACGTTAGAATTTCAATTAATTCGTCTTTATGTACATGGTTGTGTTAAATAATCACAACATTTTTTGAAAAAGTCAAGAACTCAAATTTTCGTTCGTAAATGTGTATATTTCAAAATATGTAAAATTTGCGCTTCGTCACTTTGGTGGATTCTCTAACATTCCAAATTCATTATCTCCGGTTATACGTTAACGGATCGTTCCCGTTCTTTCGCTTTTTGTCACCTTGTTAAGTCAGCATTGCAATCAAATGACAGTATTTTTTATTGTTATTTGACAAAAATAACAACAATTAAATTGTTCAAATGATGTTTTTATGCTTGATTCTACAACGTATGCAATTTACAAAAATAGCATAAATTCGTTGTGCCTTAATTAGAAAAAGAAGCTAAAAAAATAGGTAATCAACAATCTACTCCATGGGTCTCCAAACTTCATCAGTCCGCGAGGCACAGGTATTTTGTCCCGGTGCCCTTGTCCAATATGTGCACAATGACATGAATCAGACACAGAAATGAAAACAAGTCTTAAGATAAACCTCATAATGTGAAGCTCACCTTAATAAAATGGAATAACAAGAACCCTCAAAATTAAAATATCAAAATACAGAAAAAAATCTAATACATTGTGAAAACCTTCATACGAAAACATTGGTATCGTACTGCTCTAATTTGTTGCTCCAATTGTTCGTTTCATATTGCTCAAGGAAACGTCGCAAAACACTTTTGAATTCAAATTATCCGTTACATTGTAAACGTCCAGATTCGTGAATAGTGATTGATTAATATTCCATTTAACTTTTACAATCACGTTGACGTCGATATGAAAGAATCTTGACGTAATTAATCAACTCGAATAACCCCGAAATATTATAAAATAACGCCGATTTCATTAAAATTGCGATGTATAACATTTTTTATTATTATTAGCAAATAATATGGTCGAGTTATACAGCGATGGAGTTTTCCTATTATTAAAAGGAATAAAAGCCAAGAAATGCGAGTAGTAGTAGTAAATCTATGATTTCTAAGATTAAGACAACCCAACCCGATCCAACCATAAATTGTGCAACAACACAATTTTCATTTAAAGTACTATTTAGAAAAATAGTGGAGTACATTGTTGAATAATACCTTACATACTAAGTGACATATTTTTTTATCGTTACAAGCAAATAAGTAATAAAAGTCAAGATGCAGGTGCAATATTTCCTATAATTTACAAAATTTCACCCCTTTCACTTCAATTATCTTTTTGCACCAGTGCAGGCTTCAGTAAAATTAGGACTAGAAGAATCATGGATTATTACTGAAGAAATATGGCCGAGTTACAAATCGATTTGCACTTTTCTATTGTCAGGCGCAATTAGTAAAAGTCAAGAAATTGTTATGAAGTCCTAAATTCATGCGTTTTAAATAATATGCAAACTCCGATGTAGAAGAATAATCGATAATTATTATCAACGAATATTGTTAAGATAAAAATCAAGACGACGTATATTATTAGGTGTAATTAAATTGTGAAGTCGTAAATACTTTATACACTCTTTAATCATTTGCAAAATGACGCCAACCGATCCTAATCCAACACGTCTACATAATTATTCTTGTGCTCAAGTACTCGCAAATACTTATCGTATCTCGGGTTCCTTCTTATTTCGTCAAACATAAATATGGACACTGTTGGTCTGTTTAATGGATTATGAATTTCTCTGTCAAAAAGTCCCGTCCTGGAACATCCAAACTACACTCAAAAGCATTTAGTTTGTCCAATTGGGTAATTTCCGGATAATGTTATGAGCTGATATTCTTGATATTCGCATCATTAGCTATTTGGAGCAAGTATTGACAATGTCACAAATAGTATCGTCTTCATCACGAATTGAACTTGAAACTTGATTTTGAGAAAATGAGAAATTTTTCGTACTATCCCTTGCTGGCAAATCGTTGGTTTCATCCTATTCTAGGAATGTTTTTTTCTAATTTCCTTCGCCATAGGAAACTGCTTGCACTTGTACTTGATTTGATTGATACTGTTTGAACAACTTTTCATGTATGATAGTCAACATTTCGAAGATGAACACTTTCATAAATTATTTCTAAAACTTTCACTTATATCCATTGATCATATTGACTCTTGTAGTAGGCCATGATCAAAGACATTGTAACTCCTAACGTAAATTATTTAGAATTGACGCGTTAAATTTAATTAAAATTATTAGTAAAACACTTCGATGTTATCTGATAGTATTTGCTAGATTTAACAATAACAATAAGACTTATAAATTATTATAACAATAATATAAAAAAAGAATTACGTTACAAGATTATTTGTTTACAAACCTCGTTTCTGATGACATAGTATTTTTTATACGTTTTCTTTTTATTATTAAATCAAGAAAATATTTCAAAATAATATTAAAGTGTTATTAAACGTTATTTGGAACTGTCACTTGCCTTATTACATAAGTCAATATGATTAGCGACAGGGTAAGCGATTTACTTGCACGTTTTAATTTTTTTGTCGAGATGAAAAAAATATGAAATTGTTGCACCATTGCAATAAGAAAATTAATCTCTAAAGCAAAAAATAAAAAAATATGTATTGCTTGCTATTTGAAAAAGAAGACGTTGACTATCTTACATGAAAATAATTTCAAAAAGTATATACTTTCAAGCATCAGTTGATAAAATATTTCGAGCCATTTAATTTACTGTATAGCTTGTTAAAATCCAATGAGAAATAGTGACGGTAAGGCTATGCATAGCTCTGTATGTATAGTCAGGAAATCACTGTTAGTGATCAACTACTTTTCACAAACATGTCTAATATCGCGAATGCAATCATAATCTAACACAAAGTGCATAAGAGCATACGCTGATAATTATTAACTCATACGCTTTTACATGCACTCCACAAACAGCAAGACCCAACATGTTTTGACACGTCGCTAGTTTTCTGCAAGAAATAACCCTGGGCTGTGCAGGCCCGCGCGCTGTAAAAACTCTGTGTTTGTTTGCAAAGCACACGGTATTTCAATATTTTATGGAAAAATGACAATAACGGTTAAAATGGAAAGAAAACATTCAGATTGAGAATCGAATCACGCCAAAAAATATGAATATGTTGTATAATTATAATTAGTTTAATATGCATACTAAGGTTAATGAACACTACTGGTTGTGACTGAAATCAGCCTCGTATCTGTTACATATTGATATTTTTATTACCATAAAAAAACAAAATGCAGATGTGATAATCTACATCTAAATTCCAATTATAATATATTCATGGACCTGTTTTAATTAATGTTCACTACACCATTGAGGTGTAAGATTAGACCATCTTTCGTGTAAATTTTACATTTTGCTGTCAGATTTGACAAGACACATTTTTAATTTGAATTATAATATATAAATTTTAAATTTATGTAACTTCCGGTTTTGTCGAAAATTCCACCAACATAATTTGTTTAAATGTTAGTATGATTATTACCCTCATGTAAAATTAACCAAGCATATTACAGCATTGCAATGGCTTTTCTCAATTCAATGGACATTAATAACCGATAACAACCCTGGGAAGAGGGAAATTACCGCGATACTTATGCTTGTTGACGTAACCATGACAACGAGCTAAATTCAGACATTAAGAAACGTCAACCATGTCACGTTTTGGCTGTGCTTCTTTGTCAACCATCGATGAATCTTATAATCTTGATAACGTGCCTGAAAATACAAGCGCCATCAAATGTATATTATAATAATTGTACCATCAATAATTATTATAATAAATAATGTTTTGCTTTTTTCGGGTAATAATCATCCGAATGTCCTTCGTGTTTATAAAATTATCTTCAATTCGACACCTTGCGTGACCGCTCGGGTTATTACTAGGCAACACATTTTTCGTTCTGTCAAAAATGGTGTCTCATTATCGATAATTTTACAAACACTCGTGACATTACATATGAAAACTGCAGCTTTTATCTCGGAGTCATGTTATTATTTTTTCTTGATAGGCTGGATTAAGTTTTGATTTCTTTGGCGTGTTTCGCACGCATCACTATTCCTCTACAGTAACGCTCAAAAAGATATATACTCGCAGTTTCTTGTTGCGTGTTGTTTGTCCATAACTTTGGTGAATCTACAAATTTTGCCGCAATTTTTTTTCTACAACGCTTATTCAGGTTCCGTTGCTAGATTAAAGTTGAATGTTTTTAGTTTATTTTTAATAAATCAAATATGCAAATAAGGACGAAAAGGTAGAAAAATCATATCTTATTTGTAATACTATTAGTTAGTTAATCTTTAACCCAAGACCTGTAATTATTACTCTTAACTTCATCTTAATCGTATAGTACAATAATTATCATTTAATTAAATTGTAAATTTCTGTAAGTAAGTTAATCGACAATTTTTTAATGAATTAACAAATACTTAAACATTTAATTTGTTTAAGTTCTTTATGATCTATACGGCATTAATTACACCGATAATAGGTTGCTATACTTAATTGTTTATAACCAAATTGAGTTTATTTTGGTCTAGTTGTTGCTTAAGTTGTTCATGTATGATTTTTTTTAACCCTTATGTTGCCAGCCAAAAAAACTCACAGCGTCTGCCACCCGGGTACCCCGCCCATGAAATTCTTGATAAAAGCCCATTGTAACTAGAATAATTATATGCATTCGATTAATATTTAATTATTCATATTCTAGGAAGACATTCCTACCTGAATCTATCAATTAAATGATGTGATCAGCACATAGCAAAGGTCACAAAATATTTGCATCAATATCATTGATTTCTAATATATCTGTGTAACGTTTTGAAATTGAATTATTTTTTGTAATTTTTCATACAGTATTTGTATATTACAGTACAAAAAACGAAAACTATGATTTTTGTACAACACATTTCAAAATATTCAATAAATAAACAATTTGAAATAAACAAATATTGTTATTATTTATATATTAATCCATATTTACTTATTATATTTTTACAACAAATTTTTTTTTGTGTGATATACTATACGAAAATCATGTACCCCGATACGTGTTGTTTTTTTTCAAATGCAAAATTTTGTTAGTTAAATTTTTTTTTAATATGTAGAATGCAAATTTTGATAGGTAATCGGTCAACGCATGGGGATACGAGAAGGTTTTGGTCAATCTTTTATGGAAGAAAAAATATTCAACAAAACATAGGCAGATAGGTACCCGGGTACCCGGGTGGCAATACAAGTGTTAATGATGGCACTATTTGAGGAATTGCCTTTTTAAGCTTAACTCAATTCTATACATTTTTCAAAATCTTCAGCCATTTGTTTATTCTTCCTAGTTAGGTTATTTCCCGCTGTTGAAGAGTTGTATTAAACAACAATGATTATTTATATAATTATATATTTTCTTGTTATTTTATTGTATTGTGCACACACAGCAATAAATATATGTCCGTAGTACGATTGCTCCTCCTGCGGTTTTATAGTGCGAAAAATATCTCGTTAGTCGAGTGCGTATTTATAAGATTTAGTTCGGGATTCGGAAACAATAGAGATTCAATCACACCCCGATCCATGTATATAGTACTTATATCTAAACTTAATCGAACAATTCTCGTTTCTAAAACGTTTGTCTAACGGTATATTATATATTATATTTTCAGTCAAATTCTTCTTTCCAGTCGTTTTCTTCGTCTTCTCTTCGACCTGCTTTCCTATGGTATGGTATGAGCCCATACCATCTTCGATTTTGTAATTCTTAAGTAGTCACTATTAAGCCATGGCTTCTTGTTCCTGGATCATTTCAAATTAATGATGACATTGTGAGAGGGATTAAATAGGACTAAAAAGGACTAAACGGGTATTGAAAATTGGAGAATTATTATTGGAATTATTACAAATCCTTAAGAAATGTTGCAACCAAACTTGATAAATAGCTTACTTTGATCATATTTCGAAAATTTATGGTCATATATTTAGAAACACCTTATCTAGCTACTGGAGAAGTTACCGATTTGTATTTCTTTTTATATGAATGACTAGGTAATATTTAAACAACCACTACAATGAAAATTGTTTTGTGACAGTGATGCTGCTGGCTATATAATTTTACAAGCTTTTCATTCATAGATAATACACCTGCAAAATAAAAGAAAATGTGAAATGCCTATTCCAATTTCGTACTACGAAGTGTTGCAATATGGCATTAAGCATCTAATTATAAATATCGTTTCGAAATCGCATATACTTGGACCAACCGTTATTTTAATTTGTTGAAAGCTGGCTGTGATATTAGCTGTACTCTAGATTTACGTTGGGATTTATTTTTCAGTTTCAAGAGTAGTGGGAGATTAGGTGGCTAGCAGTACTCTGTGTTGCATGTGTGCAGTCGTATCAGTTGATTTCATCTGTAGTGGAGAGGACAGCTGTTCAGTTTTTTGCCAGCTAATGGTCATAGACTAACATTTAAACAATTTACGTCAAAAGTTTATTTTTTTTCTATAATGCTAGACGATAACTCATTTAAATTATTAATGTTCCACGCGGTTGAATGCGCAGGCCACATATCCTCTATTGGTTAGTAGGGATCATCAACAGTACTAGAAACAAAAAATGGTATGTGGCACAACTGGAATAAATGCCCCTCGATGCACTCCAACTAAAATCATGAGAAAATAGAAGAAGTACATCTAAGTTTTTCGTCCAATAATTGCATTAAGCCAAGACAACAGGAGTACTTATGTTACTGTCGTTTTATTTGGAAAAATTATGAAGCACAATAGGTCCGCACAGGCAATGGAAGGAGGTTACACATATGAAAAAATTGGGAAAAAACAATAAATATTTATCTCGAAATAATCTCACATTGTACCGGTATGACTACAGGATTACCTCGTTGACAATTTTTACGTTTTGTTCTTAAAGTTTTAGTAAAATATGTCAATATCAATAATAATTGATCGGAATGGCAATGGAATGGAATGGCATGTACTGCGATATATTTGAAACAATGGGAGAGGTAGAGGGAATGAATTATATTTAACAATTAGCCTGGATCTACTGCAATTCAAACTGTATATGCGACTGAGCGAAAGTCACAATGTAGCGACAAGGTCTTTCGTATCAGGTGCAGTTCACTGGTCTACCAGCAAAGAGACACCTGTTCATTACGATTTATGTTTGCAGGTTTTTCGAGTTGTGGCAAAAATCGCACAGACACGTTCACGCCTAAATGAACACGGTAGCTATTTGCTGCGAATGTTGGAATTAAACTATTCGAACAGTGCGTTATTAATCGAAACGCAATCGATGCGTAGCGCCGCGCCGGTTGAATTAATTGGCGCGTTTTTGCGCACAGAACGAATTCCTATTAGCGTAGAAACCGTCGTCTTGCATTCTTATTTCAAAGAGTTCCTAGCGTTTGTCGCTTTGTACTGTGGGACTTTGTGTAAATTAACGACAATAGGATAAAGATCAGGTGAAGTAAAGTATGTACTCTTTTCGTTGGAATTTAAACTTTTTTTCATGGGGCTGAGGCAAAGATCGGAATGATTTAGCATGATTCGTCTTTATGTTGCTTACAAGGAGCGCGTCCGATCAATGATGCTACAGACAAGAGGTTTGCAAATTCTATTTTACTAAATATCTGAGCTTTATGGTCTTGAATACGAGATAATGCTCAACGACTTTGCACTACGACAAATTAATCTAAATTATTTAAAACACAAGAATTTAAGCTTATAGGATACGAAACAAGGATGACACAAAACTAATGTTAGAGTAAGCAATAAAAATGAAAAGCGAATTGGAAAACAAGGGATCATTAATTAATAAATTAATTGAAAACCGTTATCAGGCAAAAATTAAATAAATAAATTACGAATTCATTAATAAATTGACATATGCTGTTTTAAAGAAGAGTAATAATTACGACTGTTTTGAATTTGAGCGTTTGGACGTTATAAGTAAAATTTCTGAACGAAGTGAAATAAAAGTGATTCAAAAATTGCTCAAACAGAATTAAAGAACCTACAAAATAATGTGCGTAAGTACATAAGTTAAATGAATTGGGAATTTGTATAAAAGTTAAATGTAATAAAATTTGAAAACAACATTCATTTGAAAAGTTTTTTTCGAGAAATGGAGTATAACTAAGTATAAGGAAGTTCAGTGCGGACCACTGCAAATTTTTTCTCAAGTGACAGATTTTTGTTCATACAAGGTGTCTGATGTTTTGATAAAATTCCAACACGTAGTTCATTAATGTAAAGAACCTAGACCGTATTTTAAACTCGGAAAGTGTGAATATCAAGTTTTTTTCAGACACTAATAAAATTCACTTCAGTGATTATTTCGATATCTTCCTCTAATCTTTTCTCTTGATTAATGTAAGATACACAGAATTTTTGACCCATTCCTTGTATGTATGGGATCAGAATATCCTTCCCACACATATTAGGAAGGGGTCAAAAAACCTTCTCGGTCTCTTACATGGATCAAGAAAAGGATTAGAGGAAGACATCGAAATAATCATTAAATGACTTTTATTAGTGCCGGAAGAAAAATGATCGCTTGATTTCACCCTTTTAGAGTTTAATATATATATATATACACTACCGCCCGCGGAAGTTTGGCCAAGTAATAAATGTTTAAGGAATCCAAAAATAAAAGGCAACAAATACTAAAGAAATTATTATTATTCAAATGGATAAACGTTATTATAATCTAACGAAAAATAAAAAAAAACAATTTTATTTCTTAAATATTTTTCTCCACCCTTGGCGTTTTTCTGCAATTTCGGTAGCTTATTAATTGTAGAAGACGATCATCTGCGGGGATGGTGATTCGTGACGGACCTGGACGGTCACGAACTTCCAGAACGGTTGTATCTTGATATCGGCGAATTGTCATAAAATATTTAATAAAATTTTCTGTGCCTAATACTTTGTTTATTTAAGTTGCAAGTGTGTCTAGCACGAATACATATTAAGATTATCATCATTGAATGCAATGAAATTTATTATATTAAGGTATTTGTAAAACTTTCTCCCTTGGCCAAACTTCCGTGGACGGTAGTGTATATGTATGGAACAGCTCTGCCGCCGTAATGGGCCCTCGCTTCAAGATCTTTCACTTATAGGATCATTCTATCCTTTTCATCTTCTTTCTAGTCCGAGCGCCAGTTCTCTTAGTTTTTTTCACTTTTTCCTTTGTCAGCCTTTTCGTTTCTTCTCTCCTTCTACTTCCAGTAAGATTTCACCTCTCTGTCTTCGATCATCCTAGCTGTATGACCCAAGCATATGACTCTTTGTTTTTTTAGCATTTGAACGATACCATTGATTCCGAATAGTTCTTCAATTTTTAACTGATTCTCCATCTAAATTGTCCATCAACTTTAATACCTCCTTAGATTCGTTTCAAAATGTTCTTTTCCCACACATCGAGTTCGCTTTCATTCTTCTTGTTCAGTGTCCAGGCATAAATTAGTGTTGCTAGAAATGCTCATCGCTCGTAATGCCTTCGTTAACATCCTTGCAATTTTGCTATTCTTTGATAACTATTGTCGGTTTTTTATCTTCTTCGCTTTAATATATTAGAGTGACTACCTAGACTTGTTCTACTTTCTACTTTCGTAATTTCTGTTTTCTTCTCCCCTAATGATTATTTCCATTTTCCTACTTTGTCCTTGTCTCTCATTTATTGTTCGTTAATTGTGTAGCCATATTCTCTTGCTCTTCCTTCTATTCCCTCTGGCCATAATTACTACGCCGTCCGGATACGCTAGACATTGATGTCTGGTACCATACATTATGCCTCTATCTCACTTTCTCTTAGAACTATATCCTGTACTAAGTTGAAAACAATTGTGGGTAACTAGTCTCAATCAGGCCTCTTCTAATTACGAGTTCATCCGACCAACTTCCCTACAGTATTACTGTATTTTCAGTTTTCCCATTAGCCACTCCTACCAGTCTTCTCAGTTTGCTCGGTTTTCCTAACTTTGACACTGCCACCACCAACTTCTCCCATTTGAGTGAGTGGTAGGCATCCCTATGGTCAATGAAAAGTATGTGTAGGTCCAGGTTTTACCCATACTTGTTCTGTTGCAGTTGTTTTATAATAAACACCTGTTTAATGGTCGATCCTCTTTTTCCTCTGTGTTGCTCACTGCAAATCCTTCTTTTTTCAAGTTATATGGTCTTCTCTTGTCTTGTTCTCTTTATGTTCAGGTCTTTGCCTTTGTAAGATTCTTCTATACCCCTTAACTCTTCCTCCAGGTGGCGTATCTTCTTTTCTCTATATACTTTTTTACGTCTTTCCTCACTTGTTCGTATTTTATTTTATTCTATTCATTCTGCTCTTCCATTGCCTTTAGTCAATAATTCTTTGTTGTTTAGATTGCCTTTCATTCCTCATTAAATCATCGCTTAGATGGACATTTATTAGGTTCTACCAGAATCTTCCAGATATGATAGTTCTTCTAAACTTGTAGTTCAGTTTTTCCAGGTCATAGCTTTTTCGATTTCCTCCTTTCGTGATATTACTCTCGATTCTTTCTGTTTCATTTCGGATGTAAGCAGCATGTGGTCGCTGTTTGTATCAGCTCCCCTGTAGTTCATTATAGCTCTTGCAAATTGCCTTTCTATCTGAACGTGATCAATCTAATGTTTTGTTTATTCGCCTAGTGATATTCATGTTTCTTCTTGTATATGTTTGTGGTCGAATGCTGTACGTACTATTTACAGTGCATTCCTTAATTTCTCATACACGATCAGGATTTAGGTCGGGCTATAGTCTTTCTACAGCATTAACACACATAACATATGACATAATAAACGCTACTGATGAAAATAAATTAACTTGTATTGCTAGATTACTCAAAAGCCTTTGACTTAATTAATCATGATTTACTTCTGGCAATTTTGCATTATATTGGTTTAAAAGACAGTGCAGTACAGTTTTTTAAAAATTATTTGACAGGTAGAACTCAAAGTGTATATCTGGATGGTCATTGTTCGGATGCAGTAATTTTAATATCGGGTGTACCCCAGGGTTAAATTCTAGGACCGTTTTATTCTGTATTTACACATCACATTTTTTGAATTTCATCACGTGAACTGTTTATATCATATGTATGTATGCAGATGATATGCAGTTGTACATTTCGTTTAATCAGGAAAATTTGCAGCTAGAAATCGAGAAATTAAATGGCGATTTGCATAATATAGTCAGAATGTCACACGACCATGCACTTAAACTTAATCCTGACAAATCCTGCTTTATGCTGTTTGGTAGAGACCGCGTTTGCAATCGGGCATTACCAGAAATCACCTTTTTTCCCGATTTTGGCGTTCACGTCTCCAAATAAACATTTGATATCATAGTACTGGATTTTACCCATAGCAGTATCCAATTCCTCATAAAACTTTCCTCAGTATCTGGATTTTTTCTGCTGTTGGTGCATGGGCATTTATTGAGGTCACATTCCTGTATCTGCCCTTGAATATTATTCCGTATAATCTATCAGAATATCCCCTAAATTCGATGAAGTCATCTTCGACTGTATTATTGATGAAGCCCTATTTATAATCGTCTATTGTCTTCCACTGCTCTTGTTGTGTTCCCTTTCTGCGAATTTTTAAACCTATGGTATCTGCCATATGCGGAGTTGACGCCGCCTCTTACTTCAATATTAAATCCATTGTCTTATTGACGCCATTATAAAAGGTACTAAATGCACGAATTTTCTCATTTTTAAATTATTATTTCATAATGAGAAAATTTCTGCATATAATACGTTTTATAGCGACGCCGATAAGACGATGGGATTAATGTCGCAAATTCGTAAATTGGAAAACTGAAATAATAGAAATTCCTACTGTGAGCAACATTGCTTTTTAAACATTTAATTTGATTTATTCTCGTGAATTTGCTTTTTGCATGAATGTATGAATGTAACATTGTTGGACAGGTCAAAAATTTCTTTTATTCTCAAATTAGAAATTAATTTTCATTTGCCTTTTTTGGCTACTAAAGTATTTTCAGATTATGTAGAAAATATTTAAAACGGCAAAGAAACGATTTCTTCTAGTCGATGTAATGTTAAAAAATGTTAACATGCAGTATTTACATAACAGTCACAATGAAAATATGTAATACCGGTGTACAAAATTGATATTTTACGTTTTAGTTCAAAAGAAAACTTTGCGAACAAACAATTATCAAAACAATTATTTAGCATAAACTAGCACGCACTGTATATATAAAATAATTGTCAATCAACTGTTGAATAATCAATAACACCATTATAAAAAGAAGTAAATACTCTGGTAAATTATGGCTGTTAAACATGAGCACTTGATAGCAACTAGTAAGATCAATAAGAATCTATGAAAGAAGGATAAAAATATTTAGTTAGAATATTTCAACTGTTAAATTAGATATCGTGAAGACCGAAAATAGGAGACCAAAAGTTAGAAATAGAAATAGTTGAATTGTTGATGCGCAGGAAGAGCAATTACAATAGGAAGTTCGAGATATATGAGACATATAATAGTTAAATATGAGGAATATAACAAAAATAGAATGTAAAACTAGTCGTTGACATTATTTTTGAATTAGTAAATAACTGACAACAAATATTTTTCTTTATAAATTGAATAGTATTCAAAAATTAACCCAGTGCAATCATGTATTATTGAAATTGTACAGATCTTATGTAATGCCGTGCATTGGTCAATAAAACAATAATAGAAAAGCGTTTAGTTGTTATTTTTACTAGATCAATGCTATCAAGATCCATTAGAAACTTGCAACCAATTACTTTAAGGCATCCCGGGCGCACTTGTATTTCTTGTTAAGTGAGGTGTATTATATCGTTTTCACGGATGCGTTTATGGGGAATTGAATTTGCACCGTCGTTATTTCTATTTTGCTTTTAACGCTTCGAATGCCTCTTGCTGGTTTTATTTTTCCTTTCTTAGCAGGGGATATTGCAATCGTTCTGTTAAAAATGCGATCCATTGCGTGACCGTGACACTTACAGGTCGTTTTGCACCTTCGTGAGAAAGAAGAGATCGGTTTTATTCGATTTTCTTATTTACAGTTGATTGCGATTTCTGCGAAACTCTGACGTAAGGATTATGCTCTCTAGATTGACTTCATTGTTGCGGATCGGCGTTCGCCGCAACAATGCAAAATATTTAGCTTCTTCTTAGTGGAGTTCTTAGAGGACGGAGGAGATTTTGAGTGAAGCGAGCAAAGTCGAAGAAGTTTAGGTTTTGGTATGCGAATAAATCCAGTGTAGCAGAAAGTAACAGGAAACGATTTTGTCTCTCGCGCAATTTACAGTTACTACACTGTGTACTTGGAACGATTCCCACACCACATTTAACGTCATTATTTAGTGTATGGACGTTTCTCTGGAAGCCTACTTTTTACTCGCGTGCGCCAACGTAACGCTTCTATATTACGTTTTAGGTAGCGGTGTTTTTAATGATGCATACGCTGCCCGTCTTAATAACTTGAAAATAATAGCGCTACAGTTCCTTTCTTTGCGAGAGTATCGAGCAAAAGTGGCGAATGGGCTCGACAATGAAACATTTTAAAAGTCTGTGCGCGTTTACGACCCTTCAAGCTCCGCCAGAGAGGAGCGGTGGTAAAAAGCTTTGTTTTTTAATTGGTCCAAACCACTGTAAACAGAAATACGTATTGTTGAAAAGTATTTGTGCTGGAACCGGTCGTGCATAAATGTAACGGGTATTTGCATCTAGCCGAGTAGGGTCTTAAAATCCACTCTTAACTGCTCATTGCTACTAGGCTCAAATAAATTTGCACGACACATTTATTATATCAGTTGAATTGCGGAATTGTATGCCAAAGCAACGTTTTTCAAGTTATGTGATTATTTTTCATAAATTTTCGGCTAGATGTCAATTTTAAATTATAAAACGATCGGATACTTAATTACCATTTGGTATATAAGGAACAAACGCTACTGCACGTAGCCTTATTAATGAAAATTGCTATCATATACAATCATGATTATTTCACTATAGATTCTCATATCAATGCAGGTTCTATTTCCTTCGTTTCATATAATTTAAATGAACTACTGGGTTAATTTCGTAAATTTGACTATGGTTCATGACCATAATTTAGTTAATTGGCTGGGATAACACCTCAACGAATAGTGTAGTTAATGACGTTTTATATCTTACCACGCGCTCTAAACGACAACTTGCTTATTTTACTGTTGTTTCTCGTGAATATCTCGTGAATATCTCGAAAACGGTACGGGTTATCGAAAAAAAAATGTTCTTTTAAAAGATAAAAATATTGAAATTATCAACAACTTTGATTTGCAAAGTTTTTTCGAAAAATGGAGTGCAATTTAGGAAGTTTTTCTTGCAAATGTATTATTACTTGGTTCACTGCTCAAAGTATTTTAATCATATGCATCTAATTATTTATACAATTACCTACATGATTGTGGACTATGGGATTAATACCATTCGAATTTGTAATTGTATTTTTATCAATTTATTTACTCTTGCAAATTGATGTTATTTCTGGGTAGTCTTTTATGATCAATGATTGCAACTTTGTAGGATTTTAATTATTTGTTTAATTGTTTTATTTACGGCAATTTCCTTGACATTTGTAACACTTAATACTTCAGGAAATATTCGATATTTTGTAATTTGTTACAGGTTTTTTGCACGAAAGAGTCCATCAACAGCAAGTATTAACTTCCGTAAAATATTGTCGACTATTGAAAATGCGAAAACGGTAATTGGTATCACACAATATGCCGTGATGCAAGTGTCCGATTTGTAGAAAATGTAGCTTAATCAGATAGCATAATATTTTTATTAAATTAGTTATAATTTCATTTCCCATCTACAAGAACCATCTAGTTATTTTGCATCATCTCCTCTTTCCAACGTGTGATTAAAAATAGGTTTGTTGGGCTTTTATTTTGTTGCCCTGCAGAATTCTTTTAATGTGCGATTTACTCATGATCATGAGCGTTTTCTTGGACTTTCTCGTACCGATAGTAACGCTAAAAGAATTGTTCACGAAATAGGTTCTTCAAAATGTTAATACAAGTTTATGGATGCCCATTCAACCTACATCAGCAGTAGGAATTTTTTCTCTAAAGTCTTTAACAACATACCATACATGCAATAGATACCATAACATTTGTATAAATACACTTTTTGCTCTAATGTTACCATTTTTCACAACAAGAATTATAGTTCTTATTGTTATACTTCAAACTTTTATCTTTTTAAATTTTTAATACACATTATTAATATCGAAAGAATTAACAATAATTTGAAACTTAAATTACGTTACAAAGTTATTCTATTTAATGTGCTGATATGTCGAAGCTTTCAATTATCATTTTATAGTGATACCACATTCTACGACTTTTTACCAGAATAAAAATCTCTCACACACACATAAAATATATTTTATACTAGATGGCCCGGTGAACTTTGTATCATCTACGTATATTTGTGAAAAATATGGTCAAAAGTGAATACAAAATGTTTAACACAGTTATACGTTTAATCAATTCAAAGCTTTCTGATGTACTATACTTTTTTGCGGTGCGTAAATATATAAAGATGATGGTTGTTCAACTCGCGAACACGCGAAGTATATGCCCATGCACAGGGAAACTCCAAGTTGATTCGGCAAACTTTCAACGACTGGCCTTGCGATTTATTTATGGTCATCACAAAGGTCAGGCGCACGGGACATTGTAGACGTTTAAAATCGAATGACAAATCCGTTGGAATCATTGGTATACGCGGGATCAAGACATCCTCTCCTTTGTATTTCCCTTGATGATCTTGGCCTCGATGACGTTATTCATTAGCTTTTTCACAGCCAGTCTTGTTTCATTACACCGTCGATGTTGATTAATCTTTCGCAGCATATCACAACTGATCCTAGTTTTAATTGTAAATTGTGAGGTGGTAGTCCAGGCAAATCCAGGGAATTTAAAAACTCTGTGGGATAGTTGACTATGTCATCCTGGTTTGTAACTGCGTCAACTGATTTGTAAGAAAACAACTCTCCTGGAAGAAAATTCTGAATGGTCGCATTGAGATCATCGATATCTTTGTTTTTGACCGCCAATATTGCTAGTTCACTCAGCCAATTACGGTGTCTGAACTGTTGTTCTATGTCTGTAAAAACACGCTAAATAAGCTCCTCTTTTGAGTCGACGAAGCGACAAAAATCCGTGGGTAGTGTAATTAATCCGGTCAACGTGTCAACTGCGACCTTACCATTTCCAATATCTAACTGCTTCGAAAACATAATCGCAGTTTGATCTTGTTGCAAAACACTCGCATGTTAATTGGATTATCTTTACATGCCGCCACAAATTAGATGATTTTAAGCATGCATTTAGTTCGTCAGCAACAGTTGATGGGAATAATTGGAAGAGTCTGACGAAAATAACCCGACAACAGAATCATGGCTCCACCAAAAATGTTTTGGTTGTCACGAAGATCTTTTAACGTTCAGTGCCTCCAGTGACCTCTTGTGGGCCATCGTACATTCATCCCAAACGATCAATTTGCATATCTGTATAATCTTCGCCATTGCGCTGTTTTTGGTGATGTTGCAAACTGGTGCTTCGTTGATTTGCATGTTTAGTGGTAATTTCAAGGCAGAATGTACAGTTCGTTCACCTTCTAATAATGTTGCAGCTATTCCAAATGAAGCTAACGCTAGAGCTACTTCATTTTGCGATCTGATCTTTGCCAACAGCAATGAAATTAGGAACGTTTTCCCAGTCCACCTGGAAGCATCAAGGAAGTAAATTCCACCAGATCCACTGTTCACAGTTTCCATCAAAGTATCGTACGCAATTCTTTGTTGTTCATTCAATTGCGGAACATTTGAACGAACTGTTTCGGCCAATACTTCAGTATCGTATTGTTGTTCTCTTTGCAACTCGTGGTTAAATGCATCGCTCATAGGACGATCGGGTGCTGTCATGCCCAAACAGGACAATACTTTATTTACCATCAATAAACACATATCTTCTATCATGATCAACGCCTCATTGTAAATTTGTACCGTAATTTGTAGTGTAGGATTCAAAGTTTGACAACGCACACGATGCAACACATCCTCAGACATGTCGTCCCTATATTCCATCCACAAATCATTCGGATTCGAGGGGAAACATGTGGATATTATAATCGCAAACATTGTGCGAATTTGATGTGACGATGAAGATATGATGGAATCCTTAAGCGTATTATCCCAATGTGAATCGTTCTCGAGCAACTGTAGTTGTTGATACGCCTCACGGTAAGTCGCGCACAAATATCCATCAACTGTTCTCAGTTGTTGAAACGATGTTGGACCACGAACATTCACCAACAAGAATCGAAGATAATAACATTCATCGTTATTTGGATGTACTGTGAAGATGCGACCTAGAGCGTCTGAGGGAAATACATTTGGATGTCCTTCAACTGGTGTTCCTTGTTTTCGACGCTGAAACGATTTGCGTTCTGCGTGTAATAGCGTGGCATATCAGCATACAGCAAAATGCGAGCAAAAACATCTGTTTGACAAATTGAGAAGAAACTTGTTAATGTTCGATTGTGGACGTGCCGCTCTATCCGCCGCGTTCTTTTGATTGAAATACACTCCTTGTCCATTTTCTAGATGAACTGACAAATGGACTACTGTAGGGTGTCTTTCGTGGATCGCAAATGAAAATATGCGCCAAATAGCTTCTTTACTGCTTATATAGCGACCCATCTGATACTGAGATACTTCATCATTTGCATTTGTTACAGCAAAGATGGCCATGTCGCTACCTTTGTTAACATATGTACTTTATCGATTTGGCGGAGTTACAATATTCCACATTGATGTGAGCTTCAAAAGCTTTTGTCGTTTTACCTTCACAACTACCGATCGTCCACCGTCCACAACTGATCGCCGACTATACAATGGGTAACCGTCATTTCACTTGCCGTCGACCACACAGGGCGAGTTGTTGTTGACAACTGCGTAAGGTCCATGTATCATGTGTTTAGTCACTACTACATGCAATTTTGGGTCAATTGTTTCCATCGGGAATTTCAGCTGAAATTATTGAATCAATTTCAACCTTATTTTATTTTGTCAACTAACCAAACTAATATATGCGCATGAGGCAGACCACGCTTTTGCCACTCAACAGAGTACATCCAACAACGGACTTGGCCATACACACGATGATTTATAATGAAATTCATTAGAGCTTTCAATTTTTGTTTAAAAACTATGGCTGTGATGTCATGCCTATCAAGTGGTAGTTGGCTGCGTAGCAATTCCTTCTTGATTTATATCCATTGTGGGTTACAGGTGAATGTAATATGGTGCAGGCTACCAATGTAGGTGGCCGGCAAAATTGTCATTCTTCCCACATTATTTAATTTACCATCGACATTAATAGAATCACGGAGATGAATGTATTCTTCAGATCGAAGATGCCGTTGGTTCAGACGGATGTACGTCAATCGTTCAGTCTCAATTTTGACATACATGTCAACTGCAAACTGATGAAAAAGCCGTTGACACATTGACAAAATATGATTTACTTCACCTTCACGGATCATGAGTCTATATGAGTAAAAATTCATAGCACTAACTTTTTTGTTGGTTTCAGCACCTGGAATCGTAAATGATAAACAATTACATTTTGATATTAAAATGGTATCCGTCTTCTCCCTGCCAGATTAATGGGTATTGTAACGCGTCATAAGTCCGCGTTTCAGACACACGTTTTAAATCATTGATCCGACAATGAAGCGCAATTTCTCCAACAACGACAATGGCCACTTCGTCGATTGTAGGAGTATTAAACCTCCTTTCATGTTCACCAGCAGGCGTCTTATGAGCTTTAATGATGATATTATGGCTGTTCGATGGCATCCGATCCAATGCCATTTTGAACATTTTGACTAAGTCATTGTTCTGATGAAGAAACGTTTGCAGTTCTTGGACAATACTTCGCGCCACTGTTGGATTATGAGCACAACGCCTATCAACTTCCGCATCTAGATTGCCCATAAAATAAATTTGCAAGAATTGATGCACAACATAATCCAGTAGATTCACCCCTGTATTTTAACGCTTTACAATATTGACAAATGGTTGTCATTTCCCCGATTGTTACGGATTGGTCGGTGCAATAATCTCTTTCCGGGTCGTAGTGGAATGCTACTCGTTCCAGGTTTACAGGAACACTGCGTCTGAGGAATTGCTGTATTTCAATGTGACGTGCTCGGTGTTGTTGTGTTTGGTGTGCCCGAACTCGTTCCATTCTAAGCCTACTTCTACTTCATTATTATTCACTGTGGAACGCAATTCTGCCATACCAATACGAATGTTATCATTGTCTCTCGCTGATCGTCAGTGCGGTTTGCACGTGAGGTAGCTCGTCCCACATTTGATTGACTTCGACGAGCTAAGTCAGGTTAAAAACTATAACAGTAAATAAAGTTCTCGCGCACTGATAAACTGATAGATTTTAAAAATGTATGTAATTTATTTATTTATTTTCTTTTTTCGACAACCAACTGACACTTTTACACTTTGTTTATTCCTGAAACAGAACTGTTTTGTATAAATATTTGACAACCAAGTGACATTTTATTATTTCAAAAAAGACAAAACACATCAAATGTTTCACAGCTAGGAACATTTTGTATTGGAAAATGAAATTGTCGTTTTTAGTATTTTCCGTTACTTATTATTTGTTTCTCACCATTTAAACCTTCCCTGAACTTCCACAAATATTTCAAGATCAAAATTAGCCAATTCGGTGCAGCCGTTCTCGAGTTTTAGCGAGACAAACGAACATCAATTGATTTTTATAAATATAGGTTCATTGCTAGTCAAGTTCAAACATACAATTGTTTCATAAAATTTTCAGCCAGTGTTGTGTAGCCTGGATTCTTCAGCTGGTGAACAAACTACTATCACTACAATATATTTGTAATGAATCTCCCTATGATAGCTTATTTCTTCTTTATTTTAGCAATTCTATTGCAATTAATTTCTCGACGAATTATTATTTGTATATTTTACCTTAACAATGTCTATACCAATGCATCTCCAAATGAAACAAATGTGGTTGTTACTTTAACAACGTCTTTGGCAATGAATCTTACAATGAAATTGTTATGTAAAAGTTCTAACATTCCTAAGTGTTGTTCCGTTGTTGTGGATCTGTCTGCTATAGATATATTATGCTAGCGATTAAAATCCTAATGATTATCTTTTCTAACTCAACTCAACAATATCGCTTCGTATGGCATATCCAAAGTTGCAGTTCAATTTGATTTTATCTTATATGTACCAAACTTAAGCATATATGGTAGAAAATCGTTTTGCATGTAACTTTCGTTTGATTAAATTTATTTAATCCGCTATGGTCAAAATATGCCGCATGCTGGTATAAATAACTATAACTGTTTAAGTTTAATAAATTGTATGATCCGCTATGGCCCAAATCTACCGTTGTTAAGTATGTGATTTTTACCGCCTTTAGTAACGCCGTTTATGCCTCTATTCGTCGACGATCTGCCGGTCTACCACGATGTTCCTTCGTGCTTCTTTCGTTAAAAGATATTTTTTGTTTTTGCTTACCACTTCATTGCATTACTGTAGAATGTAAAATAAAATATTGCAATGTGTGAGTTTGTTTAAAATTGTAAAATTAATACATATAAATTATTAGCAATAATCAAAGACAAATATAGACGAAAGTGTACGTTTGATTTTGAACTATTAATGTAATTAAATTAATACAATTGTATTAATTTAATTAAATTAATTAATTAAATTAATACAACTGTATTAATTTAAATAATCCCATGACCACATTTTTTTATCGTGTGTTTAATTTTATTTATTATTTAATAAATATTCGACACTGAATTGTCAATCTCATAATTTCATACATTAATTTTGTACCTTCATAGAATTAACCAGAATCTAATATATTTATGTATTATTGTTAGACATTTAATAAATGTAAGTGAACCTGGTATTCTATAAACAGCTGAAAGGAATCAACGAGTGAAGCAATGTGCTAATCTGTTTCTTTTGTCATAAAAAGGTTATATGATGGTTTGTCTTTCACACGTTTTGTAAAACTCTTGAGTAAGGTTGAATAAGGACTTATAATAGACTAGGGAAACTAAATGTTTTGCTACTTTTTACTATTTTGTAATTCGTGAAGCTCCAAATTTATCTTCTGTGCTAGTACCTACGTAAGTTGACTTTTGACAAATGTGCTACTTTATTTCCCGAGTGCAAGAAGATGACTACACTAGCATAGAAAATAAGCAATCTTCAGTTCTTGGGCTTCCCATTTTCTTCTTCTGTCGTGGTCCCTCTTCTATCACATTTCTGGGTATACTTCTTCTCCCATTCTTGTACTAAATGTCATGTGCTCTTATACACTATACTAAGATCGCTTCATTTTCTTTATTTATCGCTTCTCTTACATCGCTTTTAATTCTCCGTAAGATTCGCCGTTACCAACCTGTCAGATTTTGTCACCCAAGTTTCAATGACGTATATAATATTTGGCCTGATTATCGTTCTGTATAATTTAATTTTGCGCCCTCACTTCTAGCAGATGGCGCCCTACAATGTCATAGATGTAGCGCTGGGCATTTATATTGCCTCTAACAAAGACTAGAGGTGACCTGTTTCCATGGGCAATGGCACCCCATACCATTACCCCAACAGTGGGATGCACATGCCGTTCTATCGCAAACTCCAGGTTTCCGCGTTCTCCTCTTCGTCTTCTGACGAATCTATGTCACTTAGTATATTTCGATTTTTTGTTTGTTTCGAAAATCGAATATAAATCCATTTTCATATATTATAATAATATTATTATATCGGGTTGGGTTGAATTATTAAAATTAGCGCATTTATAAAAAAAAGTGCAAAAGAGGCAGTTGAATCGAAAAAAAATCAAAAATTTCCGAAAACGTAAAATAGTATATTGTTTATCAAGGGCGGAAAAATTAAGATTTCAACGAGGGCAGAGTTAGCGGCCTGACCGAAGGGGGGCCGGTACTGCCCGAGTTGAAATCGTTTTACACCAGTGGTGGACACATTATCTTTTGCACAACCCAAGAGTGACAAAAATTCGAATCCATTTGTTTGTATTTAATAATAATTATGAATGTTTATATTACAATTTATTCGCCCGCTCTGAGTTCGGAATTAGCCCGACGGAAATCCTTCATTTTCCGTTAGTTACATGTGTCTAACATGGCACACTTTCGAACGGGTTGTGCAAGATTGTACAAAATCCATATGATGGAGTACATGTGCAACAGAAATGAAATTTCAATTTTTTCCATTTCGCACACATTTGAGCATTTTGACATTCATTCGAAAGAGTCATTAACAAATGCTGTAAAAAGAATTCTGTAGGCATTGATATCATACCAGGCAAAGTACTCTTATCTGTAAAAGAAATCATAAGTGGACTTCTAAGTATGATTATACATCGATCATTTGACAGTAGAATATACATATCTTGACAAATTAAAGAAATCTAAAACGATTGCAATATATGAAAACAAAGGCAGCCCGAAATATCAGCAATTATACAAGTATCGCATTGCAAAATCGCAGGAATAAAATATAAATTACAAAAAAAATAGTATATTATGTAACAAGCACAAAATGATGCACATTTTGCACGAGTTTGCAAGTTCGCGACACGACCCGAACGCGAGTGTTGCAATTCAAACGAGTGCAAAATTGCTATTTTGTGCGAGTTGCATACTATGCTTTTTCTACGACAACGAAAAATAGATACAAAAAATAGATACAAATAAATGTGCAAATATTTTATTTATTGCTTTGGATCTAAGAAAATACGAAATTACCTATTCATTAGCAGAGCCTGGATAGCAGTGTCCAACCAATTAAGAAGAAGAACTATGAAATAACTTCCTACCTACGTATTTTATTTATTAAAGTTAAATGTGCAATTATTGAAAATCATTTTGAGAGAGCTGCAATAAATTTAGTGTTGTTAAATTCGCTGCTATGTCATGTGGAATTTCAGATTCGTCTGTAAATCTCTGATATTTTTCCATTCAAAGTCTGATATGAAATTAGTGATGAAATTTAGATTTGTAATGTGCGTGTACTGTGCATAACAGCATTAATTCATAAATTGATTATTTTCACCGACTATCGACTATTACTTAAAAATAATAATAATTAATAATTGAACTAGATTTGTATTGAATTACACGTAGTACGACTCAATGATCATACCGGTGGCAATTTGGTTTTCAGTTCAAGGTAATATACAACACTTACGTTTCATGAAACTGAATATTTGTCGTGCAAGTTACGTAATCAATCTAGACGTCCTGTCGTTTCCATCGTGTCCTTGACCTTCTCAACCTTGCGCGTCGACATCGATCTGTTTATTTGTCGTATTGCGTTACACCTTCAAAACAAAATGTGAATTCGTTCGTTCGTGGCAGGTCTTGACGTCGCGTGAACGATTGCTATTGTTGTTTGTATGCTATTTTTTAACGTCGCGTCGCGTCGTTAGTGACATAAAAGCGATTTCGTTGTTGATTTTCTGTAGCCGCTATCAAATGAAATAATCTCCATAAAATGTTATTGTGTGTTCACCGATATAACGATTTTTTAATTTGATTCCCGAACCCAATTGAAAGCATAAGCATAGTTTAAGTTGATAAGGAAAATAGGATATGCGTTCAATATGAAATTATGGTTTCACTAGTACTATGATTTGTTGGATATACTATTTTACGTGCGGGTGTGTGGTCACACCTTGGTCGGCCGTTGCGTTTTCGTTGTGGTGAATAGTTTTCGGTTTTGTTGGGTTCTTGGTAGAACGCACTGTTAATAAATAGTTAGCGGGTAATTTAGCTGGCAAATTACAGTCGAGTCGATGTGAACGGAAATTGTAGACAATAATGGGCGGGCCCCATAGGAAATTACGTTTGTTTGCGATTTTTTACCACACGATTCTGCGAACTGGCATTACAGGTATGTTTTTATTTTCGAAATGAACATTTCCGATTACTGATGAAATTGCATGCATTTATGCATTTATTGTTCGAAGTGAAGTTTTTAGTTTAGTATTTACTGTGATTACTTAGCTCCTTGTTAAATATTGACCTCTATTCTTATTGCTACTGATGTAGTTCTGATGCAGTAGTTATTTTCTAGTAATGAAGTACTGAATATATACTTTACAGGACTATTGTAGTAGACACGTTGCAGATCAATCAGTAGGTGAGTTCTGGAAGGTAATTAGTATTGTAGACACCTTCGATACGTGCTGCGTACAATATTTGTTAAATAGACAGAATTCAAATCAGACATATTACGAGAAAAGCCAATAGAACAAAGTTGTAACAGAGGAAATCCAAACAAATCAATCAGTGGTTAATGTTTGAAATGTTGTAAACGTGTAAACAACTTTCAAGTCGTGTGTTCGTTCCATATTTGGTCCTAACTGTGAAGTGTCACATATATTATGTGTAAAATCTCTGATCAAGTTATTGAAAAAAATATATTTCTCTGTTCTGATGAATTTCGTAACGTCCTGAAGTGAGTTTTCAAAATAAATTTGATTTGCGGTCCTGAATTAGAATAACTAGAACTAAAAAAAAAATTTAACGATACTAGTGCTGTAAAACTTATGTAGTTGTCTGGTACTATAATATTGATGTTACTGTTCGGTTTCACAAACGCATCATTAAACATAATAATCCAGGTGCCTCATACTCGCATATTTTATAGAGTAAGTAACTAAATCGTGGTTTATTATTATTATTATTCAAAGTCGTTTACGTATATTAAGAACAGGATCGGGCCGAGGACCGATCCCCGGGGGACACCATTTTTAATATATTCCACATGGGAAGTTTTACTGCCGCAACATGTATATTGTTTGCGATTTTTTAAAAACGTGTTGATCAAATGGCAACTCTGATCGCTAAAGTTTAAATGTTTAAGCTTATGACACAGTCGAACAGGGCACACACAATCGAAGGCCTTTTGTAAGTCGCACACAAAATGTCTACTTTCCTGGCCTTCTATTATTTTCTCCAACAGATCGATCATTGCGCTAACAGTTGATTTATTTGCGCGAAATCCGAATTTGCTTTGATACAAAAGGCTATTTGTTTCAAAGTGACTCGATATTTGATTTTTTAAAACTGTTTCTATAATTTTGGAGATATAGAATAGGGACCAGAGCTACAGGCCTGTAGTTGTTGGGATCACCGGCGGAACCCCTCTTATGAATTGGGATCACCTTAGAAATCTTCAGTACATCTGGAAATGTTCCATGGCGAATGCATAAGTTTATCAGCTTTGTCAACGGTTTTATTATTGAATTTTTTATACGCTTTATAATCTCTGTTTTAATACCAAAATGATTTGGTCGTTTTTTACTTTTTAAGTTATTTATAATTTTACGTATCTCGTTGTATCCAATTTCCTGAAATTGAAAGTAGGGATATTTCCGACTTAAAAGGAAAGCAACAGCAAATACTATCTGCCGACAATTTCGTTATGATTTTGCCCGATATCTCGACAAAGAACTTATTTAATGATTTTTTTTTATTAATTAATTTCATTAATTATTATTTTTTATATAATTTTCGTAATAGTTATTTTTCGCCCTGACAAGTTCATTTCTATAATTACTTTTCAAAATTTTTAATTGCATTGTTATTTCTGGAATAAGAGAGTGATGACATATTTCATGAAGATGTTTCAAGTGTTCACGCATTAGTCTCAACTGTGGTGTAAACCATGTATTTTTCGGCTTAATATAATGTTTGATAAATTCACAAATATTGCAAATTTTACATTTATGTGAAAGGCATTATCGTTCACGAACACCCAATTTACCCTTTCCAGACTTTGATACAGTAACATATAGCCTTCACCACTGATTTGCAGCCTGGTAATCTGCTTTTTAACGGGAATATTTATTGACATAAATTACGTTACGGCTCTATGGTCCGATAGACCTGGATCAAACGTAGTAGTTTCAAGTTGTTTATTTGTATTGACTAAAATATTATCAATGCAGTTGTTAAATCTGGTGTTTTGTACTATCGTTGGTTTAAAGTAAAAAGATATCATCAGATTCCTAAAATCAATAAACGCAGGACTAGTAGAATTAAATTTCAAATTAGAATCACCAGATTATTACTCATTCTATACATATATTCATACCTTGGGTTAAGTTCCCCTTGCTGACGAGCTCACATGTGAACACAACTGTCCAACGATTCAAACATAGTTCTTTTTGTAAATATTACGCAAATAGTTAAAGTTCTTAATATTTTATCTCAAACGAAACAATAATATTCTAATGTTACGTATATGTTGTAATTTACATTAATTCTTTTTCAATAGGACGAGGTAATGGATTGCAATAAGTATGGGAAAAGCAAGGAAGTAACCTAAATCGAATCACGTCCCATAATCAAACGAATAGGATAGTCACAAAATCTAAAATCATAATTACATAAGATCATTACTCCACCATGAGTCAATTTTTTTCTACAAAAGTGCGATATTACATTATAATCTTTCTTAATAAAATCATCTATTTCATTTTTCTTTAAGAAATGTTCAGATAAACACCAAACATCATATGCGACACTGTCGAACAGAAACGCCTCAATTTCAAGGCGCTTGTTCCTTATTGACTGAACATTTAAATGGAATACCTGAAACATTTTACAGTTGCAAGTTTTTACATTGGACGTGTTTTTTCCATACAATGTTAAAAAAACTTGTTTATATGTGCATCAGTTGGAAATTCGGAAGGGTTCATAGCCCTTTGTAGATTTGTCTTATATAGATCTACTTTAAAGGATGAGTATAAATCTGGGTGCTTAGGTTTCAAAGCTTCACATTTCACTTCGGGGTAATTTATTTTCAAGAACCGTTCTATGTCGTCTACATTATGGTGTTATTGCGTGCTATTTCTGTATCTTGTTTTGATGTTTTCGCGGTTAGGTCTATGAGTTTGACACCTAGATTTAAGACAGACGCTGAAGATCCAGATGTAATCGATCTTTTATGTGAAGGTGACACGCCATCGTATCTTTAGCAGGTAATATTTCGATAACGTTACCTTTTTGCTCAACATTAATATTAACTGATGGTTTACCGACAACTTTAGAGTGAACTACACCAAGTACTGCTGAAAACAGTTCTACTTCTACTTCATTACAGTTCTACCACTGTAATGAAGATGCATACCATTTCTATTATAGTAATTAAGTTGTAAATAATAGTTACTATCTATATAAGCAGAATTTGTACACTTGACAAAGATGTAATACATTTGACAGTTTATATTATGAATAAAGTTGCTCAAGTCTGATCTCTGGTGCCAAAATGGTGCCGCGAACAATATAACATCAGTTTTCCTTAATGATAGTCTATAATTATTTAAATGCTTAGTGTCTAGAGGAGCATTTACTAGGACATTGTTTGTTCCACCCAATATTAAGGCACTAGACCACGGTGAAAAATATTTTTTTTCCTTATTTTTTTTTCTTCATTTTCTGAAAGATGCATTTGTCAACAATGCTCTCACCGAATATTTTACAGAAATTCGTCAAATTGATGGAGATACAGCATTTTATGCGAACCGTTGCTAGCGTACGACCGCGCCGAGCGGCAGTCGTACGATTCGTATATATATAATATCATTCGATATGTTCGGTCCCACATATGTACATATTAACAATTAATTAAGTTAGTTTAGATATGCGCAATCCAGTGCAAAATATTCGCTACAATTATTTCGTTTCGACCCTCAGAATATTTTGCATACGAAATTAGTCCCAAATTCACGGCTGTCCAGGTACAGATGGTTCGACAGATGCGCCAGCTAACGGTCGGTTCGATTGTTTACATTTATTACTCATTTTTCCAAATTAAAAACCCAAAAACTCTTGTACGGTCACGTACAAGACGTTATCTATTTCAATACAATTGCGACCCGATATTAAGGGCTGAATTCCCCGTTTTACATAAGCTGTCACGAAACTGCCGCTAATATTGCATCAATACTTTTTAACAATGGTCACATTGGCCTCAGAAATGTATTGGAGATATTAGACATCAAAATTGGTGACGCACTCTACCAATATTGTCAAAACATCGACGAGAAACGAATATGCGAAGCCGAAAAAAGCACGCATGTGGGTCGTCTTCGTGCAAAACATGGAAAAAATAATGATTCTCTGGACGCTGAAGAGCTGTTGTATGGTCCAGGAATAGCTGACTAAACGTAAGAAACAAGAAAAAATAGACCGAGAAAATAGTTAGTTTGTATGTTGAATTATGCTTCAGCAAAACTTTGAACGCGTTTTTCTCGAAAACTACTTTTTCAACCTGGTTGACAGCATATTAGAAAAACTATACATCCGATTTGCATGCACCAAGTCTTAAACTGTTCGAAAATGTAGTCTCTATGGCACCACGTAGGGGTTTTTTTATAATAAATCTCCTTCTATTTTTTTTTTCATATGAACGATGAAAATTTTTCATAAAAATCGAAAATAAAATTCGCTGGTCCGCCATTTTTTTTTTCTTCTAGATATCAAAATTCCCCTACGTGATGCCATAGACACATATGTCTAGTTTCTAAATATATTTTTATTTTATTTTTTAGAACAGCCGTATGGCTTAATCGCTGTCAACCACCGCGCGCGTAGTCTCCTCTTAGGAGCGGCGTACACCGCAAACTATACTTTAGATTCAAGTATAAAAATTTGTATACAGTCTTCTATATGCATATATTGACAATAAACATTGATGAAATGAATTGCATTCATCATTCGCTTGAAAATAATTATGAAAGATACACCCTCGTACCGCGCACGCACCGTGGTCTGGTGCCTTAATACAAAATCATTTTCATCGAAATCAGTAGTTAAGCCGAAACATTTTCTAGTAGTAGTTCAGGATTTCGGCCCCTTTTCGAGCATGACTGTCTTCGAGAAGAAGCATTTTCTTGTGTTTTAATTTAGTAACAATACTAACGTTATTTATGTTGTTACTTTCAGGTTCGACGACATTTGCGTAGTTTTCTTTATTGTGAACTGATGACTTTAATTGTTTGCATAGTTTTGTGTTGGAAACTTCCAAAAACTTTATTTTACTTTTTAATTGAGCAATATAACATCTTCCGAAATACTAATATTATTAATATCCACATAATTTGATAACAATTTATTTTTAAGACGTTTTTGCAGTTCACTTTTTTACCGTGCTGGGAAACATTCTTAAATGTTTCCTTAAATCTGCGACCTTCAGGTTTTTTAGTGGAACGACATTTCGATGCATCTTGTCGAAGAAGCACAAAAGTACATTAACACAAAGTTTATTTTCGGTTTTTAGCAATAGTTTGTTATAGGTAGGCTACTGTACCAAACACACATGACAATTCACTAAAATTCATTGTAAGGCGACATAACGCTCAATAATTGTAAATTTTCATTACACATCAATATCAATTTTGAATTGACTTAAGAGCTTAATTTTCTTTATCCTGCTACTGTATATTAGCCATTTCAGCAAAGTGTTTGGCTAGAACATCGTCCTACGAGTTTACCATTAATCTTAATTTTCGCAAATGTATAAACTCCACAGGACCCTCTTGTCCGCGTGCATTTGCCTTTATCTATTATCCATCAAATTCTAACCCTGATTTACTTTCATATCGCGGAGAACTACGAAAAGGTAGTGTTTTTTGTAGCCCCTTATACTCTTAGTAATTCATTAACAAACAGGTTGCCTCAGATAATGCCATAGTGCCAAGGCTGCCTTTTTGAACATCCTCGGAGTTTAGCGTTTTTGTCGTAAGTTTCCTTTGAACTTTTTGCTTGCCTCATTTCCTTACCAAATTAATGCAGGTGGAAGACTCTTCTTAATTTTTCTTGTATCACATTAAAAGTTACGTTATCAGCACATGAGATATGCCAATTTGCCTTATTTTTACCTTAAATTCCCCAAAATACTGACTATAAAAGCTAAACCATAGTTGATAATTATCAATTACATATAATTTTATATCTACGAGTTCTCTAAAAATGCGTTTGAAATTTTTAATACATTCTGCTGGGTTTTAAGTATCAGTAATACTTATTATTTATACTTGTCGTAACATAACTTCTAAGAACGGCGTTATATATTTCCGGATGATATGAAATAATTTGGCAAACCTACAGTTATTATTGGTTAATTTATGTCGTTCAAAACCCGCATGAGCTACAGTTATATTTCACATTGTTGTTCTGTAAGCTGCCACTCCTTTTTGTTTTTTCTCTAGCGGTTTTTGTTAACAGTTAGTAGTGCATTCTTTTCTTGTCGCCAAATAGTTAAATGTCAATCCAACATTAATTTGGCACCGACAACCAGCAGTCTTTGGTACGTATAGCAAACAACTAAAATATTATTATGCGTGTCTATAAATTGTAATGTATTAGTATTTTTATCACGAGACGCGAATCTTACCACGTGGAATGATAAAAAGATACACTCTACCTTGTTTTGTAAATTTTTGTCAAATGCAAAGTGCGAACAACAAAGTGTATGCATTTTCTAATAACAAAATAAAATACATTTATGCAAGAAAAATGATATAAATGTTTGACGAAACAAAAATAATAATTTAATAAATATGAAATTAATTTAATTCGTTGAATCATTTTAAATTAAAATATACATTCAGATATATATAATTATATTTTTATGAAAATTTTGTGGAAAATAAAATGTAATTTTTATGGCATTTTATAATTTTCAAACTAAATTGACCCTACAATTTGTTGATAATTAACATCAAAACACGATTGCAATATTATATAATAAATTAGCATTTTAAAATTGTAAATTCAGATTTATTTAATAATAATTTATATTATGACAAATTGACTGAAAAAATTAAATAATGTCATTATTTATAGAAGTAGCAATTATATTCCTATATTTCATATTAAAAAATAAAGATTCAGTAAGCCCCACACTACCATTACAGTTTCTGATAATAATTAATATAATAATATTCTTATATATAATAAAAAAAATACTAACTTTGATTGCAAGATAGAAATTGAATTAAATTAAATTTACATCACATTTAATTAATTTAAGTTCTTGAATCGTATGTAATGCTCCCGTAAATCAATCATTCGTACGGCCCGAAGACCACAATAAAATTAAAAGATTTTAATACCCGCGGCGTACATTTAAACATATCTCGGGACAGCCAAGTACCACAATAGTTAATTTCTAGTCGCTAAATTATTCTAAGAATTGGTCCGTCCCGCATTTTTTATTTGATATTTTTAGATTACTTGGCCTTGAAACGATCATAAAATTTTTTAAAAATTTATTATGTTCATAAATAAAGTAAAAAAAAATATTAAAATTCTATATTTTCGAAACGATCATTTTAGCGCCAAGCTATTGTGTAAATTTAACTATGCGGGATGGACCCCTTTAATTTAAGTCTGATGTTGGGTTTCATTATTTTAACTAATATTTAACTAAATTCATTTTTCTAGTAATACTTAAAATAGTTAATAAATTTAATTTTCCAGTGGCATTCAATTCATTTATCCAGCAGTCTGTTTTCGAAGCTTTGCAACACGGTTTGGTATTATTCTTATTATTTGCTATGACATGTGGTTTTACACTTTTTGGCGAACTCTTTTCCAGCAATTGTACTTAATTTCCAGCCAAACTTTGATTATATTCTTCGCGTTCAAATTTGTTTCATATTTTCATCCTGTAAAGATTTTATTCATAATTGTACCGTTGGGCTGGGTTGATTGTTTGCTATGGTTAACTCAACCAAATTAAATAATTTTCGATTTAGTGCTTGATGGTTTGGGTTCGCCCAACCCAACCCAACCCAGTCCAACTTAACTCAACCATTAATTAAATAACGCAGCAGGTAAGCTGGAGAGCAAGTTCCATTCAGGCAGTGTACGGATCGAAGTCAAACGTTCTCGAAATACAATACTTGATATCTTGATTGCATTTAGATTCTATTCAGCGCGTCTCCAGCACTATTGAATTCCCAGAGTAGCATTGATCTTGATTTTGTTTGCAGTATATTTCATAGTGTATCACATTACTCACAGTGGGTCAACGATAGTATTGAAATATTGAAGAAAATAATAAATTAAGCTTAGTTTTCCAGAAATTTGTATAACTGACCACTTTTCCAATAGAAAAGTGGTCAGTGGTGGCTTAATAATTGTATTATTTATCCCGCATTTTCATATTTCTACATCGACTGCTACTTTCTCCAGAATTTGTGCTCCCTTAATTTTGTCCAGCAAAGCCGGTACTCCCAAAATATTTTTGCCCAGCACTTATGCTTTTTCATTTCAATCTTGTTGTCGGTGTCATTTATTGCTCGTTCATAATGCATCCAAATTTCTTCAGCATTAATTCCAATTTGTCTGTCGGTGATATTCTTGAATTATTTTCTGCGGGGTTAAAAATACTAAAATTAATAAAAATTAATAATTGTTTTAGTGATATGAAAATTGTATCACATAGAAAATAATTCAGATCTGGGTTGGAGTGGGTTGGCTTGTGTTGGGTGTGTTGGGTTAGATTGTGTTGCGTTGGGTGGGGGGTGACGATTACTTGAATAAAATTGTATCGAAGCAAATTAAAGAAACATTAAATTTCATAATATTAGAAATTGCAATAAAAAGCATTAATATAAGGATTTTTGTTAATAATTATTTAAACGTTTTAAAATAATTAAATGTTTCGTATAAAAAATAAAAATGTTACCATAAATTTATTAAAAGCGTCATCAAAGGATAGCATAAACATTAAATTCTACTTTTGAAAAATAATTGAATTTATATTTAATTGAATGTCTTATGAGCGACCTTTTTTAAATTTAAATCGCAATCAAATAAATTCGATTCAAAACGCAAATGTAATAGTTAAATAATTTTCAAATGTAATTAACGAAAAAAAATATATTTAAATACAATTTTGGATTTGGGTGAACTAAAAAAATTATTTACTTCAATTGACAAAGTCAAAAACAACTTCATCGCATCTAGATGTTTTATTAACATTGATAAATATTTTTTACTGCACACATGCGATCAGTGTACTAGCAAATGACTCGCCTCTGTGAACACATTGCTGCACAATCCACGTTATTAGCTGCGTTCGGCGAAATGTCGTATTAACATAGTTAACAGCAATTTTGTTCCATCGCCGTTAGCGAAAGTTTCATTGGATTTAGCGAAGTAACAGTCTACGATTAAACCGGAATCGAAAACAGCACAACAGTACTTGGATAGATCTATTATATTTGACTAGATCAATACTCTAGAATTTATTATGGCATATTTAAATATTATATATTTAAATATAGAATTCACTTGGTTTTACAAACTCATTTACAAACTCATATTCAATTTATCTTTAATTATTACTCTATTCCATGCGTTGTAATCTATACACAACCGATACCCATTGTTTTTCTTTTGGGTTGGGTTAGGTCAGGTTGGGTTGATTGAGTAGGATTGGGTTGGATCGCATTATTTCCGTTGTGCTGTCAAAATTAGAAAATGATAACTAATCACTGTGTTTACTACATTTTTGACAATGAATCCTGCTTACATGAAAATACGCTAACATTTTACTGTTACTGTTTCTAATTGTAGTGTATTATACGAGAACGAACGTTTCCAAAATTGCCAAACCTACTACATTTGTGATTGTGATGAAATCGCCTGTACTTGCGTAGAATTTCCTACTAGTAACATAACCAGGAAAACTGCTCGGGGAATCTATTACTGGATACGTAAAGATGAATATATAATGTTAACGTTTTGACTAATCAATTAGTGAACAAAATTATTGCGTTTAAGAAAGAGCAACGGCCTCCTTTAATGTGACATTCTATTATCGTATATCTATTTTCCCCGGTTGCTGGTAGAAAGTACATTTCTGAATTTTCTTTTTCCATTAATCATGGGAAGACGGTTATGAGGGTCGTGTGTAGCCGTCTAAGCGATTCATTCAATTACAAAATCGTCGTTTACGTCTTATTTTTAGCAGTTCACTCAGTTGTGAAATACATCACATAAGGTTAGTGTAGAAGTTTTATTGTCAGGAGCAAATGTGGGAATGATATTTACAGTTTTAATTTTCGTATTTTATACCTGATGCTTCATCCCGATGGCGATGGTCTGGTATATGTAAGGAAATACGCGTTCCTTACATCTACAAGACCATCGGGATAAAGCATTTGTATTCGCTCCATTTGATATATATTCATTATCCCACTTTTTATGTTAAGGACACTACTACTATTAATTGTTAGCAGTATTAAAGTTTATTACAATAGACTTTAATATTGCTAAGTATTTTATTCGACGAATGACTGCTCACGACACAAGATAAGTACAAATAAGTGATTTATAGTCGAGAATTTTTACAATAATTGGATTAATTGTTACGAAGATTTATTACCTTTACAGTAGGTGTATGTTCACAACAATGCTATATCAAAATTGTTACACAAATGATTACCCATAAAGAGACGAATATTTTATGTACGCTTTTTTACATTTGTAAGAACATTTTGTATAGTTTATTAAAATCTTTATTTCTTTACACTGCTGTGTGAATATATTATATCATGACAATTTAATGAAAATGTATTTATTAATTTTTTTAACAAACAAAACACGGATTTCTTTGTAGACCTGTTTAACTTTTGAAACTGCATGAAGACAAAAAATAATCAAACAAATGATGTTTTGTTATCATGCCTTTAATTTAAAAGCACATAGGTTTGATAAAATGCATGTGTTCATAGAAATGTTATTTACATCTATTGAATTTGTTACCTTACTTGAAAATGATTAACATTTTAGCATTGCTTTAAATTTATGACAGTAAAGTATGACAAAAACTCGGTATTAATATTAAAATTATTTGATTGAAATCACTCTATTGAAGTGTCCATATAAGAAAATATATAAATTTAAGAAAAATCTAAATATTTGAAAATACGTGTCGCCCGTTTGTGACGGTGATAAGGGAAAAAGCAAAAAAAAATAATAACTAATGATGGAAACAAATCAAATGTGTATCGACTAAAATAACAAATATTTTTTTACAATATAAACCATCCGCATGTTAAATGGGCGAACTGGTAATTTAGTTTAAACGAATATCACAGCGTCAACGTGTCACGACACCACACATATCATAAAGTTACAAAGTTTTGGAAATTCGCAACACCGGAACAATTGTATAAGATATAACTACAATTCATTAGGAAATATATTTTTCCATGTCGGCTCTATAAGAACGTTACTCATGTGCAGGGAGGGGTGCGTTAATACCTCACTTGAGTGCAATAATAGCCTAATATTAACTGTTTAAAAGTTGCTGCGAAATGTCTTCATGTCCAACATCAAATGCGAAATTGTTCTAAAAATCGACCACACGATGACACATAAATGACTTTGAATTTAAATTAAAAATGTACAAATTGTTATACAAATCGATGGTTAGTTTAGATGTAGTAAGATTTATATACTCAGTGACATATAAACTGCACCACCTAGAAGGGGTGGGAATTTTTGGATCAAATTTGGCCGAAACATTGGACTAGTCTAAGGTAACAATTGATTAAAATTTGATAAAGAAAACACTTGGCATCCCAAGCACCTGTACTTCATGCCGTAGAGCTTCTATTGTCAACGGTGGGTTCGGTAGATTCTTCTACCCATCATGTCCCACACGTGCTCAATGGGCGACAAATCGGGAGATCTTGGCGGCCAATGCAAAAGATTAACATTGGCCTCTTCAAAGAAGTCAAGAGAAACCCTTGCTACGTGAGGTCGTGCATTATCTTGCTGGAAAAGTGGGTCTTCCAGCCCTCGAAGATATGGAAGAACATGTGGTTCTACCACTTCGTCAATGTAGCGTCGGGCGGTCATACTGCCCCGAATGAAGAGCAAGGGTGACCTACTGCCGTAAGCAATAGCACCCCACACCATCAACCCCACAGTTCGGTGAACATGCCTCGCAATAGAAAAATCAGGATTGCGCCTTTCACCACGTCTTCGTCTAACAGTCATCGGACCATCATGCATTCCTAAACAAAATCGCGATTCGTCACTAAAGATAACTCGATGCCACTCCAAGTTCCATTGAAGTCTTTCCGTGCACCAGGCCAAACGTTCCTGGCGATGTTAAGCAGTGAGGGGTAGCACAAGATGTGGGCGGTAAGACAGCAAGCCAAAGGTTCTTATTCGACGATAAACTGTTCGCAAGCCTATCGGACGACCTTGTTCACCTAACCATTGATCAGCTATTGATCTAGTTGTAGAGAATCGGTCTCTCTAGGCCATTAGTCTTAAGCGGCGATCTTGACGTTCATTGGTTCGTCTTTGAGCCCCAGTGCCTCTTCTCCGACGTTCAACCCCATGTTCAGACCACGCTTGATAAACACGCATTATTGTTGAGTGGTGCCGTCCCAAACGGTTGCCGATTTCTCTAAACGAAAAACCTGCTCCTCGTAAACCAACAATCCGCCCTCGGCCAAAGTCACTCAACTGCTGGTAAACTTGAGGTCTCCTTCCTCTAGGCATCATTAAACACTTGAAACACTTTAAACTAAAGAACGGGGTCCGAAAAAGCTGAACAAATTCAAAAAATGACTCGATAATAGCTCTATCACCACCTCTAAAAAATGACACAAACGTCAAAAATCCCATGACTACTTGATGATTGGGTTTCAAATTTTAATCAACTATTTCCCTGGACTAGTCCACTATTCCTGCCAAATTTGGTCCAAAAATTCCCACCCCTTCTAGGTGGTGCAGTTTATATGTCACTGAGTATAATAACTCACGTTTAGTGTATTTTGTTAACCAAAGACAACTTTCAGATGATACTCGTGTAACAGAAGACACGTCCATCAAGTGTCGCTGCAAATCAGCGTCGACAAAACAGAGGCGTTAACCCAAACCCGATGGAACACACCAATCATTGGAAAAAACGATAATTGCAGATGCTCCAAAATATGTAAGTTGTCGTACTGTTTGGATCATCGAAATAGTACATCAACTTATATATTTTGGAGTTGAAGAGTAATGCTGACCAATAATACATACGTCTCCCTCTTCAAGATAACAAAGTCACGAATTATACCCCGCAATACAAAAATACGGATATATAAGTTCATCACAGACATATTTGAACTAATGGTTGCTAAACATGGCTAATGACTGAATAAACAGCAGATAAGCAAAAGTAATTACTATTAGGTCCTTCGAAGAATAATGGGAACAAGAAACGAGGTGGAGTTGTAACAATTAGATCTATCAAATGTAGAAGGAAGCCTAACTATCCGATTTTATACTGCTGCAAAAAATTGCAGGTCATATTAAATGAATGGAAGAAAATCTTCACTGACAGGTTTTTTTTCATGATTATAAACTTTTTAGGTCGTCAGCAAATTATATACTATCATACCTACAATTGACAGCAGTACCCACAACGAAAAAGTAGGCACCAAAATTTTAAGTATAACTTTCATTTGTGTTCTTGTTTATCGATAGCTTTGGCTTAGCATTTTCTCGTAGGCAACTCGCGCATTTTTTGTAGGATATTACTTATTCGTTAACGAATTTTCAGTACCCATTGCGCAACGCCTGGCGAAAACTTTGGTTTGGTGACATTTTCGCAAGCAGAACGAAAAGAAACTTAACTTCCAAATTATTGTAATAAGTCCATGATGAAACTAGATGTACAACGAATACGAGATAAACGATCTCAAAGTTTTCGATTGGTACGTTTTTATTTGATCAGTTAGAAGTTTCGTAGTTTTTAAGAAAAAGAAATTCAAAGGTACATAGATCTTTTATCAACTAATAAAATATCCAAAAAATTACACCACGAAATATGTTACTATAAGTTTATGTCAAATTTTCTAATATTGAAAAAATAGGTTTTTCTTGATTACTATACCGTTCTTCTTTTTTTTTGTTTAACTTGCTGTTTTGACTTTCTGTCTCGTAACCTATCACTTATCTGACAAAAATATTTGTATTCATCATCTATATATTGTAACTGCTACTTTAAGTTACTATTTTTGTCTGCTGACATAGCATTGTTCTTATTTCTTATTAATTCTAGCTGAAATCTTCTTGAAATCTTCCCTACTTTTCTGTGTCTGTTTTGTATAATGTAAGAAATTGAGTATTTTCTTCTAACGTATCTTTATAATAATAATATTTTTCTTTTGATTGAGTAAGTGCAGTTTTGTCGCTATTTCTGGTATAAGTTTAAAATGATGTTCCACATTGACGACAAGAGATTTTTTATTACTAGAAAATTTTATGACATCACGATATTGGCCAGGCGGATAAAGTGTCTCAATTTTCTTCACCTTTTTCTCGACGCGCCCAAAATCTCTGTCAGAATACAGAAATGAATCCTCCACTTCTGGAAACTTATGATCTATTATCTTAACATATTCTTTATAAATCGGATACTGGTAAAGGCATATTATGTTATAATTCTTATTTTGCCCAGAACAAGAATCAGACCAAATGATAAGGTGCTGAATATTTTTATTCTCCATTCAAAATTTGTATAAAAGTATGTCTTCTGTCCATGTTAAAAAGTAGGACTTGTCACCAGAAGACGTAATAGTGTGCACCCCAAAATTATAGAACCACATTTGACGGACGTAGAAGGCTTTCGATGTTGTGAGTCTTGGCAGGGGCATCGTTTGTTCTTAAATCCATTGTCAAATAGCATACTTCAGTATTGGTTAGTCGCCAAAATTATTGATCTCGTTTTTGCAACTCAAATGCATATTTGTAGTTTTCTGTATGTTTTGCACTTTTTAGGCCGGCATTGCAGGTACTGCATGTGTCACTCCTAGGCTGGCCGAAAGATAAGTTGTAATGATGTGAGAAAATGTAGCAGTAAAAGCTCCTTGAAACCAAATAGGTTTTAGGCAGCTTATTGTCTTTGCAGTGTTCCAAGTATAATTTATGGATTCTAGATATATTCAAAAGAGGAGATAAACATTAACATTGCGATTTCTTGAATAGTGTGACTGCTCTGCAGGGAATGATTCTAAATTCGCTTTGATGGCATCAATAACTTGAGTTGAGATTTTATGTGGTCTTGTTTCATGACGACCTCTTTTGCCTGGAGATGGAGCAGTGCAAGTGACAGAATTTAGTTTTTGCTGTATTATTTGTTGTGAGTTTGTTGTTTGAAATTTGATTCAGAGAATAAAACGCTGTCTTACATACGGCCGGTTGTATAAAGCCTCAGTTAACAGCATTGTTGACTGACAACGTGATCAATTGAACATGAGATCAAATAGTACTTGCGTTGTATAAACATTTTCAGAGCATTGTTACCTAAAATCATTAGAACCTACATTCGTTCTGCTTTACAGCTAACCTATTCTGTGTAGGGATCCCGGTAGATAGAATTTTATTTCTCTTGCCTAGCAACCAACGATTCTCGCGTACAAGCGAGTATTAGGTATCACGATGAGAAAAGCGAGTTACCCCGCAATAAGTCTTGTTCCCGATAGAATCGCTTTAAAACGCCTAATTTCAGTTGCCGTAACGATTGTCTGCACCTCTCCAAATTATATGTTAGACAGAGATGGCAGTGCACGGCAAAATTTTAGTTATAAAATGTGTTTTGAATCGTAATTTTTTCATCAGATGAAAGTGAACTTTCATTGACATCCATCGACGTCTACAATTATTTTTGTATTAGGAAGCAGTTTTCTTTATAAATGTCACTTATATTTCAATCAATCTGTTGTATTTCGTATTTACCCTTAGTTAACTACAGATGCAGGCGTGATTAATTAATCGTATGCTTAACTATGAACTTAACACGATGAAAGGCTTTATAAAACGCAGTATTCACTTTAACAATATACTTAACAATGTGATCATGAATTGACAACAGCGTATCATGATCACGTTGTTAACTTTCATTTATAAAACAGTTGGCAATGCGATCATCCAGTTAACTACAGTGTTAAAGTTAACAAGCATTTATAAAACCGGCCGATACAGTAATAACTCTCTGCTTATTGGTCAATGTATACTTGAATGAAGATACTTTTGGTTTCGAAATATTTTTCCTTTTAACAGGTTTCACTGAAATTACTTCAAACAGCAATGTGCTTTTGCGTTCATGTCTAGAGCATAATACTTGCAGAAATTTGCTATGCTATCGCTCCCATCAAACTGGTCGTAGCATTTAAGTCTCTAGTAGTTTCTCTTACATAATGATTTTAATTCTGGGATTTTACACAATTTTGGATTTCCATTTTGTGATATATAAGGCTGCCGGCTTTCTCTTAATGTAGCAGATCGTTTTCTTTTCCACGTAAACTGAACAACTTCTTTTTGACTGAAGCAATCTTCAGCTCTTCGATTTCAGCCTTATTTGGGTCCGGCAAATTTTCAATGTTATAGGTATCTAGCAATTTTGTGTGAGATAATCACATTTCTACATTTTTGTATGTCGTCAGATGGAGTACCTGGTTGCAAATTATTGCTATCCTCTTCCGATATCTCAATTTCTGAATCTTCTGAGCTGTCTTCTTCCGAAGTGTTTGGAGAGTATTCATCAGAAATACCATTAGGAGAAAAATCTATAAAGAAAGTGGAACTTAAAACTTATTGTGTCAATAAATATAGAAACTAATTAAAAAATTAAAATTAAATACCTTCAGAAAAATTAGCTGGGTCACATTCCAAGTCCAGAACTGGGGGACGTGTTTTTAAATTAGTATCTTCTTCTAAATTCATCATCATGTTTTTTGATGTGACATGCAGAGAGTATTTCTTGTCGGTAGAAGTTCCAGAATAATCTGTATAAAGTGACAATAAAAATTATTGATCTTTGCTGATTATTATTACTCCTATAATTAAAGCAAAATGCATGACTTGCTATCCTCTTTCTTGCATAATATCTAAGCACTTACCTGAAACAGCGTTTAATTTCTTTCTTGCTATTTCAACTACTTCTTGTCGACATATCTTGCAATATAGTTAATATCACTAATAGAATTAAAATTGGTTACAACAACTAATTCTTATTTCCTGGTCGTCACTTCCAATATTTCACTTACAATCAAAAAATTACAACTAATAAAACACATAATACATTACATTAAATTCTTATGCTCTGCACCGTGTTCACTTTACAGTACACAATGCGAATAATGTATTGTATACATTACCTAACTTTAAGGCTTCATGTGGTAGGTGAACCAGAAAATATTTCTATTTCGTCACTTGGTTTAGGCACGCCACTATGAACATAGACCATTTAACCATGAACTGGCTGTTAACCTGGAGCATACATAAATCCTTCATCAAATGTTAAATCAAGTGTGTTTAATTAGAATCAAATTTAAACTAACTGAAGGAAATTCTGTGTACATAAAACCTTCATCCAAGCAAAAAACTCAATTTTTAGAAAAATGTTAAATATACCCTGTATTCTCTTGTGTGTGTCTTCAATTATCTGTGTGCGAGTTCGATACAGGTTGCTCATTGTAAATATTCGGTGTACATTTTTTGAATAGTTTGAATTAGTTACAGCGTCGATACATTAACAAACATAGTTTCCAAAAATGAAAAAGTTCAAGTAGTATACGTGACATTTCAAATATTAAACGTGCATTGCACCTTCATAGACTGGATTGGCTATCGTTATCACCAACTGTCAGATTTAGACCCAGATTTAATCAAATATGTTTTTCATTTTGAGAAAACTTCCACATCGATTGTCGTCAGAACAGAAATAAATTGAATCGTCGTATGGTTAGAAAACTTCGACTGACGTTGAAAATGTCAAACTTACTTTAAATTCATTGCTGTTTCAAATTGTTAGAAATTGACACATTCGAAGTACAACTTCAAGCTCAAAAATTAAATCATTGAAAGAAACTAACAACAAAAAGGACTACCCATTAAAAAAAAACTTAATTCAATTTATTAATTAAGACGTAGAACTTTGTTAAAATTAGATGTAGCTTTGATACATCATTATTGTCTATATGGTAAATGTAATTAGCATTTTTCTGAATGTGGTAAACTAACAAGACCATGGAATGCTGATTTCTGTGTGTGATTTTATGAAAAGTAAATTAACAATTGAGATTAGTGTAAAATTCAATGATGAATATTTGAACATTCTACCCTGACATTTTTTTGATCACATGGTATATACACAGAAAGGTGTAAAAAGTTAATGATTTCTTTACTCAATGCAAATTGAAATATTTGTAATTACAATTAATTAATGATTGTCAAGTGATTAATCTGAGATCTTGCATTATGCATTGGCATAGCTGGAACACGGGCCTGGCACATAGTCCGTGAGAAAATGTCCGCCATCTTGAAACAAAGTCGCGGCATTATCTCTCGGAAACGGGTACACTGATTAACATGAAAACACGAACTGAGTACATTCAAACATTAGAACAATTGCCTACCCATTAAGAAAAACTACAACAAACGGACTACTCATTCATAACAACTTAGTTCACCTAGCTATATGATAATAAATAAAATCTTCCTCTAACATAAGCTATTTACGAATACTGACGTACATGTTACGATATTGAGGTTGATTAATTCCATAGTCGATATGCACACTGCCAGTTGAATTTGAAAAGTCGACAGGGCGTGAATGTACGCAGGTTGCTTATACCTTAGGCGTTTTCGTTACGTTACTAAATTCCCTGACTGTACGTAGTACCATGCATGAAAATTCCAAAACCCCGCCGTTCGTTGGTTTAATTTCAGTAAATATATTTTATAATTTAAATAACTCATCAATATTCTATTAGGTATTGTTTTATTATAAATTTAATATTGATAGTCTTTTATGTATATAGAATAGAATGTATATAGAATATATTGAAAACCTTTAATTTGACTTTTAGGAATTGTGGTACTCTAAGGCACCCATTATTATATTTTTAGCAGCAAATAGAAACCTGCCACTTAATTTGTTTTATATTCGATCCGTAGGGAATAATTGGAGTATTATATGTGTGAAATGGTGTCAAAACGAAAAAATGAAAACAATGCACATTTATTAATTTCAAAGTGTTTACATGTGAGTATTACCGCCATCTACATGTCGATACCGCCACACTCTTACGCAAGCTCCTCTTTACAATGAGCCTGTTAGACCACCTTAATACATTCGCTGAAATTGATTTACTTTTACTTCATTTTAAATGGGAATTGTGATTTTAACTATGATACCAAATTGACTTAAATATATATATATCTCTTGTCGCATGGGTCCTTGTAAGTTTTTGCAATCCAATTTAGCGAAAACTCAATTTTCCGCTGAAACTAAAAAGTAAAGATTGATCCACCGCGCAGCCAACCGGTTGTGCACACCGGCAAGACCAAATGCAATAAATATATTAAGAGCGGTCGTCTGCTGGCAGCAACGGCACACGAAGATTGTGTTACGGCGAACGTTAAAATTTAATCCATCTTGTAAAGTGATGCTATGGCTTCTACGTGCAATTTGTGTGGGCGGATCTCCTCCGGCGTATGTACGCCTTAATAATTCAGAAACGCGAAAAGTTTTAGTCGACAGAACGGCACACCTGTACGAAGAACCGCCGACAACAAATAACTCGCCGCGTTAAGAACCCGCCGGAGGGTATTTAAGGACATGGAAGTCTTGTCGGCAGTCTACCGAGGAATTATTAAAAAAACAAATCACCTGAATGAATGTCTCCGTAAGAACACCAAAGAGAATCTCATGAAAGTTTTAATTCAGCCGAATTTTCATCGCACTTGTAAATATTTGATGTGTTTAACTACCCATTCTTTCGGTTCGTCAGCTCTTAGTTGAATCAATAATGTAGATACATTTTAGATGAACATAGTAATTACCAAAGGCGTTTCCATGTATGCCCAATAGTTGATGACACGTAAAAGCTACAAAGCAAACAAAAAATTATAACAAACAAAATATGCGACAGAAAGGCTATGGTAAATGAAAGACATAACAAATAAAATGAAATGAAACAAGGTCCTAATTCTATTTCGCGAAATAAAATAAACTAACATGTAACAAAATAAAACAACTACAATTGCAGCCACGAAAATGACAAATGAATAAGAAGAACTAAAAACAAATGGAGCTAGTAAACTTAAATTAAATTAAAAGGTTAGGCGCCACCGAAGCAAGTCGGGTTCCATCTAAGTCGTAGGCACTCTTCGGCTTCTAGTTTCGAACATAAATTCATTTGATCAATTGTGATAAAAATGAACGTGAGATTAAAACGGGTTTATTGAATAAGAGATTTTCAAGACAAACAAGCAAATTTCACTCACCTGGCGAACACAAAATTTCACTAACAGTACTTTGATAATGTGATAGCGTTTTCTTAATCCGTACTTAATACCGGGAATGCAATACCGAAATCTTGGTTTTCAACAACTCATTTATCACAGTGTGATAAATCTACAGTTGTATATAACACGACGTCTGTACGTGTAAAGTTAAAAATTCTTTACTAATGTTGCCTTTACTAATGCATTGTCCGCTTTGACGTGCGTTAGACATGTCTCTCCAATAGTCGTTGCATCCTTATATTTTGTGCTTTTGCCTTTGTTGTATTACGATAGAAGGTGTGATTTGCAAACGTCGTCCCTTCTTATCTCTTCTCGTTTTCGTTGCCACTAGTGTTACATAAATAAGTAATACTTTTGGGGATCAAGTGCAAACGCACGTTTTGTTGCACAGGAATCTAGTGAAAAATAATCGAGAAAACATTGGCGACGACTGCTTCCCGTTAGAAATGAAGCATTGTCTCCTTAATGACAGCCGTTGTACTTACTTATTTAATGTTTTATGTTAAGTCCTTCTTGTCGGGTTAATACACAAAAATTGGAAGAACACAATATCACAAAAGGCAAAACAATTTGTTTAGTTTTATGCAAGCTCGCCGTTCCCTTTTGTGTCGATTCCTATCTAAAACGTTAATTTGCCCAATGTCTCAAAATTGTTTATGTACAAGTAGTTTTTAAATATTTACATTAACATGTGTGCCAGTAGAGAAAATTTCGAGAGCGACGCGAGGTAGTTGAAAGGTTCTGAGGTTTCACCGTAAAATCAGTAAGTTATAGTAGTAAGAAAATGGTACCGCTACATGTAGACTAAATATAGCAAATCAATCAATATAGCAGACACGTTAACATAAATAGAATCGACACTAGACACTGACTAAACCGACTGCGGTCGCCGTGGAGTGAACCCAAACAGAAGACGAAATGACGCCCACCGCGAGCACAAAAACTGGACATTGAGTAGGAAGTATTTTATTTACATATTACAGTAATTTCAAGATTGTTTTGAAATTTTACCCCACACTTACGATAACGTCTCAAATATAGAAATTTCATGAATATTTTCGTAATAATTTTAAAAACTTTTTTATAAATGTGGTTAAATTTGAAACTTGAACAAATTCCATCGATTTTTTTACTTCAGTAATAAAAAAATCACAATTTGAAAATATGTGTCATATTAATCGACATAATTTGGTAATCCTTTTAAATACAATAGCGTTAAACAATTCTACAAATAAGACGATAGACATGTTGCATTGTCCTGTTAAAACGCGGTGAAAAATTGAACATTGCATCCGTGTTTGATATTCTAACAATTTCAAAATTTGCTGAAATGTAATGCGTGTAACTACGCAAGTCGCTCTCAACGAGAGATATCCTAGAAGGTTTCGTTTAATTTGGAACATATTGTACAGTTTATAAAATTAACCATTAAAATAGAAAATTATCAAGATTAAATACAGACAAAATTAACTTGATGAAAACAATATAAACACAACAATGACAAAAGATGTAAACGCAAAATATTGTAAACAAACTTATGCAAAAATTCTTGTCCATTCCAACAGGTAACCCAATCACATTATCTATATTCGATCCAGTTTGTACATAATCAATATTTAATTAAATTTAGCTAATCATGCTATGAATATATAGCCTTAGACCAACATTCATGACACAAATTGTGGTGGAACGTCAAACAAATTAATATTAAACAGTTATGTATCATCTAAATTAGGTGTGTACACAATTATGAATTTTAAACTTGAAATTCACCTAGGCAGTGAAGGAATATAATTTATATTTTTATGAACATCTTGAAACTTTCATCCTAGGAAACGGGGTTTGTAGCACATCAAATAACTGCGGTTGTGACTACTTGTTGCACAAGACCGACGATATGTCTAGACTTGGAACGGAATTGCGAAATGTAATCTGCGTAAAATTGACTGATTGAGAAACAATATGCTTCGCGTAACAACATTCGCGCTGCGTTATCTATCTCGAAATTAATGTGTCCCGATGTGTGGTTCAAACTCATAACCACTACTCACATCCTATTAATAAATACCCACAATGCCAATGAATTAAATTACTCACTTCATTTAAATGCTACTCAACAAGGAACTGGACTTCAAACTTCTCAGGTTGAAGAATGAATATGGAGCTTGACGTGATAATGTATTATATCGCATATATTTTTGGTAAACATCTATTAAATTTAAGATGACTAGAGATAATCAGTCGTACATTCAAAAATGCGTACTGAAATCTACCTGATGGCTGGGATGGGCAGATAAGGGCAAGGAAATAGTTTTGAGTTCGCAATAAATCTTATCGTGAACAACGAATGAATTCTTTGGTAGCACTACAAATGTAAAAGCTCTTATCAAAACAAATGATTTTTGGTATTTTCCTAAATTAGCCGCAAGTTTTCGAAATCATCATTTTCATTTCCTATGAGCACAAATGCCATATCGTTTTCATTTTCATGCGTTTTATTTATATACCCAATCCAACAAAACCCAAAACCTTTTAGATACGTTACTGGAACGAATGGATATATGGCAAAACTGAACGTGGAAGTAAGCGTTCCCTAAAAAATAGCAACCGTTAGCTTACGGGATCTCTAAAAAAACTGAACATTGAATATTTGTCATATAACGAAACAAATAGGTTAGTTAGTTATATCTGCCAGCCACCGCAACTGTGACTGCGGACACTCCTGCGATTGCGCAGGGAATATTTATGGTACATATGTTGCTAATAAATGGTAGATTTTCCCAAACAATGAAGTGTCAATTTGACATTTTTAATTAAATAATTGGACAGCTATCAGTGTTGCAATTCTTAGGAAAAAAAACCAATAAAATCATAGCCCACCTTCATGAGGAATTTAATTGAAGGCACGGTATATGAAAGTAAAAATCGGCGCTGTGTTGGTTCTATGGCTAGTTGCTGATTAATGTAGTATGGATACCATACAACTGCCTACTCCAGTTTACTTAAAACGAAGTCAAAATGCAGAGATTTGAGAACAATCTCATTACTAAAATATTTTCAGGATCGCACCACAAAGCCCAGACTCTGATGCAGAACGACATACCCTAACTACATAGTCTATCTATATTCCATTGGATAGGTGATTTGAAATGTAAAGGACATAGGCTTGGCTATGCGCACAAATACCTTTTTGTTTGGAACAGTGCATTAACAGAAAACGGGGGTGATTGTCAAAGCAGTGTCGCGAGTTTTGTAGAACACATTTGCATTTGCGTCGCGTCCGCCTGGATGTTTGAAATACCAGTGCGATCTGCCATTGGACTGTTCCCTAACGCGCAACTTGTTGATGACGTACTTGTCTTCTACTACATATTTTTAATCATCCACATACCAGCAGGGATTAAAATCATTAATGAATATGATAAATAGAAGGCCATTCGATATCTACGGAACTCGAGATATATATGTAAACTAAGCAGATCTACACCCATTATAAAATACATGTCCAGCCATCAAATAATGTTGATGCAGAGAAATATGTGACCAAATAGCACATGCTCGCACAAAATTAGAAAGTATTGCAATTGGCCGCGAATTTTTAATTTGTGATCGACCATCATCTTTCCTAGAGATTGGAATTATTCTAGCACGTTTGCAACGACAGGGAACGTAGAAGTGCAGATGACTAAATTAATAATTGTCCAAAGTGGGTTTTGCTGAAATAAATCTACCATTCTTCACCAGATAACTTTGCACCAGGTCATCATCTGACGTTTCCCTATTTGATAAACTGGCTATGCTGCTTATCAAGATTTCTTCCGTTACGTGTTGAATGTTAAATTGTGGTAGTTGAGTATGAGTGTCATGGATAAACCGCACAATTAACGATTAAGTGAGTTTCGGTAGACTGACCGCAATGCAACTTAAGATAAGGGTAAAAAAAGACAGTGATACACTATTCACGCTTCAGTGTCCGACTTATAAATAAACATTGCAAAGGGCAGGAGGCAACGGATGGGTCAGCATCAGACTCAACAAAACTTAAAGGGATAATATATTTAAATTATGAAATATTCAAAATATTTTGGACTGCTGATATACACCCATACCAGAGACGTCCGAAAATAGTTAGAATATGTCCAGGGAAGGTCAACGCCTGTATATCCGTCAAAACCTCTAGTTCGAAAATGTTCATGATTACTATACTATACTTCTTTGTATATAAACTATAGGGAAGTAAAAAGGGATCAGGTAAGATATTAAGACAAAATTAATTTTGTTTTATTATACGCATGTTGTGTGAACTAACTAAATAAGTGATACAAGTTATTTGTGGCTTGAAAAGAGAAAGTGAATATCTAAATGTTAGCATGTGCAAATGTTAGTGAATATCTAAATGTTAGCATATTTTACGCAGTGTTATTTAAATTCTCGAGTTTATGTTCTAGATGAGCATTGCATGATCGCAGAACAATATACGAATTGTAATGTCAGTGTAGTTTAAGTGTGCAGTTTAAGTATTATAATTTCAAGGTTGAATGCGATTAAACTTAACAATCAACAATCAAGAACTTTCTATTAAAAACTTATATTATATTATTAATTTAATTATATATGTTAATTAAATTGTATTAATCCATGGTCTTAATTTATTCCCATGGTGAATGAATGCGTGCGAAGCTATGAAATTTAATGTTCAATAGAGTCGTTAACAGAATTTTCGTAGCCACTGTAATACCTCTTCTCGCCGAAGACGACATTTACGTCAAATCGATTCTGTTTTCTCGAATTTTCGACGATAAATAAACCATCTAATCAATTTAGATTGACGTTTTAGGGGCTCGGTAGGAGTTAAATTGTCCCGTCGACTACCGCAGCCCGTCGAATACACAAAAGTCGATATGTTTATGCATCACCCACGTCAAACTTTCACAACTTGATGGAATATCGAACGAGAGTGGAACGACGGGATATCGCAAAATCTGCGTCTCGTTACGTAGGTCGGAATCGTTAAGTAGGCGAAGAGGAGACCGTCTTTCTTCGCTCGCATCGACCTGAGACATAAGTCATGAACTTATGTAAATCGCTTTCGAAATGTCACATAAAATGTAAATATCCGTCGGTAAAGGTTCGTTCAACTCGATGTTATTTTCACGTTCTATGCGCACGTCCGTTTGAAATAAATTTTGAGAAAATCTTTAGTTTGATATATTGGTAAATGTTAGGGGTAACTACGTCTTAACCACAATTAAGAAAATTGAATTTTAATCCGGTCGTTGTGAAATTATCTCTTAGTGGATTAAAGAGGACATGAATCAAAACAATATATATATGGAGAGTAGTAGTTTTTCTAGGCTGGGCGAGGTTGATCTAAATGTAAGTTGTTTGAATCCTCCTTGACCTATATCTAAATTAGCATTATTATAATATATAATAAACTATGTATTATACCCATATAATTTATAAATTGCTCTTGGGCAGAAAGTAATTTTAAGTTTTGTTTTTATTTTTCCATTTTAATTGTGATTTTTAGTATTTTGTTAATGTATATTTAACTTCTAACCGCAACATTCACTTACATTTAATTAAAGATTTGAACTTTATATGAAGTTTATATACACTCGGCCAAGGCTACTTGATTCTTCGCACGATTCAAACAGATTATATTTCAAAATCATTACATGCACTTTGATATTAATAATTCTTTTACACTTATTATGTGTTACTTTACCCTGAATTATTTACTATACTAAGTTTATATTTCACTACATATATTAACCAATCACGTAAGGCAGTTGCATTTATTCTTTACATCTTTTCAACGCAGATGTATTTTATTTGGTTTTCAAGCGCGTGCGTGGAATTTTGAATAAATTTGGTTGATTGTGTCTCGCCATATATTAATTAAGTAGTTCATATTTGTTGGAGAAAGAGTATGAGACACTTCTATACGTTATCCGCGTTAGTGTTTTCTTTTGTCATAAATGTATTCACGTGATTATCCCATTTGAGTTTGCCTCTTGATGCAATATTTATTCCACTTGTTTAATCGGTTTTCCTTTAATTTTTAGTCCAAACTCAGACGTATGTTCGTACTTCGTGGATGTTTTATTATTCCTTGAATTGATATTTTTATGCACAATTTGTCTGATGGGCCTAAATATTCAAATTTATGTGTCATGGTTGTTCAAGTATCAAAGGTATCAACAATTTAATAATCTAAAACTGAGTTACTCGAGTCATACATTGGCATAAGAGTAAAAATAGAATAATGTATGACAATAAAACTTTTTACCGCAAGTCCTTTGTCACAATATAATTTTTTCACTGTGGTAGAAAAATAAAATATTTTTTGTCACGGGTGTTTTTCGTCGACTGACCTGTTGAGCTGGTATTAATAGGTGGCTATTTATGGTGAGTTCATGTGATCTATATGATAACATTGATACCATTGGGCGATGTTTCGTGTCAGGTTCTAAGTCAAGCACATAAAAAGTACCGGATCAGCCTTTTACACACTACTTATTTTGACAAAAAATCTAGTTAAACTAGAAAATCTTTGAGAAATGATTCCGAATATTATTGTACCATTATTTTTGCTAAAATTTTGGTACCATAAGAAAATAGTTGAATATTTATGCATTCGAATGTACAATTTGGATGGGTAAAATTTCCAAAAGTAAGGGGATTTTTCGAGATATCATCTCTAATTAATTGACAAAAATGAAACCGCTTAGCTTCAACAGTTTTAAAAAATTAATATGAATAATAAAATCATGAGGAACCACAGACAACGAATAATATCGTGGACGTGATGTTTTTCAGGTAATTCATATCTAGAGAAAATATTCTTTACGTGTACTCCCAATCAGCCAAACAGCCGGCTTTTTCATGAATGAAAATATTTAAACATTTTGTTTGGATAGAACAATGTGAATGATGTATAACGAAACTGAATTAATATTCATTCCTTTTATAGACACAATGGCGTAACTTTTAAAAATTGCACATAAAATAATGAAGTGAAAGGAAGACAGGAATGTGTTTGTTTTAAACACGGTAATGTTGAACAAATAAAGGAAAAATAAATAATTTAAAAAAGTGTAAAAAATATTATTTTACAATTTTGTTGAAAATAATAAGCAAAACTGGCGAAGTGCATTAGGCCACAAAACCTGCATCTTTAACGGAGAGTTCAACTCATTTACAAATTAATTCTCAGACTTCCTTTATTTGTCACAAAACCTGCATAATTTATTGATTATATTTAAGGTTTGTAATGTCCAAATTACATTTCAATGTTATGTAGTGGCTCGTTGCCCTTTTTGCGTATTACCTAAGACATTGAGACACAGAGACATTTTTGTTGGAAATAAATATATTGTAAATGCAATAGCATTGGTGAAATGATTCTATCAAATAACTATATACTTGAAAGATGTTCTACTACCTGGTTTTCTTAAATCTGGTGCGACTTAGATGCTGATGTAGCAGCCTGACAATCCCTACGTTTATATCTGAAGTAAAATTCCGTTGATTGGCGTTTGAAGCAAATCATTGACCTTTACTATCTAACTAGATCAGTAGATAAATGTACCATGTTTGTATATAGTAGCATACATACGTGCATAATGTTGATGTTTAATTGTGAATATTTCATAGAAATGATTGAGGTGACTTGAGGTGTGCGTTTACTGGTTTTAAGTGGAATAGCAAATTTTGACATTGTCACCACCGAGTTCGACGTCAAATTTATAAGAACACTCGTTATTTATTGTCATCTATTTTGAATACTAACATTATTATTCTTTTATTTTTTGACACACATTAAAAATGTCGATGTTGAACAGTTACGTACCAATATGTACCCAAATTTGGAGCCAGTAAGAACTGTTGTTTCGTCGGAAATTATTGATGGATATGATGAGAATTATCAAGATAAGTCTTGAGCAGAACTATGCTAAGTTTTGAAATCATGCACCAGTACGTTATAACTTTTTTTTCTATTTACAATTTCCTTGTAGATAATTATAGTGGTAGCTATGCGAAGTGTCCGAGACTCCGAACCTTGCTTATTATATTTCGGAGCAGACTATACGACTATACTCCCATAGAAAATTGAAGCACGTTTATTATTAATTCATCGCTATACTTCCAATATATTGTTATGTGACAAATGTGACAAATTAACTGATTAAAATATTGCTTCAGATTTTATATTCAAACTATGCATCTAATATGTATAACAAACAACACATTTTATTCAACAACAAAAGTAATAACATTCGCAAATTCTTATGTATAACAATACAAACTATTCTGCGGCGATAGAAAAACTAGGATTGAAATTAACGTTAAATGTTTGTAAGCAATAAAATAAAGAATATCTTCTAGATAGATAGCATACGCGGGGAGCGAGTTATTTAGTTTGTTGTCAAACCAAAAAACTACCGACAACTCAACAACTTGTGTTGCTACATTTTATTTCGAAATTCCCCGTCGTGCATTTTTCATATTTGCCTTCTTAGGCACACTGTAACCCGTTCCTAACCGTTCCCAATCATAGCAGGAATTAAAAGGAATTTTCAATTGTTCATAAATCCGTGACATTTCGTTGTCAGTATTAGATTGAGTATCAGAAAATATCTTAAACGCAGATTCTCTACTAGAAACGAATGCGTTGTAATTACTGCTGTGCGATTTTTGAGTCAATCTTGCTTTGATTTTTTGGTTAAGCAGCAACCGTCCTCGTAATATTATATGTTTAGTACTTCACGTATATTCAACTATTCACCAGGTTTAGCTTGGACTACTGACAAAGTATACCCCTTGATCTGTTCCCAGCGATTATAAGTGATTGCTACATGCTACATAGACAACTGGATGTTCACGGTAAGCATTTCAGCGATACGCGGAATGCTTACCCCTAACCGGAATTTCTTTATAAAAAGCATACACGCTATTTTATTCAAATACAACTCTAATCTCCTTCAAAGTACTCTCCATTAGCAATAATGCACTTCTCCAAACGTTCATTCCATTGTTGGAAGCACATATCAAATTCCTTGATCCCTTTGATACCGACCAGCGCCGTCGTCCTCATCGGCCTTTCAAGTCCCTTTTCATCCTAGGGAACAGGAAGAAGTAGGAGGGAGCCAAATCTGTTATATATGGTACATGGCTTCTGCGTAACCTTTTCATAACCTTCAAATAGAATTTTCTTATTGTCTTCACATTCGATTTCACCTCATGAGCTTTTTTGGGACGAGGCGACATCCATTGACTGTATTGTTGTGTACTTTCTGGATAACTCATCAAATTTGAAACGTGTTTGATAGTGTAGAGAGCCGCCACCTGGTGTGGCATAAAATAAAATTAGTTAAGTATTCTATTTAGTTAAGCTATTAGAAATAAATTAATCACCGATGTTTACGCTCTCAGAAAGCTACGATAAGTTTTGGACAATTGGGCAGTCAAAAGAGTTAACATTGGGGAGTCTACGGAACATTTTTAACAATTAGAGTCGATGTTAAGCTTTAATAAGAACCTACCCTTTTAAAGTCATCAGATGTGTTAAATAAGTGGATAATTCTATAACTTGAATTCAATAAATTTGGCTTCCTCGAATCGTGTATAAAATAATTTGTGCAGGGAAATTCAAGGAATACGTATGATATAACATTTTATTTATAAAAACGGAGGAAATTATGTTGGTTCTGGATGTTTACATTTTATTTGAATGTGAACCCTATTAAAAAAAAGGATTATGGGCAGGTTTTTCTTTTCTTCTTTCAGTTTTATGTTTAAAAGTGTAATATTTAATATTATGAAAAGCATGTTCACTTTGTAACTTTTATTTGTTTTATTTAATAGCTTTACTGTAGCTAGTTTAATTCTAATTTTGTAATAAATTTAAATTAAACAGTACCTACTTGCTTTTTTTATTGATATCAAAAGTGCACTTGTATTTAGCTATAATTTGACCAAGTAAACATTTGCTTTTGGGCTGGCAGCAGTGAAATAAATGTAAATTTTTCTACAAGTAGAAGTCGAGAAACGTTGATTGATTATTCGCGAAAACTGGAAAACCAGGAGAATAAGGCGAATTAATTAACTTAAAAAAAGATATCTACGATTCTCAGAGAAGCCCTTTTGATGGCCGAATTTTTCTCCGGTTTTTTCAAGTCGCTCCGTTTGGCATGGATAGCGCACGTTCCGGTTCGCGATGAATTATAAGCGGGCCGGTGTTTACAAAGATGTCCTTCAGGCACGTCCAGCCTTGATTCCCAGTGAACAGTCTGGGCACAAAGTTTGCCGTCACTCTTCTCATTTCCAAATCAAGGTTCAAAATGCGCCGAATTGAGTTCCAGGACAACCTGGATAAGTCTTCAAGTTGTCGAATGTCCTGCGTCGATCTTCACTGATGAGATCACGAATTTTGTCCTCGGTTCGAGCAGTTGAATGATGACCGGAACGGGCCTGACCTTCTATGACCATCACCCCATTTTATACACAGAAAACCATTCGTGCACTTGAGTTTCACTAAGAGCATAGTGTTTGTAAGCTGTCTGCATCATCATAACAAAACTTTAAAGCTGCACGTGAGAATCAACCACCTTTTCGTGGCTCGCATGCACCAAAGACACACACACGTAGAGAACCACACCTATCGATTTCGGATGACGCCACTTGACCTACAGCTCCCTAACGGTGCAACCTGGTGCTACACGTACATGATTCACTTCATTACGATTCCGGTTATTTTTGAGTACCCCCTTGTACAATGTTGCTAGTAATTGAGAATTATATAAGGCTCATAAAATTTACGCTTAGTAATTGTAATTATAAATTCAAATCTTAATTGTTTAAAGTAATATTTTCAAATGCTCTACGTTCCAACAATAATAATTCAACAAATATTACTTACAATCGGTATTGTTAATTTTGATTGTTTTATTTTCCGTGGTGATCTACACATATTTTTCAAGTGATGATTTCTGGTCGGGTGTGCCCGTGTTTTGTCTTGTTTTTGGAGAAAACGTAGTGACGAGAAAATTGTGCTTTTTGTTTGGACGTTTATTATTTTGTTTTTATGTTTTTCTTTATATATTTTCATGTTTTCGTTTATTTTTTCTGCCTTTTGGTTCTTGTTTCGTGGTGGTTTTCTAATAAATGTGTTGCGTAGGTGGGCCCGTTTTTTCATGTTTTGAAATGTTTTAATGTTATCTTTGTATCTACCTCTGAAGTTTGTGCCAGTTGTTATATGTATGTTTTTTAGCTGCATTTTAGTTTATATATTCCTCTTTGGTTATATATGTCTTTCTGTTCTGCACCGGTTTTTAATATGCTTTTTAGGATGCTTGTAGTTCTATATGCTATTTTGATTTTTTCGTTTTTGAATTCCTTTGTTATTCTGAAAATGTGAATATCCAGTTTTTTGTTTCTGATTGCGATGTATTGTTAATATAACGGCATCTTTGTTTCCGTATTCGCATGTTATTGATCACGTTACCAGAATAGGTACAGGTAGGTCATATTAATAGTCATTATGATGTCACGGTTGAGTTGCCAAATTTTATGTTAAAATAATTACTAAATGTTTGTTTTTAGGTTAGCCGTACAAGTTTGTGCCATATGAGAGTTCAATTGTTTTATAAGCGTCTCGTTATAATTCGGTTTATTTATCTTTAATCAAACTCAACGAACAATTCTAATTCATTTTTAAAATTGGAAAAAATGCCAATTTGTTGTTTTGTGGGCTGATTTTTCCTAATTCTTGCATATTTTTTAAATTTTGGATTCATTTCTACGATTACAATAGAAAATTTAATTTTTATTGTCTTGCATTTATTTGCTTAACCCTCAACCACTATCGTGTTTCTATATTACGCATATGCTATCGTGGGGTCATTTTTGACCCTAATTAAGAAAGGACTAAACGTTGTCAAAACACCTATTGCATTTCTTTACTAATAATTAGAACCATCTTCTAGTGAAATCAACGTATATTGTAGAAAAGTTTACAAAAATAAGTATATTTTCTTTGTTATTATACATTTTGTGAAAAACGGAGTGATTATACTTTAAAAATATTACTTTCGGGTAATCTGTTTGTTGAGTCTGCTTTAGTATACACGAATCAGGCCCTGAAGACAAAAAATTATTTTACCTATATTGTAAAAACTGCTGAGCATGTTAGAAGCCTTTAAAGAAATCTCTATTTTTTATGTGGATTTTATAAAAACCCCTTTCGGACATACTTACCTATTATTGCAGGTGGTACAGGTTATTTGTTGCATGGAATGGGCCCTGTACACTGTTTTGGAACACATTCGGTATACGGTGGTGTATTTCTTGTCTACTTTTCTGGGACAAAAACAGCATCTTTGGCGTTTGGGCTGCTGCAGAGGCACATGTGAAATTTGATTTGGATGAAATGGCAAATTTTGTTCTAGACAGGAATTGATTGTCTCACGAAGTTCCCTCGGCAAATTAGGAATTGAAAGTCGGTATCTTAAATGGTCTTTTATGAGTTCTTGTCCAAGCTCTTTGATGAAGTTACGGCGAGATATTTTATTTTCATGATTAGTTGCTCTCAGGATTATGTGACGATTATGTGTTTACGGTTGCTATATCCATTACAGCATACCATATTACTAAAGGCCAACGACTGCACCTTCTGCCGGTTCTGTAGAGGGCACATTTTTGATCGAGAGCGTCCATGCCCCCTTTTGTAGAGTTATAGAATAATATCATCTCAGGTTTTCCATTATCCTCATCCACTGCTGTCGTGATGCATCGATGACAACAGTATCACAGATTTACCTTTCTTTGGTACGAAGGAGCTGATTGTCAAATCACTAGTAAAACCAAACTTTGTCTGTCCTACTTGGTATTTTCGATTTGGAAGGAATTCGCGAGGTATCTCGCGCTTATTCTTTCTCATTGTGCCTACATAAGTAAGACCAACTTGTTTTAGTTCTCTTACAAGTTCAATGGACGTGAACCAATTGTCACCAGTGATATTACGATTTGTATTCATAATAAGACTTGCCAAATGTAAAACAGATTGTGTGGGTATACTGAATTTATGAGGATTTGGATCATCTGTTTTTCCGGCATAAATAAATCCGTTGATAAAGTAATGAGTTTTAGCCTCACATAAAGACATGATTTTGATTCCATATTTTTGGGGTTTTCCTTTGAGGTACATTCTAAAAGAACAACGCCCACGAAATCCTACTAGAGTTTCATCCACTGTTGCAAATTCGGACGGTGTATAATTAGCCTGAACATTCAAAACGAACTTGTTAAAGAGTTCAGAGATAGCAGCCAATTTGTCACCAGACAATTTTCTGTCGTCCCTAGTTTCAAAATCATCAAATCGGAGACAAGAAAGTAAAAATAAAAAACGCGCTTTAGGCATAGTTGCTCTAAATATAGGTCTTCCAGTGCCATCTGTATCCCAAAGTGAAGACACGTCTTCGTGATTTGATTTGAAAACGCCGGACAGATAAATAATTCCAAAAAAAGGCTTTCAACTCTGTGTAAGACAAGTTGTCAATAAATGTTGCAGTATTTCCATAACGAACACTCATCTCAGTTATTTTAGCGTTAGTATGATCCAAAATAATCTGTAACATTTCTTCAGTAATTAGAAGAGACCACGCTTCGTAAGGAGTTTTTGGCTTATGAGCAATAGCTGGGCCCTTGATACCAGGCAAATGTGTAATGATATTATGTCTTCTACTGCGTGACGAAGACGGGGCATATTAGAGACATATTAATCTAAAAAGTGCTGCAAGAACCAAAACAACGCATGTCAAAGACTGGCATCAAAATTTGATGTCACTTCATTGACATATCGTTTTCACCATCGCTGCCAAATTTGAAGTGTCAAAAAGTGAACCAAGTATTCAAATTCTCTGATTTTTTTGTAAAAAGTGAAAGAATGAGCAATGAGCAATGCGGTGGCAGGAGCTGCTTTATGTTTAATGACAATCCTTAATGAGTTAGAAGGACGTAAAGAAACGGAATACCAAAAAAATGGTGGGTGATGCAGGCTTGGCAATCAGACCCACCTGTTGATTGTATGCTACATGAACAGTGCACCAAATGTTTGCAGATGAATGTGCAAGATTTCGATTATATGGTGGAGCGCCACACCTATAAACACGATACCCCATTTAGAAATTATTACGGTTGGTGAGGGACTGTCAGTAACTTAACGTTATTTAGCGTCAGGCAATGGATTTTCCAGTCTGATAGCTCTTTTTAGTATGTCACATAATACATGAGACATGTGGAGCTATTTACAAGGCATTGGAAGACGCAGAATCCGCTCTAGAAATGTTGAAAAACTGGGAGGTTTGGTTCCAGCACATTGTCCACTGTCATTTTATTTAAAGTCGCCTGTAATATCTATTAATATATTTTAATACTTTGGATATAGAATGCCAACACTGAAAGAGCCGCTGCTCTTTTCACTTGTTGGTAATTTCTGACCTGGGCATGTCAATTTCAACGCCTACCTCCTTCTACAACGTTCCTTTCCTCATTTGCGCAAGGACGATTACTCTCCCAGTCTATTGACTCGTTCACTTCTCCCCAAGCTTTCGCATCTGTTTCTTGGCTGCCGTGCCATCCTGCAATGCCAAGTCGTTCTCGTTCTCGTGCATAATTCCACTAAAAGCAAAAATACATAAAAAATATACTGATATTTTTCAACAGCCTTTGTCATTGACTGTCATCCGTAAATTGCATCGAAGGGCAACCGTTTTCATTATACTTACTACATTTGACATTGAATATAACTTAGTGAAAACAATCCGTAAAGATGAAGAACCGATGCTCCCATTTTATTAGCCATATGTCTTCACTATTGGGGTTGCCCTACAAGCAACGAAAATAAGTTGCTCAATATCTTCAACCGTCACAGTTACCTTCTTTTTAGGTCTGCTTTCTATCTAGTATATATTTATATATACTCGATAAAACAACAACGATATAATATATTTGAAATATTCTGCGAGAGTTGATAAATCCTTTACAGTGGGTCTATATTTCCACGAAATTTTGTTTTCGCCTCCGACCGAATCAAGCAGTCAGTTTTCCAGCTATTCTCAGTAACATTATTTTTCTTCGGTGCAGTTGTTTTTTTTTATGCAAGTCATCCTTAAACTCATTTGTAATTGTAATGTAATTATAATGTTGCACCGTAATTATATCAAATATATCATATAATTTGACTGATAAACGGTGACTAGTAAGATTAAGCAATTATAAATGAAAAATGATATCGGAGAGATGTCCACTACGACCGCGCATGCAGATGTCGATTCCTTTATCAAAATTTTCGGCAAAATGGCCGGTCTATTTCATTAATCATGTCACTGATTTTGAGTTTTAAGGCTGCAATCGATTCGATTGGCTCCGTATAGAATCTATCTTTAACATAGCTCCACAAAAAATAATCCAGTTGTGTTAAATCGCATGATAGGGGCGGTCAATGAAATAAAACAATGAAATAAATTCATTGTTTCGGTGGCTGTGTGATATGTGGCACTGTCCTGTTGAAACCACATGCTAGTAATATCAACATCATCAATAATAGGCCGAATTTTCGAAAATAAATGGCCCAATCACGCTTGCAGACCACATAGCGTACCACTCAGTGACATGTTCAGCATCCAAAGGCTTGTTTCAACCTCAACAATTTCTCTTGGATTTTCAGAAGCCTAAATGCGGCAATTTTGCTTGTTGACGTACCCAGATAAACGAAAATGGGCGTCGTCTGAAAAAATAATATTTGCAGAAAAACCAGGGGGTTGAATGAATTCAGTAAATCTACGGCGAAGTGAATGATCGGCCGGGTTCAATTCATGCCCCAGTTGAAAGAATGCGACGGTTTAAATTTACTTATTATTTTAAAAGCCAGCATGATATATATTTTTTGGGAAAATAAAACTGTTTATGTTAAAACTAGAAGGCGAAATTTCATGCATATGAATTTTATTAACCTCGATTGTCGGTTGTGAGTGTGTTTGCACGCTAGGGCGCCTTGCAAGGGGATGGATCCCTTGCGGCATCAGATTCGTAGGCATCTCCCATGATTGTAATAGTACAGTTCTCAAAATGTACATCGGTGCTTAAAACGGGTATTTTACTTAATAATATGAACTCCGAGCCCGATACTAAATTGTGCGGATCGGTTCCATCGACTGTATTAATAAATCAAAGTAAACCGTAGCCATGCAGAAGATATGGGTGAATAAATTTTAAGAAAACGTTACATTAATAATTCTTATTCCCTCATATTTCTCCGTGTATATGCTGAATAACGTGATTTATGCAGACATTTTTACTTGCCTCGTTTTAACCCTTGTCTTTTATTTCCTGTATGTTAAATTGTTAAAGTGTGTACTTTATAACTTTTCGCAGTCGATTTATTTCGTCCTTTGTGTCCGTTAAACTACAATTCTTTTGCAAAAAATCCCGCATGGATGTTTTACGTACTGGAAATTAATGAGCTTTGTGGGCAAATCTTCATAAAATCTATGGGATTGTTATGCGATAAATTAAAATAAATGTAGATAAATTATTATTTGGTTAAAATAAATTTAATTAAGAAAATGGAACGAGATGAGCTCGTTTTTATCGTTCATTATAGTAGGATTGAGCTACATAAAATTATGAAAATTAAAAATCACATTACAAGTTGTAATCGAAGTCAACATTGAAGAATCTCGTATCTCGTATGTAAGTACAAGTATGTTTGCATATGCACTATTTATGTGCGGGAATGCGGATATGAGGAGCTTTACTTCGAGGAATAATCTGCAATAAATTGGGGTTGATCAAACTGATAAAACAGTCGTCAAGGAAGACGTCGTAATAAGAAGCCATATGCTTGACGTCTAATAATTAGTCGATGATCCGCTTATCAACTTTGTAGATCTTTGCGCTAATTAAAAATTTGCGATACGATCGAATATACATTATTACTAAACATGCACGACATTAAAACAGCCCGGTTAAAAAAAAATTGGCAGTTTCAATTATGAAGATATTGTGGTTGTCAACCCAGGCGGCGTAGATTTCCCTCGGCGTTCGCGTACAGACATTGCCCCAACCCCGGGCAACCCATTCAGCGTTCATCCTCTGTAAGTGATTGTGCCCCGCTTTGTCATTTGCACCGAGTTACAACACATTCCTCCGTTTCATGGCTTAGTGGATATTAATTCGTCATGACAATTTAATATCACTTCCCGGAGAGTTTTCTCTCCGGACGGCTCCCGACCAACTGCATTACGTCGTGTGACATATATTATTTTAGCAGTTAATGCGATTTATTTGTACGTGGTTTGCAGTTCGCAAGCCGAATCGAATCTGTACCATTTTACTAAAAATTTTAAACGTACAGTCTTTTATTATATTTTGTAGTAGGTATGTAAGGTGTTTCCACAATACAACGACGATTATTCACGAACGATTAACACTTATTTCATAGTAAACTACTGGTCGCAGCCATATTGTTGTTGCGGTTTCATATTGTACCTTTTATTACGCCGATTTTTGTTGTAATATGTCCAACAACTGCATATACAGTGTGTTTCACTTAAGAGTGTAACACCCTCATATCTTTTTTATTGTTAGTCCAATTTAAGTATTTTTTTTCCCAAACGTAGAATACTTATTGCTCTATTTACTCCCAAAAAACCAATTGTCTTCTTTAAATGCAAAGCAACCTGCGATGGTAAAATAAACCGCAAAAATCAAGAAATCACTTTAGGGATTTTTTTATCGAAAAATTTTACTAGTAATAATTGATCCGAATTGCCCAAAAACACTAAATCCAAAATTTCATGAAAATTAAAAATGTTAAAATTTTCCGTAAAAGTCCGTAAATACTTATTATAAGCTGCGCCGAAAAAAGTGTGCTGTGAAAATTGTGTTTGAAATAAAACCTGAACTGTCAAAGTTGTTTAAAGTTGTTGTTGTTCAGGCGTAGCCACCTGTGCAAATAATATTTACCAAATTGGAATTGCTTTTGAAGAAAATTTTAACATTTTTAATTTTCATGAAATTTTGGATTTAGGGTTTTGGGCAATTTTAAACAATTATTACTAGTAAAATTTTTCGATAAAAAATCCCTAAAGTGATTTCTTGATTTTTTCCATTTATTTTGCCATCGCAGGTTGCTTTGCATTTAAAGAAGACAATTGATTTTTTGGGAGTAAATAGAGCAATAAGTATTCTACGTTTGGGGAAAAAAAATTACTAAAATCGGACTAAAAATAAAAAAGATATGATGGTGTTACACCCTTAAGTGAAACACACTGTATATACAAGATGGGGCAGCTCATACGACACGGAGTTTCTATGAAAAACCATGGAATATTGCGAATTTTTTTCTGGTTGGCTAGATGTAGAATATCTGTATGCACAATTTAAAATTATTATGAGATATACAGGATGTTACAAAAAAGATACATATCAAAGTTATGGTTTTGTAAATGGAACAACCTGTATTTTTTGGCATTTTCGAAATCTAGTGTACAAATAAGGGTTCCTGCAATATTCCCTATACCTATCTTTTATCGTTTTCGAAATATTTGAAGATTTGTTGAAATGCGTGGTACCAAATAAAATGTTATATTTGCCTCAGTAATTCATTTTGAATCACTACATCAGCCATCGTTCAAATGATGGTCGGAAATGTAGATTCATTGATATTTCGATGTCAAAAATTATACAGGGTGATTTAAAAATATGGTTGGAAAATTTCGATATTCGAAGATGAAGAACTGTATAACTAAATAGAACCCTATAACTAAATAGAATACTTTTTGAATTTTGGCGTTTCTATTTTTTTGTTGATTTAAATCAACCGGGTTATAACATGAAACTACAATAAATCGATTCAGGGTGAAAAAACCCAATCATTGCAATTCTACCTTATTTTAATCAAATAGAACATATAATACAAAATATGTATGAACATAACAACAACAAAACACAAGAGAACAAAGTATTATGTGACCTACTTCGCAATAACGGCAATCAAGAAAAAAATATATCATTTTTATTATTACGGCATCATCAGAGTAGATGTCCTTCCTCTTCGATGCATAGACGAATTCTTTCCTCAAAGGATTTTTTTATATTCACCAACATCCGTCGCGTTACGGTGTGGAAAGCGGCCCTTATTCTGTCTTTCATGTTTTCCATTGTAGTTGGCGAAGAAGCGTATAAAAAATCAAATAAAAAAAAACCAAAAAAAAAAAACATCAAAAAAAATCGAGACAGGTCAAATCCGGAGACCTTGGTGCCCAATGTTGTGAACCTCCTCTTCCTATCCATTTATTGGGGAATTGGAAATTTAAGAAATCCCTAACATTCCTATGGAAATGGGCTGAGTTGGGTTGGGAGATGGTGCTAGCTGTAGCCACATTTTTTGTCTGATATATAGAGGCACATTTTCTAGTTCAGGAAGAATGCCCCCCCCCCCCCCCACACACATTAACAGACTATCATGTTGGTGATAATTTGTGCGAAAAATATTGGGATTTTGATCACTGTAATAATGAAAATTGTGTCTGTTAATTAGGCCGCTCTTATGAAATGTAGATTCATCCGAGAATAGAACCGAATTCATAATATTGTATAGTGTGCATGGGTACGGGCATTATTATGTAAAATGCATAATGAATTTTAGGTCACGTAAAGGATTAAATCCTGATGAGTTAGAAAAAGCTTTAGAAGGCATAGTCAGAGAATTAGCTAAAGAGCGAGACAATGACCTGCGGGAACAAGTTAATTTCGTTAATTTCATAGTGACGATAATAGCGAAATAAACCCTGAAGAAACGATAACACAAGACTTATATACCAGCCGTTCTGAGCAGTTCGCAGATGACGATGACGAAGAAAGTCAAGATTACGTTTTTTCGTAGGACGCGATAATGAAACACTTATATTGTTTCTTACTGACGAAATGATTACCTATGTACTAAGATATACTAACATACCATATACATAGAAAAGAAAATACTTGACAGATGGGATAAGAAAGGAAGTGATACCAACTGTTTAGAGCTGTGGGATTCAGATAGTACAGGAATCATTCTTTTGAGAACTCTTATCAGTTACGAGCGTTTCAAATTTTTACTTCGTGCTTTACGTTTCGATACTCGCATACTCGAGAAGAAAGAAAACAAAATGACAAATTAGCACCAATTCGAAATTTTTATGATAATTTTGTCAATAACTGTATGGCACATTACAATGTAAGTGAATGTGTAACAATTGATGAGATGCTTCATGGGTTTAGAGGACGCTGTCAATTTGTGCAATACATTCCAAACAAACCTGCGAGGTACGGCATTAAGATTTATGCCCTTTGTGACGCCAAGACCTTCTACACATTCAATTTTGAAATTTATTGTGGAAAGCAAGTGCCCGGTCCGTATCTGAAATCATATACACCCGAAGATGTTGTGAAAAGACTAGTCGTCCCAATAGAAAAATCAAACAGAGTTATCAAGTTATCCACTTGCACAGTATTTGTTGACAAAAGGACTAACCTTGCTTGGAACAAAATTATGTACCGCTCGGCTGATGACGATACCAAAAAGCCAGTTTTAAATTTAGATTATAATGCCACCAAAGATGGCAGAGACCAAAGAGATGTCGATGTAGTTGACCAAATGTGCGTTACCTACAGTACATCTAGAATTACCAGAAGATGACCACTTGCACTTTTCTTCAAACATCTAGATATATGTGGCATAAATTCAAGAGTCATATTTAGATTCAACAACGTCGATAACGGTGACAGAAGAAGAATATTTCTAAAAAATCTTGCCCTACAACTAATGGATGACCATTTTAAAGACAGGGCTGAAATAAAATTACTTCCTCAAGAAGCCTCTGCCTTTTTATCTAAATACAGAGAGAGCGATTTACAAGCTAAAGAATCACGAACGCCAGGCATCCGTCACATCTCTGGGTATCACAAAAATAACAGAACAAAGTCAGTTTGTCAATATTGTGGAACAAATGGAAGTTGAATAATGTAATGTATTTTTTTAAGTTTATATTTTCTTCAGTTTACCTGCATTTGTTTTAAAATGCTTAAACGTATTTTTTTAACTTAATAAAACAATTAAGCATGGTATGTTTGTCTTAGTTTATTATATAAAATATATTTTCTTTGTTAATTGTAAGTTAGAATCGCAAAGAATTGAATGCGGTGTAAATACCACGGCGCGCCCACTCATGTAATTCTAAGAATCGCGCCCTCCGGAGAGTTAAACAATCCAAAGAGCCATGCCCAACAGAAATATCGGTGTACCATGAAACAACATATTCGCTGCTTTCTTTGTATTTCATGATATCATTGGAAAATAAAGAATTTTCAAATTCCGTGGCGGACATTGAAGAAACAATAGTAATTACACTCTTCAAGAAATGTTAACAAGTAAAATTAACAAAGCTGTCCAACAAATAACCGATAAAATTATAACATCGTTTAAAACAGAAATCGGTAAATTGCAGTGTGAAAATAAAATGTTAATGCAAGAGATGGCGTACTTGAAATCAGCGATTGGTGTGCAAACTTCACTGTCGCCCAAAAATAATAATATAATAATCGGAACTCACCAACAGAGGTCATCGATTGCAATTTACGCAAGGACATAAATAAGGACAACCAGATGCAGGAAAAAGTAACACCGGCGACCACAAAAAATATCAACTTTATGAATGTCAACAATGAACAAAAAAGAAAAGAGCCTGTTCAAGATAATGAAACCGTAAAAATCAACACTGCGTACGCGGATGCGGTGAAATTGAGCGAGAAAAACGAGAATATCGATATAGATCACTCAGAAGTGAATAAAACACAGAAAATACAACTAAAAAATGAGACTCCCAATGGTTTTTCGACAGTTGCCAGGAAAAAACAACGAGAATCAAGGAACCGTGAATCAATTTACGGCACTGCTTCCGATACATTACTAAAAGGGACACAAAGGCTGGCACATCTGCATATATACAGATTAAATAAAGAAACGGTGGTAGATGACATATTAAAGCATCTTAGCAAAAATAACATCAATGATGCAAAATGTGACAAGTTAGTGTCGAAGCACCCCGATTTATATGCGTCGTTTAAAGTTTCAATTCCAATGGACATGCTTGAGCAAGTAAAACGACCTGAACTGTGGCCTACTGGAACATGCGTAAATCGTTTTTTAATGAACATTCAACAAAAGAGAAAACTGACTTAAATAAAGTAGTAAATAGGAAAAAAACTATTGCACTTTTTAATATAAACATACAATCGATTATGAACAAAGGTGACGAATTAACGATATTCTTAAACGACAATCATGTTGATGTATTATGTGTAACGGAACACTGGCTGACACAAACGAACATGGAAACTTGCTTCTTACAAAATTATAATATTGCAAGCTACTATTGCAGAGAAAAATTGAAGCATGGCGGTACGCTAATTTTATCCAAAGAGGGTATTAAATACAAAAAATTATCCCTAAATAAGTACTGCAGAGAGAAAGATATTGAGGTGACAGGAATAAAAATATTAACCTCAAATATAAAGACAAATACAATTGTTATATGTATATATAGATCGCCTGCAGGCAATTTTGATTTATTCACTGATATACTGAATGAGATCCTAACTGAAACAACACAGCAAGAGTGCGATAGAACTGTAATCTGTGGTGATTTCAATGTGAACTTCCTAGAAGAGTCACAAAATAAAAAACTGCTGCTAAATTTATTCAAATCCTTTGGCCTTCACATATCAACTTATGAGCCCTCGCGGATTACGTCCACATCAAGTACATGCTTGGATAATGTTTTTTCAAACATACCTGAACAACTGTTTGACTTGTACTCATTGGAACCACACTTATCAGACCCCTCAGGACAGATGTTCACTATATATAATTGGAATGGGAATAAAGTAAAAGAGTACAAGGAAACAAAGCGGAGAAATATAAATGAAACAAACATAAATACATTTAAAACAAAGTTAAAATCAATTAAGTGGGATTCGTTGTTCGAGAGGAACGCAAATGATGGTTTCGAAATGTTAAACATTGTAATTACTGATTGCTTACAGTCATCCTTTCCAACACAAGAAAGAAAGACTAAATACCAGTGTCACCAATCAACTAATAGCATAAAGAATGAAGAACTCTGTCATATGAAAAAAACTCTAGATGCAATTAAAACAATATCATGTGTATCTAAAGAAGTAGAACACATAGAATTATATAAAAACTTAAAACATGCATACAGAAAGAGAATACAAAAATTGAAAAAGATAGAGAATGCAAATTATATTGAAAATGCGAACAACAAACAGAAAGCCATGTGGAATGTGATAAAGAGAGAAACCAGAAAAGATATGAAAGAAGAAAACGATGACAACATTACCCCCGAGGAGTTAAATAACTTTTTCTCGAGCGTAGGAGAAGAAGCACTAAAAAGTATTCAACAAGTTAACACTACACCCAAGACTTATTACCAAAGAATAGACGTAGACAATTGTGACTCATTTTTTCTCCTGCCGGTCACGAGAGAAGAGGTATCCAGTATCGTAAAAAATATTAAACATAAATCAGCGGTAGATATATACGGATTGACGACAAAACTACTGAAAGAAATTTTAGAAATTATTATTGACACTCTGGTGAAACTAATCAATAAGTGCTTTCAAGAGGGCGTGTTTCCAGATATAATGAAAAAGGCACGAATTGTTCCAATATACAAAAAGGGAGATACAAACAAATGTGAAAATTATCGACCAGTGGCCATACTTCCTGCCTTATCTAAAGTGATTGAATCAGCAATCAAGACAAGACTAACGATCTATTTCGAAAAGAAGAAACTGATAAATACCAGTCAACATGGCTATATGAATAGAAAATCGACAATGACTGCCATGATTGATGTCGTAAATGAAATAATGGAAGCCTACGACGAGGGTGAACTAACAGGAGTGAGTTTCTGTGACCTGAGTAAAGCCTTCGATACAGTCAACCATGAGATACTACTGCAAAAACTATACCACTATGGAATTAGAGGTGAATCACATACTCTAATTAAATCCTATCTCACCAACAGATATCAGAAAGTCGGTTGGAAGGGAGAATTTTCTGCCGAAAAAGAAATGTTTCATGGTGTACCGCAAGGATCAGTTCTTGGGCCAATACTGTTTTTAATTTACGTTAATGACATGCCTGGTAATACTAAATGTAAGACATGCATGTTCGTCGACGATACATCTTTCATCAACAGAGCTATAGATCAAGAGACGTTGCTGCAAAAAACTAATAATACTCTGGGAGAAGCACGGCAATGGTTTAGCAGTAATAAGCTTATGTTAAATATGGAAAAAACACAACGAATGGTTTTTAAAACCAAAAATAGAAATCAGGAGCAAGCAACCATAAAGTTCCTAGGAGTTTTCATGACAAGCAATCTCAACTGGCAACAACATTGTGACAAAATAAGTCCTAAAATTGCCAGAAGTATTTACATTATCAGACGGTTGATGAACATTGCAACATATGAAATTGCAAGAATGGCATACTTCAGCTGCTGTCACAGTATCATTTCATATGGGATAATAATGTGGGGAGCACCACCAGAAGCAACGAGAATATTTGTGCAGCAGAAAAAAGCTGTAAGAGTGTTATGTGGTGTGAGTGCAAGAACAAGCTGCAGAGAACTTTTTAGAAACACAAACATTATGACGGTACCATGTATATATATACTTACGTGTATAAAGTATGCAAGTGACAATTTGATCTGTTTTGAAACTAATGGACATACACACGACTACAGTACAAGACACCGACATGACCTAAGGATTCCGCACCATCGTGTGAAAAAATCGCAAGGCAGTGCAAACTATGACGCCATAAAACTTTATAATAAGTTGCCGTATAACATAAGACAATTTCGTGGCAACAGCTTATACAATTGGACAAAAAAATTCCTCCTTGAAAATGCTTTTTATTCGATTAGTGAATTTTTGACGTGTGATGTTGTAAATGATGTTTAGTCTATGCAATAGGATTTTCTATTTTGGTAATTTCTGACATTGTACTGCTTTTTATTGTATTTAACTCTTTATTGTAATTACTTGGATTATATGTGTTATTTTTATTTTTTTTGTGACTTGTGTAATGATCTAGTATCAAAAGCACCAATAAAGAATTATTATTATTATTATTATTATTATTATTATAACTTACCATTTGGTGTTGGAGGTGTGGTTAATTAATATTTGGTGCGAGTGTGGTAGTAGCTTTTTCTCATGTAGCTCGGGCAGCTAGTTCTTAGGAGAACTAACTATCCGACGTTTCAATGAACTCTCATCCACCATGTTCTGGGTGTCGATGTTTTGGTGTCAGTTGGCTTTTTAAAGTTCTTCTTTTATTTCTATTTGAGACTGGTTTAAAAAGAAGAAACTTTAGATTATTTTTGATCCCCGAACCTTTTCTCCCACCACAATATATTCCCCAGCATAATCATATATTGATATTGAAATATTTTGAGTATATATGAGTTTTTTTAGTTTGGATATGACAGCCACCGTTAGTTTACAGTTACAAAAAAACGATCCTTCTTTATTATATTAAGATTTAATTCGCTAAATTACTGTCGTTCTATGTGTTTTTTGTATAGGTATGTTTTAAGTTAAGTAACGAATCATAACCTATATCGGTTTCACCTCTGCCATTTTCTACTAATTTTGGACTGCATTGATACACCTCCCTGAAGCGTATCACATCTAGTAAAATTCTTGATTGATTAAGTCAAGTACGCGTTGAAAAGAATATTAAGTTCATCATACCATTTCGTATTTTGAGTACATCAGCAATATTACAACCTTTGGTATTATGTTCGTGAGATCCTAGAATTGATAGATCCTCTATCTTGCGCTCTAGTAGCACTGTTCATGGTGCTTTCTAGCGTCCACTTTGAATGAACCCTCACCTATACTTAGTGATTCTTGTAATAAACTTTAGAGCTCCTGTACTGTTATATTCTGTCCGGTGAACAGATATCGAGAAACCACGCCTCTCGAATATATGGGTGTCAAAAGCCAGTTTCACACGCTACATACAAAGTAATAACACCAGGGAAGGGAATTTCGCAGTTGTGTGTTCTGGGATTTAGAAATTCCACCAATAGACTAATTCTATTGAAATCACGGGCGCTTGTTTGGGTGGGGCTTCTCTATAGCTCTTCGACGGACAGAATATAGGAAAAAGCGAACAAGGGCACTCGGTGGTAGAGTTATTCCAACCGATCTTCTTCAAACGTACGTTGCTGTGTTTTTATTTTAATACCTCATCACAAACTAGTGCAAACAATGGTATGTTAGACGTATTTATTTCACAGTTCGCTCTTCGAACTACATCTAATCCTTTCAAACTTCTCACGTACAAAGCATTCTTTCCGAAAGTGATTTATCAAATCCACTACATTACTCGTAACTTCCCCATCCCGTTTAGTGTACATATTTCTTTGTATGCATGTTGTGCTTCTGAAATAGAAAACATATTTCCTTTTGTTAAACCTTCATAATTTATGAAATGGACTTTTTATATTTTTGTTGTCTAGAATTTGGCATGTTAAGAAATGATACACATGCATCATTTCAAGTATTTGACTTTCAATTGATCATTTTTGATATGATTTACAGCTTGCATTGGTTGAAACTGTGAACAATTCGTTGTTCGTTCACCGTACGATCTTGCGAATGTTATTCTTGTGCTAATTGTAGAAAGTTCAGGTAAAATGTTAATAGCTTGTTGTCCCATTTTATATTTGGTTTTCAATGTTACCATCTAGTGAGTGCACGGTGCACCGCACCGTATATAACACTCGGCCACCATCGACTTCCATGGGGAGCCGTTTTACATTGTGCTCTCGGACTATGTATGTTCCTTATAGAAAAAGTCAAGCATCTTTCACCAACGTAAACATGACAACTCCAAACTCTTAATAAATTGTAAACTTCTGTAGGTGTACTCGTATAGTTCTTGTTGTGTTAGCTTCTTCGAAAATATGATTAAATAAAATTGACTTACTTTTACCATTTATTACAACCAATGTGTATCTCGTAGTAAATCAGTTTTTACCGTATAAAATATACAAGTTAATTACAAAATTATATTACTTTTATAGGATTGTGATTTATGAGAAAATATCATCAAGAAATAAGGTGTTTTCTTTATGTAGTGGGTTATGTAAACATAATAGTAAATAATTATATGCATTATTCTTCAGCTGTAAATATATTAACATTCTTAGTCTTGAGGCCATCGCCAGGATGATATGTTATTGCAATCGTCAATAATAGATATCTTGTAACAAAGAATTCTGTACTGTTTGCAGTTAATGAAAAATACTATTATTTTGTAAATAATGTTACTTATTGTTGTAAAATTAATTGCGGTTAAATTTTTTTCGCTAGCGTACATTTTTGTTCACTATTGTAGAAAAGCATTACATGTTCAACACCTTATACCTAATAAGGAATACGCACGCGTTTCTTTCTTTGAGAAATCCAATCTGTACTAAAAATGCGAAATGTTGGTAATTTAATTTTCTCAATTGAATAAATAAGCATGAAAAACTACATTGAAAATTGAACAGGTTAAATAAGCAAGTTGCATATATTATGTTCTTTCACTACTGAAGTAGATTCTATGCCTAACCTAACCAACATATTTAGGAACATAATGTTTCTTTTTTCCTGTAGATTGAGTTTATTCCACAAAAACAAATGTTTAAAATATATATCTCTCCTACTGTTAGGATATGCGGGTGTGACAGTGACATCGCCACTTGTTTTTTATATATCTGTATATTTTTGTTAAACAAGTACAAAAATCCAATATGGTGTTTATAAACACTATTATGATGGAAGAGGTATTCGTATCTACTACATCACTACCAATGGTTGGCGTTATGTAATGTGTTCGAGTGCTGTTGCAATGTTAGTTAATGGACATTGACCTAGCCAAAATATGGCAACGTTTTTCTTTATTAAGAAACATTATCGAACATTTATTTAATTCAAGAGGCGCCACTGTGACTAATATGACAATTCCTATAGCAGCAATGTCAACAATGAGCTTTTGTTCCCCGGGAATGTGCGGATGGAATTTGTCAACAATATTTAACTATGTATGGCTGTTCCATTATGTTGCATTTATAAATAAATACATCTTTTGAATTGAATAATTGATTGTAATTAAAGATCCACTGAGCCTCTGGATTTCGGTGTACCTATTCTGTGATACGATGCTAGAATATTTTATCCATTCCAAGTGAAGTGGGCAAAGTTTCATTAGTCAATACATAGCACGTGATGTGTTTGTTAGGCGGACAAGATGGGTGGAACAAGTAGATCACGTGAATAAAACCAAGGCTTAGCTTAATTTAATAATAAACAATTAAATAAAACGTGCTATTTTCGCTTTTGGAGTTTTTAAAAATCTATTGTGATGTATTGTGTATATACATAAGGAACCACAACCATTTAAATGATTCAATTATTTTATTGTATTTTGTTGTACAATTATAATAATTATTTTGGATTCGTGTAAATCAACAACTTTGTGTAACAATCGTGTAAATTATTTGTAATGAGTTAATTTATTATAAACAAGACTAATTGCAAGATAATCTTATGGTGCTGCAAATATAAATTAATGTAATTATGCGCGTTAATTAAGTAAGAACATTGTTAATAATAGTGATTGTATTCTTGCATTGTGTCTAATCGATATCATAAGATAAACAGAAGAATGTGCATTAATATAAAACAATCTGTAACTTAAACTGTACGATAATTACTTACTTATAACGTAGTATAAGAAAATTTACTTGGCATTTATCCAGAGAAATCACATTAGTAATAAATAATTGTAGTTTTATTTAGCTGGAACACAGTGATCAATTATTCCGTTTAATACTAGAATCTTGCCGCATTCGAACATCTGACGATGCATCCCGATTGCTAACCACTTTAAGGAGTTTAATTTGTTGATGACAATTTTTATGTAAAATGTATTTGTATTATTGTCCAACGAAGATATTTTTCTGTATAAAGTAAATTATTGTTTTGTACCTATTTAGTTCGTAAGAACCTCAACGAAGATTAATTTCGAATTTGAATGCTGAATCTGTAGCGTCCAACGAAAAACAGCTATCATCAAAATAGCCCACGTTGAATGAAATAATAACAAATAAATGAATACAAGGACAGTATAGATTTAAACCGCAATTGGACTGCAAAAGATATTATCCAACCACAAAATTCACAAAACAATGTTACAGATATTTCCCAACTAATTATATACTTTCTGACAACTCAATTGTTCTCTTATAATAATCATCTCGCGTTATGTGCGCAACTAATTGTACAAAAATTGTTCAAATTCATAATTGTTTCTAAATTATAGTCGTGCATTATGTAGATCACATAGTGGTAACTTTGTGGTATATGTGAAGATGCATGTGCTAGAGTAGTTTTTCTAAGGGTATTTCTAGGTAAAAGGGTAGTACGAAGTCACACAGGTCTCATCCTATTACAGCTATTTCATGCACATTTGTAGTGGCAATTGTTACTGTTAATAATCTTATATTTCAATGTGTTGTTACAAAAAAATATATAAACATTCTTGGCGTAGCGGGATTGTGCAGGTTTGTTCGAAAATCCTAATATTGCAAATATCATATGGAAACTAGGTAACTAAGTTTTTGTGAAAGGGTAGTCTGTTTGCCGTAGTTTTTTTCCAATGATGCAATTAATTATGTCAGTTTTGTATATGCGAAATTTCAACCTGTAAGGTTCACGCGTTCCCGAGATGGAATGCCGCCGTTTTGTTTCAAGATGACAGGCATTTTGTCATAGTTTATTGTCCAATGTTCCCACTATGTGAATAAAAATTGCACTAATTTTTAGCCTAAGCGAAGCGCGTGTTTCTGAGAGAGAATGCCGCAATGTGAAACAAGCTTCTCTCTTCTTATCAAGCAAAATTTTAAATTGTCAAATTGACAATGTTAATTTGTGAAAACAAAATTAAAAAATACATTAACAGAATTGCAATAACATATTTTACAGTGACTACGTAAATAATTGCTGACGAACTGCACGTCGTCAAAAGCACAGTTTCATTGGAAATTCAATATCAACTTGACATAAAACATAACCTTAAATAAATTGTTGTTTTCTCCAATTTTTTTATAGTTTTCTACAATTTATACCAATTTGCGACAATTGACCTGATTTGATATGAGCAGGTCATTCAGTAACATTTTGGGGATTTACATGCATCTACTTTTCTTTTCATACTTTCAAAAACAGCATGCAGCTGTTATTTTTTGCACAGCGCCTTCTGTCGCTTCTTTTAATTCATCCAGTGTGTGTAATCGATTGTCATAAATGGTGTTTTTAAATAATCAAATAGGAAATAATCCAGAGGGGCAAGATCTGACATCTTGCTGCAAAACTTTCTCTCCCGATGACTCTGTTCTCATAATTGGCTTAAATAAACCAATAAGTTGCTTGTGCTGTATGTGCTATCATATTGATTATTACCCTCATGTAAAATTAACCAATTATATTACAGCATTGCAATGGCTTTTCTCAATTCAATGAACATTAATAACCGATAACAACCCTGGGAAGAGGGAAATTACCGCGATAATTATGCTTGTTGACGTAACAATGACAACGAGCTAAATTCAGACATTAAGAAACGTCAACCATGTCACGTTTTGGCTGTGCTTCTTTGTCAACCATCGATGAATCTTTGAAAGATAACGTGCCTGAAAATACGAAAAGTTCTCAGAAATATATCTGGAAGCAATTTACAGACTGTTGTGTTATAATAAATAATGTTTTGCTTTTTTCGGGTAATAATCATCCGAATGTCCTTCGTGTTTATAAAATTATCTTCAATTCGACACCTTGACAGAACTCAAAATGTGTTGCCTAGTTATAACCCGAGCGGTCACGCGTTCTGTCAAAAATAGTGTCTCATTATCGATAATTTTACAAACACTCGTGACATTACATATGAAAATAACCCTCCCGTAGCTCACCATCGTGTAGTTGGCCTGTAAAAAATTGCAACATATTACGATAGCGTTCCCCATTAACGGTATCAGTGAAGAACATATGGCCCAATAATTCTTCTTCTGAATACTGCAATCCATACTTTTAATGGATGCAACGGTGCTTCTTGAAATAAGCCAGGGATTCCTGTACAAATTCCAAAATTTTTTGAATGTACATAACCACTTAGATGAAACCAGGCGTCGGCAGAAAAAAATGTTTTGTCTAATAAATTATCATCCCTTAAATTTGCATTGAACCATTTGCAATACTGTAACTGTTGAGTTGGTTTCAAAAAAATCGAGTATACTTCATAAATCACTAGGCATGATTTGGAAAATGTTTTACAATTGTCTGTTTGGATTTAGGTTATATTTTATGTCATATTTTGACAACAAATGCACGTAGCTTTCAGAACATCAAATACGAATATTTTATGCTACGATGAACTGTAGCCCGTGAGCCAGGAAAATTAGTTGCCAAAATGGCCTCTCTCGCTACATCAAAGGGATTTTCCCTGAAATGATTTAATAAGGCTTCATCTTCTTCGACGGTGGAATTTTTTCGACGCCCTGCCCCTGTTGTCTTGCAATGGTCTCGTCATGTTCCCATCTGATTTTTACCCTTTGGACTGTACTTTTCGCCAAATGGTAATGCCGCGCTACTGCTCTAATAGACCTTTTTCTAATTTAGAGAGAATAAAAATGTTGTCAGGTTCGCTCAACTTTAACATTTTATTTGTTATTGTGACATCGACAGTACTGATTTACTCCACTGAAAAAAACTGTACTCGATTTCATTGAAACCAACTGTACCTGTAACGTTTCTGAAAATCAGGTGGAAGTAACTCTTGAACTACAGAAACCGTACGACAAACCAGTTTATAGAGCTAATTGACGTAAAGGTTCCGTCTAACAACGCTCACTGTATTCTGAAAGCAATCAACCTGTGGATGTGACAGCATAAACCTTCGTGATCAACTTCTTCTTCAGGAAATCTGTTACAGAATTCCTCAATACAGGCTCTTACTGGATGAACCCACCATTCATTTTCTTATCTATTTCCTTTTCGGAGATACGGAGATCGCAAAAGTAATTTGTCCTACACAAGTGAAAGAGCATGGCGAAAAATATTGAAATAAACGGAAAATAAAAATTCACAAAATAAACAGAAAACGTAACACCTGATGAGCACAGCTGATGAACAAAGCTTCACTTTGACAAATAGACGTAGATATCGATATTACCTGCGCGGAATAAAATTAACGTTTTTTCTTTTACAATTAGTTTTGTTGTTTTCAATTGACTTCGTAGCTCATGAATTCACGTCAAATTTTCGTAGGTCACGTTCACCCTTCGAACCGCCGTGTTCCGAAACGCGAAACTCGCTCGAGAACCAACAAATAACGTAATGTAACGGAAGGCTTCTAGATCTTACAGTTGAATTCGTAATTTCATTTCGTTCCATTCTAATGTCATAAATTGGTCGCGCCTGTAATTTTAATTCAGTACATATACGAGCAAACGAGAAGTACACAAGATGATGACTTCGCATTTGTTCGTTTTCCCTAAATCTAAATAACAATATTTTTTCACTTTCTTATTTTTCCCTCAAATAGTCTGACTTTTTTTCAAAGAATGTCTCCGTGTATTAATGCGTCTCTCAATGTTCTTCCTCTTTGTTGCGCGTTATTCTTTCTACGATCTCCCGGTCTACATTCGGGCCCTCTCGTTCTCTCTTGTACATTTATTGTACATATGTATTCAAAAATACTTATCTGATTATGATACTATATGATACTATAAAATAATAATATATATTATTATATACGTTTTTCACAAATCTGTATATTGCATATACATATTTTATTTAAGAATTAATAGCAGTGAGCAGTATTATCTTAACGCGTGCAGGTGGGCTCCTCTACTGCCGTATTATTGTTATTACTACTATTAGCACTGCTGAAAACTTGTTTGTTCTAATCCTGGATATAAAGTGCCCAATTCTCCATTCCGACCAACCCCTTCACGTAAATGTTCGACTGCACGAATTCGGCTGTCGGTGCTTTTCTACCAGTTTACTAATTATCTACTTAACCTGCTCTGCTTCCTGTAATTGCGACCGTACATCTTCACCGAACGGGAATTATCCGGAACTGTTTCGGATGCTAAATGGATTGGGTTCGTTAAATGGGGCGACCGTAAGGGGCACGTTAGATTAGTTCCTGGCAAATTTACGCGGCATCTAAGCAGTTACAAGCGAAAATAGTTAACTCGTACTCATCTCCGCGAATTATCTTAATCGCGAAATTATATTTTGCTGAATATATAATTCCTAAGCCGGACCTGTCGAAGCTTTCTCGACGCCACATCAGCCGAATGGAATAAAAGGCGAAACTGCGGAATGAAATTGGTTATTTGCAAAATAAAATCAATCTTATTTGGTTTGCTGAAAGAAGCATTCTATTTCGACCGAACTGACGGTAACTGCAATAAGAACGCCTCGAACGTCAAAGGGAGAGATATAGAAACGAGACTTCCGAATCAAAATAACATCGCGCGATTTATACGTTTCGTTCGATGCCTGTTGGTGCACATACAACATTTCATATCAAATTACAAACTGCACGTATCAAAAGTTCGCTCGGAAAGAACCTGCACTTCTGTAGAAAAATACGACGAATATTTTTGTTTCATTGATTATATAATTTATATACTTTATATACTTCATATACTTTATATACTTTATATACTTTATATACTTTATATACTTTATATACTTTATATACTTTATATACTTTATATACTTTATATAAGTACAGTAAATACTCTTTCATAAGTGTCTGATTGTATCGAATTTTTCAGGTAATATGGTGTAAATTATACGAAATAAACCAACACAAAGAAACGTTCCGCGAAAAATTGTCTCATTTTTCTTTAAACCTTTTCTGTCGTTTTGCTATATTTTATTATTTTAACAATTTTTGAGGTATTCTAAGAACATTGTACACTTGAATGAAAGATATATGTTTAAATGAGAACTCGAACAATCATCTTGTCATTTATGGATTATAATTTTTAAAATACTCCACATTTCATATCGACACTTCTTGACTTTTTCGTCATTCCTCATTATTGTACTTTTTATGATTTTTTTTTCGTTCAGTTTTGTGTTATGATTCACTTTCATATTTGCCGATATTTTGTGGGGGGGGGGGGGAGTTGTTCTAGTATTAGGTATCTCAACCAGGCTATTCAGGGACCACCCTATTAGGTACCTATGTACCCTATTCGTCAGTAAGTTGTCCCGTAAGTCGATTTCGTGAATATCTACGAAATAACGGAACTGTTATCGTTGTGATAAATTGTGAGTGTGATTAGTTTTCCGACTCCAATCTTGATTGCTTTATATTATAGTGTTAGGGAATGGCACAAACTTATATTAAATAAAAAATCTGCAGTGGTCCGCACTGAACATTCTTATACTTAATTATACTACCTTTTTCGAAAAATCTTCAAATGAAAGTTGTTTTAAATTTCAATCTACAGCTTTCATAAGAACATTTTTTCGATAACATGTAGCGTTTTCGAGATACGGAAAAAGGTGATCTTATCACGGAAATGACGGTTTAGTCTTGTAAACCATAATTTCCGGTTGATATATTGCTTTCAAAATAGGCCGTTTTCCTACTTGCTATACACAAATCGTGAGTTTAAAGTTCGTAGCTTTTGCTTTCATCGTTTGGGTGGTAGAGCGCGCACAGACAGACGCTTTCAATACGGTGATATTGACCAATCGCATCCCTACAAGTACGATGTTAGTGCACCACAGTATCTCAGACCAATCGGACACCGAAAAAAGTTATTGTAAAATAACAACAATGTATGCCCACTACTATACATTTTATAATCGAATATAATGCCTTAATACATTTAATATTAAAACTGTTACTCACTGGGCAACTAACTGTGAATTACGAAACCTAACTAAGTACCCGGTCGGCGTCAAGATATAGTTAATCTTAGTGAAATAAAAGTCCATCAAATTACCACATTGAAATGTGGTACCCATTGCCACCAATCCTTAATGTTATATCGTCATATTTAAGAGTGCGTCATGGCTACAGATAATGATACCATTCAGACTTTGAAAAAAATAAAAAGGGGGATTCTTCGGGGGTCAATCATTGGCTCTTTTCTTTTCTTGCTGTACATAAACCACCTACCTAACATCATCAGCTACATGTTTGCTGATGACACATCGGTACTTGTGAGCTGTCTAGAAGATGAATCTGTGCACACAATTAAAAAGTCAGTGGTGCGATAAAAACAAGTTGAAGCTGAATGCAGGAAAAAAATGTAGAAATTTTCACTAACACAAGCACCACGCCAACCGTACAGCGTAAAGTATGGATATAAAAAATGCTGAAAAAATAAGTTCATTTATATTTCGGGGCAACTCAGCAACAATTTTAAATTACAAATATGCTGTGTTCGAAGTGTCTTTTATCTAAGTAGGAGAGATTCTTGCAGAAACATTTTTAAGGAATAAAGAATATTAATCCTAACTGGCCTCTACTTCTGCTTGTAGTAATATTCGTGTTTAAAAAAAAATAACTTATCTCATGAAGAGACAATGATAACGTTGCGCCAAAAACATATTCAACAAATGTTCAACGGAATGGGATGGCACATACTATCAAAGTATCAAAATACATAAACCACCCCTCAGTACAAGATTCTGTCGAAAAGAAGAACTAAAGAAGTAAACATATTTTTATTCACACGTGTATTTTATAAGCATCTTGATACTCGCAAATTTTAAAGTCATAAATGTGCTGTGAGTTTTATATTGCAACTGCAATTTTTACTAAACATTGTTACTTTCTTATATTTATGTATAAGAATCGATTCTGCCTATTTTGGGAACGCCTGTATGGTGTATGTGTGTTTGTGTATGCCAGGTGTGTGTCTTTATGTCTGTGCGAGCTCTAGCGTCCAAAGGATTATAACTAGAGCTATGAAATTTTAAACGTAAGATTTGTATATAGCATGAAAGAAAATCCTATTTTGAAAGCAATATATCAACCGGAAGTCATGTTATAGACTAGTTATCGAAAAATGTGTTCCTATAAAAGATATTAAAATTTTAAACAACTAACATTTTCCAAAAATGGCGTATAACTAAATATAAGAAAGCTCAGTGCGGACCACTGCAGATTTTTTTAATGTGCGTTTACTATAGGTATATTTTGTGACGTCTTTCAGGATATTTGGTAAAATTGAATAAAGATACTATTTTTGTTTTTTAAATATATTTATTAAATTGTCCATCTAATTCTTATCTTTATAGCTATTAATGTAACGAGAATATTATGCGATTTATAATAATCGAGGACGTTGCTACAGTGACGAGGCGGCGCTAGCCGCCGAGTCACTTAGGCAACGTCCGAGTGTGTTTAAATCGCTAATATTCGAGTTATATTCAAAGCTTTATCGTATCATCGTTGAAGTGTGATCAGGGCGATGCAAAAACAATTAAACAAATCAACAATTTTCTGTCATAAAAAAATTCGTTAGTTTAAGTCACGTTTTTGTAATTTAGAAATATATCATGGAAGATTTCGATATTCCTGCAAATATTTTGGAAGCAGCAAATAGTGCACGATTAGACTTGCTTCCAGAAAAGTCGAAAATATGTTACGAAAAAGAATATCGTCTGTTTTGCGAGTGGCGAGTACGAGAACAAATTCAAGGTGCGTCGGAAACGGTCTTGCTGGCCTATTTTGTGAAACTCTCAAATGAATATTCTCCTTCATCTTTGTGGCCAAAGTACAGTATGTTGCGAGCTTGTTTGGAATTGAAGGAAAGAGTGGAAATCGACAAGTATGGTGCTTTGATAAGATTCATCAAGAAGAAAAATGTTGGACATCGAGTTAAGAAATCCAAAGTACTCACGAGAGAGCAAGTTAAAGAATTTGTGTGTACAGCTCCAGATAAAGAGTTTTTAATGATGAAAGTGGCCTTTTTGATTGGGCTAGGTGGAGCTTGCAGAACCAATGAATTAGTGAAAATGTCTACAGACGATGTTGAGATGTTAGAGAGTAAGATAGTTGTTACCATTCCCGACTCAAAAACTCACAAGAAAAGATTTTTGCCGTTTTATCTGAAGGTGATATTAATCTAGTGGCTTTATTTCAGAAATATATAGCATTACGGCCGCGGCATGTTACACACAAAAGACTGTTTGTATCGCACAGAAATGGAAAGTGTACGATTCAACCTTGTGGTATTCATTTTTTCTCAAAAATTCCTGAGAAGATTGCGTCATATCTCAAACTTGAAAATCCAGCTATGTACACCGGCCATTGTATTCGGAGATCTTCAGCAACTTTACTTGTTAATGCCGGTGGAGACATTTTACAGCTGCAAGAACTGGGTGGTTGGGAATCAAGCAAAGTTGCAAAGGAATATTTAGAAGAAAACCTGACAAAGAAGGTTTCAATTGCGAAAAAGATTCAGGTCGGAAACGATTCAATAAGCAGTGGATCAAAAACTACAGAATCAATGGAATTTGCACGTACAAGTAAAACTTTGGAGGAAGTAAGAGGCTTGGATTTAATGTATGCTGAATCATCCCATCCGAATGATGCCAGTAAAGCTGCAGAAGACTTAACTATGATGATGGATACGAAATGCGTATCATTCAACTTTAACAATTGTGAAAAGATTGAAGTTCATGTTCATAAATAATTGTGTTCTAGAATTTGTATTATTGTATCTAACGTATTATGAGTATCTATGGTATTATGTGCCTTATAATTATCAATAAATGTTTAACATAAAACGATCATAATAATCGATGATACGATAATAGTATATTATTCAACGCTTTTGTATGGATAATTTTATTACACGAGGACGAAGTTTGCAGCACGAGCGAAGCGAGTGCTGTAATCGTCCAAGTGTAATAAAATATCCACACAAAGAGTTGAATATAATACTTTATCCACTAAACTGCGACACTACACTTATGTACACATATAAACCGTAAACACGATATTTGACATTTGAAATCGTATCCATGTAGACGACGGACGATGTCGTTTAGTGTCAACCTAGCAAAAATTAAATCCCTTCTTTTTACTTGATCAATTTGAATTTTATTGGTCAAATTTACCCGCTATTTTTTTTTTCATTGGTTCCTGAAAGTATTGAATAATATTATTCAACTTTTCTATCCAATCAAAAACTCTTTACTAACACACTATTTAATAATGAGTTTGATATCGATGTAATTTTTTCATATATTATGACATTAGTGGATAAAATATATTTATCTACTTTGCGTTAACAATAGGTCCATTATGATACTGAAATGGGCTCAAAACAGTTTAATAATAGAGGCTATTATGAAACTGTTTTTGGTAACTATTTGTTCTGTAAGATTGGCGACATTTCATTCCTCTGCTTACAGCACGACACACGTCAAATATCGAATACATAACCACAATCTCAGAAACGTGTTAAATTTATTATAATTATTAATGCGCTATATGAACAACGAACAAAACGAAAAGCTTGCACCAGAGCAACATAACTTCAATCCCTGCTTGTAAAAATTGTACACTTATTATACACATTGACACCTTTGATGTATCCTGGGAATTTATAGAAATGCCAGGTAAGTCTTGAGATACAACATTCTGTTGATAAGTAGAATTATTTTGTATATTTGCAGTGTGTTGATGTTCGTTGAATCCATGCTGGACATTATAATTGACGCTGGACGCACTTTTGGTAGAAGTAGATGTGCTTGGCTGTGACATTGCTGTTTCAAACATTTCAGCCACCTCATTTTTTTTTCTTTAAAGACGCCTCAATGTAGCCTTCAGCTACAGCCGAAGACTTCCACCCTCCGTGTCGCTTAATAGTGAGCAAGTCACCACCACAATTGGCCAAGTGCGATGCACTTGAACGTCTGAAACAGTGCCCAGTGTACTGATCGGGATTGGGCAGCTTGAGGAAAGACGCAATAATTTTTGGCACTTCGCCAATTTTATTGATGCCAATGTGACTCAGTCTGCACCACCCATTCCTACACGTCATAAAGAAGCGTTTGGTTGCTACACCTTTGGGGCGAAGATTAACATACTTTTTTATTAAGCTAATCCACTGCACCTCACTGATAACACATATTTTTGGCACGTTTGTTTTGGTTTTAGGGACATTGACGAGAATGGTGTCCTCTTTGTATTGTATATCATCAATAGACATGCGAGTTAATTCATCACGCCTGCAAGCGCCTGCATAGCCCATTATTAAGACAATCTAAAAACCAAACCAATTCAGAAATGTATTTAAGAAATAAATGTATAGAATGCAATCAATAAATATGTTACACTAATTGTGTCCATTTATTCCTATTGTTTGCAGCTTTGCAAGTTTTTACATCACAGCTTGTGCTCATTTATTACAAACTTACTTTTATTGCCAGATATGACACATCATCGGCATCATGTAGGAAACGATCTATCTCTGCTGCTTCCAAAATCTTAGACTTTTTAGGCTGATAACCTGCAGACTGTTGCTTCAAGAATGCTTGGAGCCGTGCAAACTTTGAAATGTCAATATTGCGATAAACATTTAAACACGCTAGCAGCATGCTATAAGATTCCCACAGTGTAGAAGATTTTTTTGACTTGCTCATTAAGTCATAATAAGCAAGAACAACGTTCTCCGAAATATTTTCGATTGCATTTTTGGCACACCACAAAGTAAATGCGTTGTACTCTTTCTCATACAGCGCTCTCGACTTGGTTGGCAACAACTTTGTTACTGCCTCCAGAGCGACTTCTCTTATGTCTGGAGCTGTACAACTTATTTTCGGCTCTTCTGCCATATTTTTGACGTTTTTCACAAAATTTAAGCGAATTTAAATATTTCAAATTTTATTTGCCGCCTGTCAAATATGACTTGACGATGTCGCCATCGGTACTCGTAAATATCACTAGGTTATAATGATATATTTTTGTGTATTCGAAATTTTTAATTTATATAAAATCAGTAACGCAAAGTAGATAACATAGTATATTACTTGTTTACTAAGAGGCATTGTAGCACTTTTCCATTGGAGTACTCCTCGCTTCGCTCGTCGTGCCCCAAACCCACGCGTGCTACAATAAGGCCTCTAGTAAACTTGTATAATAATATACTATTGTAATCACTTTTGCGATTACAGAATTATTAAATCATCCTTTCGCTACTCGCGCTATATATTTTCTGGTATCTTCCATTCTATTTTGTGCACACTACTCGGCATGTAACCCTTTGGTTACTATCTAAGCTTGCTTTTTTCATTTCATGTTGTGCACTCTCTTCGATTTACAGTATACAAAAATAATTTTTCATTTATACGCAACTGACTGTTGTTCGTGACGTCAACCGTGCGTTCGTTCCTCGGATCGTGGCACTCCGTAGAGAGGGTTTTGGAGCGTCGCACATGCAATTGGTAATTGGGCGATCGGGGCCGGTTTTGTTGCGTCCGGTAACAGTCCAAGGGATAATCGACCAACAAAAATCGGTGCATTAAAGCGATTTAACATCTTTCCGTACGGTTGAATCTTCCATTTAATTGGTGCGCGCGCCCGTTGTCCGAATGCGGCGATTCCTGGTAATTAAACGTCAAGCTTGGCGTTCGCGCCGTCAACCGCACGTTTTTCAGGTTGCCAAAATTTTACGGAAACTGTCAACAGCAAAAAACTAATGATGTTTGCAAATTTCAACCGGTTAAGCGGTGCCAGCGTTCAGAGATTAATTTGTATTTGAAAATTGTGTGTTTTGTGGTTAATTTGGTGAAAAGACTTTAATGAATTAACTAATTAAGTCGCAGAACTTAGTTTAAATCAGATGTAGCTATGATAGAAAGATAACAATACAAATGAAAATATATCACCACTAATTGAATTGTAACAAAACCTGAAGAAAATAACATTTTTCTTGATTGGATTATGCAAATTGCACAAAATCAGACGTCAAAATCCAAATCAGTAATTTGTAACAATAAATGATAAAATTTATATATAATATTTTATTATTGCAAATTATTGAATTGAATTTTCCATTTTTTGACATTTGTACGTTCAAATCAAATATATGAAAAACATTTTCACTTTGTACCTTAACCTTTTTTTATTGCACGGTATATGTACCGTGATATTAAAAATTATCTTGGTCAAAGGTTGTCATGGAATGTAAAACGGTTGTGTTAGCTTAAATCATCCTTTTAAAATAATTCTGCCATTGTCAAGCTATACTGACATCATCAATAACTTACAAATGTGTTACCTACTTATTTCAGCTGTAAAATAGTAATGAACTACAAGTTACCAAATACTAATAACGTTTCTATTAACAAGAAAAACTAAATTACAGTAATTGTAAATAATTGTACAATGACGGAACAGATTTTGACACTCAAAAAATGATTGACATAAATGTACGATACATAAATGTAATTTTAAAATAGATGACCACCCTTGACCTAGGTAATTTTTGATATCACGGTACAATGGTGTGTGCAAAAATGTAACGATTTTTTACCCCATGTAACTTGAAATATTCGACGTCATTACAATTAATTAATGCATATCAAGTGATTAGATTGATACAGTGATACTATTAAGCTAAGATTGAGCTTAGATTTTGCATTGACATAACTGGCGCACGGACTTAGCATAGGCTATGAGAAAAAAGTCCGCATCGATTAAGTCATAATTTTGAATTGACATAGCTGAAGCAATGAATTGAATAATGGGCAAAGAACTACAACAAAGTGAAATGAAAATGTTATATTTTTGCATCGTAGATATTCTTGATAATATTGGACATTTTTATTACATTTTTTCACAATGTTGAGACAATTTTTTATTTTTTTTAGACGTAGGGATTTTTTTCCAAAATACCGAAACCCAATATGATATTTCTGCAACTAAGGCAATATTGCTAAATAATCAAAGTAGGCTTCCACGGCCATTGTTCCATAAAGATATATCCGGTGTTGCCGTTGTTGTTGAAATAAACTTGACGTTTCGCTGATCATCCTGTCTGCTTCTTCAGAAGTTTTCTAAAGACTCATGATGATGTGTTTTGCTTTTCGTTATATATCCAGTCGTTGCTTTGGTTAGTTGATGCGTATCCGTTATGCTCCGTTGATCCGTATCCGTTATCGTCCGCTGACCCGTGTACGTTGCTTTTCCTGGAATCGTCCTTCATGATCCTGGCTGCGATGGTCTTTGCTGTGGCTTTGATGGTCATTTTTAGTGCCAACTTCCTAACCTTACTTAGTCTGTCTCTAGCTTCTCGGTTGAAGTTGTTCGGGTTATCCATTATTTCAAACGATTTTCTCACTGTACATGGGTAGTACTGACTGTTTCTGGTAAGGATCTTCAGTATTTCCTAGTTCGACATCCCTGCGATGCTCCTTGACTCTGCACACTATACTGCTTCCGGTTTGTCCAATATACTATTATCTACACTGGCACTGAAGTTTGTAGATTCCTTTAACTCGTAGCCTTAGTGTCGAGTTCTTGTCGGATGGAAGTCGTTCTTATGTGGTTTTTTTTTGTAAATTTTTTTTCGAAATTTTCGATTATATTACGTTTTATCCAATTTTTTTCAGTTATAATAACTTCGGTACCTGCGACTGTTTTATAGTATATATTTTTGGTTGTATGTACAATTTTTCTACGCTTTTCAATTTAAAAAAATGCCTTATTTTATCGCTTTCCTGGTTTTGTGTTTTCTCTTAAAAAGGATATACGCATCTTAGACATTCTTGACATTGTTCGCAAATTATTACAATGCGTTTGGCCAATTTTTAACTATAATTTTCTCAAATTATTGAGACGAAAATACTTGTTTTTTAACAGCAGACTATTTTTCAAAATTAGTTTTAAAATTTTGATCAATATTTCTTTTTTTAAACGTCTACAATTTTATACATTTTTTCCAAATTTTTTTAAATCAATTTTTATATTTTGTTATTTGTATAAACAGATTACGTTGTTCGTCAATATATTGGAATGAAATTTTGAAAATTTTGCGTCTTTGACAAATTTTTAAAATGTTGATCGATTTTACATTTTTGTTTAGCCTACAAATGTTTACATTTTTTTTTAATGCTCAGACCAAACTTGAAATGTGCATCTTGCATTCTTGACAATGCCGACAACATTTTACATTGCTTTTTTAAATTATCAATTTTTTTATTTTTTTAATATACAAATTTTATATATTTTTTTATGTTGAAACAAAAATTTTAAATTACGTCCATCGTAGACAAACTTTTTAAATATATATTAAAATTTCGATAAATTTTGTATTAAAAAATATTAAAAATCAAGAAATATACTTCTATAACTTCTAATATTAATGTTGGCTTAGTTTAAAACACACGGCTAATATGAAATATACTGGCTATGTATGGGTACATCATGTTCGGTATTCAGTAACAGCGTTATATATAACTATTCAAATTATACTACTCATTAATACTCATTAATGAATAAATTTTTAAAAATATTATCTCCTTTTTATATATAAACAGACACTTATTTTATGCTTTTGTTTTGCGAAGCAACATATTTCCACGGAATAACAAAATAAATACTCGTATTACCCTTGCCACTGTACTGTAGAGAATATCAAATTTCTATTCATCTTCAGTAGTAATGAAATAGTACCACTGCTGAAGATGACAACATATTCCTCGAATTTTTGTACACATTGTATTTAATAAAGTGCTCTGTGGCAAGGGTAATATTTATTTTATTTTATTTTCCAATCATCGCCATCCATACAGTCGATGTGGCACCATGGCCCAGGACACACACCCCTTAGTAAATTACGTATGTTGGTTAACAACTTCCAGTTTGCCTTCAACATAACTTTTATTATGCTTCTTATATGTATCATAACTATAAATAATGTTATTTGTACAGGCTATATATTTATGTAATTATTTCTATTTTATATACTGAAATTTGTGCACCTTTAAATTTTTAAGTTTATTACGTAATGTTGTAAAAATACATTATTTTTATGGCTCAGCATGGTACGGTGGTAATAACACTCTTAGTTACTGCGTAATACTGTAGTAACTGCGATAAATAGGCTCATAATAGAACTAGTGTTTTTGACCATTTGCAATTACCGTTAAACAGTTTTGTTTAACGACCTAAGTTGTAGAGTTGTCTAAACGTCGTACACTAAGTTTAAGCGTAATTTTCTTCTTTTATTATTAATAATTGTAAATTAAAGGTGAAAATACAAATACAAAGTAATAGTTTTATTAATTCGACTATAAATTTCAAGGAAAAGTTCAAATGCAAATACGATTTTTTTATGAAAACAGTGACAAAGGACAGGAACATATAGGTTAATGTAATAATACATAATAAGCCTTGTAGGTGACGGAAATACTCGCGGAAATTCGGTGACATATTTCAATATTTAGAGATTTGAACTTATGACCAACCAACTGATGGTGATCCATCGAAGTCTGTAAAAGACGAATATTTGCAAGTCATTTCGAATTACTTTCAAAATTAGAATCCGTCGTTGATTTAATCACAATAACCATATGTTGAATTTTATTTGTTATTTTATATTTTGATCACATATTCCACGCCAAATATTAACATCGCTGATATAATGATTATATTTTAAGTTGTTAAAACTTGTTTATTTCTGAAGTAGGTCCTATTACTCGAAACAAAATACATGTGGTCTGTGTCAGATGGAGATGGAGATGCAAGCAACGAGTTTCAATTGCTCCGAGATAGCGCCGATTTCGCCTTATTTTTGTTGCAGTCAGAAGCGCGTTCCACTCATTTTTTCCCTCTTGGGCATTGCATTCTAGATTTACGAGATTGTCGTAACTGTTGTTTGTGTGCGCCTGGCTATGTGTGTGTGTATGTGTACGTGCATGGTTAGAGTGCAGTTGCACATGCATGCATGCCGCATTGGCGTTCGAGCGATTCTCCGTATTGGATCCGCGTGTAATTGAAAAGAAGGGTATCGTGTTTAGTTTGTTTTAAAACCCCCGACCGTAGAGATAACTTCGTTCGATACGGTTTACGGTGCCATTATATTTTGATTGTTTATCGGCGTATTAAGTTACCGAAAACAATGGTGTATTTATTGTTGAAGATTTCTGCGATATGATACCAAACTTTATTACCTTCCTTATTTTATTTACAGTGCAGATGATATAATGCACTAAAGCAGTCTGCGGTTAAATTGCCACGAATTGAATACTTGTCTGCCCGCATTATTTCTGGCTGCATCTCATCCATTTTAACATAGAATTCTGCCTAATTATCTGAAACTAATAATCATAATTAATCTTCATATCTACTTGTGACGTGCATTGCTTTGCCCACTCAAGAATATTTTGATTGTATTTATCTTGAAGTAAATATTTTCTTTCTATTAAATTATTTTGACCAATATGTTCTAAATATGTTGCAACAATGTGCAAAACAATTTTCACATTTTGAAATAAACGTAGGCTGTTTCGTACTTTTTACTTTAAATAATTTGACGTTTAATGACATATCTGTGACAATTTGCTGTAAAAAGGACGTGTTGAATTGTCTTGTTGTTTATTATCTTAATAATTTGCGTCATGGAGTACAGTTTTGTGGAATATGCAGACATGTATTTGATATTAGGAGAATGTCATGGCAATTTGTACGCTGCTGCTAATTTATATGCTGAACGGTATCCAAACAGACGGCATCCAAATGCTAATGTTATTCGACGACTGGATCAACGAATGCGAGAAACTGGAAGAACTGCACCTACTCCAACAGCTAACAGAGGCCGTCCTCGTCGAGTATCACCACAGATTGAAGAAAATATCTTACATGTGGTGGAAAATGAACCAGAACAAAGTACCCGGTCCATTGCCAGAACGTTTGACATTAGCCAAAGAAGCGTTCATCGCTTATTACAGCAAAATGGCTTGCACCCGTATCATTATCAGCGAGTCCAGGGATTATTGCCAAAAGACTATCAGCAAAGAGTCAGATTTTGTAGATGGCTACTTCGTGAGCAAGAAATGAATCCTGGTTTTATTGGACGTGTTTTGTGGACTGATGATGGCACGTTCACCAGAAATGGAACATTTAATATCCATAATATGCACCAATGGAGCGATGAAAATCCCCATGCATTGTACCAAACGAATCATCAAATTCGGTTTAGCGTTAATGTGTGGGGTGGTATTATTGGTAATAGGCTCATAGGACCACACAGTTTGCCTAACAGACTAAACGCGAATAATTTTGTTGAATTTTTAGAAACTGATTTTAAGGATTTATTTGACGTTTTTTCAAATGTTTTTTCAAATGGACGGAGTACCAGCACCTTGGGGAATTCAAATTCGAGAATGGTTAAATCAGGAATTTCCAGAGCGATGGATTGATCGTGGCAGTGTTGTAATGCCTTGGCCACCAAGAAGCCCAGAGTTAAACTGCCTAGATTTTTTCTTGTGGGGAACATTAAAAGCATTTGTGTATGAAGCGGAAATTGATACTCAAGAGCAACTTCAGCAACGAATCAATAAAGTAGTTATAATGATTCAACAGAACAATATGCTTGAAAATCTAGTACAGAACATAATACGTAGCTGTATGAAATACATAGAGGTTGGGGGTAGCCACTTTGAGCACTTATTGTAATTTCAAATGTATTTACAAAATAAAAAGCTTATGGCGTAATCGATATTTCCATACTAGTTATGTGCTGTTAATTTCAAAATGCAAACAGCACATTAAAATTAGAATATTACTGTGAAAGAAGTTTAGTATGCATGTGTACATACATTCTCCTTAGGTTCCTAATTAAATCAAGTGCGTTGTTATGTGAATCGCAGGAGACAACACTCAGATTAGTACGACTTGCCACACAGTGTTGCCTAGTTTGTAAAACTTTAATTAAGAATTCTTCAAAAACTAAATGGTTCCGAGCAAAACGCTTATAATTTTTTTTGCTCAGTTTTTGATTCACCCTGTATGTTTTGATTCACCCTGTATACTATTAATTATAGAGCTGTGGGTTGGTTTGGTGGGGTGTGGACGGACGTTTATGTACATAAGTATTGCTCTGTTTATGGACATTAAGAAAACAATATAAACTACAATAAAGTATTAAAAGTGATAAAATTAAATTAAGAAAAAAATTAAGTAGTTAAACGGATAATGATTCGTTTATAATTTCAAATTGAGGATTTATTGGTCGTTATGAAGTTTCGAAGTACATGTCATATATTTTATTTATTTAAAATTTTTATTTAAGTAATAATTTTAATTTACTTTGACGCAGGACTTATCTGATACAATTTTGCAACAGCGCGAAATGACAATATTTTGGGCGGAATAAACAGATAAAGTTTTGAAAAGGTAAAATTTTAAAACTACTACATCCAACTATTATAACCTGACAAATTAATAAAGGTTAGGCCACGCTAAGATTGTCGGTGTGGGTTAAAGAAATATTGTGAACAAATCATAAGGAACTCAAATCAATTAAATGTTTAATTTATTTTATTATAATATTTCGAATAATTATTTCACGCTAAGAACGGCCCTTTGAATAATTATTAGGGAATTCAATGCAGGGAGTGAAAAATGTAATTTACTTTGCATTCGAGCATTTTATTTATACCTGGAAGTCTAAGATTAAAAATTAGAATTAGTGTCGTTTACGTATAAAAAAAAACTCGGAAAGACAACTCGCAACAATATCACGAAAACTATAAGAAAACTTACTTGGAATTTATCCATAAAATGCGCAGGAGCAACAAACAATTGTAGTTTTATTTAACTTGAATACAAGCGGTCAATTAATAAAAATTGGAGAATTACACACAGTATTTCATCGGAGTAACTCATCAACGTCCAGACACACTCGATAATACTAACATCTGACGGTGATTTCAGATTTGATAACCAGTGGCGGTAGTTTAAGCAGTCCGATGGAGATTAATTAGTTGGTAACATTTCATTTCATAAAATATACACTTTGGCGTTTGAAACTTTGCTAAAATAATATTTTATTATTGCACATGACTAACAATTATAACAAAACAATGAAAAGAATGAATACAAAATTAGTAATGTGTAACATCGTTATAAATAGCAATGCTAAGCATTTACTTGTCGTGGCATGCTTTCTATCAAGTGTTCTCCTGGGTTATATAACAAAATTGATGGTCGTCTAAGTTGTTAGGAGCTCTTGGCAATAATCTTTGTCGCCGGCCCACTATATCACAAAGAAGTTCGATCGACGATAAGTCTAGGCAAGGCAACATTTCCAATTGTGCTTGTCAAGGGTACGTTCTGGTCTGCAACGTGTAGACGTGCTATCCTGTTGGTATATACTGTTTAGTGTTTAGTTTTAGCTGAGAACCTTCCTCAAACCCTCAAGAATAAGTAAAAAAGTTTCGTAAATAGAAACAATCTCGAACCGATAGTTTGCGGAGACGCCACCCAACTTTAAACGCGTTTTTCCCGAATCACCATTTTTTAAATCGGGCGAACCGATAGCGCTTACAAATGTTGATTGCCTTCTAATTTTTAGAGAAGCTTCAAACATATATAATCTAGGGATTTCTTGATAAGTTCTGCACTTCTTTTTGTTATAAACAATCGAATATGTCGAATTTGTCGAATTTGTTTGTACTAATAGACACTTCATGAAGTAAATAATAATGATAAAATTGTCCTTTCATTTTGACACGCATGGTGGGCGTACCCCTTAAGGTTGTTTGGCGTCTTTCAACAAACTCGAAATTTCTCCTTTTTCCTCGATATCGACGAACCTTCTATGGTTGTCATTTGCCCAAATAAAATGTAGATTTGCTGATTACAATGCTGCCACTCTTAACACAAAGCAATCCTAACAGCTTTGTAAAGTGAAGTTAAAGGGAGTCGTTGAAAGGGACGATAGGATCGTGGTCCAAAAGAAGAGATTATTCTGTAGACTGTTGCCATCAAACACGCGGCGGTGATGAGCTCCCATGCAGTCTACGGCAGCACACCTTGTTGTTTGAAACCAGTCTCGTATAGCCATAAGAAGTCGTTCTTCACGAAAATTGCTGCTACGTGGATGTCTACCAGCTGGACGATGTTTCTGAATGCCTCCTTAGTCGTTAATGGTTTGTTAACAAATTGTCAAAATTTGACGAACCGTTAACGGGTCATTAAACCGGAAAAACTTCGTTAAATTAATAAGTGCATTTCTCCCCGAAGCGATAAAAGGGGGGCCGGAAAAGGTACCATCACAAGGCTAGATAAAGGCTATGTGTTCTCTAAAGCTTGGATCGAGTTTAGATCTCACAATGAAGTTGATATAAGAGTACCTAGTGAAATTCGGATGGTGGTGGAGCATAGGAACCACGAGCATCAAAGACGGGCAATTCTTCACATTGATACTAAGAACGTCCGATTGAAGTTGAGATGATCGTGAATATCAGCATATGCTAGGAAAATGATCCATGGACCAATGAGTTTGGATCTAAGACGGGAATCTAATTCTGATGTGGGTGACATACCCATGGGCTAGAGATGAAAAAAAAAATAATTTAAATTATTGTAACAAAAATGCATCCCAGAAAAAAAATATTTTTGGGCAACCGTACGCGAAGTGAATATTTCCCGTATGCAAATCTGGCCGCGAAACTCAACTTCGCGGCCTGCTAAACTAAACGTCAACCATTACCATGCCGTTTCCTAAACCAAACATCAAACTAACGATTTTATTGTTTTGATTTTGGAAATAAATTTAATAAAGATTAATATACAAATATATACATCTATTATTTGGAATAATTAATGTTAATCGTACAATTTGTATTGTCACTGATATTTATTTCAGAAGTTGAAGTAACTAAATCTAGTCTTTTCGAACAGCATTTAAAATTGAAACATTATTTTCGTTAGGTGTTAGCTCAACACCTCCTCTTAAATTCGAACTAGACGCTGCAGAATCAGATGTTGAGTTAGATTTTTTTCTTGCTTTCAATGGAGTGTTGTACATATGATTCCGCTACTGTACCCGATTGTCGTTTAAGAAGCGATATATCAGCACCGCTATTGGCAAGCAATATCGCAGAACTTCGTCTGAAACAGTGTCCTGTATATTCTTTATAGTTTGGCAATCCAAGATATTTGGTAGACTAGGTATTTGACCAATTTTATGCACTCCAACGTGTGCACTACACTTTCCATTTTTATTTTTGTAGAATACCCGACGACTAGCACCATGTTTTGGACGTAGAGCTACATATTTGCTATATAATCTTATAAAATTAGGACTGGTGACAGTGAAAATTCGCGTTATGTCAGTTTTTGTGTCAGTAGCGGCCACTGTTAGTACAGAATTTTCATCCTGAATGTCATCACTCGTCATTTTGGTTAATTCGTCTCTTCGCATGGCACCTGATATTCCCATAATTAGCACCATCTATTTGGATGATATTACTTATAATAACAGAACTTAATATTTACCTTCCATAATAAATAATTTTACAGAATCCCTTTGCTCAATTTTCCCCGTCTTTTGACATAGTAGGATCTTGTAATGTTATGTCCACGTTCCAAAAAATTAGTCTTCAAAATTCCGTCTGCGTCCCAAAAAATTACTGCCATAACTTTACCAGCGGATGAAAACCTCGGCGATGCCACTCCATACTTTGTTGCTTCGCCTCAGGATCGAAGTGATGAACCCACATTTCATCAACAGTGACGAATCGAGAAAGAAATTCGTTCGGATATACTTTAAACTTTGCCAAACTGGCTTCAGAGTGCAGTACTATAGGACGTTTCTGATCAAGTGTCAACATTAGTGGGATCCAACGTGCAGACGACTTTTTTAGCCCCAAAATATTTATTAAAATATTTTCTATAGTAGCATAAGAAAAATTCGTATTTCGGCTATTCGCCGAATGGTCAGTCGTTTACTTGTCATTACCATGTCATGTATACGATTAATATTTTCTTGGGTAGTGACAGTCACTGGTCGTCCAGCATCCTTGGTCAATAAAATCTGAGCGCTAATTTGACATTATATGACTCTTTCGTTATTTTTGTTAAATCAGGTTTCACCTCAAGTCACATTACCGTGGAGACGGTACCTAAGCATAGGTACATAAATACCACGTGTTAATTCACACCTTCCTTGAACAGTAAATAACGTGTTTATTGAAGAAACACGAGAACATTGTAAGATAATGCAACAAAAAAAGCTTTATAACAACTAATATTTTTATCGATTGCATGATTTAATCTTCTCGGCATTGATGCTACCAAAACCTCGGTATAGTTTGGAGTTCATTCCACTCTTCTTGAATTCTTGCCCATAACTCGACGTTTTGTGGATGAAAGTGATTGCCTGAATTTATTTTCCTTACCATCAAACTCCACACATTCCCGATGGGGTTCAAGTCCGGGCTGCGCGACGGCCAAGGCAGAACTTGCTGCTCCATTCAATTTGAGACAATACCAGCTGTATGAATGGGGCAATTGTTGTGCTGATAGATAAAATTATTTTCGGGAAAGGCAGCATTCACTGATGGCAGCATGAAATTCTCCATAGTATGACGGTATACCTCTGCATTATTTCTGCATATAACACGTGTTAAAACTCCAGGTCCTCGGGCGCTAATCCAGCCCCAGACATTCACAGAAAAGCTACTGTTTGCTTTTCTTTTTCTAGTACTTTTTGCGTATAACGTTGATCAAATCGAGAATTTGGTGGTCTATAAATTCTAACTCGACCGTTATAGCACGATTGTAAAAGCTTCTCGTCTGTGAAAATAATATTCTGCTAGAAATGTAAGGGTTCTAGTGAATATTGCAATATTGTTCTTTGTTTTGTTGAGACAAAAAAGGTTTTTTGGCAGCAGGATGATTTCGCAGTTCGAACGGACCTTTGAAAGTTTGTTTCATTAGGCTGCCTTACACGATCGGACTTTTTGGCGGATTTAGTCAGCAGCGGACCAGATCCGCCAAAAAATCCGCTTGTTAATGGAGGTTGACGTGTTGGGTCAAAGTTCACCGGATTTAAGCAGCGGACCCGATCCGACGGACCTAATCCGTTGTTCCCCACTAATTATACAGCGATTGAGCAGGCCCTAGTGTAGTATTCATAGTATTGTTTTGCGTGATGGACTGGACTAAAGCTATACTCAGACAATTTAATGAAATTTATAAACTTAAACCGTGATTCTAGAATGTTAAATCAGAAGACTATAGAAACAAAAATCTAAAAGATACTGCTTATAAAGAAATTTTATCATTATTAAAATATCTCTTTTAGCAATGCAGGTTTTCACGATTTTTTCTTTTATATCGCATTATCGCTTTTATTATCGAATTATGCATAAATTCCGATTGCTGCAATGCCAAAGGATTTCTTCGACATAATGCGAAGAACCAGCGGATCAGGTTTTGGCGGACCGGGTCCTTCAAATGTGACGGATTTCCTCCCCACTAACTGGCGGACCTAGTCCGGCAGAGGATTTAATCCGTTGCATTCTTAAAATTTTATTTTACGTTAGTGGGCACGGCGAAGGACCGAGTCTGCCGGATCAGATCCGGTGGATCAAGTCCCACGGACCAGGTCCGGCAAAAAGTCCGCTCGTGTATGGCAGGCTATTGTGTGTTGCAGTAACAGAATTGAACGGATTTTCCTGTAGAACTTGAACTAAATTAACATCCTCAATCTCTGTAGGCTTGCTACTACCGACTTGCCTTTCAAACGACTGGCGTTCATTCCAAGTTCCCCTTATGTTGTAGATAGTACTACTGGCTATGTTGAACCTGAGGGCTACTCTCCTTTCTGACTAACCCTATTCGAGCAATATCACAACCGTTAATTTTTCAGCGAAAGATAAAAGTGGCATTTTTTGACGTTTACATCAACATGGCAGTTTTCCAGGTGACTACCGCAACAATTTAAGTCACATCTACAATAGGAAAACATACTGCTCAGATTTTATTGACCGCAACCGTAATTAAAAATATGGTATTTATGATCTCAACTGAATAAACAATCTACGGACTCCATTGCTTGCACATGTTTCAAAAAATGCTTATACTTGCAATAATAGTGTTGAAGTGATTCGTGAAAATGTGCGGATTCGAGATTTTAACAGAAATAAACATTATGGTTTACCCTAAGCCTATTCTGACTGTTTTCGGAATTTTCTTTGTCTGTCCGTGCGTGTGTGTGTCTCTGCAGCGCCAAAATTATTATAGCTGAAGATTTGAAACTTTAATCTAAATATTTGTATATAGCAAGGCACAAAACGTCATATTTTGAGTGCAATATCTCAACCGGAAGTGGTGGTTTAATCTTTTTCCATATTCCGAAAACGGTGCGGTATCTAAAAAGTGGTCCTTATAAGACTGAAAGATATTGACATTTCCAGCAACATTACCATTATTATTATCTCGGCTAGCAGCAAAATTTTATCAAAGTGTTTTAGGTTAAATCTTCATATTTTGGGTCAAACATGCTCCAGTTACCCAGTGCACAATTATTAACGGAACATCTTGTATATAATATTCTCTAATTAGAAATTTTTACTGATATATTGACACCCATACACTATATTTGTATACTTCATTTAATGGCTTCAATTAACCCTTAGCATGCCTAATAACCAATTTCTACTTAGTAAATGTACCTTTCGTTCACGAAAACTTCGCGCTAAACTGTTCCGTTTGCGTAAACATGTTTGGTTGGGTCGTCCCCCGACGTTCTAAATCATTAACTCCCCGAGCCGTTTTCGTCGTAATAGTAGTTAATTAACTCTTAACGATCGGAAGTCGAACAATTTGTTTTGCGTTACCTTCGATGCAGGTTCATTGTCGGGCCCGATCTGCTCGTAATGGTCGGTTATTAGAGAGTACCAATATTGACGCAATTTCGATTGCCGCGTTAGTTAAATTATATAATTGGCGGGCCGCCCCACTTGGCGTCGATTAATGTTTACACAGACCCGAAGTCTCCACGGATTTTCGAAGGGGAGGGTTTCGTTCTTGCACCGATTCTCTACGTCGCACTGATTTATTCATTACAACGTTGGCAAATTTGCTTTGATAAGTGGGAAGTTTGCGAACGCGAATCTAGCGCCGAGATATCTTAGCAGCGTCGACACGGGGCAACAGTAACGCGACATATCCAATGAGTAAACACAATGCTGTGTTAATTAGCAAAATATACTAGACAATTAGAATTGTTTTGTTTACATGTTTCCGGATACAACAGAGTTGGTATTTATAATCTTTGATGGCATTCACAGATAAAAGATAAATAACTGTCGTGGGTATAATGTCATTATGTACATCTTGGAATTGTGAGTTGAAATTGAGGTGCCAATATTTAGAGATTTTGTTTATGAATGCCAGTGCCATATCCCTAATAAAAAATAAAAAATCAAAACATGAGTTAATTTAATTAAATGTATCCCCGTAAGGTTTGGTAAAAATTGTTATATAATTTACCGCACAGCGTTTATTGTGCTTATTGTAAAATTAATTAAATTAATATTAATTTATAATTTTCAGTACAAAAAAATTACTGAAATTTTAAACAAACGAAACTAATATGTCTGTGAGTATAATAGCCTCGCATTATTGATATGTATGACGCGCCATTAATATTTGAAATATCCAAACGCACAATATCGGGATTAATAACAAATAACCCGGAGCGCTTTGTTAGTAATTCAACATGCAGTGGGTTCGAATGTAATTCAAGTCGTTTATTCGCACAATTTCCTCCAAACTATATCCATTGTATGTATGTACCTACGTCGATATGGATATAGCTTTGTTATATAACATAGACGTTCATTGTTGCCCATATAATTAAACCTAATGTGGGGCACTCATTCCATTTGATTTATATTTGATATAATTTCGAAACGACGACTGCTAATCACGAACTTGGTTTGGCGAAAATTGGCAATAATTAATCAGTTGTGTGCAGGTAAAGAAAATTAATCACATAATTTTCAACAAAAATCGTAACCGCTTCGTTCCGTCTTAAATTTGTGGGCTTTTTAGTGTAGTGTATCGTAATTATAGATATTGATCATAAGGGATAGGCAATGAAACATATTTATACCACCAGTTTCTTTTTCTTTAGATTTATTTTCCTACTTTCAACTTATTTAGAAATGCAATAGCACAATTTATTTTTCAGCGCCCTGTAATATGATTATTAAAATTCAAACCAAAAATAAAAACTATTTTATTTGCGACACTAAATAAAATTGACGATATTTGGCCTCTTGTCAATTTCCGCTATTACTTTGGATTAAAACATAAGAAGTCTTTTATACCTAAAGAAAATATACACAAAGAAAGAGGAAGCAATTTCGAATAAGAAATATGTAATATAAATTTAGGTTGAATATTAATTGTAAGAATGTTTAAGTTTTAAATTGTAGTAGGGATTTCAATATTTGGTTCTCATATGGGATATGAATTTTTTGGGCAAGAAAAAAGGTTCAGTTGGTTAAAAATGATCTGAAATAAAAGAATAAAAGATGAGTTTGCTGGATCAGGTTCAAGGATTAAGTTTGTCAGAGTTGGTACATTACATTATTTTATGGGTAGTGCTAAATAATTATCGCCATTCAAATTGCCATCAATGAAAAAGAGACCTATGGTATGTTCTCCAACAATTCCTGCCCAAACATTAACCTTTACAGGGTATTGCGTATGCGTATGCGTATGCGTATCCAGTGAGGATTTTCTGCGGCAATTTTGACGATTAGCGTGACCGTGAAGTGTAAAGGTGCACTCATCAGAAAACAAAACATGTTCTAATTGGATCATATTGTTATCTAACATTGCCATCATTTGTTCACAAAAATACGTTCTTATCAAAATCGTCTACCATGAGCTCCTGAGTTGGTACAATTCTATAGGGATGTATTTTATTTTCTTTTAATGTTAATGGCCAACATGAAACAATGTGGCTGCTTGTCGACTAGATGAATGTGGGTTTTCCTCAAACTCAAGCATAATATCCAATTTGGTATCATCACTTATTGCATTGGCAGCTGCTTTTTTTTTATCTGCATTACATGTTCAAGTTCGCGAAACTGCTTTTCTATTTTACTAATTATCCCTTGGGATATAGGCGGCAAATTTTGAATTTTTTCATGACATCAGCGAGCAATTTCCATTTGTGTTATCTCCATAACCAATCATCTGTAGAATTGTCATCTTGTGCATTTCTGTTAAATTAACCATTGTTCTGATATGCAGTTAACGAAATTCAAACGACTATAATACTGACAATTAAACTGTCATGCAGGCAGACAACAATTTGCTAAGGCCAAGCAAGTTAAACAAAAGAATTTATAGCTTTTCTTTATTTCATATCGGTAAAAAGGAACGCTGAAATGGTTTTTGCTTACTTGGCTTACGTAAATGTATCGTTCGTAAATAAATCGTTCTAAAATAACAGTGGGTTCAAGCAATACAATTGAACAATTAAACCCGACAATTCGTAGTATACTGTTAACAACAAATAAATTAAAAAGCACTTACTGATTTCAACTTGTGGAGTTTCGATTATTATTGTCGCAAACGAAGCGACGTTGAGGACTGAATCAATTAATGCTGAAGCCGGTCTGCTTATTTAAACCCTACGCTATTTCATATTATTTTTTAAAGTTTAATCTAAATTTTACCACAAGTCACTAGTGCCGAATAGCTATTGGTTGTTTAAACGGAACGAAGTTGCCATGCACTCTACCCGCGCCGATTGGATGTAACTTAGTTAGGACATCGAAGTCGACTCGGCCCACGTGCGGTGAGTCATGCCCGCAGCTATCTCAGAATGCGAAGCAATCGTATATTTGAACATACTTTACGATTTAAATTATATAAATCTGGTGAAACCTATTTTATCGAGTTCCAATTACATTATGCTACTTATATTCTAATTTAACTAATTTAATTATACGACAAACATCCATTTGTTCAATTATTTACATAGGATTATTATTCGAAGTCACATTACGATGCTAAATCTCTCTACGCGGTTCGATCTAAAGGTTCTACTCTCGTCTCGGCGTCGTATTTCGTTGCTGCAAAACCTGTTATTCTATTTAACGCTTTTCCTGTTAAATTTATGAACTTTACAATATATATAAAATAACAATTAAAAACGATTTAAGGACGATAACATTTAGTAAGCAAAACACAAAACAGTAACAGCCGATAAAAAAGTTTAACAAAACAGAGAAAAATCATATTAACCACGAGGAAACTATAAAAGGAAGTCAAATGACAGCTGGATTTTATTATCAATTTGTCTATTCTATTGTGCACGTTAATGCGATAAGAAATTTAAATCTGACGTAACTGCGCAACGGGTGTAAACGTGAAAACAAAGTGCATATAATTTAACAAAGGAAAGACAATAGTGCACTGTTTTTCAAAAAATTCAAGACCAAGAAGTAAGTGTAAGTTTACAAATAAAATTGATAACACTCCATATGACACCATGCATCCGAACTCGGCGTAAATAAAAGTAAAGAGGAAACCAAAAAAAAATCGATTCAAAACAAACCCACGAGTAAAATTGCAATTTAAAAAGAACTCCGAGATCATTTTAAATTGATAATCAAGCACTGAGCTTTTAAAAACAACAAGCACGTAACATATGACTAGAATAAGTTTGTATTGAAGAATTTAATAGAAAAATGTGTATTTACTCTTTACAAATATTCTATTCTTTTATTAATATATAACAATATTTTCCCACGTGTGTAATAAAGAAACTAATTATACCATTTCAATATACATATATATCAGGTGTTGCTTGGGTCAATGTTTAGAAAACAACTTCCGTTGATTAATTAATTTATAAAAATACTAATATAATTTTGCGATTTTTCCAAAGCTTGCTTCTTGGGTAATCAACCGCGTTGTTAAATCATCTTTCTGGAAGGGTCACATTGGCCATCTTCATTCTCGGTCGTAGTGTTCAAAAAGGACTGACATTGGAAGTTACTGGTCTGTTTTCATATACTATGGCTTCGTTACGGGTCGGTGAGGTCTGTTCTGATTTCGCGACATTGGACTGAATTGTTCTTGCTGCTCAGTGTGTCGTGGTAGTTTATTTTGTTCTAATGTTCATGTGATACTTTTCAGGAAAGTCTCCATGTTCTGGGAAGTCGTTGTGCAACATTCCGTTTATTCAGCTTTTCTAGCTGTATCTTTTTGCCAAAAGCTTGCCGTAATATTTGTATCCTGAAAGATGGTATCGAGTGTTTTGGAGCTCTACAGTGTACCCACCGATGACGTGCTTTTTTACGTTTTGTCACAATCTACATGGTTATAGGCTACCGTACATCAGTATTATGAGGGATATGTTAAAGAAAATTTTCTGATAAGCAGTGCATATAAATAAACACTAATAGAAGTAGATATGGTACATTATATGGAGTTGCCGTTATTCAAATAAGAACCACACATCAAAAGTAATTGAAACACTGACAGGGATTATTTAAAACAATAAAGTATAATAATAAAATGCGCAAACGCCCTGGTATTCAACCGTAAAGAACCCTATTGTGTAACGTAAAAACGCCAATTATATAAGTGAAAAATATATACAATAATAAATTAAGCTTAAATCTACCTCGAAAGAGCGTGTTAAGTAATACATCTTTTAAGGGGGGATCCTGCTTTAGGAGCGTATAAAATATAGCGTTTGTGGGGGAATTTTTTTAGGGCAGAAAAAATGAGCAAGTCTAGTGAACTTTTTAGAGCATTTTATTGCATATTTGAGCATTAAAAAAAATATTTCGAGAGAAAAATATTTAAACGGAACCGATTTTTATGCACATTTGTGCAACGCCTTTCAATTGCAATTTACAATCGGTGGGAAAGATGTAGCCCGTAATTTTTGTCTGAAACAAAAAAAAAACCAAAGAAAATGATAATTCTCATATATTTTCTTCTATGTGAACTAAAAAAAACCTAAAATTTTGAAATTCAAGATTTTTCTCAGGTTTGAAAATAAATGTGCTCTTTGCAGGAAGAGAAAATCATTTCAACTTGCTAAAAAAGTTGTTTAGAATTTTTTTTTTCATTAATCTTCTTAGTTCAAATAGAATAGAATGCTACTGAAGCCAACAAAAGTTTTGTTTCGTTTTGATTGCTTGTCTAGTTTTCTCGCAATCACGCCCACCAGTTTAGAAAAATCGTAAAAACGAAAACTCGAGAAAACGCGCTCTAAAGTTTACGATCAGGAAAAATGTTAATTTTCGATTACTTACGGAATATCTCGTTATAATCCTACTATAGCTCTTACGAACTCAAAATATTATTGTTTCGAACGACCGATTGAACTTTTTTCAGTACATAGTTCGGTGTTATGTTACTGCGGGGAGGGGCCCGCGTTTCGTTTGTCCGAGCGTTCATGCGTTCGTATATTTTTTGCTGGACACCTCACTGTGTTTAGTGCTGTATCTTTCAAAATATTGCGAATTAGCCGCTATAACTTTTTATACATATTCTTAGATATATTAGGCATAGATTTGAGCAATAAAAAACAAATCGAATTTTTGAGCCTTCTAAAGCAGGAGCCCCCCCTTAAAGCAAGTTACATTAAACACTATTTTATGAGCCGTTCTTTGACAGTAATGCGTCAATTATGCAGCTCTCGTCTTCAACTCTGCATCGATTTCTTCTCTAATTTTCTTAGAAACATTTACACGTTTATCATAAAATTACGAAATGTCACTTAGTGATACCGTTTCTAAGAAAAATATATGACTTGATGTTACAGCCGTAACTTTCATTTAAATAATGTGGATAATATTTTTCGTTATATTTCTGATGGTCGATAAAATAATATATGCCGATACGTGTGTGAAGTCTTAAAAACTAGTAAACGCTCCTCAAACTTGTCACATAATACATTACAATGAATTATCATTTCCGAAAATTAATATCCAGATATCCACATTTTAGTGGATAACTTCTGTTTGTTTCCTAGCACAAGAATTTAGTACGTTACGATATGTACGCGACCTGCCTCCAGGTCAATAAAGGTAATCCCTTTGAGGCAAGTTAATCTGTGTACAAAGCACGCATCTCTAACACAAGATCAATACAGGAACACGTGGACGAAATTGCACAGCTCGTGGTCTCGCTTCACACACCTCAACACAATGCATGTTGGACAATCTGTTTGTCCAATATGTTCCGGTCCTAACAATTGATTTGGTGAATGCTAAGCGCAAAATGCGTTTAAATTTATTTATTGTACTGACAAAATGAGTGACCCCACATCTTTTGTGACAGAGCTAGGAGGAAGAGGAAGTTTTTTAATCCTAATTTAAATTGACTTTTATTTCGCTCTTTACAGCCTTCAATAACTTCTAACATAGTGTTAAAATTAAACTTCGCGAACTCCAAAGCTTTCAAGACTGCTCGACTGTCGGTATAAATTAAACTATTTTATTTGACTGATATTTTTGTAGTGTGCAATAAGCCTGCTGGAAAAATTACGATCTCATCCTAAAACACATTAAAGGAATGCTGTTATTGTATTCCCCATTGAATTCACACACTCATGTGTCGCTATTCGTCGATATATCTATACAGGTCACCTTTGGATTTCGTTCTGTTCAGTGTTAATCCGTCAGCTTATCTGGTAGATGCTCTAACTCTTTACATATTGCTCTTTGCTCGACAGGGTTTCCATGGACATTATTTGCAGGTGACATGGGTGGCACATGGTATTTAGATACGTTGAGGGCATGGGATCTGTAACCATACGTTATAAATTTCCGCATTTACGCTTTGGTATGTATGTATAGTACTATGGTTTGGGCTTTGTGCTCAGGATACTAAGGATGAGAAGAGTTTGATAATAATTGTTGTGTATATCCTATGAGGTATATAGACTTAACGACTCACGTTTACGAACCATATGCTTGCAGAGCAGGGTTTTCGAGGCTTAATGTTATATGTGCCCTGAAGGCCATCCAAAGTAAGGCTCAGTTTCCTTCAATACTCCTTCAATAGCAACTATATTCTTGCGTTGATGATATGTTAGAAATAATATTTAGGATTTAGATAACATTTCTATACCGCTGGCCCCAGTCATCGATTTTAGAAATGCTTTCAATGCAATTTAATATAATATTATTTCCAGTAACATGTTTTAATTAACTAACTAATTTAGTGGATTATATCACACTTTAAGCAGATTGGTTAAAGCGTTGGCATATTTTGGATGGTGATGGGAAGGAACGATCGAAAAATAAATGGGTATCGTTAGTCGCCCTAGATTGGAAAACGATAATTTTCAGCGCTATGGTATGTAGAGATTATTTATATCAATGAGTCATTTAAAATAAGAAAATTCGTTATTTGTGAAGTTCTCATAACGAAATGGCTATTTGCTATTCAAATCCTCAGAATGCTGGTAAGTTTGTCGTTGGATTATTTACCTAAAATTTCGAACGTATTACTTTGCACAGAGCAACGTATAGAAGGAAATGTAGGTCTTTGTCCCTTTTGGACTCGTTCACTGAGTTCGTTGTGTATAACCACCGATGTTATTTATGTACCAAAAGCTAGTGAACCCATTGCTTCCAGAATTAAAACTCAACGACTCATAGCATAGAGTATCCTTATTATTGAAATTTTATCAATGTATTTTGTTCTGTCGCAAAAATTCTTATTGCGTAGTTCGACTAATCGATTAATTAGAGCATTCGCTACGTGGAAACAAATGTCGCCGCTTTGAAAATTAGCGTCCACTGGGAAACGACGACATTGGCCCGCTCACAAAGCGTGGCTACCAACAGAATAATCACAAAATGCAAATCGTGTTTTTGTTTTCGCACGGATGTAAAGTAAACAGGAGCAAAAAATGCAAAGCTCGCAAAACGGAAAACTGCAACTATTATACAATTATAAATATTTATGCGAATGCTGCAGACTTCTAACCAATACCCCGTGCTCACCAGATAATCATTATTGCATTAAAGCCCGTTAAAAATGTTTAGATATAACAAAAGGAAAGTTGTTAAATCTTCAAAATAGAGTTAAGTACATTAATGGAATGGAGATGTGCTATCTCTGATATATTCACTGTATACAAGAAAAATACGTTTATTGTTATTATCGATGCATGCATTTTAGACGACAGTCCGTCTTATATTTTCTGGCTATGCCTAGCTCCATATGTTATAAATTCCTACTATGTGGCCATCTTTTATCAATGAAATGCATTCCATATGTAGTCCTCATTCATGTAATAGTGTTTTGCCTTTTGTCATTACCACCTGTCAACTTCGGCATATTCATATATATTCATATATACTTCAGAAACTCTGCATGTATCTTATCTGGACACGTTTGGCTTGTACCTTAATCCCCCCCCCCCCTACCTCTTCAGGCTTCTCCATTATCGTCGATTTTACGTTCCTTCTCTTCTTATTTGAATATATTTTAGCCAAACCTTCTTATCAAACTAAGAAGTGTAAACATTTTATGGGTAAGCTGATAATGATTAATAAATAAATATACAAAATCATACTACCACGTAGTAATTGTTTAGAAATTGAGAGATTTTTTTAAATTTTTATGTTTGCTTTTAAAGCAGCATTAATTTTCATATATATGAAACCAGATTTATTTGTCGACATGTGCGAAATAAATACGGTCACGTTTTATATTTTCACTGCAATTTATTAGTGAATAATACAATGTTTCTTTCCAACATGTGTTTTAATAAAATATTCAATTGGTTCTTGTTTTCGACCAAGAAGTTAGCGGTTATTATTTCAACAAGAAACTGTTAACATCTTTTAATAATTTCAATTGTCCTTATTATTACCCGCGGGGCTCCCTGAGCGCTTACATTACAAATAAACGTACCGATACCACCGGCAAGGACGGGCTGTCCCATAGATTTATAAAAATTCTTTTGAAATGTTAGCTGGAAGTTGTTGATATTTGGCTGCAGTGCCTCGGGTAATTCCAGTGGAAGTATAATCTAGAGCTCCATCCGACATACATTTATACATTTATAACGTGCGTTCAAGAAAAATCTTAATTGAGGTGGGCTCTGAAATTCAATTGGTGTTCAAAGCTACTTTAGCCACAATCAAAATGACAATTTAATTTTAACAAGACTTCGAAAGTCAATACTTCTTTACTAATTAAAAATTGTTATCACAACAGAGCAGAAATAGGGCGAATAGTTGATGGTGTTTGGCACTATTTCATTCCTCGGAGCTTTACAGATTTCCATGATGAATATGTGATGTGTTTTTAGAGGTTAGAATCTCATCTGTCAATACTGTCAATATTGTAGTTAATTTTGGTTGTGGCTAAAGTACTTTAAACACCAATTGAATTTCAGAGCCCTCCTAAATTAGGATTTTTCTTGAACGCACGTTGTATTTCAAAATGCAAAAAAATTAAATGTAAAAGTCGATTTGTTACCTTCATTCCCCGATCAAATGGGAAAAGGGCATAAAATAATATAATTACATTTTAAAGGTATAGTTATTTTTACACGACCTCTACCGAAACTAATGAATATCATCTTAGTAACCTACTTCAGAAAACTGTCAATACCACATGGCGTGCGATATTATATCACACTAGTGTGATATTTTTGACAGTACGACCAAGTACAGCTCAGCTCACACCATCTGGCATATTTTGTACAAATGACACAGAAAAAAGATTGATTCTATTAAATATTCACTGGGCCTTTACACAGTTTCGTAACTATCTGCCATTAGAACAGAAACTTCATTTTAATATATTAAGGACATTTGACACAACAGCTGACTAATATTCGACGGAACTTCAACCAACAAGCCCTAATGGCAGATAGTTACGAAACTGAGTAAAGGCCCGGTGAATATTTAGTAGAATCAATCTTTTTTCTGTGTCATTTGTACAAAATATGCCAGATGGTGTGCGTTGAGCTGTAGTTGGTCGTACTTGTCAAAAATATCACACTAGTGTGATATAATATCGCACGCCATATGGTATTTACAGTTTTCTGAAGTAGGTTACTACGATGATATTCATTAGTTTCGGTAGAGGTCGTGTAAAATAGTATATTACATAACAAGCGCGGAAAGTAATACATATCGTACGAGTACGATATGTATTACTTTCCAGCGAGTTATGTACGCTATTTTTCCCACGACCACAACAATATTAGACATTTTCATTATCAATTTATTTGTCACTATTTATAAAATTTATAGTAACATTATTATTATAACAATTAGTAAACGAGATGGGGTGTGTAACAGTTTGATTATCCATCATATTGTTTGATATTTTGTGTGTTTGTGTCACAGTTGTGTCAATAGTTCTTCTGGATTCCACCAATGGAACTTGCGAGTCTTCATGTACTTCAGTCGGCTTATACCCATTTGATTTCCTTTTCAATAATGCTCTTAACTTCATGTATTCGCTAATATTAATGTTATGGCAGACAATAAGCGTACTTCTGAGCATAGAGTATTGTACCCACAAAGAATTCAGTTTAACCTTTTCGGATAATTCACCGAAGTACGCTAAGAACACATTTTCCGAATCCATAAATTGCTTGTACGTTATGTTGTACCTCTTTTGTAATTTTTCGGGAAGTAATTTCAGGGATGTATTTTGACCCGCTGCAGTTACATTTGGCGGAGTACACTGTGTCGACGAATCACTTTAAACGTCGCTGTTATTCATGATGAGAATAATTCAATATGAAAAGAGAGATGACAGGGAATTAATTTACTGTCAAAAAGTAAACGCAAGGCTACTAGAAAATGAAACAATGTCTATAACAAACACGTTTGTTATAATAACGCACAGTTGAACGATATTGGCAATTTTCGTGACTACTGGATCGTATGGAATATACCTCTTTCTTATGTGGTCGTGGGAAAACACTATAACAACATCCCACCCCGACGATGAACGTGAAAAAATGATATACGTAAATAAACTGAATGAATAATACCGACCGTGAATTTCAGTTAGTAAGTTTAGTTAGCTACCGGCGGAGGTGGTGGCAGAATAATTCAATTATACATTACATTACAATAAAATTTTTCAAACACTTGCTTGCGGTAAAATAAATATGTTAAAACACTCTGATAGAGGATTCAAAATAAAGATTTATTTTGAAACACACGTCACTCGAAATATTACAATGAAAATAAAGCTGTAGCTGTTAGAATGATTTTATATTTTATATTTAACATGGAGGGATCCTAGAAAAACCGTTGACAAGAAAGGCAAATCAAAGACCGAATTTTCTAGAATATATGAATATACACTACACTATTAGAAGATGTTAACCTGTGCATACAAAAAATACAAAACCTCTGTGTTCTCTTCGACTCGAAGATTATAAAGGGTTATAACTGGCGATATATCCACAACAGTGAAAAGAATGCGCTAAACGCACAAGTATTCTCCAAAATTCACCTGAATCGCCCAAACTTCACACTAGCCAAGCACGACGCAGAAAGACATTTCATGCTTCCGGGAAAATGTGTAATTTATCGCATCACGTCCGCCAGGCGCGCCGAAAAATGCCGCTGTAAAAATTGAATCCAAAACACATATTACAAGCATTAAAGTTACCTAATCTACATAAAATGGATTCGTTAGAGGAATTTGCGGATTCTGCAATGTTGTCCGCGAGTGCAGCGAATAATAAACGTAACATTACTTAAAATAAATTGTACTTAGATGTGGCAAATGATTATTATTTTAGAGACGCGCAATTAAATAAATATAAAATAGCGTTCTCATATGATGTACAACAAAAAAAATAATTTTGCGCCGCAGCGAATCAAGCGAAGAAAATGTCAAAATTGTCGATATGGTTATAACCAATTTCGTCTGTAGTGAATACACGACGATTCTAAAAGGAGTGGATGGGATGAACCATTTCTAAACACCATTGCTTATACAATTTTTTGTTTTTAGTGCATATTATACTTATGGAATTGAATTCCAGCAAGGATTTCGCATCAGCCTAATATTCCAACTTTATGGACGCAAATTGAAACGCTTTCGCAATAAAGTTGAAAGTTAAACCTGATATCGCTTTTTTAGACGTACAACTTCATCGTCAGTTTTTTTCCAAACATGTGTACACCATATGTACACTGCATATTTAAATTGCTTATTTTTCTGGAGCAATAAGGAAAACAAAACTTAAACTGAACGTATAAAGTTTCATCCTTTTTACGTTCTTATACTTCATGTATAACAATATAGTGTAATCACGAAAATTTCGAATTATGTATTTGTGTCTGTGCGCTTTATCGCCCAATAAATTTAAACATCTTTAAACTTAAGCAACGAAGGCAAGGAAAAAATTTCGTATTTTGAGAGCAATATTTCAACCAGAACTGATAGTTTACTATTATCACCTTTTTCCATATCTCGAAAATTTGTTTGTTATAAAAGTTAGATATAGAAATTTTATTTGAAACGTTTTCTCGAAATATGTACTTGTTATTGCAACTATTTCCAGTTTGCTGGAAAATTATCTAAATATTAGTAGTATACTTCAATGCAGACAGCTGTAAATGTTTCACTCTACTACTAATAATCATGTTTTTATTGAAGGTATTGTTTGTAAGCACATGTGCTTAAATACTTAATAAAATCTACCACATTATCCTACACAAGCGCATACATACAGCAGGATTTAAACAATTTTAACAATTCTTCTGAATGCATTTTTTAATGAATCGCAAAAATGTATTATCGAAGTTTTCAAATAGATTGCAGGTAGTTGTTTTTCTAAACGACCCACTGATATTCACAGATGAGTTTATGTAAAGCTGTTGAAGACCGCGGAAATGGTGTTAACCAATTTCGGAATTGTAAACATGTAAACAAACGATTTCGCAAAAGTAAATAAGTTGTGTTTGCGGCGTAATTATAGTTAATGCGATAACAATTTCAATTTCTCACATGGGTGGATAAGCAAATCATTGGTTTTGTTGTACTTGATGAGTTCTATTACCAGTTGAAATCAAGGCACTCATTTCGTTTACACCCTTTGTATTTTATTAGCTTTTGTAAACGCTCATTACCGTTAGTTAACATTACTACGTTTCTCTGTCACTGTGGTTCCTTGTATTAATCATTCTTACGTTTCCGCTGTGACGTATTTTACGACGTATTAGCAAGGATGCACCACTGATGTGGAATAAGGTTCTTCTTACTCATTTTGCAATGTTTTTACAGCCTATGTACAAACCACACACCACAAGCTATGCTCCATTGGAACAAGTTGTAAGTTTAAGTAAGCTTATTTTAGTGGCATGTACCGACTAAGTAAACTCTTTGTTAATTTTTTTTTCATTTGGTATTCCCTTATTTTAAAAGGCGCTCTTTTATCTCAGAATATACACTATAAATATTTGTATTTTAATTTAACATTCAAGAAACCTTGGAGATAAGTTGGCATTCGTCATTTAGTAATACATCAACTGATATGTAATTTAATCTAATAGTTTTGTTTTGCAGTTACATTTGCAGTTTTAAACAATCATATAAGGAGGACCTAATATTTTATAATGGCATAACAGCAATATGTTAACTATACCGACAAAAACTATCTTTCCGGACTCTGCATGATATTGTTAAACAATTTAATACCAAACGAAATCTTGTAAATTAAAAAGGTAGTTTAAAATGTCAATATCTTTTCACTTTTAAATTTTTTTCGAGAACAGGTCCTTGAAGATGCAAAGGTATGGGAAGCTTCGAATCGTTTCGTTTTGCACGAAATTAAACGCACTGCTAAATTTTTGCCTTTTTTATTATGACACTGCTATGACAACACCAACAGCAAGGCACACTAATTGCTAACAAAACTTATCGTACGATATTCCCTGCTCGAAAATCAGTCACCACGGTTTGCGTTTAAACAGTCTTAGACCGCGAACAGACAGCGACACACAAAAAAGTGCGCTTTGCTGGCCGATGCCAATGATAGCATACCTATTGAAATTGTCATCGCGTTTGATATCGGCTACCGAAAGTTCAACGAAATATTATATAACCTAGCAAAGGTTTATTAAAGGAGCAAATATTGGAATGAAAATGTGATGTTAGAAACTTTCGTAACGTACGTACCTTTAGTGTCAAACGCTTATTTATTGTAACTTAGATCCAATTAGCGACCGTAATTTAATAAAGCACTTTTTTAGCATTCAGAGACGCTCCACGCATGACAATATGGCTCCTGAAAAGTAACCGAAAATTACCTAAAACAAATATAATTTAATATAAAAAAAAATATAACATACATATTTACCTATAAAGAAAACATGGAGATAAACGTTAATTACTTTTTCGAACTTTCACCGGGAACCAAAATTGCACCAGAACTTAACGTGGACACCCAGGAGACTCTCGGACTAGAAACACATACTGGGAGTAAGAAACAGTCTACGAAGTTAAATGTCGAAAAAGACGCCACTTGTCGCTATCTTGAGACCCGATCTCAATATAAATTTTAACCTAACCAATTCGTACAACTCGTACAAATACATATCTTGTAGACGCTTAGAAATATATGTTGTATTTTCTTAAAATTTAATTTACGCCTATTTAATTTTCATATGTTTTTAAATTTATGGTTGCATGTGATTTGACCCGAGTGTCACTTCCAGATGTATTTGTGTGTGAATCTACGAACTAACATTGTAATATTCAGCGGTATTATATTGATAGCGCAAGAAATATTATACGACAGTGAATCGTTAAAAGCTCTATTGGTCCTTCCGACCTCGTTTTCTAACTTTGTATCGGCGTCTACAAATATAAAATCATATTGAAAAGAATTATTACTCTGGCAACCTACGATAAATACGATTATACCCATTGTTATGTTCTCTACTAATTAATTTGAATAAGAAGTTGTGTACATCCACTACAATAACTTAAATAAATCTATTCAAAGTGAAATTATGTACACGAATTGATAATATTCTAGGGCCTAATTAGTCTGAAGTTTCGTTGGTTTTAAGAAATGAACACGTCTACTTATTAATAAAGTGAATACGGCGGTAATGTACTTGCACACAAAATGTGACATGCTTAAGCTTGAAATAGGTACGTAAATGCTTTACAAATCACCAACAACTTTTCGCAGATGACAAAAGAAACGAACAAATTTATTCGATTTGAAGTCATTTTAATAAGAATAGCTTTCACAGTTTGTACGCACAGTAATCATCCTAATTCCATTCGTGTCTTACTCCTACTGGTTACATGTTACTCTTATTTTACGCTGCATCCGCGAACCGCATTCATTATCCGTGGATTTCGATGCGTGCAATATTTGTTGTGGACTTAATATCTATAGCGGCATCTATCCGCTCGCTGAAGTGGATCGCGATGCGATCAGTTTCGCATCTACCCAGGAGGCGTGTAATGTCGCTCTGTTTCGGCGACACGGAAGGTCGTTCTTTTCTGGTATTATTTCACCTTTGACGACTGAAGTGATTGTAGTGCGGTGAATTTTTTGAGAATTTTCGGGCATTTATCCGTCATATTCGCGTTCACTGATTTGGATTTATCGCCACTTAACTCTTTATTATCCTCGTGTCGAGGGTAGAGCCTTGTGGGATATTTAACCGAATGCTGCAGTGCGTCCTAAAAGTCTAAATAAAGTAATAAGTTTTGTCTTTTTTTGTATGCATTATCTGTTAGTGTACGATTTTTTTTCTGGAAAACACCGGCTATGAATTGGATTTTATTTCCACGCTTTTTTTAAGGGTACTGGTGTACCGTATTTGGCCTCGAGGAGGTCCTTTTGCATCCTACCATTCCCACACCACTGGCCATCCAGCCTACCGTATCGGGCACGTGTCATATTGGTAGGTAATCTCATTTCCGTCTCTCTACCGTATGATAGATGATTTCCAACATGGTTGCCAATTGTTGCTAGATTTTCAGGTCGCAAAGTTCGCACAGCCTCTAGGTTGACTTAAAGGCCACTTAATGAGTGACCGAGACCGAGGGTGACCCTTGATTAAAAATAACCTTTTGCTTGGTAACTTCTATTTGACAGTTACAATAATGTTAGGTCATTAACTGTTTTATTTTACCTCAATCAACTCTTCAACAAATTCAGAGTAAGTTATTGTATCGTTCAATCATTCTGCCGCATTAGACTGTTCACTTCTTTTCCTTAACCCTTTATTTTGTTTTTATTTCATCGTCTAGCCTCCATCGTTAGATAACAACGGACTGGAATTTATGGTAAGTGTTTATCATTCCGTTTATTTACTTTTCCTTTGTTGCCAATGTTTTTTTCGCGTTCATCGTTCGCTGCCTTTCGGTGGGATATTAGTGGGACGTATAGTGTCACACTTTAAATACATTTACATTACGGATATAATATATTTGGCACCCAACGATATTCATATCGTTTACAATTTATGTTTTATTGTGAAATACACTTCATTTCTGTCTGTTTGGTGTAAATAAATGTTTGTGATTAGTTTTTAAGTTAGAACGCCCATTATTTTATAGCAACTTTGCTCCAATATTAAGCACACTATATATTTGGCTGGGGGTTGGCTAGGCACGTCGATGGCGCTGTAGATTATAACCCCATTTTACACTGAATTAGCCGAGGCACTTCCGCCAAATATCATTGCAATAACTTTAGAACTGCCCTTTTAAAAGAAATTACATTTTGTGTAACACCTTTGGGACAGGCCGATCTTCTGTTATCCGTACCACCTTTTTTTACTTTTTTGGTAAGCGCCACATATTTGCGGGTAATATACGTAAAGAAGAGGTTGTGTAAAATCAAACCCATATTCGTACAATGTCGTACAGATAAGGCTCAGGCTGAAATACTTGACAATAGCCTTACGGTTCATTCTTTATCGATGGAAATTTGAACGAAACGGTAAATAAATACGGAATCTGAATATTGATGACGCGTGGTTTCAAATGAAGCACCATTCCATTTTACGGGGGACTTGCTATAAGCGAGCCGCTGGATAGGCATATGTGGCCCAAAGTTTGGCCACCGATGTCGCAAGATTTAGTCTGCAACTATTTTTGGCTTTGAGTATATTTAAAATTGAAAATGTAAAAATTATTCCAATACACAATGTAAAAAGAAGTGGTAAGTAAACGTGTACTCACAATCGGTGGGGAAATAAATACCCATTATTTTAGAAATACTCTGCAAGTATGTTATAATAACTTATCGCATTGTTTATAACGTGGGGATGGGTGGATGTCGAACATTTATTATTTATTTTTATTAAACAATAAATACAATTACTTTTATTATATAACAAATACAACTTAGTAGTAATCAAAAATAAATTAATTGAACCTGAACAAATTTGCAGTGAAATGGCGTTTATAAATAAATACCTTTTTTACAGTTATAATTTAATTTCATTTCATTAAAAGTTTACGATATCCACTTCATTTAGGCAGTTTATAGCTTCCATTAGCTGGGAGGCATGTAGGAGCGATTTACAAATCACATTTTTGTAATAAATGTTATACTATTTAGCATCTGGACGTTTATGTGTTTTAAATGTGTCCCATTTAGCGTCGAGATATGCAGCTGGATGCTTACGTTCCATATCGACGTGATCATAGATACTGGTGTTGGTAAATGCGGCGCGCATCTTCCATTTTGCTGGTTATGTATCGCCGATCTGACCCCAAATGCGACTTTAATTCCTTTGGGAATTTGCCAAGACAATTAATCTTCGACGTACTTTTATTTGTTAATCGCCCGTTCGCTCGATTATTAGTTTTTATGCCGGATTTAATGGTTCGCAGTTATAATGGTTGCCGCGGAGAGAGTTCGCATTTTGCAGACTGGGGGCTTTCCGTGCCAACTTGCCCGTGGCATTTAAACAATGCAAAAAGGTAGACGTTGCGTTAGATTATTTTAATATGCGAAGAAGTCGTTGGTTTTTAAATTATATGAAATTATAAAAAATAAATGTTGATGTAAATTACAGTTGTGTATTTTTAAAACATCACGTTAATTCTACACACTTTATAATTATCATCTTATAATTATAAAATAATATTTATGTGTAAGGCATAAAGTCGTTTGCAGTTTTGTTTTGTTATATTGGTTGTAGGTATGCCTTAAATAAATAAAATCGGAGAATAAAGTATATTAGTACGTATTGCAGTGATGGAAGTATTACTTCAATATCGAGGAGCCATTACAAATTACAAGAAAATCTTTTTCTAATTCTATAGTGTTTTTTTTGTTTGTTTCTGTCGTATATTTCTTGAGTGTTGAACAATGTTTCAAAAGATGATGATATTAGCAATTAAAAGTGTGTCTACTATTTCAACTGTCAATGTACATTTGTCATTTTACGGCTTAAACAAAAAGTTAGATAATATGTTGTGCTTTTGTAGTCAGTCATACATCAAGTGCGTGGTAATGTGATTTAAATCTTCATGTTTTCCAAGCCGCGTTTTTTGATAAATGTTCTTTTTAATGTAAAATAAAACAAATCGCAGTTTCGTCAAAAAAATATAATCTTCACCGCGATCCGGAGATCATGTAAAAATGTATATGTAATCTCACCTTGCCTTTTTTTTTGATAGTCCGAGTAATCATTTTAATTATTTATAAGTGGCATTTGCTGGATTACTTACCGATTACGTAATATTTCGAATGTGTGCCGCACCTAATAGCGCAGAACAGTTGGAAGCAAGATTTTGATGTTACACATATTACGTATTAACCATTTATTTGCATATTCACTTCCTAACAATTGTTTATCTCATTTTCATCTAACTTCTCCCTTCAGCTCAGCCTCTTGTTTCTTTCATCGCACCCTGCGCCCCCTTATCTTTTCAGTGTTTTTTCTTCATACTGCTTCTCTAGACCCTCTCCGTTCTCTCCAAAACTTCTTCTCCAGTATTTTCCGATCTTCTTTTCGTCCTATTTCAAGCTTATCTCTTAACAATCTCCCAATTAATGTTTCCATTCATCCCCACCTTGCCTACACAACTCGTACCATCCTTGCTAAAATTTGTTCTTCGTCTGCCGATTGTTTGTACTATCTCGCTCCTCACCTATTTCACCCTGCCTTGGCATAGAGTTTTATCCTACTTTCTTCCCATTGGGGTATGGTAGTCGTTCCACCTTTTCTTTAACTCCTCCAATAACATTTTCACTAATTCGAGTCTGCCCCCCCCCACATAATCTGGCGTTGACTTTTCCAAGTTCAATGCCGTTTTGCTATCCTTTAGCTATCTTTGGTGTACCCATTCTATCCTTTTCTATTGTATTCTATTCTTTTCGCTCCGCATATCAGGAAACTCTTGATGCATTTCACCTATTAGCTTGAAATTAACTTATCGATCAATGATACTACTCACCTTTCAACCGGCTTTACATACATCAGTGGCAAGTCATCGCTTCTTTTTTTCTGTACAATTAGTGCTTTTAAATGTGTTACACGACGTTCAATTCAAGATTATTATACATAGTTGAGTTTGAAATAAATTCAGAAATCCCATGAAGTAATTTAACCCTTAGGTAGCCAAGCCTGACAAAAAAACGCGAAGAACCAAGCAGGGTTATCAGGTTCCTCTTTTGATTTCTTGGAAATGCAAGGCCCGAGGTGTTCAAACTATTCACTAACTTTAGGATAACAACAATTATATGTCTATGCAAGATTTTTATTTAGAACGCAATATTTTAAAGCAATGCGCACAAATAAAAAATTGAAATTAAAAAAAAATACTTCAAATATGAACAGAATGAATAGAAAAGAAACTATATTTTCAGCTTGATTATTTCTTCACGCACAATCAAAGTAAAAAACTTAACCTAGTTTTCCTACGATGGGCTTTGAAAACCAATGTTTGGTAAGTATCATAAGATAGTTTGGTTTATTCTCTTTATTTTATACATTTATAACATCTAACCTAGCATCTAGGATTCGACAGCCTCGTTTTGGAAGGGGGTTAGAGCCGTGTTGATAAGTATATGAAAGTCATTATTAGGACGAAGCTCCATATTTCTTTTTTGCCAAGTCAAGCTTCAAGAGAAATATGCGTTGGCGACAAGAGCTTTTTTGCATTCTGGATGTTTCTCAATGTAGATGATAAAGGAGTTCATATAGCATATATCAACAATGTTCATAAAGAACTTGATGGGCCAACTTGCCGTTCTTCTGCTACATGTGTACTGGCTTAGCAATTTATCGGCATTAGCGAAGGCACCCTTTGTGGCATTGAACCATCAATAGTTTCTTACTTTGTTTTACTGAAATGCTTTTTCATGACATAACTAAAAACGTTGTCAGTTGTAACCCCTAGCCCTGAATTATAATAAACAAATCGTTCACTGCACAATATCCTTGATTTTGTTTATTTGCATTACCAGCCCCAAATTTTGATGCCGTGTCTAGCGGGTTTGGATTTTATATACGACTACTTATCACTTTCGTTGATTTCTAGATCATTATCAACTGGCTCGATGTCGCTGTCTTCCTCAGAATACGCTGCTATCTTCAGACTGCGACATTTTTTGCAAATTTAGCTCCCCTTTCGCTAGTGCTGTTCCTCCTCAAATAACCAAATCTTGAAGTTATTTCTAAAAGTTCCGCATGCTTTTTACTTTAATATAGTTTATATATAAGTAAGTAGGTATAGGAATCATGAAAATTTCCGAACTAGAGATTTCAACGGATATACACGTTTTGAGGTCCCCTGAATCGTTTCTGACTATTTTCGGAATGACGTCTGTGTGTGCGTGTGTGTGTAAGCGTGTGTATGTGTGTGTCTGTGTCTCTGCTCGCTCTAGCGTCCAAACGATTCTAGCTGGAGCTATGAAACTTTAAATTTAAGATTTGTATACAGCAAGGAGGAAAACGTCGTATTTTGAAAGCAATTTCTCAACAGGAAGTGATGGTTTACTCTTATCACATTTTCCATATCTCGAAAACGGTACATGTCATCGCAAAAATTATTCTTACAATAGTTAAAGATACTGATATTTTAAACAACTTTTATTTGAAAAGTTTTTTCGAAAAGTGTAGTATAACTAAGTATAAGAAATCTCTGTGAGGACCACTGCAGATTTTTATTTACTTATACTTTATGTATAAGTATAGGAACCATGAAAATTTTCGACCTCGAGATTTTAATGGATATAAGCGTTTTGAGGTCCCCTGAATCGATCCTGACTATTTTTGGAATGACGTCTGTGTGTGTCTGTGCGCGCTCTAGCGTCCAAACCATTGAAGCCACCGCTATGAAATTTTAAACTTACGATTTGTATATAGTTAGAAAGAAAATGTCCTATTTTGAAAGCAATAGCTCAACCGGAAGTGATGGTTTACTCTTGTCACTTTTTTCGGTATCTCGAAAAAAATGTTCTTATGATAGTTAAAGATATTGTAATTTTAAACAACTTTGAAAAACATTTGAAAAGTTTTTTCGAAAAATGGTAAATTTTAATTTTCAAATATTTCAAATTTAAAAATTTGTATAACTGAGTATAAGGAACTTCAGTGCGGACCAGTGCAGATTTTTTTTATTTGGGCGGCTAATGTTCGATATACAAGATTGTTAGGATTTACATAAATACCCAAGCGGGGTACTTTGGGGACTCACTTCTCGAATCCATAAAAAAATACAGCTAAATTTTTATAAGTGTGGGACCTAACTTACCCTAGTTGGTTATCTAAGGTTTGACGGCACCGATATATCGCAGCATGATAGAACATGCTTTCAAAATTGTGAACTATATTTCACTGAAAAAAGTAATTGGTGCATCGTTTATAATGCGAATCAAAGCTCTGTAGATCTAAAAAGAAAGTTTACATATATTTACTTTAATACCAGTCAGTTGTTTTGTTCACTTTTAACGCCTTTTCAAAATTTATAAAAATATCCCATTGTAATTAAATAATAATTGGTTTTATGAGTATCTCTTGATAAATTTTATTGTTCTGCGAAGGCGAGTTTAAGTCAGAAATACACCACAAATAATATAATTCAAATAATTCGGATATATGGAGAGTTTAAGATAAATAAAAAATAAATAATTTGAAACAATTGTTTTATAAAATGAAGGGGTAAAAGCTGGTGAACAACAAGGCAACATATAATATAAAAAACTGCAGTGGTCCTCACTGAATGAACATTCTTATACTTAGTTATACTACACTTTTCAAATAAAATTTGTTTAAAATATCAATATCTTTCACCTTTGTAAAAATAAATTTTCGATAACATGTACTGTTTTCGAGATATGGAAATATGTGATAAGAGTAAACCATCATTTCTGGTTGATATGTTGCTTTCAAAATAAGACGTTTTCTCCTTGCTTTATACAAATCTTAAGTTTATAGTGTCATAGCTTCAGCTTTTATCGTTTGGGCGGTAGAGCGCGCACAGACATACAGCCAGACACACAGACGTCATTCCGAAAATAGTCAGAATCGATTCCGGGGACCTCAAGACGCGTATATCCGTTAAAATCTCGAGTTCGAAAATGTTCATGATTACTATACTTACTTATACATAAAGTATAAGAAAGGAAAAAGGTTACGGCAAGAATGAACATCTTAAATGAAGGAGAATCACTCAGCAAAAATAAAAATTGGAGAAAGGACTGCGGAATGAATGATAAAGTAATAACATGTTATATGAAAATAAATTTATAAAAAGTCTTTTATTTTAAGATTAGTTATTAAATTAATATAATACCTCTATAAATATTTCATATATTTAAATTTGTATACAACGTAAGTTTATTAAGATGACAACTGATAATATAAGTTGCTATTTATTAACGAGCGAACACTAATATTAATTGCTTCCTTCCGGAAACTTGGAAACTGTACGCTAATGCACAATTTACTGTAGAATTTACTCTGAATAATATTGTGAAATAAATATCCTATTTTCTCTAACAGCCGCTTACTTGCCATTCAATTTCCTGAAGTGCAGGATTTTTTTTTGTGTAATGTTTATCCGTTGAGCCAATATTTACGAAACATGCAGTTTTTGTGTGCATCAAAGAAAATGAAAATAAAAGTACTTTTTGTACCCGTCCGCTAATTAGCGAGCGCGAAATCAGGAACGGCATAGAACGTCGTTGGCCCGAACCATAACAAAACAATTTCAGAGAATCGCGCGAATGAGTTCGAATTGACGACGCGGCAGAAAAAGCAATTCTAATTAGAAAAGCATTTCACAATTGTACTAATTGAGTCGAAGTCCTGGATGCGATGTGCACCCAACGAGCACACAATAATGGAGGTTGGAGGCACCTCGTTGCGAGTAACAGTGAGACTAGTCCCTCCGCCTTTATGGAATCGAGTTAACAGCCCGGATCTCTCATTCCTACATAAACTCATTTTTTTATTATGCCAAATTAGTCTTCCGAATAATTAATAGATATAAGTAAGTCAATGTACTTTTTGAGGCGACAAATGTAGGCTTTATCTTCAACAACTACATTGTGTATTAAAAATGGAAACTGCTTTTATAGCTTTATAAATAAAATCGATAAAATGGTGTAGTATCGCAGAAAACGAAATAATAGATTTTACACTCCATGGGTAAATTACTTCAACAACAAGTTTACTCAAAAACAAGTAAATATAAGTCCACACAATAAAACATATGTGCCCGAGTAGAACCTGTAGACGCGGGGAGCACTGGGTCTCCTCGGCCACTGTATGTCGCTTTTATTTATTTCTATTCTATGTTGCGGAGGGAGTGCGCTTGCCACTCCGCCAAAATAAAGACCGCGAATCAACGACGCGACGCTAAATTGTTTCAAAACTTGCTTACGTCGAGTAAATAAAGTAATAATTTTCGACAGACTATTTTAAACCCGCTGGCGAAATTACAAAACGGAGTCCTTGACCGTGCATCTCGTGCCAAATAAAACAATCGAAACGAACGCGCGGATCTAAAATAGAACAGAGAAGACACGACAAGGCGGCGAATACGTAACGTTGATGCCGATGCTTGCACATAAATTTCCAGTTTGAAGCGTATATGAATTATATATTTATATATAATGGCATGGAAGGGAGGTACATATATAGTTCGATGAACCAATCGAAGAAATTATAGATATTCAAAAAGGTTTGGCATGGAGTAATAATACAAATTTTATAAAGAAAAAAAGAAAGAAAAATATAAAATCTGAGAAAAACATGTAATTAACATACATTCCGGTTCAATATAAGTCGTTAAAAATTTGTGTTAGAATTTAAATTAATATCTAAGAGCAAGCGAAATGTTTATATAATTTATTTAAGCATCAATTGATTGAAGAAAATAGCCGTCGTTTTGATATAACTTACAAATTTAAAAACGATAATAGGGGTAAATTTATGTGGGGAATACAGGAAGCTGTAAAATCTGACAAAAGTTTGAACAAAACAGGGGAAAAGGAGAATGACATACAATAATACCCATGACGAGGGTATAAAATGAAGCCGATAACAGCTAGAATTTAATAACAATTTGTCTGTTCCCTGGTGCACGTCGCTCCGATAAGAAATTAATTTATCGTAACTGGGCAACCGTATTTTAAGAAATATTGCCAACCAACGACGAATAATCGACAAAAAGGTGAAGTAGCATTCAGGCAAGGACAGACGCATATATACTAATATGTTAATCAAGGAAAAAGAAAATAGTGCATCGTTTCGACAATGTAAACATCGAGAAGTTAACTGTAAGTTTGCCAATGAAATATATGACTACACCACACGAACCCACAAGTATAATTTTAATTTAGAATCATGCTAATAATAATAATCAATTATTGAGCCTAAAAACATGAAAAATGTAATTTAAGAAAAAAATTATTTGCATAATAAAGAAAATAATTATACCATATCAATTTGGGGTATGGGACTACATGGGGTTTGGGGTATGGGACTACATACATATAATTAATTTGGTGCAGCACTGTTCATATTTACAAATTAAATAACAAACGTAACAAAAGGTGGTATTTAAATACAGTTTTATATTATTATAAAATATCAAGAACGTGTGGTGAAGTTATTTTCGATGTAGAGGGTTGAAACTGGGAAACGGAAAATATGACCGTTGGCGTACGCAGACTATATAGTAATCGTAGCAGAAACGGAGGGACTGCGGAAAATAACGAAGAGGTTATAACGGTTTCTGGATAAAAGAGAGTTGGAATTAAATACTATCAAAACAACGATAATAGGGTTTGCGAAAGGAGGTGGGAGAAGAGGGATATACAGATGAAATGGATAGGGGAGAAAATAGAACAATTGAAAGAATACGTGTTCCTAGGATACATAATAAGGTACAACAATAATAACGAGGGGCACATATCTGCAAGAAGGCGGCAGGGGCAGAGTCTGAGGAAGAGCTTATGGGGAAAGAGGGGTGGGAGCTTCCATGAAACAAGAAAAACATAGAACACATCTTTAAAAATCATAGTAATGTATGGAGCGGAAGCGTGGGGTTGGAGAGAGTGGAAAAGATCAAAAGGAATACAAGAAAGACAAATAAAAAGAACACTGGCATGAGAAAAATCAACGTCAATGTACAATGTAAGACATGATACTGGGAGCGAAAGGTTGTGAATCGAAGCGGGGGCTAGGACGTTGAGGTATGAATTGACAACTAGCGAAGGGACGGAGCAAAGTTTGGTAAGGATGGCAATAGAGGGAATAGGAAGCAGGGAGGATAGAAGAAGGGAAATGTCTAAGTGAGAAAAAGGAAGGAGAAAGCTGCTGGAAAAGGCAGGAATATCAAGGGAAGAATTAGAGAGGAGAAGAGGAGAGGGGAAACAAGTGGAAAGAGAGATAATAGCTAGATAGAGACAAGTAGAAGCGCAAGAAAGAAACGGCAAAATAAGGAAGGAATAAATATGATATGAAACATGATGTATTGCAAATAGTTATGCCAATAAAGGTTTTTTATATAGAGCGTTAGAAAGATAAGAGCAGACCGAAAAAAATAAACATGGAGACAACAAGCTGTCAAAAGTGACATGAGAACCCGCTGCAGTGGAACAATCACAAAATGAACACACAAAAGAAGAACAGACCCAAACACAAAACGTATTGAAATTACGCTTGCGGATAATATGTTAGCAAACAAAATTGATGAAAGGGAAGAAAACGTCGAAATAGTAAAGAAGAAATTAAACAACTCGAGCTTGATATAAAAATGAATGAAGTGAAGAAAAAATGCGAAATAGGAAATATTTGAAATGACATGAAAAGAAAATCAAGAAATGGTTGACGCATTGAAGAGTGACACTGGTAAATACCTAGGTGAACAGCATAGAACAATGACTACAAACATAATAGAATAGAATAATAGAACAAAATGTTCAACAACAAAAAGTGGTCGTGGAAGAAATGTAGAAGAGAATAAAATATATATTAAGAAAATATCAACTAGCACGAAAGCAAACAGAAATTGTTACAACGTGATAGAGGAGAGAATATTGCGAAAAGCAATTTTTCCGACAGTTCTGGGTAATCAAAAAATAAGGAAAAGTTAGGGATAACCTAACGATGGGTAAATTTCTTTTGGGGACTATGCTATCTAGAGAAGAATACATCACAGATGACGACGAATTAATGAGATTCGTAGAATAAATATAAAATTATTGTCTAGAATATTACACAAAGAGGACATTCTTAAATGTTACGACCAAGTTAAAATAAATAATAGGTTTTTTGAGCAAATGGATCAAATCGAAACACGAGGAGTCTGGAAAGAGAGCATCAAGAAGGCGGCAGCCAGAGAGGAAACTAGAACATTAATGCAACTTTTACATTAAGGGGTAAAACAAATCCTAAATATAAATACCTAAATTTATCAATTTATTTTGGGAGTATGACAAGCGGAGTGGAAATTCTTCTCATAGGGTTCACAAGCACATATTGAAGTAAAAAAAAATTATTGTCATTTTCATTACAAATTGCGGCGATAATTTTAAAAACCCCGAAATGGGAGAACAGTTTTCTCGTCCTAAATGAGTCCTGGAGCAGAAAAGTAAACCAATTTATAATCTATTTACATTGGATTTTGGAAGTACGTGGGAGTTTTCTTTTTTATCAATTTTTGTGGAAGCACTTTTTAAGGAATGAATCGATATTCTGCCGTAAAAATGAGTTATTCTTCATAAAAAAGAAAGTTTATATCCAATCAAAAAACGGCTACGCATTTCCATAGAGAAAACTACTGTGAAGCTACTGTGAAAATGAATCCACGGAATAGTCTCCGAGAAATCTGTCCTCCCAGTGTGGAAAAAGTTTTGAGAAAAACGCGTTTAGCATACGCTTTAACATTCCTTTTCCACTATAATCCTGAAGGATTAGAGCGTTAGAGCGAAGAAAAAAAAATCGTATTTTTGAAAATCCTAGAGTAGTTTTACCGCTTAATGAGAAAGACAATTACGGACATCTTAAAACTGGCATAGCAACTGTGGCACTGTATTGATATGACATATACAAACTAAAAAAATATTGAAGAAGGCAAATATAAAATATCGTTATCTACCAATTACGTGTTTCAATACAATCGATTCCAGTTATAAACATCAGAAAAAGTATAGGTTGAAAAGAGTACATGCAGTAGTGATAAATTAAGGACAATATTGGTCAAGGTACGCAATAATAACCGACCGGCACCAACAGAAAAACGATTGCAACCGAAAGCCAGCCCTCGGTTGCATCTTCCCGTCGTTTCACTATGAACATATGCTGGGAAATGAAAACACGCAATATATATTAAGACAGATTTTTACATTTGATAATTATTGTTAAACCATATAAATATTACTTACCAATTTATATATTATCCGTTCGTTGTATACCTCATGAAAATCAACGGGAAAATATTCTACAGTTTTATTTAGTATTGAGAGACTTGATTTTTGGTAAATATAGTAGATAAACGATCATTCCGTATGCCAAGAATTTATCTCAATTAATTAAACATAAATTGTACCGACAAAAATGTATCATAATTACAATTGTTTTTACCGAACTTAAGCAAGAAAAATTTAAATGTTTGATTCTCGAATTATCTTGTTTAATATGTTTTCTTTCTAATTCTTATTCAGAAAATGCTGGGGATATAGAAAGGCGACTTTGATTCCGCTAATTCATGCCATACATTAATGCAGTTTATTGCTTGACAACGATCAGGTACGTTAATACAAATAGGACCTCAAAATAATTTTTAATATTATTGAAAGGGTTTTATTTTGCGTCTGATTTAGTCTATTTATGTATTTCTGAATCGTACATTAATTGTATCTCTATCTTTGCTTTTCACCCACCGACGAACCGCGTTCACCTGGTTGGGACATAGAAGCAGTTAAATGCTCAAATTCTCGGGAAATGCCGGCAGCCGGTCAGAGGGACTATCGGTAGCTGTATTGATTATTTGGCGAAGCAGTCAGCGACCAAACATGCCGATAATAATGCAACCCGTTTTTTAACGCGCCGTATATTCGGTGCAAGAGTTTTAATTACGCGCGAATCGGTATGTTTAATTTTAATGGTCAAACATAAAACGTAAGCAACACGAAATTTGGCCGACCTTCGTAAACCTGTAGGCGTTTACTAAAGATCAAGAGCTCAGCGTTTTTGTTACTAATTAAGTATAAACAAAAATGGTTTATGCGAAATAATCTGTGATAATAACAATGGATAGTAACATGTTTATATCCAATGCCGTGCTCAATTTCGGAGAGGGATGTCGGTTGCGAATAGATCACATGGTATATATATTTTTATAATGAAATTGTTTGTTCTCTCGCGGATAAATCATGTATGATGCCTTAGTTACAAAGCTTGCCACAAAATATATGCAGCTGCTTAAGTACCAACGAAACAAATATATTTAAATCGTACGTTAGCATTAATCTAAAAATAATTATAACATTGGCAATATATAAATAGCATTTACGTGTTACCTGTACATTCACCACGCTTCGACCAAAGCAAACTTACACGATATTATCGTTTTATTGTTGAATAAGTTGGTGCCAAATAATATGTCACAGTATTAATATATTAATTGAAATATCTATATTTTTGAACATACCTCAACCATATTGATCATATGGACTACTTTTAAAATTAACACAGTCTAATATTATTGGCCCATTGAATCATAAATTACGCCAACAATAAATAATACAATAATCACTCACGTCGACAATAGAAAAGTGCCTTACGTAGAGTCTACTTACTTTTACAATTGTCGTACGGAGATTTATTTTTCGAGACAGTAAATTCGTTCGTTAGGTGCCATCAACCGAACGAATATTCCTGCTGATTCTAGCTCTCGCGATCGTGTACCATTGGGCAATAACGAACGTCATTAGATACTGGATTGTAATTTGAAACAGTTTTACATATAAAATGAACCACTTGCTGTCTATTTAAGGGCCATTTACGAGCGAAGATCCACACAGAACCTGCAGTCAAAAGTTTGATGCTTGAACATTCTACTCAGCCTCAAAATGTCATAGAAGTTAATATAAAATGGGGCACAAGTTCGGGGGAGAGTACAATGAATTTTGCAGAATAATGCACATGGAAATGGAAACGGAAGAGAAAGAACCAGAAGACAGGAATAATAGAAGGATTTTAGTTTAATTCATAAAACGCGCAATTGATTTACTAATGGAATGAGTTGAGCATAGTATATAATGGGTACATAATGAAGAAATGTTAACAGGAAATAGTATTTTCAGACAGCATTGACCACGTAGGACCACGTTAGAAGCAGTGCCATGAATGTTGGAAAATATAATAGAATAATAGATCAGTAATACCTTAAAGACTTGATCACAACAACCAAATAGAGTGGTCTGGAAGAAATATGAGAGAATTCAAATTGAAAAGCTAAATGTTGAAGAAGTTATAAATTGGCATTAGAAAGTAGTTAATAGAAGATTTGGGATGTGGGGAGTAGAAGGAAAGACTGGAAAATTGAAAGAAGATGGGATGTACTAGTAGAAAACTAAAAAAGTATGTGGAGAATAAAGAGCTGATCAAAGCAGAAAACCAAATAAATGGTGGAACGAGAAACTAAGCGAGACATAAGAAAAGAAACGAGCTTGTAAGAAATACCATCAAACAAGATAGCGTATGCTAAGATGAGCCAAATCAACAAACGAAAAGAGACAGTAAAAGAAACGAGAAGAACTAGCGGTGAGGACTTCGGGAATAATCACATAAAACGTCTGTTTTGTATTACAGAAAATAATAAATGGGAAAATGGGGAAGCATGTACCTTCAGTTCACGGAAGAAACATGACAAAGTATCTCAAAGCTAAGATATGACGGGGGAAAAGAAAGAAAAAGAAGTGGTTAATAGAAATGGATAATTGGTTATGGGAAAGAGTAAAAGGCTCAGATGGGTCATACGTACGGAAACACTCTAATGAACAGCCTTTACAATATGTAAAAGAATTTGAATGTAGAGGATATTAGTGACATAACCTCTAGGAACAATAAGCAGGAGACAGGAAGGAATACCAATGCAAGATTTTTCAAATATTAACACTGCTGCTACGTGGAGTTAATTTATCTACGCTTTCATTAACCTAATGTTCCTGGCGTGCGTCATTTGTTATTTGGGCTTTATTTATTGTAGCAGTATGCGTGTTGTAATACTGATAAGCTATTCTTCTTTTACACCACTAACTTACTTTTACGGTGCATACATATTTATGAGTAGTTACAAAACTTGTCTCGCAGCAAATTAAGTTCACAAATTTGAAGGAATTATATAATGATCTGCATCTGACTGACTTTACTTGGAATTGGTTCTGTAAAGTCACTTAAAGCCGGCATGTTGTTTTTGACGCTTTACATTGGTTGTCCCATACAACTGGCTGCGTGTGTCCTGTCACATTTGATTGATGAGTGCATTTTTGCAAGCTTTGTCCACTTAATTTGGTTTGATCCTACGAATCGTCCATACATCGGATATTTCGCCAAAGCCAATGAAATGCGTTACTTAGAGGACTGTCTTTGTGCTTGAAGACATCATACAATAACTTAGATCAGGGTTGAAAGCGAAGAAGAAATACTGTGTTTTGAACTGAACTGGCTGTGAACTATTAAATTAATTAAAATATATATAATTTACGTTATTTAGATGTTTCATGTGATTAAGTTTTTAATTTATTTAATTGTATAAAATTTGCAAATGTACTCCGATGTAATGTAATAATGAAATTTTGAAACGAACAGGGGATCTAATTTGTTTCTTAAGTTTGTAAAATTAGCATTTATTACAAGTTTGTATTTTATAGTTGGGGAAATTTTTACATTAGTCCTAATCATCGCTTCTGATTAATGGACTTGAATCGCGATGTTTATCTTCTTAATTACGTAATATCTACCTCGAGATGCCTCGTTAAAGCACAACAACAAAATATTATGGTATGGCAGTGAAACGTCAAAATTTACCAAGAAAATTTATTTTGGAAGCAACAGCACAATTACCATATTTTTGATGTAGCGTTAAAAATTAAAAATTACCTTCGCTTGTCCTCAGCTCTTCATTCATTCCGTAAATTTGCTTAATTATTAAATATAAAATTAACTCAATAAAAATCAAATTTACGTGGTTGGAAATTGACGAAGAAGAGAACAGGACCCATAAGAACAGGAATTCTACATCTGTAGAAAGACATAAGTATGTGGTATAAATGATACTATATTAAAATAACTCCTCCATAGCAAATGGGATACGTAAACTGTGTGTGTATCGTTCGACATAAGCTCAAACTCAATTTCAATTTCAAAGTCACTGAGATCTTGTGAATTAATCTTAAAGCAATATTTATAATGTAGGCTATTTCGATGTATATACTTAAGGTTTTAATTGATTTAATTGCATAAAATTGATAAATAGCTGCAAAGACACAAGTTAGATTGCTGACGATTTATGTTAAATTAGTAATGTGTCCGAAATTAACGTAAATCTCGTAAATCTGTCTAATTAAGATTTATTGCTGTCCACATCTAATTTAATTAACATACATACATTTTTAAAAAAGATAGCAAAAATGTCATTAAGGTGCTTGCTTCATGCATATTTTAAGGAAATATTTACAATTTCGTATCAAATTTACTTCAAAATGACAATTGAAAACAATATTGAGGCATGCACAGGAATGTCAATGAATACTTTGGTATATCTAATGTTTTTCCAACTTATGCTACATATTTCAGACTTTCAGGAAGGTGTAAAGTAGGACACCATGACCTTACATTAAATGCAATCAATATTTCGAATTTGCAAGCCTATAACCTTTGATGTTTTGAATGAGTTCCAACGAATACAAATGTCGGGCCGTTCGGGTATTTTTTTTAATTCATTTGCTAACCATTTTGAAACAAGTAAGTTGGTGAACATTAGGTCTTGTCCTGCCCCATGTATTATTGGTATGTTACCAATGGTATGGTATGGATGCATACATCCTACGTACTCTTTGATTATACTGCACATATGCTTAACTCAGGTTTGCATATTATTTCGTTTTATTGTAATACTATTGTGATATTTCCATATATTTGAACGCTTTCATGTTCAATGTTAATTGTTTGATTCATATCTTCACTTTTCTATAGGATACATTTGAATCACTTTTATATTCTATTTAAGCTTGATCAACTTTTCCCATCCATTGTTATATCATTTGAATTCCATTTATTTACAGTTCGCGTCTTTTCCACTAGTTTTGAGGGACATGGCCGTCTCGAAAGAACAGCGGAATTTTCCGACGGAAATGACTGCAATCGTCCTAATAAAACTGAAACGTTCGAATGCTGGGGGATTTGCCACATCCACGAGGAACAAAATCGCGTTAGCGCTAAATTTAATACAGTGGAACTGCAGCGGAACAAATCAGATTTTAAATTAGAGAATCGGAAATCGCGTAATTCCGTCGCATTTTTGCGGATGTGTCTTTGTTACTTGTACAGTGGGACGCGAAGGAGAAGGGGAACTGGTACACAAGGGACGGTTCGATCGATGGAATCGTCAAACAATAGCCAACCGTAATTTGCACTTCGAGTTTGATACGTACAGAAACGCGATTTGCAGGTTTAAGACTAAAATAAAAAAATAATACATTCAATCGTAGCTATACGTTTTCTTTTACTGTTGAGTTGTAGTATATTTCCATGGGTGCGAAGGGTGATTCTATTGTTACATGTTTGCCAAACAGTAATGTTCATGTGAGGTAAAAGACCCACGTCTTTTACCTCACATGAACATTACTGTGGCTGTGGCTATTATTCATCAGTTTCCAATAGGGTAAATAAGTTAATTTTGATTTTTAATTAAATATTTATTATTAGGCAGAAAACATCAGTACGCCAGGATAACCTATTTAGTTATTGGATATTTTATATAGGAATATCATGTGGGTAATTTGCCTTTGTTGCTAAGGACTTAAATTTACAGAAGCACATGCAATATCATAACTGTCGTAAACGAGATTTTCCGTTATAAATAAGTGCTTCACAAATCTTTTTCTGTTGCTCCTAATCTTTATATATCCACGCTGTATTGTGGATTGACGAATATATTAGAACCCCTCGCGTATCGCGTAATAATGTTGTGACCAATTGTCGAAACACCAACAGGTTCTATTAACAAACCTACAAATTTTATTTCTTTCCTGGTAATTTGGTTTATATGTTTGTCGTAAAGCAGTTTACTGTCGACAATTACACTTAAATCTTTCATCAGCTCAGTCCGTCTCCTCGTTTATATAAATTATTAATGACCGTTTTGTTTTTAATAAACGTCAATTTAAAACATTTGGAATTATTTAACTGTAAATTAACATCTATGCAGTATTTTTAGAATGAGTCAAGATCGTTTTGAAATTTTTGATAGCCGTCTTCTGATTTGATACTTCAGTAGATTTTTAAATCACATGTATGTAGTAATAAAAAATATAGACAGAAATATATGATAAAAAATGTAAAAATTTATATTACAGGTGAACTAATCTTACACCGTAAAGGTGCTAAGAACATTAATGACACATGTCCATAATGTCTATAATTGTTTCGGTGTCATTTCACCTCATTTAAGTAACGAATACCAAGAACCTTAGTTATTGAAATATCTTTATATGTACTGGCCATCAAAGCTACGTGGCGCGTGTTTAGAAATTACGCATAAACATTTGTTTATCTGATTCTTGTTGCTGTACATTGCATATTAAAGACTGTTATATCTGGATTATAGTTGTTATTTTTTAAAATACACATATACGTCCGTCATCGTATTTATAAATTTATTTTTTATTAAATTCATTCCAGAAAATAGCGACTCACATGCCCACGTCGATGAAAATATTGATAAAATTGCTTTTGCTAATGTTTTAAAGCAATCGAAGGTTTCAGGAATTGCATTGTTAGAATGTCATCTTCATTTTTTATAGCCGATAATTTTCAATTATTTTCAAATGTTTTAAACAAATTTCTGGTTCCATATGGAGCTTGACTGGGAATCAATTAATTGCATTTCTATTTCATGCACATTTGACCACTCAGAGAGCTTAAATTTAATTTATCAAACGGTATTTTATTGGGATTACAAAATAAATTTTGAAGATTCTTCAAATTATTAAGTGTAAGTGTATTAAGTGTATAAACCTAGCAGAAAATGTCTGGATCTGGGATTGAACATTGATCGTTTTATTAACAACTTGTAGTTTGATATATAACTCATTTATGTTAAAACATAAATCGGTAAAAAAATGGTTTTGCAAAAATCATGAACAGGCCGAGGTTAATCTAGTAACTCCTTCAAAACCCTCTTGGGGAATGACAAAGATGAAATTGAGGTAGATAAGAAATCTGGATTATATGATATAAATTTTAGGATCGTAATTAATAATATAAACCCACTATAAAAAGCACATTTTATACTCGACAGACTGGAAAAATCAATCGTAGCTCAACATATTTTTGAAACAGGCAATGCATTATCAGAAAACTGTCTTAAATTAAATACACACAGTATATTGCAATCAACAAATAACACAGGTAACGAAGAAAATGGACGAGTTGGTGGAGAGAGAGGGGGGATCGTTATGTGTGGCGGATACATGAACGCAACCGTGGGAGAAGAAAGGGCATTGGGAGGATGGAATGTACGAAAAGGAGGGTAGCAGATATGCTACAGGATAGGTGAACGGTCGAGGGCTGGAGATGGAGGGAGCAGACAAAAGGAACAAAGAGGAGGGAGGAGGAGGAGATGGAGTGGAGGAGAGAGAACTAGGGGCGGAGCTGTAATGAAAACTGTAAATATGGTTAAGGGGAGTAGAGGGATGGTAAAAAGACATTATGTATTTTAAGCGGGAAATGCCAAATAAAAGTTTTTTTTTAGTTTTAGGAGAATAAATTAAGGTACTTTTTAATTTCAGGTTTAGTGTTACCCCACTGATAATCTAGTGAAGAGAATATCTTCAAATGCAACACCTTAGCTAGAACTGCTGAATTTGACACTTTTCTTTCTTTATTTAGGTGTTTTACTGAAGATGGTAACTTAGTTTTCAAAATAGGTATATAGATTTTTAAAATGAATTGTGGTAGGGTTTGTTACATTTCTAAACTTTTATTTATAATTTTTCACTACGTTCGTTAATTGGCTGTATTGCTCAAGAATATACTCATTATTTAGAATTAATTATTTAGAATTAATTTCCTCCAAACAATCTAAAAACCTTTGCAAAATATTTCTGCGAGTTAACCACAGTACAAAATTAAACTTTTTTTTTTCATATACATACATACATGAGTTCTAGTCCTGAAACTTTTTGATTTAAGGTCCGTGCTGATATAAAATTGACTGATTTTGTCATAAAACTTATTGCAATATTTTCAAACCTGTCTCGACACATAATGATTGCTGGCGAATAATGCAATGTAAACCACGAATTGAATGTCCAATACGTTTTGTAAATAAATTTAATAAAAAATGGATTTAATTTTCCGTCACCGTCACTTGATACTGGTACAATTATGGAAGCACATATATCTTTCTTGCCCAATGCATCGTTAAATGTATTACCGTCTGTTGTTGCTATTAGTGTTGGTAAATTTCTTAATTATCCTTTAATGTTATTTTGAACAAAAATTGCTGAAACTCTTACGTTGGTGGACTCATCAAATGGAAATACAATTGCCAGGTTTTATATATATTTGTTGTTGCAAGTTTACATTTTCCGCCATTCATAAAATTCTCTCTTTCACCATATTCCTAGCTAATGGCATGTCAATTCTTACGATAATGTTTTCTTCATTTTCGAAAAGGTATAGTGCACATTGCAACTAAACCTCCTTTAAAAATCCACCTCCATTAAAACTTTTCCCTTACTGAACAATAGTTTTTGTAGCTTAATAACTATTAAGTATTTCATTGCGTTCCAAAATATTTCATTAAGGATATATATTGGGCGTTTTTATTTTTGAAAACATATGACATATTCTTCTTTTGCTCTTCTTCACTTCGATTGAGATGAGATTCGTTGCTGCTTTCATAATATCGTTTTACTGATGATGTTCTACACACCACAATTCCTGAATATAAAATAACATCTTTACTGTGCTTATTGAACATGATAATTTCAATTTTTTTCATTGAACTAGCCATAATAAAAAAAAATTTAAAAATTACTATTATTTATATTATTATAACATCCAGTTGAAAGTTAAATGTAACAACCACCTTGTGACTTATATATTAAAAATTAACACGATTTACGCCCTCTAGTCGGAAGTATTAGTAGTAGTAGTAGTAGAATCGCTCGCGCGTCCGCATTTATGTAAAACGGCGATATTGGGTGCCAATATTATACATGGCTATTTAAAATTTTATGAATTTCACTAATATCATCCTCTCGAGTATCAATAACATTCATCAGATCCTAAAGCTCGTACTAATATCTGACTTATTCTCGAAATTCTTATATATGTTTCCTGTTTCGTTTATATTTTAGCTGAAATATTGATTAATGCTGCAATTTAATTTATTAAGTAGAATCATTCATGGGAAAGGTCTTATGCAACTTATCGTAGCGAAGAAAAATAAAAGAAATGTTATATGAAAATTCGGAAAAGGAAAATCCCCACAAAACTTTTTGCATATAAATCATAAGGCGACACAATAGTATACATCTGTGAATGGACCATCAAAATATAAATACAAAGATATCACATACCGTGATACATATAAAGTGAAATAGAGGCAAAACTGCAGGTTAAACTGGTGATGAATTATAAAATATTAAAATATTATATATCTACCCGTATTTTAATCGGCAAACATGTAATTTTCGTTGCAATGTGACTTAACCTTCAAAAAGCAAATGTGACAAAAGCTCCTTCGTCCGTGGAACTTAAAATAACTTCATGCAAATACTTAAGGGGGAAACCAGTTTAGAAGGCCGAAATGTTGTCTGTGGATTCCACGTGCAGAAAAGTTGCCATTATGGCCTTCTTCATGTTTTCGATGCTGTTTATATTTCTTCGAATCGCTAAGCCGTAATACGTGCTGAGTTTTTTCACCAAAGCCTCGGTCAACTTTCCTTTTCCGCCCAGTTTTTTAGTTTTCTGGTATTTCGGAGCCGAGTTCCCATCCTTTTCTGAACATGGCCTATGCATTCACTTTTGACAACTGTCAATTCATCACCGTAGGGATTTAAATTGACAACTGCTGTGAACGTTTTCGAATGCAATTTTCTTCGTCATGATCATCTTTCCATGCTAGATATTCTGCCGAATTTTTCGATGTGTTGTTCCAATATGTACATGAATGGCAGTAACTGCTTCGTACAACAAGATCGACTTTTCCGGAATAATATCCGATGAGTGCTGTAACACCATAAATTGATTTGAATCCTCGCTTTTTCCAAGTTCCATCACCAGATACTTTCAAATTCCTAGTAGATCTCTCGCGTATCTCGTTCTGTTTCTTTTCTTCTTCGACAGCTTTATTACAGCAGAATTCATACACTTTTTTCGCAGCGGCGTGGAAGTGGGTGCAAATTCCATTGTAAGTTTCTTCAATTATACCACTGCCCATGTCCATGTAATTACAAAATAAATTCAGTCCTTGTCTGCCAACACCTAAGAGCCGCATGACAAATACAATCCTACGATTTATCTCAACTCCAGTGTTAAGTACAGGACCTGAATTAATTTGTTTCGATCCACAGTGGCAATCGACAACAAGCTTGAAACCAATGCCACGTTTTCCAGTTTCTTGAAATTTCACATTATGTTTGCAATTTCGACAAATAAGAATTTCGAAAGTTTTTGGCGACCTATTCTTGAATAGTTTTACTCAGAATTTACGAAATAAAAATAAATCGATTTTTTGACCCGTCTAAACTGGTTTCCCCCCTTAACTGGAATAGATACAGAAAGGAGTAATGGGTAATAATAATTTGGTTTAAAGCCAAATAGTGTTCAATTAAAGTTTAATCGGAAATATAAAATGAGGGTGTAAGTTGTTCCTCTAATGCCGGTAAATTTTGATGAATTTTCATATAATTTAAAAGGTATGCTTTACAGTATGTTTTAATGATGTTGAACTTTGTAACTGGATTTACTCTAACTTAAAATAAAACTAAATGTCAAGGTATGCTCATATCAAAAATCTTAGAATAATATCTGTTAGTTTGAGATAGAAAGGTTTATTAAAGTTTAGTTTAAAGAATTAAACTAAAAGTGAGTAATCAATTGAGTTATCGCTTCGGAGTCTAATTTATTCAAAGACGCATTGGATTGAGCTTTTTTTCATTTAAAAACATAACGGTCCATAAACATAAACGTCCATAAAATTTTAGTGTACTTAATATTATTCAAAACTCAATTACAGCTGTCTTGTATTTTATAAAAATAAGAAATTCAGCTTATGATAGCACTTCCCCGGGGGATGTAAGCGTACGATTTCGAAAATGAAGAGATGATGCAAATTCTTAACCTGTTTTCATCAAAATAACCCCACGTCACGTCACGTCGTTAATTGTAAAAAGTTAAATATAATTAAGTAGAGCTGGTAAATCGGTGGAGTAAAGAAACCTGCCGTTAAATTTGAGCTTTAGCATCAACTTATATATAAAGTAAAGTGCTTAATACCCTAAGGTTTATTGATAGACATCCGACGAGTATTATTAAAAGAAGGAACTTGAAACAAATTTTACTGTTAAATTTGTATCGATATTGGTAAATCATGTGTAAGGATTATAATTCTATAATTGTTAATATAATTGTAATTAAAATGCCCAATCTGTCAAATCTATCAGTTTTATATTTTTGCAAATAAAATTAAAATGTGATTTTGTTTGATCAATTTTCTCCCATTTTGAAAAATATATATATTTATATATACGTAATTACGAATTTCGGAATGTAAATAATGCTAACAATGTACCATGATTAACAAAAAATAAAAATACATGCGAGTATCTTACTTCCTGATCCTGATGATTTTGCAATTACATTTTACTACAAGGTGAGAAAAGTTGATAATAATCAATTAATCTACATTGTAAGTGATTTAATATATATTTATTTCTTGCTTATTACAGGTGTATCATAGGCGAAAGTATCGTGCATATCGTTATTAATGATAATAATAATAATAATAATCGTTATTAGAATTTATATTTCATTATATTTAAACTATAATTTTCAGGGCCAAGTTAGTTTTATGTCGTTTAGGTTCCATTTATCTTTTGTTGTAAAATAAACGACGAAATTATCATTTTTTTTTTTTGAAGCGACTGGCTGCCAAGCTTTGCACTACGCGAAGAGTGTGACCATGCATAAAGATGTCAGGTTTAAAACGCAGACGAGTCGAGTAATCGCCACGCTCCTCTCGAGAGACTCGCATTATTGAAACGGGAATTGAAAGAACTCAGTCAGCGATGTACACGACGAACCGTTGGCGTTGTGGTACAAAGGAGACAAGGCGGCTTTGAGCGCGGCGGAAAAGGATTTTTTCGTAATTACACTCTCCAGCTTCTAAAAATTAAAATAGGTCTGGCCGCATCTTCTCGTTTCGAACTCGAATAGAAATTCACGTGGCAAAGCGCAAAGGTCAAAGTCGGAGGGACTCGGCGCAAATTTCTTCGTATCATTCATGGTATTCATTTATGCATACGCATCTCGACACACGTCAGTTTGATAATGACGGTATTTTCCCTCTTGAATGCATGTCAGTCGGTCGATTATTATAGTTATTGTAAAAATTCCTGACTGCGAAACACAGAAAAATATTAATACGTTTCGTCAGCTGGGCAGGACAGTCGACACATTTAATAATATTGAAGATTGTTCCGACGCAGTTTTTTGCAATATAGTGTTTCTCGAGATCATTATGAAGCAATAAACATTTCTATTAATCTTGATTGTTTTTATTTTCCGTTACTTATTTTTAATTTTTGATTATTCACAACGCGTTTCCACTTTCGTCATTTTCAAGTGAACCGAGTTTCTATCAATTTTTGGAAGGGATATCGTGCAAAGAAATTATTGCTATTATTATAGAAACCTTACGCCACTATTAAAAACTGAGTTGCGGAGTTAAAAAAACGCATCAGGTGTGAAATATTAGCAATGCCCTGGAAGACCAATTTCTGTGACTACTTCGGAAAACATTTGGAGCAGGGTAGAACTATCATGGTAGCTCCACAAATTACTGCGACAAATGAACATTTCCACAGATCAATTGCCACATAAGTACTGACGACCCACGTTAAGGAGTTGCATTCAAACTTCAGGAAAGCGAAGTGACGTGATCCGAAGCATTGAGGATGCGGAACTAAGGTTGCCACGATAAACAGAAGAGATGATGTAAGAAGACCACCAACTTCCCCAAGCCCATTGAGTTTCCAACCGAAGCGTATAGTTTAAATTAGTAATATGTTCTATCGTAGTTGGCGGCGAAGAATCTATTGTGGTTCAACTTTATTGTTGACAAGATAAAATTTTATAAAATCGTATATGACGCTATTAAACATGTTCAGAGCAATAATGACATAAACTTCTGCGATTTCGGGTGCAAGTAATTCAATGGGGAAGGGAATCAATCAGATTTCGTCGGTAAAATGGGCGCCACGAAGTTAACCCGAATAGACTAAAGATATTGTCTGACACCAAATACAAAAAGTTGTGCGCCAATTTTGCGACGCCACCAAATTGTTTCAGACACAAAAATTCTATAATCTTCTACAATAATTTGAATAGCAACCAACAGCCGCAGTGGGCTTCGGGTTGTCGCCAACTCATCGGTGAAGGATGAGTATAAATATAAAGTGATATAAAAGAGGGCACCAGTAACTTAAAACTTTTAAATAACAACAGCAATAACTAGTCTCACATCAAATAAAACAAAAGTATATTTAATGTATGAATAAATAATTATGTAATAATTCAATGTATCAATAACAAATAAGAACTACAATATTACAAAATTAAATCTATTTTTCAATGACAATTGAATACGTTCCTGGAGGGTCGTGTCAGTGTACTGTTGGTTCGTACATTCTCGGTGGTAAAATCTATGTTTGCCTTGTTCTCGGGTTCTCAAGCATCTCTATCTGAATATTAAATATCACGTATTGATAATTCGAAATCACTATAAGATAAAAAAAAATAATACGAAGGAACAGAAAATCTTACCTGTGCCTCTGGTGCCGAGCGTGGAGCGTGGAGCGTGAAGATTTCAAAACCAGCGTCAGATGTTCTTTGAATATCTCAAAAATCTCTATGTTCCTCGATGTTCAAAATGGCTCAATTTTATCCAATGACGTTCTTACAATACGGTTCCATCCGTGTAATTTCGCATAAACGGATACTAGGACTCGAACATGAATCAAAATAATAACGAAATACGAAGGACACGAAGATAAAGGGACAGTGAACTCTAAGATAAAATCCTGTAATCAGAGGGCTCCAGTGATCTAACAACACGACCAAGACGAAAAACAATCTGCATCGGTCACGCCTCGTGGTTATAATTTCTCTACGTTCAAATTCTCCGAGATAGGAACTCCGAACTTCCCAACACCAACAACGGTTTCAACAAAGCAGTTATGGATATCCACTTCAAAATAAATAATAATCAAAAACAATTGGAGTGGTTTGACAAAAAGACCTTACCTGTCCATGTTGCCAGCCCCTGTCCTATTCGGTGTGTTTTTACAGTATCGGCAATGAATCGAAGATGCAGGTGGTCCCTGAGGGGGAACATAATGTGTAGCATTCTGTCCCTCGCGTCGTTCATCAGCGTAACACATGAATGTCACATAAGAAAATGTAATGGACAATAAATCGAATGACTCGGACTAGAACTGGAAGTACAACTAGAAGATTTTTAAGCAACGGAAACAAACATCCAACATATTGCTATGAATTATGCCTCTTTTTGAATTTTATTTTTTATTTAGGAAATAACTCACAACTATATAAAATTTTGTTCAAGCTATCCTTTTGTTCAGGTTTGACCGGGTTAAATAATACGACGATATTTTAAATTAAAATAATATATTTACCAAAATCAAATTTTCTAAATGTCCCAAATTAATATACAATATTATATAAATTCATATATATACGTTTAAATGTTTACCGTCAACAAGTTCTCGGTGCCTGTAAAAAAAAACAAAATTCGTGTACGCAAATTATTTCCACATGCCGGGTATGAGCAAGAAATGCTGCGCGACTCCGATGCGTTGACCGGTCCGTCCTTACCATAATCTAATCCCGCGTCGATATTTGTCTTATTTCTCATGCATATTCTAATTTTTAAATTATTTGTTGTGAAAAATTCTCTCTGTGCTCAATAAGTTGCAATTTAATTGCAACTTATTAATTATTTTTGTTATTTGCTAATAATTGCAAATAAAATTTATTGATACAATTTGTTATATATATATATATATATATATATATATATATATATATATATTCTTACCTGCTAACAAGTGCAAGTGCTGTTTATTGATACAATTTGTTATATATATATATATTCTGTTACCTGCTAACAAGTGCAAGTACTGTTTATTGATACAATTTGATATATATATATATATATTTTGTTATTTGCTAATAATTGCAAATAAAATTTATTGATACAATTTGTTCATATATATATTCTGTTACCTGCTAACAAGTGCAAGTACTGTTTATTGATACAATTTGTTATATATATATATATATATATATATATATATATATATATTTTTTTATTTGCTAATAATTGCAAATATAATTTATTGATACAATTTGTCCTTATATTTTTGTTATTTGCTTATAAGTGCAAATAAAATTTATTACTACAATTTGTTATTCCTTTTCTATTTGCTTATCAAATGCAAATACATTACCACCTTATGAACTAACATAATTCATTTTAAATTTATATTTTGCCAAACAAGTTGCAAATTATTCCATTTACCGCTTATCTAGCCATTTGGTTGCCCTGTATTCAGGCACCATCAATCAAATATTAGCAAGTTTAAATATTCTTACCAATTTTTCTGCTTCCGGCTGGTCACTGGACCGAACTCTCTCTGCTTCGGGCTGGTCGCTGGCTCGGACTCCCGACTCCTTCTTCCTTCTTTGGCTGGCCGCTGCGTTCAACTTCTTCTTCTGCCTTGGGCTGGCCGCTGCGTAAAACTCTTGCTTCTGCCTTGGGCTGGCCGCTGTGTTGAACTTCTTCTTCTGCCTTGGGCTGGCCGCTGCGTTAAACTCCTCGTAATTCGCCGTGCCTCTGCTTTTATAGCTCAGTCCCTACCTTCCTTTCCCACACTTGTCTACATCCCTGCTCTTACTTTACCAGGTGATCACCCAGGTGATCTCCCTACCACCTCTATTCCTTCTCGTCATTATTTTAAATAAATTTAATTTTCCTAATTACGAATAAATTATTCTTATAAAATCAAAATTAAACACTTTCTTCCCTTTTCTTTTTATATTTTAATAAAAAACACAACAATATGTACATATATTATTATCATTTAATCAAGTCAATTTGGATTGCGCAATCCAGTGCAAAATATTCGCTACAATTATTTCGCTTAGACACTCTGCAAGGGAATATTTTGCATACGTAATTAGTCCCAAATTCACGGCAAGACGTCATCAATTTCAATACATTTGCGGTCCGGCATTAATTGCAGAGTTACATAAGCCGCCATTTTACAACTGCTACATTTTTTCCAATGCGGTTGTAAATAAACAATTACCGAACTTTTAAATTATTATATGGCTATCTGGATTTTAAATCAATCCTCTTAGAAACCGTGAATCAAATGTCGGGCACAACTTCCCTTTCTTTCATCACATTACATTCATTCCTCTACCAATCATGACGAGTTCTTCGTCTTGCATCAAAGTGGGGACATTTCTTTCCCACCAGTGACACAAACGAACGATATTATTTAAAGAACGTTTTCACCCTTAAACAGACAGTAACAAGTTACATATTTGAAGTTTCAGTAACAAATAGTTACACACAGTAATAAGACACAGTCTAACAGTTACATAGTAACACATTAACACATCCAGTGTATCATCGTCATTCAAGACAACAGTCGAAGTAACATAATTATTCAAGAAAACTTGAGTAGTAACACAACAGTGTTATTCACTTGAGTATTGATCAATTAGCAAACAAGCTAACACATCGCAAAAGTGCCAATTGTAATTGTGAATTGTAAATAGTCATAATAAATAGTGTACATAGTTAAAGGAGTTTATATGTAACAAGCCTTCGAACGACAGAATAAAGCCCAGGCGATAGCGACGCAAATCATGGGCGTAAAATACTTGATCGAGAGAAATTACAACTCGCCACGAGTCGAGTGCACGCATGTCCCGTCGTTCACGTAGCGCAAACGCAACAAATTTATTTGGAATTAAATACACTTACCTCTACAGAAGGTCGAACAGTTTAACAAAAAATCAATAGAGTATACTATTAAATTTGAATTTGGAGATGTGTGACAATACGAGTTGAGGGTGAGGGTGCTCTTATAAGTTTTCTGATTAAAAGAAGACTTCAGATTCGTTCTAACAGTTCGATTGATCCGACGAGTGCAATATGATGGAAGATAGAGAGAAAAGTAAAATTCTCTTTAATTTTAAGCATTATCTGCCTTTGTAACTTGCGACTTGCATACCCATCCAGTGTATGACGATTTTTTCTTCTCGCTTGCATTGACGAGTGAGAAGAAATGCCTAAACTGTTTAAGAAAGACGTCACTAGCCAACCAGCTACACCTAGCAAGCCTGCAGGAGCTACAACGAAGCCCAGGAAGATCCTTTTCATTTTATTCTGTGAAAGTGAGACTCGGAAGACACATATCCAAACTGAATTTATATAACAAACACTTGTACATATATGCCCAGCCTAAGCCTCGGTCGTGATTTGTTTCAAAGAACCGTTGCATTCAGGATCGATTAAAAACCATAACCTTGCTTCTCCTTCTTAACTGTACGCGAAAGCGATTTGTTTCGGCAAGTCGAACATACACAAAATTTCAAATAGTCGACTTTGAAGTACCTATCACTGGTTAACAATGTGTCTTTCCACCTCCAGCGGAAATGGTAACTTAAATCTGCCCAACGATTTAAAATGTTAATCCTAATGAGTGTATTCTTAGTAAAATTTGAGAAAAGTCGAATGTATACACATATTTCAATTGCATTGCATTTCAGTGTAGCGATGTACCGATAGCTAGAACGTCTTATGATGGTCAAATTGCTTCGGGATTTCTCCACTATTTATATTTAAAAAATTAAGAAATAAACTGGTGGGGACATGCCTTCGAAGTCAGTCGCAAGGACGGTTTTACGAGTCACATAAACTTAGACCTAGAGAACGACATTAAAAAATTATTCAGCCGCCCCTTTTGGAACATTTCGACGTGCAAAATTTCTTCCGACCAGGCCTTCCGCGAATAGAATGGCCAATGAAAATGAAACTGGCCACCAGCAACCCCAATGACCAGTGCCAGTTTCATCGAACTTCCAACCAAATCGCGTTTTTCCGGGTTTTAGAAAAGTATCACGTATCTTTCTAAAGCAGTTCAAAATAAACTCAACTTGAATTCAAGTTAAAGATCGGTAAGTAACACTTCGTTTGAATTAGTTTAATTTGCTTGTATATTTTACTTTCGTTTGCTTAATTTGTTATTATATTTGATGCATTTTATTTTTGTTGATTTGACTTCTTTTACTAATTTTATGCATGTGGTACGTTAGTATTAAATTGCCAAAACAAAATAATGAAAAATGAATAAACAAAACTACAAAAACGCATTGAACGCACAGTGAGATGTTGTATGTACACATATTTCTTTAAATATGTGATGATTTCATGAAATTTACAGATTTGAGACGTAAATAGTTTGCGAATTAAGTGTGGTGTCATCATTTAACAAGTGGAGCAGATAAAACACTAGTTTCATTTTGCCCAATTGCACAACACAGCGGATTAAAAATTCATCGAAATCCGCAGGGCTGTAAAGCGTGAGAAGGCTGAATTTACGATTCCGTAACACGGATCGGTTTCCCCCGGGATTTATGTAAAAAGCAAGGACACTTAGGGACGCCGTTTGCATCGAGAATAGGCGCACATCCACAATGACGAGGATTGCGACCGACTTTACATTTTGGAGTATTGTTTCCGTAACGACCGTCAATTTTCGTAGGCAGCGTCGCGGAAAGGTTAAACCGGTATGTAGATTGTTCGAGGCGCACGTTTGGCGTTTACACACATCTCGATTACAGAGCCACAAAGGGATTCGTACAATGCGACCTCTATAAACGGCCAGCAAGGATTATTTTATCCTTTGTGTTTAATGATTGAATTTAATATTCCGTACGCGGCAAAAATTGAGATTAGTTAACAGTAAAAATCCGTTTTTTGGCAGATGGCGTATAGTGTGAGTCAATGTAGGGTGTGGTTATACATTGTTGGACATAAATAATAAGAACGTAATCCAAGATCTTTTGTGAGATTAAATTCTTAATACGTAATAAAGGCAACATTAGTACCACAATACATTAAGACTGAAGTCACCAAGTTAAAAGAATACAGTTCTAGTGGACATTTATGCAGCAAATAAATACAATAAATAACTGAATATTTTACAATAAACATATTCGTGGAATATTTCTTGACTTCTAATCTACAAAGGACAATGACACCATTCATAAAACTAATTCGCAATTTTTTTATTTTTTCTCTTTGATCTTTACTTTGTATTTATTTAATTCTACTTGGATGTCTATGATATTTTTAATTCAGAAATTAATTTAATTTTTTTTATTTATTGTATAGTTTTTCCAATTTCTATTGAAACTCTCACCAAAAGTACATTAGTAATGATCTGATGATGATGATGATGATGATGATGATGATGATGATAATGATAATGATAATGATAATGATAATGATTCTACTGGTTGTAGTTTCATTCAGAATTCTTGCAGGATGAAAATAAAAATTAACTGTTGGTATTATATAAGGAACTCACTAAAGAAATAAAATTCATATACCTTGAATTAAACATAATATAGGAAGAAAAATCTTCAAAAGTTAATTAATGATATAAGAAACCACAACTCACATACAATAAACTCTTTAAACAGATAAAAACGGGAAACGTAAATAAATTTAACAAATTAATTTTAAATAAAATTGAAATTATGTCATTTTTTAATAATGATACATGGTTTGTCCATTTTTCAAATATATTAATTCCTGAGAGAATTAAAAATTTCTTCTCACTAGGTCCTAAATTTAGTTCGCATGTAACGCTTAAAACATGTAATACGAGTATTGGTAAACTTTTGGCTGAAGTGGAAAACTTACTTGAGGTAATTCTAAATAGTGTCGAGACCTATACAGAGCTCGCTTATTATTAATAATATTAGTTTTATTTGATAATGTTGATTTTCATAATTTATTTATGGAATATAATAATTTTCTTAAGCAAAATGAAAATTAATTAATTCCTAACGCTGATAAAGGAAATGTTACTGCTGCAATGAATAGGAGTGATTAACATTAAGGATAATGTACTTTTAAATGATAAGAAAGTGTACAGGGTTATTGATAGAGAATCAACTTTTACCACCCAAGAAAAATCAATCAAAATTATCTTTGGAATTTCCGGAATTTGTGCGGTACCCTTTAATAAAATTATTAACATTATCTTATTTTCAATTCTGTATACTTTCATTTTACAGTTGAACAAGACACTAAACCCCTTTGTTCATTTTTTATACACCAAACTTATAAGAAACAGTGATAATAAAATTATTATTGATTGGTAACAAAACCCTACTTCTTCGACAAGATGCATAAATTTTTATTTTAATCATTCTATTCATCCTATCATCCTATATTTCATAATAAAAATTTAAAAATTGAAAAATTGTCTTTGTCAATTTTATCAATAACCGTTGGCCTAAATCATTAACTTATAATTGTTCCTCACACGTTCCTTTTGTCTCTAGCGATAATATAATCATTTATAAAAAATTACCCATATTAAATATTTAACAAATAGAATTATCGGTGTATAGTTTAGTATAGAATAAGAGTGGCTGTAGGATCGCGAAGTTAAATTGTGCTTTATCCCAACACTGTTTCAATTTAAAACATCACATTGACTTTGATAATACTACTGTTTTGGCCACGGAGAAAATTTATAATAGTAGGATGGTTTTAGAAATGTTTCATATCAATAAATTCTCATTCGGGCATTCAGAAATTTATTCTTTTCTTCTTATTCTTATCCATTTATTCTTACATTTTAAGTTGTTTTTATTCTACTTGGTTCGTTTTTTAAAGTTTTTATTGAGTTTTGAAATTTTTTTCTTCCTATATTATGTTACGTTTTTATTAAATTCATATAATTCTATTTATTTAGTGAGTTGGACGTTGTACTTGGTTTCATATTTTATATGTAAATGTATATTATATGTAAATTTCCAAGTAAGTAAATTTCCAAGTATATGGACAGATGCAATTATTCACCCATTACCTAAGGTTAACAAACCGAAAAACTTTTCAGATTTACGACCGATTAGTATTTTATGTGCTTTCAAAAGTAATTGAAAAAACAATAAGTGAACAGATTAGAACATATCTGGAAGACCATAACATTTTGCCACATAATCCATATGGTTATAGGAAAGGACATAGTACACCAACCGCCCCAATCGTGATATACTGGGGTTTCATGATCTAGGAAACATTTCCGTTTTAACTGTATTGGATTACTCAAAAGCATTTGATACATTGGATCGTGGTGTATTTTGGGTTTGATCATACCACTACAAGTTTCATTTCATCCTATTTAGAAAATGGACTTCAAAAATGTGTTGTAGGTAATAGAGAATCGGAATTTCATGTAGTAAACATTATTGTATCTCAGGGCTCAATATTAGGACCTTCATTTTCTATATTATATATATTATTATCGAGTTGAGTAGTATAGTTTCATTGACTTTATTATCTCATTTTAACTGAATTCGATGGCCTTACACTTACTAATAATTATAAAGACAGCATTCTATACGACTTATTACGTAATATATACGTAATTACGGTATTGAAACATCGAAACCGATTTTGAAGTCAAAATTAACTCTCAAGTCCCTTATTGTTGAACAAAAATAAAGTTGTGGTTACCAATTCAATAACCAAACAATATATTGTGTGTACATGTAACGTGATGATATTTTTTCAAGTTCATATAGAGTTGCTTATTTTTGCAATATTAAGTATATCCAAATCGTTCTGCATCCACTCTTGTTAACAATGGAATGGGGGAATTTGATGCAATCCGCATACAGGAGAAAATTACTATACTGAAAGCTTTGTATACCATTGATAGGAAATGAAAACTGGGGATCCAAATGAGATCCCTGATTGATATTTGAGAAATTTCAGAAAACGCAGATATAAAATCATTAGCAGTAAGTGTAAGTGACACCTATCTGATAAGTAATCCAATCCATGTAAGTACATGGTCATGAACACCAACCTAACTGAGCTTGTGCAAAATTACATTATGATCAAATGTTTTGCTGAAAACAGTATCCACCTGAATGCGCCGTTCAGAGTTCTCAAAGTAATGACTACTTCAATAAATTGCATTCCACTAATTCAGAACTATAAAATTAAATGAAGTCAGTACCGTAGCAATGAAATCCATCGCAATCATAGATATCTTATGTGTGAAAACAAATTAAAACGCATGATGTAAAATGAAGGCTGTGAAATACAAATCCAAAACATGTCAGTGAATAATCCGGAATCGGGCACTCGGCTTACATCGGGCGAAGGGCTTTAGCATTCATCGGGGTCTTTGCGGTTAATTCCAATGATCAACGCTTAAGGGGTAAAACAATTCTAGAGGCAGGAAAAAAGAGCAAAATTTATCAATTTATTTTGGGAGTATAATTAAACCCTTTAACATTCTTTTTCCACTATAAATCAAATGGCATATTATTTTTATGATCCTGAAGTGCCGTTAGAGCGATGAAAAAAAAATCGTGTTTTTGAACATCCTAGAGTGGTTTTACCCCTTAAGGCACCAGACCACGGTGCGTGCGCGGTACGAGGGTGTATCTTTCATAATTATTTTCAAGCGAATGATGAATGCAATTCATTTCATCAATGTTTATTGTCAATATATGCATATAGAAGACTGTATACAAATGTTTATACTTGAATCTAAAGTATAGTTTGCGGTGTACGCCGCTCCTAAGAGGAGACTACGCGCGCGGTGGTTGACAGCGATTAAGCCATACGGCTGATCTAAAAAATAAAATAAAAATATATTTAGAAACTAGACATATGTGTCTATGGCATCACGTAGGGGAATTTTGATATCTAGAAGAAAAAAAAAAATGGCGGACCAGCGAATTTTATTTTCGATTTTTATGAAAAATTTTCATCGTTCATATGAAAAAAAAATAGAAGGAGATTTATTATAAAAAAACCCCTACGTGGTGCCATAGAGACTACATTTTCGAACAGTTTAAGACTTGGTGCATGCAAATCGGATGTATAGTTTTTCTAATATGCTGTCAACCAGGTTGAAAAAGTAGTTTTCGAGAAAAACGCGTTCTAAGTTTTGCTGAAGCATAATTCAACATACAAACTAACTATTTTCTCGGTCTATTTTTTCTTGTTTCTTACGTTTAGTCAGCTATTCCTGGACCATACAACAGCTCTTCAGCGTCCAGAGAATCATTATTTTTTCCATGTTTTGCACGAAGACGACCCTCATGCGTGCTTTTTCGGCTTCGCATATTCGTTTCTCGTCGATGTTTTGACAATATTGGTAGAGTACGTCACCAATTTTGATGTCTAATATCTCCAATACATTTCTGAGGCCAATGTGACCATTGTTAAAAAGTATTGATGCAATATTAGCGGCAGTTTCGTGACGGCTTATGTAAAACGGGGAATTCAGCCCTTAATATCGGGCCGCAATTGTATTGAAATAGATAACGTCTTGTACGTGACCGTACAAGAGTTTTTGGGTTTTTAATTTGGAAAAATGAGTAATAAATGTAAACAATCGAACCGACCGTTAGCTGGCGCATCTGTCGAACCATCTGTACCTGGACAGCCGTGAATTTGGGACTAATTTCGTATGCAAAATATTCTGAGGGTCGAAACGAAATAATTGTAGCGAATATTTTGCACTGGATTGCGCATATCTAAACTAACTTAATTAATTGTTAATATGTACATATGTGGGACCGAACATATCGAATGATATTATATATATACGAATCGTACGACTGCCGCTCGGCGCGTCGTACGCTAGCAACGGTTCACATAAAATGCTGTATCTCCATCAATTTGACGAATTTCTGTAAAATATTCGGTGAGAGCATTCTTGACAAATGCATCTTTCAGAAAATGAAGAAAAAAAAATAAGGAAAAAAATTATTTTTCACCGTGGTCTAGTGCCTTAAGTGAAGTCGGGGGCAGCACGTTGAGTCGTGTCGCTCCAAGTTATCGGCGGCGTGGTTATGCACCTAAGCAAAGATTGTATACAAACTACACAAATTCGCAAATGACGCAATGTACAAAATTACGTCGCCAAATGAACTGAGGTTATCATTGAGTTCTGTAATAAGGAATTTGTAACAAAGTTCACTCATCTAAGCCAGTAAACACCAAATTTCAATGACATTTAATGTTAACTCGACCGGTTTTTCTTAATCAGTAATCAATACGAGGAATGCAATACCGAAACTCTGGTATTAACCATCCAACTTTATGACAAACGAGTAATTAACGGTTAGCAGACGTTATGGGCATCATTCTTTTATAGGTTTACTAGTCTAGTGGTGACCCCAGTGTTATCAATTCAAATCTCAATTAAGCGATAACATTCATAATGATATTGAATTAAATCGTATTTTGCGCATTTTGCTTTACCTATAATTAATCGCGTTCACCGGTGAATTTTGTCAAGTGAATGATTTGATTGAATAATCACATTTTTTTGTCGATCCAAAACATTCATAATTCCAATTCCGCAGCAACTAGCAATATAACTTTAGGGTACTAATTGAAATCTAGCTGAGATGCCATCAAGCCAATGAAGCGAACGAAGAAGACGATTATCCGATAATTAAGATGACCGGACGCGTCGCATGCGAAAATTTATAATTAACGCCTTACATTAATCGATCCTTGAACGCCCTTTACTCCTTTTAACATGGAACGCAATTTTAATTTTAATTAAAAACGGTTTTCTTTACTTCAAAAGCCAGTTGATAAATTAATTTTAACCTGAGTGCGTTTTGGACGATTAAGACACATTTCACCTGAAAAATAAAACAAATGGATATCGGTACGATATTATAGATAATCCAGCTGATGAACGATGACGTCCCTTGGGGAATCTCACCACTGCGGTGCAACGTGATCTATACTCATGCCTGAGTAGGGATTTGGCTACGAAATTATCGCGAAGCATTACACGTAACGATCGATACGTTCTTTCCGGTTCGGCCAGAGATTTCGATAATGTCATTAAATTTGCAACTGATTGATGTTTATAGGGCGCATGGGTAGCGGGATCGGGCACAAAGAAGCGCTTTTGCGTATCGTAAATTGGCTCTACGCAAAGCGGATTTGAAACAACATCGTGTAATTAGTCACGAGCTTTCTAGCTTAATGCTGCAACGGTCCTGTGCTAAGGAGCTATTAGCGTAAAATGTTTTCAAGTTTTAATCACTGCTTGATGGGCAATATTAGATATCACATCTATACTGTGGTGACAAGATAAGATTTCGGTTTTTGTGGGTGTAGAAGCCTGGAATATGTAAGCTTTACTGATATACATTTGTGCAATATTCGTACAGGTCCATAAGATGCAATAATAAGGAGGATATAACTGAACAAACTTGTATTCAGACTGGAAAATTGTAGAAAATCAGGATAATATAATAAAATAATATTTACTTACAAGTGTATATTATGTTACTCATATGTATTCGGGTTCATGAAAAGTAGCTCATTACAATAATAAAGTGGTATTTATTTCCAACTTTGATGCTGATGCTGCCACTTTGGCCGATGTAGGCGGCATAGTTTGTTTATCCGTAGTTTTAGTACATGATCGAAGTGTTTAGTCAACAAGTCATCAATTAAAGGAGTTGTTTTCTTGAATAAATAAATAAATAAATAATCAGTCTATCAGACGCTGATGATTGTTCTTTATCGTAGCTTCTATTCTGTTTTATTGGCTAATTGTGTTACTTTTAATTAGTTCTTCAGGATGAATAGACAACGAGTATCCATACATATATGGACCGTTTGGTGATCGAGAAAGTAATGTAAGTTATATGGTACACCTTGACCTTATGCTTTCAATTGTTTTCGCAAGCAATGCATTTAGTTAAATGCACAGTTATTGGATTCGACCAAAAGTCAAACTAATGCGTTTGAATGCCCAATGTTAAAATAACCAATTGTTATGTTTTGAATAATTGAATTTTATGATGAATCAGGCGTGCTACACAAATCGAGAGTTGCTGGCTATCATATCTATCAAGTTTTTTGAACATCTCCGACTTACTACTACACTTGCCGTGTGTTGCTAACAGCTTCAAAAATAATTAAACAGCTATGCATCGCCGTTTTGCGTCGTATTCGTTTGTGTCAGGGCAGATTCAGTTCCTCATACACTTCTGGACAAAATTAAGGGGCCACCAAATAAACTTGAAATATCTCTTCCAATTTACAGGTTATTTTTAATGTACGTAATGAAGTTTCTTAAACAAAATTCAAATAGTGTGCAACAATTAACAATAGCAAGAATTCTTTGCTAGGACACGAAAAGTCAACAAAAAGGCGCCATTGTAGAGCAGAAGAAGTATCCCAAATTATTATTCTTCTGCGTGAAGGATATTCACAAAGAGAAGTTGCTGAAATTCTAAATACCAACAAATCTGTGGGTCGCAGCACGGTTCAGAAACACTGGTAGTTTCAAAAGAAGACCCCGACAAGGTGCTAAAAGAAAAACAACCCTCAGAGAGGATCGCTTTATTGAACTTCAGAGTTTAAGGAAGCGTTTTGTAACATCTCGTGAATGAAAAAATGATCTCCGATTGGCAACTGGAACAGAAATTTCTACCAACACAGTAAGAAGAAGGCTAAAAGAAGTCAATGTGTCTGCTAGAAAGTCAGCTATCGGTCGAATTCTCACAGCTACGCGCAAAAGAAATCGCTTAAACTTTTGTCGAAATCACCAAGGTTGGGACGAGGAGCAGTGGAAGTCCGTTTTGTTTTCAGACGAGTCCAGATTTCTGCTGAACAAGAATGACCGCCGTGTTGTCATGCGAAGACCAGGTGAGCGATTTGCACCATGTACCATTAGAGAAGTTGACAAATTTACTGGGGGTTCGGTAATGGTTTGGGGAGGCATACGGTTTAATGGTCGTACAGAATTGGTTTTGGTACGAAATGGGTCGCTGATAGCAATAAGATATAGAGACGAGATAATTGTACCCCATGTTCAACCATTTGCCGAAAATTTTGGCAATGGATTCATTTTTATGCAGGACAATGCCAAACCTCATACAGCTAACATTGCCATGTTTAGAGAAGCAAATATCCAATGTTTGGAGTGACCTGCTAAAAGCCCTGATCTCAATCCTATTGAGCATCTTTGGGATCAATTGGGCAAAAAAATCAAACACGCACTAAGACTGCCAGTAACACTTGATGAGCTCTCTAGCATGCTTGTTCAAGAATGAGAGCAGATACCCCAAGAAAAAATACAAAACTTAATCTCAAGCATGCCAAGAAGATTGGCAGCGTGTATTGGTGCAAGAGGAGGGCAAACACACTACTAAAAATGTTATTTTTTATAAATTAGGATTTTAGTTCATCAGAAGTATTTTAGTTTAATTTTTATCTTTTTTTCTTCAAGTCCATAAAAGTTTGTTAATTTTAGTCGCTCTTAATTCAACTATACTGTAAGTAAACACACTTAAATTTGTATATGTATTCGTTTCATTAAATTTAGCTACTTTATTTTGAATTTTACTAGTGGTCCCTTAATTTTGTCCAGAAGTGTATTTTTCGTTTCGATATTTCACCTGGCACATGTACCCATTGTGTGATTGATACATTAATCTATGTTAGTGGACGTCAACTGTTTGATTTTCATAGGCCATAACACCAAGGCCCAATTCATGATTTTCATAGGCCATAACACCAAGGCCCAAATAACGTTCACAAGAACAGTTCGTTAAAAAGACGCTTCCCTGCATTTTACGCACGTATAGGACGCTCTAAGGATACATTTGTTATTATCGATGACTTCTTACCGTTCACGTGGATATTTTATCTTACTCATTAATCAAAGACTTATGTATTGTTAAAAGATCTGTATTAAAAACGTAGAACTTGCTCTTAGTTATTAGCATTAAAGGTGCCGCACTAGCAACAGGGTGTCGGGGAGTCTTAATAGCGCGCCGCTAGTTTATGAAGCACAGGGACAATTATAACTTTGATAGACGTATATCATTTGTGTCAATCGTTTTAATTTTATTTTACGTTTCCGCTATTAAAAACAAATACACCAAAACAAAGTAATAAAAAGATGCAAACATTTCTTATTGAAGTTTAACTGAGCAACGGAGCACGTGTTCGTAGGCACTAAATTTTATTTTTATAATTGACACATTAAGGTGAAACATGGGCATCAAGATGATTTTTATATATTTGTTACCCGCTCAAAATTTAAGACAGTCTAATCAATTTAACAACAACTGCAGCTAACCAACTAAACATTTATAATTTTCAACTAATTGAACAAAAACAACGGTACACGACAATTGATAATTAAACAACCGAATCATTATTTTTAGTCAGCAAAAAGGAATAAATAACATTTAAATTGTCCGTATCCGTCTTAAAGTGCATGCACTTAGAGGTTTTTTAATTTCCACAATTTCCAGAAATTTTCTGAATTGTTTGCTTTTAGCAAATTTCAATATATTAACATTTTCAACATTAACAGGATGACGTTCGTTGTTCACATCTTGTGATAAAAAACATCTATATTCTTAGTTCTTATATCGCTCGTGTGGATAGTTAATCTTGTTTTTAACAAGTAAGAAGTATGTCCGACGTACACTATATCACAATGACTGCATGGTGTGGAACAAATCAAATCAGAATTCATCAATTTTTGATTTTTATCGTTCAATTTATTTAAATAATAATCTTTAATATTAACGTTGTAGCAAGCAAACTTTAAAGTGTTACGTGTTAAAATTGCAATGATCTTGGGGTAAATTCAGGAATGAAGGCTAATATAAAATATTTAAATTGTGAATCAATACTCACCGTGTCATGAGAACCCATAACTAGAGTGGTAATAAGGTTATTCCCTGACAGGGAACTAAAAACAATTTACTAAGTAATGATTTAGGATAACCATAACATATCCATCAAAATCCTGACATTTTTATTCCTGCCGTAGAGTGGCAAATTTAAACCTTAACGCAAAACCAACAGTGCATGTGTTTTAAAAGTACATGACTATGACATTTTGGACTTTATTGCCTTTGGTGAAACTTTTCAAGAATTTTTATCACTGGACAATTATGTTTTAACATCATTTGATGTAGTTTCGTTATCTACGAGAATTGTTGATCTGGATCTATACAGGGTGTTAAAAAAATGTCACTGATAGTATGGCCCAAAATATGCCGAAAAGTCATAATGAATCAGGTCTGCAAATGGACGGTTTCGGAGACATTTTGCCTTTACACCACTTATACCATCACCGTGGCACGGACCTTCGAACTCTTTCGAAAAGACCTACAGTGACTTGGTGATATCTTCGATATACTCGTTGCTCGTTGAGATCATTTACAAGCGTAGCGTACACTAACATTTTCAAATATCCATAAAGAAAGAAATCAATTTAAATAGGACGACCTTGCAGGTCATGATACAGATCCGCCCCTTCTAACGGCAATCGAAAATTGCGCCGAAGCAACGTCGATCTGCAGCCACATTTGTTGCCTTTGGTTCTAAGGAATCTCGTCTAAAAAAATACCCAGTGTGTTCTGCAGAAAGTTCAGATAAGCAGCGCTTGTCAATCGGTTTGGTAAAACAACCGAGTCTAGTAGTGTAAAAATGTACCCGATGTCTGGATTCCATAATAACATGGGTATTTTCGTTGGCCCACACATGGTATTATGGAAATAAAAAAAATCGTATCTCCTAAACCGCCCATTTACGGATTCATGTTCATTAAAACTTCTCGGCACTTTTTTAACACCCTCTATATGCTGGAATTAAAGTGGGACACCATTAGTGAACACACAGGATTGTCATTTTTTGATATTTTAAATTTAAAATTTAACAATAGATTTTTTCATTTAATAAAAAATGTTTCAATCATGTTTTCGGTTTCCATATGCCTATGCAATTCCGAGACTTGCTAACATTGCCATAGGCAATTAGTTACTTATTACTTATTAGACACTATACTTCTTGTTATATCTTTCAAATTTGTCTTTATAAAGAAGCATGTGGATGATTTGATTTTGGTTCTGTCACCATGTAAATAGCACTCTTGATCTTTTCAACTCATTCCATCCTTATATTCAGGTTACTGTTGGAAACCAATAATAAGTGTACCGTTTTAGGCACCCTAGCCATTACCGTTGAATACGATAATTATAGATTGGTGTGGAAAACATTATGTTAATGTTGAAGATGTTAATATTTTGAAATTTGCTAAAGTAAAAAAATATAGAATATCTGGAAATGGTGGAAATTAAAAAAAACCCTAATACCATGAACTTCAAGTCGGACACAGATAATTTAAATGTTATTTATTCATTTTTGCTGACTATACGCAAACATGATTTTGGTCGGGTCAGTAGAAATAACGATTCGTCCATTTAGTCTCGGTTCTTTAATATTATCAATTACCGTGTACCGTTGTTTTTGTTTAATTAGTTGATCATTGTAAATATTTAGTTGATCAGCTGCGGTTACAATTATATAAAAATCTGTATCATGCTCACTGTTCACCTTAATGTGTCAATTACAAAACCTGCGGACATGGGATCCGTTAGTTTTTCGTTAAAGTTTCGTGTTCTGTTAAATGATTAATGTTAATGTGCATCCTACATCTTTAATATGGTTTGGTAGTTGTTCACATTATGTTATGTTCGATTTTGTGAATATATTTATTATACCAAAACCTTCTTTAATGAAATTGTTATTTGGTAATCTGATGAAGCATCCGTACACAATGCGAAATATTGATTTGTGAAAAAATAAAGAACATAAAGAACTTCGTGGTATAATTGCCCCAATCCCCAACAACAATTTTTTGGGTTTTTTTATGAAGCATAATTCGACGGCAACTACTCTCCAAAAAATATTATTCAACCTAATTTTACTTACAATTGAACACAACATTAAAAGTTTTTTACATTCTACACTTTCTACATTGTATTAATTATTTGATAAGTTTTATTATTATTTGATTTAGTTTTATTTGATAAATGGTATGTGTGACTTTTATCAGTATGATGTTTTAGAGATTTTTACCATATGTTTCAAAATTATTGCTTATTCTAACGTGGTGAGATGCAGATAAAGGCTTCCCTTATTTATACAATAATACATGTTCTAGATCTAAAAATAATACACAGGAACCTGGAAATATACACTGATTTGTTCGCCAAACGCACTCAGGGACATATTTAAATTACCAGTCATGTTCCATATACTTAATAAATTCAATTGATGAAGCTGTAGGCACTCGGTGAAACATGATTAAAACAATAATAAAACACTTGGTAATTTGTTCCACAAAATTTTTCTGACAAATCTTTATTACAAATTACCATTAGTAATTTGTCGGCATTGCATATAGAAAAGAAAGGTTTAAGACTCACTTTCTTAGAAGGTTATGAGATTAAGAAATCCCAAAAAGCAGCCACTCGCCGTTCGTAGACCTAGCTTTAAAGGAATTCCCGATTCTCCCTACTACCAACAACGAATGTTAACCAAGCACATTGTATATAAATTAAGAATTGTTTTGTAAACTCTTTACTTATCTTCTGATGATGGCGTAACTGCCGAAATTATAATAAAGATTTGTCAGAAAAAATTTGTGGAACAAATTACCAAGTGTTTTATTATTGTTCCATACACTTACATATAAAATAAGCCCTGTTAATAACTTGGTGGATAGATGGTAAACTATTTCAACAACAAACGGTTAAGAATATATAACTACAAAAGGAGAAATAATACATATTGTTGTGTTTTTTATTAAAATATACACGAAAGATAAGTATAATATTTTATGAAACTCATATTTTTGCTTTGTGCGTAAAATTTGCTATATATAAAGTGAAAAAGGAAGAAATTGTTTAAATTTGATTTTATTAGAAGAAGTTATTAGTTAAATTAGAAAAATTTATTTTATTTAAAATAATGACGAGAAGGGAAAGAGGTGGTAGGGGGATCACCTGGGTGATCACCTGGTAAAGCAAGAGCAGGGATGTAGACAAGTGTGGGAAGAAGAAGGTAGGGACGGAGCTATAAGAGCCCGACGCACGGACAATTACGGGGAGTTCAACGCAGCGGTCAGCCCAAGAAGGAAGAAGAAGTTCAACGAAGTGACCAGCCCGAAGAGGAAGGGGAAGTTCAACGAAGTGACCAGCCCGAAGAGGAAGGGAGAAGAGTTTAAAAAAAAGCGGCCAGCCCAAGGCAGAAGAGGAAGTTCAACGAAGTGACCAGCCCGAAGAGGAAGGGAGATGAGTTCAACGAAGCAACCAGCTCCAGAAAGAAGGAAGAAGGAGTTCGAGTCCGAGCCAGCGACCAGCCCGAAGCAGAGAGCGTTCGATCCAGTGACCAGCCGGAGGCGGAAGATTTGGTAAGAATATTTAAATTTGCTAATATTTTATTGATGGTGCCTGAATACAGGGCAACCAAATGGCTAGATAAGCGGTAAATGGAATAATTTGCAACTTGTTTGGCAAAATATAAATTTAAAATGAATTATATTAGTTCATAAGGTGTTAATTTATTTGCATTTGATAAGCAAATATAAAAGGGTATAACAAATTGTATTAATAAATTTTATTTGGACTTGTTAGCAAATAACAAAATATAATAACAAATTGTGTCAATAAATTTTAGTTGCACTTGTTAAGCAAATATAAAAAGGTATAACAAATTGTATTAATAAATTTTATTTGCACTTGTTTAGCAAATAACAAAATATAATAACAAATTGTATCAATAAACATTATGTGCACTTGTTAAGCAAATATAAAAGATATTAACAAAGTGTGTCAATAAATTTGCAACTTGTCGAGCAAATAAATAAGATAATAATAAATTGTATCAATAAACATTATTTGCACTTGTTAAGCAAATATAAAAATATATTAACAAAGTGTGTCAATAAATTTGCAACTTGTCGAGCAAATAAATAAAATAATAACAAATTGTGTCAATAAATATTATTTGCACACGGACCGGTCAACGCATCGGAGTCGCGCAGCATTTCTTGCCCATATCCGGCATGTGGAAATAATTTGCTTATACGAATTTTGTTTTTTATTTTTACAGGCACCGAGAACTTGTTGACGGTAAACATTTAAACGCGTATAAAGGAATTTATATAATATTGTATATTAATTTGGAGAATTTAGAGAATTTGATTTTGGTAAATATATTATTTTAATTTAAAATATCGTTGTATTATTTAACCTGACCAAACCTGAGCAAAAGGATAGCTTTGACAAAAATTTTATATAGTTGTGAGTTATTTCCTAAATAAAATAAAATTCAAGGTTAATTCATAGCAATATGTAGAAACCAACTACCCACTACTTGTCCGAAAAGATTAACCAAAAACGTTTCAACATTTCAATGTAAAACTAGCTTTTAAATCACTGGCGAATAATAACGAACAATATTTTACAAAGTTAAAATCAAAATCAGTACAAAAAAGAGCACACCTGCTATATACAAATTAATTGTCATGATTGCAAGGGAACATATGTGGGTCATTCTTATGGGAAAGATAACAATTACAGCGAAGGAATTATCAAAGAAATGATGAAATAATATATTAAAGATTTAAATAAGAAGATGTATAATGCTAATATAAAATAAAGTAATAAAAGATGAATTGCAGATTTTATGTTTTTTTATCGGAGAATTTATTTTAATGTAAAATTGGTTAGTATGGCGGACGGATAAGAATAATTATTGCACAAATGGGAGAGCACTGATGAAAAAAATTTGAAGAATTTACTGAGTGAGTGGCGTGAATTATCCTTCATAGATTCTCGCGGCCGATATCTGCTTTTCCTGGTTCTCGGGTGTTGAACCGCGTATTTGAATTGTCCCTAACCGGACTGTTCCAACGTTTCCGCAAAGTCACATTTTCCATTCTCATGTAGGTCTTCTAGATCGCTTCGACTTAATTAATTTGGATTTGGTACTTTGTGGACGCTATGCTATATTAATCGTTCTCGTGGATGGCATTTTCCACGTTTTTCAATTCACCATTGTGCACAGCGAATGCATTGCAACGCTATATTGGAAAATTTTCCTCGCTACAGCAAATCTAGGTCATTCAGTGCACTTTCTGCTTGAAAAAAAAATAAGCTTGCAAATTACTAACTCGAACAATATCGGCGCGATAAACGTTCCTTTTTCCATACATTCAGAATACGCGAGAAGCTTTAATCGATTTACTGTGTTTAGGAAATTCCATCATAGCTTATACAATGCTTGTTGTTCACTATTTATCGTTTATAACCGGGTATTCCGCTGTCATTGATAAACGATCTCGATCAATCGGTTTCCGATAAGGCATTGTATTGCGAAGCGCAATTAATTTCGAATGTCCGGCGTCTCGGTTTTCGAACTTTGCGCTGCAGGAATGAACAACGGCAGCGACTTGTACCGGTGTCGCGCGTCAATATATTGGACGCTACACATACGGCGACCAATTACACACAGTTGATATATCGCCCTCCGGATCCGGTTCGGCTTCTCCACGCCGTCACACCGATAATTGAAAGATTGAAAAAAGTCGTTCGGTACGATCGATTCGCAATAACACTCGGATGATTAGAACCCTTGTGCGACCAATGTCCTGCTTTTTTCCAATTAATATCTTCGCTTCCGACAGAACAGTCGTGAACTGCGAGAACAACAAAATATTTGGAACAATGACCGTACGTACAATCGACGAATTGTTCGGCTTGAACGAAATAATGTTGTAACTGGGTAAGGTAACAAATGTTCAACGTAATTGTTATAGACTATTACGTAGTAATGTTTCATGAGTATTCAGTTGATTCAGCAATGCAGTTCTAAGGAAAATAAATATACGAATATTTAAAATGATACTTATTAGGTTTCTTGTAACTCCTTTTTTTTAGCTTGGTGTTTTGATAAAAATTAAACCAGCGGTGAAAATTCGGCCAAGATCTGCATTGTAGTGAATCGAATAATCGATTGATATCTAGAATAAATCTCAATTCACATCAGTTCAACATTAATTCATACTGATTATACTTATTAGTGCTTGGGCAAGGTTTTTAATTCTCTTAACTGCACTGTACTATGTTTTTAAATCGAATAAAGTTAAATAAATTAGAAGCTGATTATAAACTGCACGTTGCTTATATACGTTTACAGTATCCAAATAGATTTTTAGATATATATTATTGTACAAATTCTCGACTGTAAATCATTTAAAACGGCACTTATCTTGTATCATGAGCAGTCAGTCGTTGAATAAAACACTTTTAGCAATATTAAAGTTTGTTTTTAAAAGTATTTTATTCGACGACTGACTGCTCATGATACAAGATAAGTACCATGTTAAGTGATATACAGTCGAGAATTTGTACAATAATTATATATACCACATATAGCCTCTACCATCATTTATTACGTACTTTCCCAGACGACATTTATTGGTCAATTTTGATTTCGTTCGTGCGTAATTTACCCCAAAATTAATATGTGGCCCGGACAAGAAAACATGTGCTTTCACTTAATTACCCGATATTTCCCTGAATTTTATTTTATTACTAGATGGCCCTGTGAACTGATTTGTAAGAAAACAACTCTCCTGGAAGAAAATTTTGAATGGTCGCATTGAGATCAACGACATCTTTGTTTTTGGTCGCCAATATTCCTCGTTCACTCAGCCAATTATGGTTTCTGAACTGTTGTTCTTTGTCAGTAAAAACACGCTGAATAAGCTCCTTTTTTGAGTCGACGAAGTGACAAAAATCCGTGGGTAGTATAATTAATTCAGGTCCAATATCTAATAACTGCTTAGAAAACATAATCGCAGTTTGATCTTGCTGCAACAACACTCGCATGTTAGTTGTTAATTGGAGTATCTTCACATGCCGCCGCAAATTAGATGATTTTAAGCATGCGTTTATTTCGTCAGGAACAGTTGATCGGGGAATAATTGGAAGAGTCTGACGAAAATCACCTGACTACAGAATCATGGCTCCACCAATAATGTTTTGGTTGTCACGAAGATGTTTTAACGTTCTGTCCAGTGCTTCCAGTGACTTCTTGTGGGCCATCATACATTCATCCCAAACGATAAATTTGCATATCTGTAGAATTTTCATGGCGCTTCGTTGATTTGCATATTTAGTGGTAATTTCAAGGCATAATGTGCAGTTCGTCCACCTTCTAACAATGTTGCTTTCAAATCAATTGTTATATTATATTTTTAGATGTTGGCCAAGAAATGTTTTAGACTTATTTTTATTCCCAGAAACAAATGAGCGTAATGGATCTGGTGATAAACTGGTGGCAATTTTGTTTTACCACCAGCATAAGATAATCCAGTAGTTTCACCGCTGTATTTTAACGCTTTACAATGTTGACAAATGGTTGTCATTTCCCCAATTGTTATGGATTGGTCGTCACAATAATCTATTTCCTGGGCATAGTGGAATGGTTCTTGTTTCAGGTTTACAGGAACACTGAGTCTACGGAATCGCTGTATTTCATTGTGTCGTGCTCGGTGTTGTTGTGCTTGGTGTGCCCGAACTCGTTCCATTCTAAGCCTATCTACTCCATTATTCAATGTGGAACGCAATTCTGCCATAACAATACGAATGTTATCATTATCTCTCGCTGGTCGTCAGTGCGGTTTGCATGTGAGGTAGCTCATCGCATATTTGATTGACTTCGACGACCTAAGTCAGGTCGTCTTCTCCTTGGAATTTTAAAACAATAACAGTAAATAAAATTCTCGCGCACTGACAAACTGATGATAGATTTTAATAATCGACTTGAAATTTATTTATTTATTTTCTGTTTTGTATTGCAATAAAACAGACCAAGGAGATCGGACCTCATACTACAGCTTTGAAACAGACAAATTGCTGAACGCAACTATAAATATTTGACAACCAAGTGACAATTTTTTATTTAAAATGACAAAAGACATCAAATGTTTCACAGCTAGGAAAATTTTGTATTGAAAAATTAAATTGTCGAGTTTCTCGAGTTTTAGCGAGACAAACGAACAGCAATTGATTTTTATATTTATAGATTATTATTAATTTACATAGAATTACTTACTCACTGACTAATCTCTGAGATTGCAAGCGGCCGTAGATGCCGAAAAGGAAGTTATTACTATTGAAGTAGCTGAAAGCAATGACGGAACATTGCAGTCTCCAACATTATACAATTTATTAGAATCAAGTCATGTACCAGCAGAACAAGCTCTGCCAATTCCAATGCCATTTTAAAGTATTTTATTCAAAGAAGAAACAGCTATAAATCAGAAACGTTGATAGAAATAATGATTTATTCACGAAGACGACCAAGCAAGCAGATAACCCATCATAAATATAAACGTAAGAGACAACTAGCTAGATGCTCTGTCCAGCTATAGAAATTCTAGATTCGTTCAAGACTTCAAGTAATTAGATAACAGCTTAGCTTCCGCGTAGTTAATAATTTGACGAGTGGTAGTAACTTCTTTGTTTAACTTCAATTACACTTCACCATTCAGCCGGTCTTTCAGATGTTTATTTTTATTTATTAAGATTGTATTCCATAGGGCTGGTCTTGCACACGTATATGGATCTACATGAATCGGTAATTTTGAGTATATATCACGTGGGGGCCTTCTTCAAGGATGTGTCACATAATTGTCGTACCCTACTTTCCTCTAGTTTTCATAATACAATACAATTGCGTCTACTGATATACCATGTCAACTATTTAGGATTGTTTAGATTCCCGAATTAGTACAGTGTGTTCTTTCTCGTAGTGTGCCACTAAATATGTGCCTTGTATTTGGACGTTATGGCGTGAGACGTATAAACGTCTCTTTATACGAGACCCAGATTTCGACAACACTGAGACCGGCAAATGCGGGAAATCGATATAGAAATATAGCTTCCGCTTTTGATATACATATTTCTCGAGGAATACGATTTTTTTTCTTACCCGTGGTATGTTTAACAACTTTTTTTACAACTCAATGTTTACACCATCTTTTAAATTTTAGTTTTTTATGCTTCCGTCTTGATCATCACCGACTTTATAAGTGCCACTTTACGGAGTCATATATTCTATATATATCCTAATTTTCGTTCAAGTTTCATTCCGGTTGTCACCAGTATAATACATGGATTTCAGCAGCCCCATTTATTTCGCAACTTCCTAGATACAATTTGATGTGGTGCGCGAATCCTTAAATTTGTATTTTATGCGGTAAATACAAATTTAGGGATTCGTGCTTCGTGTTTCATTTAAACCTGGCCCACAAAAAAATTTGGTGTAATTAAGTAACTAATAATTTAAAAAATACAATTTTGGAAAACTAATTACAAACTAAATTATTAAATTTGGTAATTTTGAATTTCCTATATTTTTATGTGGTGCTGTAGAGAGTGGTGAAGGTTGTCATGTTGGTAGGTGTGTGGTAATGCGTTACAGTTTTTGGACGCATCTCATTCACAATCTGATTTTTTAGATTTAAATTAGCTTAAACGATTAGGAAAGCCATCAATTTGTTCAAGCTGACGTTTCGCTTCTTTAACGAAGCATTTACCAAAGCCTAGAAGATATACAATACTATGAAAATGTATTGTATGAAATGAAATGTGTCCAAAAACTGCAACGCATTAAGAAAAAATGTAAGAATTTTATGAAAATATAAAAAGCGAACGTTTAAAATACAGTGAATATGAACCTTATGAACTCTGCGAAACTTAAAGTAATAAAAATTCATCAGCATTGAAGTTACGACGGGGAGTTGAAAAGTTAAAATGTGTATTTATTTAAAGTCAACGAATTAAAAATAACAGACAAAATTAACGTTAAAAAGACCTATTAGAAAGGATAAAAATATAGGAAAAGTCCAAGAAAACCAGAAAGATGGAAAATAATAATGGTTTTGGTAAAAGAACAGAGTAGACAGCCTCATATTTAAAAACTATGGTACCAGGAACAAAAGCGATATGAAGTTAATTTAAATTTAAATGCGAAAATTTTGCGAGAAGTCCTGTGTAGTGTCAAACTGTCTTTATTTTTCTTAAAATTTAGCGCATGTGGCGAGTTAACGATAGAACACATTTCCATAGAAGTTCTTTGTTGAAGATGGTCGTTAAACACTAAAATCTTGGTTTTGTTGTAATTTATGTGATGGCCATTGCCAGTGGAATGAGTAGCTAGAGGATACTTTTATATTTGTTGGGGAATTTCAGTTTGTTGTTTGGAAGGAGGCTTTGTCAATAGTAATTTACCAAGTAATGGAGGGTAGTTAACTAGATTTATGAAATTCTTGATGGGCAATATGGGTGATTCATGTTTAAGGCCTAAAATAACGTTCAGTTTGTATTGGAAAGGGCTTTATGAATTAAAATGAAGATATCTCCCAGAACTCGTGGGTTTTTGATACTAGTTAACTTTGATAATACCATCTCCAGTTCTTGTGACCAGAGTGTCAAGAAAATGTACTTCTTGATCTTGTTCCATTTCGATGGTGAATTAGAGACGGTTATGGAAGGAATGGAATACTTTCAAGACAGTCGCCTCCTTGGAATCCATAGGGATACTACAGATGATATCATCAACATACTGATATATGAAAGAAAATTGAAATCGTAGGCGTGTGTTTGAATCTTTAATAATTGTGTTCAGTACTATTTCGGCAATGATCGGGGAAAGAGAGGATCCCATATTCTAGAAAAATATTATTTGTTGAAAGAGAAATACGTCGTTGTGTCAAAAATTACTGAGGAAAGTTAGGTGAGGCACAAAGCTGTGTGGTTCAATCATATCTCAGTTAACAGTGATATTACATACTAAATCCATGAAGATGTTAATGGAAAGAGAAATCACATCTAGTGAAGCGATTCGGGTATTTGAAAATTGTTAATGAGTTCAGGTAAAGAAAAATCATTTTTGATACGAAAGGAATTATATTCTTTAAAAGCTATTGAGAGGATATCTGATTTAGATAAATATTTGTAGTGAGGAAACAAGGGGTCTAAGGGGGATATCAGGTTTATCAATTTTTGGGAGACCATAAAATTTTGGAGCAATATAATTGTGAATTATTAATTTGTTATACGCACGTTCATCTATTATTGATCTATTTTTAAGTGAAGCTACTAATTTACTGTTACTTTTGTCAATAGATGTTGTGGGACCCTTTGTAATGGATTTGTAAGTGAGCGGTTCCTGGAGCAACTCATTGACCTTGTTAACATAATCATCCTTATTAATGGCGACGGAGACATTGCCCTTATCGGCTCTAACAATTAAGATGTTAAGATTATTGTTGAGGAATTTGTTACAAAGCCTTTGAATTGTTCCAAGATCCCCTAACTTATCAGACTCCATATGTATAAAGTCAGTTGTAAGATAAGTAATTTCACACCTGCATAAATATCTTCTATTAAGTTCAACATCGCTGAGGAGATCTTCAATATCTGTTAAGAATTTGTACATTGAAATGTCATTAGGTTGAACTGGTAACGCAAATTTCAGGCATAGAGCGAGGAAATCTTTGATCTCGAGGGGTATTTCTTTATTCGTGAAAATTTTAAACCATTTTCTGAATATTTCATTAATCTTATTGTTAGATTTAATAACTGTATAAGGTTATTAATTTTTTTTATTGAAATTTTTAATTTTGTTAAATGAAAATTGTATCTACTAATTTCGAGTAATTTCAGAAAAAATTTTTTTTTTCTCAAAATCAATCGTATTACAATTTTCGTAATATTAAACATAATGTCTAGTGTCACTAGATCACAAATTCCACCCATACCATCTCGAATTTCATCGAGCGATTAAAGTTACCTGAAAAAGATCAGATTAATTAATTAAAAGCATCAATGGCATCTTAGCTAAAGCGGTCCACTTCATCTGTACAAGCAATGGCATCTTTATTTCTGACAAATTACAGGTATTAATTAAATGCAAAAAACGCTAAAATAGCATTTAAGTACAAAAAAAAGTTAATTTTAAAAAGGTGTGCAAAAATGTGTCAATTTTGTTGAACACAAATATCCAGTCGAGGTCCAAAATTAGTTCTGGCACGTTGTTACACTTCAGGAGCACTATTATTAAAAGATTCTTGAATCTTGTCTTTCATTTTCATTTTCTCTTGTGGTAGGAGCTTCGAGATAGGCTTGAGATTTTATAAAACCCCCAGGGGTCAGATCAAGTGATCGGGTAGGCCACAACACTGGGCCATTTTTCTCAACCCATCTGTTTGCCATCCAACGATCTAAATATCGTCTTACCCTTCTATGGAAATGACGTGCAGCCCCGTCCGGTTGGAATCATATATCTTGTGTGCTGTGCTTTTCGAATTAAAGTTATTTCGATTATCGAAGTCGCTCCGGTTTAATGCTTAATACAATTCTACTGAAGATCTGCTTAGATCCAAAGTTGCATTTATTGACCGCACACTTCCTTGTTGGTTTTCTTGGAGTTCAAATAACATCTTTAATTCATTATTCCCGTTAATAATAGAACGGTTAATCACCCTCCTACTCTCGTATACCACAATCCCGGTGCGTTCGAAGCGATCAACTAGTTTTTGCAGATATTTGCCTTAAATCAGGTCACCTCTGGCTATAGAACCTCATTGCTAAATGTCAATTCTTGTTTACTTGACCCGCTGTGTAAAAATCATATTTACCATTGGTTCCTTTGAAAAATTCACCATTCAGAAAAAAAACTAATAATTAACTAAGACGTCTATTAAATTTATCGATAAATATTCTCACTGTCATAAAAACGTGTAAGTTTGATATTACGAATATTGTAATATGATTGATTTTGAGAAAAAATAAAGTCTTTTCTGAAATTACTCGACAACCAGAAATGATAGGTACAGTAATACGTAGGACCAGTTCATGCAGAATTTCCGCATATCTAAAATTTCACTAAGAAAACTGAAAATCACCAGTCCTGTTAAGTTTTGACAACAATTTGTACATGGATGTCTTTACAATTCTTCATAGAATTCAAAAGTGTAAAAATATCCAGGCTGTTCCATTTAAACAAAGCTGAAAATATTTTTAGAATATGTACCTACGACCTAGGACCGTCTATACATATAGATACTTACTTTTTTCGAATTCGAAAACATAACGCAGTAAGGGAACTTTGTCAGATCGTTGTATATCCTGTATATATGAGATCCTGTATACATGAACTCAAAGAGCTGTACTATATATGAATAACTAATAGTGTAATATTGTAATTAAGTATACAAAAGTCATTGAAATGTCACCATGCGTATGTGTTAAGTATCAAATGACATTTATTTTAGTTAGTTAGTAGTTAGTTAGTAACTTGGTTCTGTGTGCCATTTGTATAAGTTTCTAAAAAAAGCCAGTAGTATGAATTACTCCATAAATATTTGCATATTTAAGTGAAACGCATTGCGCTCGGTAGATTATTATCTACAAACCGATTCCTTAATCTTAATTCGTATTTAATCAAAGTTTTCCCTTCAGGTGTGTATTATTAATTGCGTTACGGCCGATACACGTATACGTGCAAAATGCCAATATACATCTTTAGATGTTGGCAAGCGTGTTTATGTATGTCGTTATTCTAGCGAGCGTATAATTTCCGTCTTATCTCACTGCTTAAACTGCGATAAATTTATAACTGTTTCGGTCATTAGCGCGGTTTTTACACGAAAACACTCTTACGCTTTTCATGATAGTTTGCGATATATAGACCTGCTTTATTTATTTTTGTTCTTCGAAGGGTGGAAACGCTAAGCTGTAGATAAATCACGAAACAATCACTTCGAGGAGTTCGTATACCGACGCTCCTTTATCTCAAAGTTGAAAGTTGAACTTCACATTTGCCTGATTTGATTTTTTGTTAGGTCCTCTTACTCAGCGGTTTAATCGAGAGGGTTTCCGCTTCAATTTGTACCAGCAAATCGACGACAAAAACTGTTTATCGAGCGATTTTGATATTCAGAAAGTTGTCCTCACGGCGACGCTTAGCTCCAAGATTAAAGAAGGTGTGTGTAATTTATTACGTCGAGCATTAATTTCATGAATATTTAATGTTAATACAAATTGCTTCCAAAGGTGATCGATTATTTAAATTTTACGCTGTGCTGGAGTAACGGCTTTTCAGGCGGCGCGTGAAATTTAAATAAATTATGAATAGAATATTGCGCAATTTATTTCGATTTTCACACTCGGTTTCGTCGGTGGTAATTCGTGAATTCGTCGTAACCGCCGACAATCGTACATAAGCTTTGTTCCACGCCAATAATACTTACAGTTTATGGTTTCATATTGGATTGATTCATAATTACGTGACGTTTTTATTAAACTGAAGGTGAAATGGTTAAAATACAAAAATTATACCAAACGATATTTTCCTGAATTTTGATTTCCGTGCGGATCATCGCGATGTGATCATCGATAGTGGACGTTTTACTGACGTAGTTTTCACGGTTGCTTCTTCACCATGGATATTCAGACTCAAAACGTATATACGTTAAAATCTCGAGGTCGATAATTTTCATGATTACTATACTTATACATCAAGTATAAGAAAGTAAAAATCGAGACCTATACGATAAAGCAACACAAGAGTACTTCATAACGATCTTGAAATATTGCCAAGCTATTCTTGCCTATCAACCGTCCAAAATCAGCTATCCAAAGCCATAGTCTATTACGAAGACATAATAAACTCAGTAATATCTTTCGACTATTAACATTGACACTGATACTTGCAGACATAATTTCATTCTCCTGGGCGAATATTATTTTGCCACATTCGTTATTCTGGTTCATCACACTCATTGGCCAATAAAATTGAGGAAGAACAGTACTGTACCCAGTTTAGCACTCTGCATCTCATGGTTTCAACAAAGAAGGAATATTTTAAGGTATTCAGCAAAAAAGATCTACCATAGGAAATTGTATGTAAATGTTGGTGATCATCATTAACAAATATAATTCTCCTATAATATCCAAAAGTTACTAATATGGTCCATTATCATCTACATCCTGAAACACTGATTCTACTGATCATTACAACAAGCAAGCATCAGCAATGCCCATTATTAGTATAATTAAAATAAATTGTTATATATTATATGTTGGCTCATATAACACGTAGTTTAGTGCTCTTGCCACATTTCATTAATTGTATTCATATTCATAAATTGTATTCGGGTAAAGGTCAATTTGACTTTTGAAAAGTCAGGTTATAAGTTCAGTTCGATGAATCAAATATCAGAAAAGTAATGACATTTTTATAAATGAATTTTTAACCCGAGGATTAATGATTAAGTGCTGGTGACCGCAACGACAACAAACTAAGAAACTCGCTATAAAATTTGCAGTACATCGAAAAGAAAATCAATTTTGAATAGTGTGAGTATTATTTTTTATTTCCTTACACTTGAAGTGTTATCGAAAGATATTGAAATAGTACACAACTTCTACTTAAAAAGTCCTTTCGAAAAGCATAGTGACTGTGACAGTTAGCTAGAAACTTATAAGTAACAGAAAGTTCAAGTTCGATTTTGAATCGATCTTTTAATTGTACTTGACTTAGCAAGCCTTTTTAAAACAAAATAAAAGTTCCTTTAATTTAATGCACATTTTCGACGTTTTTACTCAGAATTAGTAATGTCACTCGTTATTGTATGAAAATATTTGTAGATTGCAATTTTGTACGCTGCTATTATTATTTATATTTTTGTTTTATGTCTTGAAATAAACGTGTCCACTTTTCATCATAAAATGTATAGGTCGGGCAATATTTCATCGTTATCAACAACTGTATCCTTGTTTTATGACAATTCTTATATACCAGTTGTGTATCGTTGCTACCTACACACAAATCTTTTGCATTCATTCAATACTACTCTGTTTTCAAGTTATTGCTTATACGTATACGGTCTACAGGCCGCGAAACCATTGGCCTTGTTGAACAATTTTATTCCATTCTGTTCTGTTTCTGATATATATTGTCATGATATAAATTATAAATTTATAAATGTGCCGTTAGAATAATATTTGGACGGTTACAACGGACACACGTGTTTCAATTACGTTCAAGTAAAAAGACAATTAATAGGGACCAATTGTCCACATTTATAAAATAAAAATACTTCAGAAGGTAGAAGAATCATTACATTATTGGCAATCCAACGTGGGCTAACACTTCAAATAAAAAGAAGTATCATTACAATATATATACGTATATATTGCAATTAGCAAAAACATATAATAAGAAATTTACACCCACCGTACTTCACTAGTTTGAAGAGTTAAAAAATACTACATATTAAAGCATACATTACCTCATAACCTGATGAAGGGCTGCAGAGATTGGAATATGCGGGGCTTTTTGTTACATAAAAAATAGTAATATCATTGCAGCAAAATAATTAAACAATGGAAAGTTGATAGTGCCTAGCCTGTTGAAGAATTAGAAGTAACGCACGTATTATAGTTTCAATGTAGATTAATACTTGAATAGTATATTTTAACGACGGCCTCTTCATTAAATATGTGTAGTGCACTCACATTTAATTTCATAAAAATTGGAACTTTAGTCTCCAATACCAAAAATGTTTAAAACAATATTCTGTCCAAGTTTACACGAAGTAAATATGCTGCATACACAGTTAATTATTTACATTCCAGTGAAGAAATATTAGTAATTAATCATGCTGGTTGCAACTCATAAACTTATTACTTATGTGACCGAAGAATTTACGATAGAGTTACACCGTAAATTTTTTAAATAGTTTGTATTTTCGTAATATTAATGAATCTGACGAACGAATGAAACGAACAATTTACGGAGATATATTACATGTATTTATCGTACTATTGGCCGCGTAGATAATGAGTTAATTTTATGGTACATTCTTGCCAAATAAAAACATGACACCACAGCGGGTGTCTTTTACATTATCTGATATACATTGCTATTTATTGCTTACCAACTACCTAAAAGGAAATGCTATTTCAATATGTATTCTGCAAGATGTCTTTTATTATTATTTAATACTTGTAAAACAAATTGAAAAGCAGTATGTGCATCGCTAAAATTGCAATAATGTCAATAAGAATATTAGCCATGTTAATTACAAATTGAAAACTAGTTATCTGTAATTATAAAATAAACTTAATAATTTTATTGTAAATGATGTATAAAATGGTTTAAACCTGGGCAACAAGTGTGCATCAAATAAAATGGTAAAACTAAATGAAAATAATGACATTTTGAAGTAGCACCCCGCAAATACGGAAAAAAACTCTGTAGATGTCACTGCCCGTGAAAAAGTAATTGACAAGCAGTAAAGCTAAATGAGTTAACGTGGCATCTGTAGGGGCACCAAAGCGGCGCACCTAACTTCACTATTACAGAAGCGCAAACTGACAGTTGTTTTCGTTTTATTGAATTAAGCGACAGAGTGCGTTTCACTCAATATCGAAGTTGGATCTATTATTTTCGTATACGCAATATATATATATATATATATATATATATATATATATATATATATTTACACGAAAGATGGTCTAATCTTACACCTCAATGGTGTAATGGTGTAGTGAACATTAATTAAAACAGGTCCATGAAGACTAACTGGTGGATCGCTAGACAATATTGTTTCTATATTATTACACTTCGTCAGTAGCGATTACCAAGAACCTTAGTTGTTGAAATACCTTTACATGTAGTGGCCATCAAAAGTTCTTGGCGCGAGCATCAATATTTCGGGCAGTCGAGTGCAAAGTGGACTCTTGCGTCGACGGCTACGTACTGGTTTCAATATTACCGCCTTAGTCGGCCAAAGCACACCTCTGTAATTGCAATACACACACACACACAAGCTGCTTGTAACCCAGGAGCGAGGTGTGAAGAAATACTTACACAAATTAAATTAAAATTAAGGAAACGATAATGAGAATTAAAAGACGTCATGAGGGAGAAGAAAATTCTAAATATACAAATTCACAATGGAGCAGAGCTTGACCGAGAGAACTCAATTCAAATGAAATAGGGATGAAAAATGACGAATGAAACTTGTTACAATAGAAACTTGATCCTTTAATCATAACATGGGGCAACGCCAAAAGAGGTATAATGAAGGGTTGGAAATTCACGGAAATTATTTAATTTAAGTAATTGAAGCGTCAACGGCACTTGTGGATATCATCGAAATAGTGTATAAGGTTGGCGACTTTGTAACCAAGATAAAGTAAAAATGTCTGTACTCTGTAGACGATATGTCGTCTGGTTGTATCGAGTTTTTAATTTTACTTTTGTTGTTTGTTTCAGTTGTGTGTTATTTTGGGTTAAATGTCGTCGTGATATTTATTTTATTTTATATTATTTTTGTTCGTATTCTACTTTGTTGCTTTTGATTTTGTTTTTGTAATAGGATATATTTCGTTTTATTTATGTTATCTATATATCGATGTGGAATGTCAAATGTCAACTGCACCCGCTGATATCCCATGGAGGTTTAAACCCTGAACTCTAAAGACAGCCTAGGGCATTGTGGTATATTTCAGATATTTTTCTCTTAATTTTAACATTTTGACAATTTAACAAATTTTACCATTGTTGACTACATTGACACAATTTCAGCGAGTTCTGTGGCAATTTTAAAATTCGTCGTAATTTTCTTGCTTTGTGAATTTTGATTTTCTTCTAAGATTTTCATTTTATCGGTCGCATTTTTTGGTTGCTTGGAAATTTTTCATTTTATCTTCGAAGTCTATCTTTTTCTATTTTCGAAAGTTTCGGAATTTTGACAATTTATATCATCTATAGTCTTTACGATTGGTAATTCGTTTTATTGTAGGGAATGTTGAAATTATTCAAGTTAGTTAATTTTTGATATTTTGGAATTGTTAAAATTCTCGATTATTTTACCATTTTTTTCACTTTCAACAACATAAAATTGTTCACATTTTTGACAGTAATTTTTTGTTAATTATTTATTGGTTGATAATGTTTATCATTTTTGCGACGTTAATTATTCACCAGTGTAACATTTCCAATTTTGATTTTCGATGCGACAATTTCGAATTTTTAGTTAATCAAATAGTGTTTTGTTTTCGAAAATATTAGAACTGCCTACAATTTTTGATTTTTTGGGAATTTTTGCAATCTTCAATTGAGCAGAACAGCGGCCATCACGTTAATACATTCGCTGCAATTTAGATTCGAATCATATGTTTTCGTATATATTATACTTTTGCCAACATTGGATTGTCACAGTGTTCTGTCTTCGAATTGACTATTTCTCTACATTCTGTGATATCATCACGCACATGCATAATTACTGGTATTTCTCTATGCATTTTTTATCCTAGCGTTCTTTTCCGTGATACATTCATTGCTTATGTGTTTACTTTGTTTATGTGCTTTCTGAATCTGTTTTAAATAATAACGACATGCAAACTGTATTTATAATTTAATAATATTCAAGTGTAGGCCAAAATGTGTGGTTTTTACACTGAATATTATTTTTGGAAACTTGGACTTTTTGGAAATTTTAGGCTGGTTCGCCAATGAAAACATCCGGTTGTAAATTAACAATTTACTTACGTGTAATTTTTGTACAAATTATGCGTTCGTAACCAACATTAAAAACTAAAATTATCAAATAATGTCTGAAACCTGTTAAATAAAATTTTTACAATCTTTAAATTAAATTAGTATTAAATAATATGATTCTAACTCAATACTTAAAACGCTAGTGTAGTATATCGTTACTGTGCCGGTCGTATTTATTAATTTTTATCCATTCCATTAAAACAAATACGTCCTTGTATTTTTCCTTGGTTTTCAATAAAATAATTCTCTGAATACATTACATACAACATTTTTGATTTGTCATAAATTCGTATCAATAATATATAATCGTACTCAGAGAATTTAGATTTTTTCATATCGACAGATGAAGACATGATTTGAATCATTTTACATAATTATGAACGTCACGGAGTAAATTCGTTTACGTATAGATTTTATTTTTATTTACATTAAACATACAGTAAAGATCTTCATAAACAGTGATTTATGTAAACAATACAATTGGTTCAACATACACGGGAGGGAACAATTCCGTTAGGTAATCCATTTTAGCCGATCCCAAATAATAAATTAGAACGTCGGAAACGTATAATTACATCGTTGTCAAATTAGAAAGTAATAACAGTATGCGTGTTCAAGCTGTAATCAGTATTTATAAGGAAGGCGATTCATTTCAGTAATTGTTTTCGGTGTTGCAACCGATCTTATTTAAATAGAGCCCTCGCATTAATGACGTACGGATAAGGTGTTGCCATTAATACCGTAAAAATGTTGTAATTTGCAATTACAGTGTTTCCTTCGTCGTTCGTGCTTCGTTTTTCCTTGTGAATGTGCCCTAATTAGATCGTGCCGTTTGTAAAAATTATCGTTGTTATTCGTTTTGAAAAATGCAGAATACAATGAACGGTGGCAATTACGTTTTTAATTTAAATGAATGCGGTTTTTATCTAGTCGGAAGATTATGCGCCGCCATTTTTCATGCAACACAATCGTAATTTGCTATTGTTGTCCAGGAGTATAATTACACCAATTGCAACAATTTCTTGAGATTAGAGGTTCGTTTTTTTTTAATTATTTATGTTACGTATAATTATATAATGGGCGCAGAAACACCATTAACTAACACTTCAAACAATAAAATTATTCACAGACTATATTACGGTTACTTCAAATGAACACTAATGGAACAAGGAAGTACAGCACAAACGAAGATATGTGCCAATACTTAAATTAATATGATTTTAAGTTAGAGCGAACATAAAATAATACAGCACACAAAATTAAAATCATAAGGGCCGAAAGGAAAAATTATACACAAAATATATAATACATAATTACATATATTATATTACAAAATTGCAGAAGAATTAACAATGAACAGAAACAGAAAAATATTGAACCGGGAAGAACAGCAATAAAACAAACAAATCAACAACCCACGGATGGAGTAAAATGTAATGAAAAATGCTCTATAAGAGGACATTAGTAACTAAAAATAAAACTATGAACATGGGAAACGAAAAATGTGGTTAATAATTATACCATCAACTAGTGAAAAAGAAAACGCAAAATGAATACATAATAAATTAAAAACTAAATAAATGCAGAAACTTAAAAAAAAAACGTTTAAAAATAAAAGGAACAACATTATTTCATAAGAGTTTGTATTAACAATTTACATAAAAAACGAAAGTTAAATATAGGTGAATAGAAATGCAAACGAACAAAAAAATATTTGGAAACATGGAAAGACGATTGTTATTTAGGACAAAATTGTTCAAAACCAAATCTCTTATTAATGCATTAAAAATTCAAAGGAGGTGGGATTTAACAAGCACAAAGAAGCGTATACGGTCAATTCATCGTTTTGGTAATCAACAGCAAACATTCAGCAAGCTTTATTCAACTAGAGTTTAATAAAATGTTGGTAGAATTCATATGAAAGAAATTGCCATAAAACAGGACTATAACAAGCTTCGCTCTGTCTACCAATTCAGCCTGATTAAATTTCGTTGCATTTTCGACAGAAAGAAGCAAACAAAATTCTGAAACAAAATGGATAATTAAGGGGGACTTACACCTTGACGATTTCAAAAAATTGATTTTTTTATTTTTCTAATCTAAAGGGTCTCGGAAATGAGCCTGCGAAAGGGTTTGTCATATTACTTTCTAGTTCGAGAGCTATAGCCCGTCTAACATGACGTTCGCGTGCCCTTATAGGTTGTTCTAGCACTATTTTTGTTTGCACACGTTGCTGTGGATGTTTCTTTAGCTTATCCAATGTTCTTTTGTCAACGTATTTGTCCATGATTGTCTTAACGAAACGATTTTCCGAGTCAAAAAAAGTGTACAATCGTGACATAACATCGATCAAAAGCATTGTAGCATTTTTTATTTCCGATAAATAGGGTGGACCCAATCCTGTACTCCGTTTGACCCTTCACTTTCGACAGAGACGCTGTCAAACCCATCTCCAGTCTTGGGAGTCAACATTGACATTTACATAAAGTCATGTGTGATGTTGAATTGATGTACAATAACATAAGATGTAGTTTCATATCGAAATCATCTCTAGTTTTTTTACGATAAATTCTTGAAAATTGGCTCCAATATTGGCGTACAAGGTGTAAGTCCCCATTAATACTCAGCATTATTGCCACTATATGGCAGATTGTGAAACGGCACAATGGTAAAGTTACGGATGCACACATCATTGTAACACCGCCAGTTTAATCGTTTATAGTGATTTGTAAGAAAATTATAGTTAACGTTGTGTCGAGTTTGATTTCTTGCTCTCCATGCTACAGCTGAAGAGCTGTACGAACAGAAGACGTGTTACAAATATCCGAAGTACTGGTATAAACTTTTCTGTTCCTGCACAATGTGACAGCACATGAGATGGCAAGTCAAATGGGAATAGGTGGTATTTAACTGGTAACCCGGGGGGAAGTTGCTGGTACTTATCTCGCGTGCCGGAAAGCTATGGTGCCCTAATTACAATTCCGGAAACTCATCATGAAGATTCACTCACCATAACTTCGCTGGTGGAAAATTACTAGGCGCCAGTTCGAAGTTCGTAATGGCGGGCAAGATGTAGATACTGCAATGTTTTCAAAGTCGTCACACAAGGGCAATTGATAATAGTATAACAAAGAGAGAAAATATGACTGATTTTGTTAAAAGGGGCGGCTGTAATGTACGTATCGTAATGGAAGAATGATCTAGCACTGCAAATAACTTCCAAAGAGTCCGCTAATTTCGTTCCACAGTCAAGAAAAGACAGCTAATATACGTTTATTGCATGCGAGGAAGCTAATGCACCTGATCCAAAGAATGCCTGGTTGGTACATATAGAGGACACCCTTAACTACAAAGTAAAATACAGCTTGAATACAGTGCCTGCATAATAGGATATATAGGCCGTATAACAATGCATGCTTAGTAAATACGAGCTTTCATGTGAGAAAACAGAGAATCAACGCGCAAATATTCAACTGTGACATCGTCGACTTGGGCATTCCAATTTTGCAGCAATCCAACAGCTGCGTAGAAAAATAGGTATCGAGTTAAGAAAAATCAACATGCAAGACAAATTGGGCGGTTTGCATTATATGGAAGCTCTATAAGGTCCCGTATCACAAAAGTAAACCAAGGACAACCACTGGATCTCATGTATACAGACGTATCGGCACCGCTTCCTACTGAAACACCAAGCGGTAATCGATACACGATGCATCGGGATGCAGAAGTCCCGATGGTAACAAATCTAGAATCAGCGAAGAATTATTTCAAGAACAGTCAGAAGTACGCAGATCTACAAGAGTGGCCCAGGGGCTACCATGTCGTTACTAATACCAAGCAGAAGAACGAAAGGACAGTGACCCAAGGATGACATACTTCAATTGTCAACTTAAGAGCAGCTGAAATGGCGAGACGCTGATAAAGAATAAAGTCAAACATAAAGTTGAATTAACGAATCTTCCGGTTGAGAATCGTGCCATAACATCGAAATGAGCGTTCAGGTCTAAGAAAAAGGGGAATGTGCAAGAGGTTTTTTTGTGGCGATACGCACTTAATTATGACATTTTTCATGGGTCGTCAGACACGAAACTGTTCAGGTACTACTCTTATGCTGCGGCACGAGACTAGCATATATAGCATCCCGATGTAATGTGTGTATACTTCAATGGCGAGCTCGATAAGGAGCTCTATATGAAGCAAGCACAAGGTTTTGTGATGGAGGTTGCCGAACATGATAAACTTCATCAAAATAGCCTGTGCAAGCTGCAAGAGCATGGAACAGTACTGTAACGTGAACTCTGAAACAATTAAGTTTAAAATAGAGCCTATATTTATTCACTAAGGTTGAGAATAACATCAGTGTTTACCTACTGCTGTATGTGGACGACATCTTAGTAGTAGTACCCAGCAGAGAAGTCATTCAGCATATTGGACAACAACTCAATATGCGTTTTTAAATGAAGGGCTTAGGGTACCTACTGCACAAGCTTGGAATACAAATACAGCGAGAGAAAGATGGGCGCTTCGAAATTCATCAGAGCACTTATTCATAGAGCATTATCCGACAATAAGACAGTAGGATCATTTTTTATTTGGCAAGCTTGTCAAAGCCAAACATCACCTTAGTGAAAAGAGTAATAAGTTGTCTACATATCATAATTGAGGTCGACTGGGCTGGTGATCATTATGATAGGAAGTCTACTAGTGGCTTTATATTCCAACTGGGAGCCTCAACAATAACCTGGAGTAGGAGAAAACACTCCACCGTAGCATTGTCTTCAACTGAAGCAGAAAACGTCGCAGTCTCACATATCGAGAGTTGCAGTGACTAAAACGATTGTTACCAGATCTGATCAGATTTACAATTTCAGTGTTTGACAATTGTTTCTTCAGAAATGAATAACAAGTGAACTTAGCCTATTTATGCTATACAAGTTATTTGAAAAGTAAATAATGAAACATAAGCATCAGCAACAACATTTTTAATGTGAATTATGAAAATTAAAATCATTAAAATCTAGCTAACTAAATCAAAATATACGGCATATAAGAGTGTCGCTCGCGTTCTTTTTCTTAAATATGTTTACTTGTCATTACTCAATTAACCCTTAGATTCCCAAGCCTCATCATCTTAAATATCCATCCGGAGACACCAGGGTCTCCCTTGTTCAATATTTTAAAACAATCATAAATAAAAAATAAAAAATAACTTCAATAAAAAGAATAATAACGAAAATGTATATTTAGATTGATTATACCTCAACACATAATCAAAGCCTTTTAGTAGTTTCTTACGATGGGCTTCGCAAACAATTTTCGCAACACAGTTTGCTTTATCATTGTTTTATCCTCTCTATTTAGGACATCTAGCACGGTTTGTAGCCTTGTTTTCGAAAGGGGGAAGGAATTCAAGTTTTTAATCAGTTAGAGCCGTTTTTATATGCCAATGAAGATTATTTTATTAGCACGAAGCTTTATATTTCTTTTTGCCAAGTCATATCTCAGCTCTAAGAGAAATAGGCGTCGACGAGAAGAGCTCCATTTTTCCATTCTAGATCTTTCTCAATGTAGATGATAAGAGGATATAGAGCATATATCTACAATATTCATAAAGAACCAGCCAGCGTGCGCTTCTTCTGCTAGTTGTGTATTCTCTCACAAATTGATTGGGCATTGTCGACGGCACCCTTTGTCGTATTGTGGTCTAATACCATCAAGTGTTTTTTTTCTTCTACTGAATATTTTTATTATGATGTTAAGATGATAACAAAAGAACTATTTTATGTTTCTTTGGTATACAAAAGACCATCGACAAGTCCTTAGTGAATGCAAATTTCGAGGAGTGCTCTGGAGAGTGCTTAGTTTTCGTTCATTAGACGTGTCCTGTTTATTCTTCCGAATTGTTCGAAGCAATATAAGATTTTTAGTCAGTAAAAAGCTGTCTAAATCCACGGAAGTGAAAAAGTTGTTAGTTGTAATGCCTCGTTCTGAATTATGACAGGACCGAACCAAATCGTTTACTACACGATATCCTATCCTATATTTTATTCCGTAGCATTACCAGGTAGTTCACCAGTGTAGACTTGCAAATTACAATGGAAAGGCGTTCTAACATCAACAGCCGCGCAAATTTTTTAACAGTGTCTGGCAGGTTTTGATTTTATATACTGCATGAAGAGGTGTTGTTCCCTGAGGGCAACCAACTGCTCACCAACTGTTATATTTTTAGACAGTTCAAACGAGTAATTTATTTCGCGACATTGCAGCTGCAAAAAGGAAACATATAGTGGGATCACTGGTGCACATTTTTGTTGTTGATTCCCTCCTGAGTTTGAAATTTCGATATTCTTTGTGATTCTGGTTACTTTTCAACCCACAAATTATAATATCTTCCTTCTTCCCAGATTTCTGTAGTTATAAGTAAATTAAAAGATTCCACAAAAGTGTCGACAGTGTTACTGTAAGTTGTGACCTGGACGAATATTTAAAATACTTCTCCTAAGACGCTTAGTGCTCCGTCAAGGGTCAGTAACGCACTTCATACCTGATGTTGCTGTAGGTTAAGTTTCTTATCGGCCCTCGTCTTCACTTTCGGTAACTTCTTGATCATTATCAACTGACTCGATATTGTCTTCTTTCTCAGAAGTTAGCACCTCTTCGCTAGTGCGAATCTAAATAATTTTCTTGGTGTAATTCCCCCTCAAATTTCAAGAATGCAAATGCAGCAGCAAATTTGGTTGTTTGAATTTACATAAATAGACTTACCTAGGATATATATAAATATTTTACAGATGTGGAAAACGTAGCAAACCAATTACATTAAACATAACCCCAAAGGTCCTTTGACAAATAGCTATAAGCTTCGTTGCTTACACAAATCCAAAAAAAAACAGCAACATGTTTAAAAGTATGGGACCCAAGTTATCCCGCTTGGGTATCTAAGATTTAACGATACTCCATTTTAAAACAAACATTTATTTTGTATTATATGATGATAACAGTAGCGAGTGATATTTTAATGATCATATCGGTGTACCTGGTTCTTCAAATCCAAGCTATTGGGTAACTTACTTTTTTTGTAATATTAAAATGTTAAATATGCAACTGCAACATTTCTAGATATTAGACATTACTAAGTATATTGTACGTTTACGATTTTTTTGTTTCAGGTGAGGCTTGTTTCCGTTTTCCCGTACCATAACTATCTCGGTAAGTGAACACCTTATCTTAAACGACCAGGGGTAGGAATTCAGCCACGTTTGCATTTTAAAACTACTTTCGATAAGAGAGCGATAGTTTTACGGTTATCTGCACATTTAGGGCATGCCGGGGCCATAATCTCAGTTTATAATAATGTTACTGCGAGCGAGTGCGAGGATATCGCCGCGAGAATTTTTAGCACCACGGAGCGAATTGCCAGTGAATATTAGAAGCGATACCATCCGATTTCTTGATCGTTCAGTCGTGAAATAAAGTCACTTTTGCGATATTAAAATTTAGTGGGGTAAATGTATTTGTGGATTTTTTTTTATTTTAAGAGCAAAACGTGATTTTATGCCGGATTGGCACTCGGTGCTTTATCTGCTTAGTTAGAAGTGAAAATAAAAGTAAATGTTAGTGGTGGATATTAGAAATTTCATATCAATAAGAGGAATGCAGATGATAATCACTGTTCCACTAGGTTGTGAGAACTATCTATGTATGTAAGTGAATAACTTGGGAAGAGACAAATAAGAATAATATGGTACGAAGTTAAGCTATTGAAGGAGATAAAAGGGGTGCACCAGTATTATACACAATTCGATTTAAATGCTCAGAGTTGATGATGAAATAAATAGACATCTCTGGTTACATCTCATATTTTACAAACTGCTTCCATGTTTTCCTGTGCTTGACTATGCTGCCCACTTCTTGTACATTCTTTCCTCTTCTATTTATTGCTTTTGCTATTATGCTGTCCCAAGTTTCTGGTGGTCTTGCTCTTTCTCTTTGCGTTCTCACTCTGGCTTCTCACACTTTTTTCACTGGTCTGTTGTCTTCCATTCGATGCAAGTAGCCCCACCAACCCAGTTGCTTTTCTTCTATATATTCTAGAGTGGACTCCGTCTTCAGTTCTTTCCTGATCACTTCATTCCTAATTCTATCTCTATTGGTTATTCCTTTAACTCCTCTTAGGTACTTCATTTCGCTTGGCTGGATTTTACTCTTCAATTTTCTGTTTGCTACCCATGCCTCGCTCCCGTAGGTTAGGATTGGTCTATATATTGTTCTGGAGACTGTCATTTTTGTTTCCTTTGATACCTCTTTTTTCCTTATAAACGTTTGGTTTATTAAGTGGTATAATCTAGCTGGTTTTTCTATCCATTCCTTTATATCCTTCTCTTGCTATCCATTGCTTTGAATTACCACTCCCAAGTATGTAAATTCGTGCACTTGCAAATTGCTTGTATTTTTTCTTCTACTCTAATTTTAATTTTACCTATTTCTTGACCCGCTGCCATCACTTTTGTCTTCTTTGAATTTATTTTCATGCTATACTTCTTCAGCGCTTCATTCCATACATTTATATTGTTTTGTAATCCTTCCCCAGTTCCTGCCATAATTACAATATCGTCAGCAACAGTACATTCGGTTAGTTCTATGTTTTGGAGTCTTGTATATCCTAGATTTAGTTTTCTTAGGTGTGGACGGCATTCTCTCAGGATTTCATCTATGAAAACTGTCAATAGCACAGGGCTCATAACACCGCCTTGTCTAAGACCTTCCTTTGTTTTGAAAAGATCAGACTACTCATCATGGTCTTCTCTATGATCTGTTTGATTGTGAAAATATGGTCTTCTACCCTTCTTCCTCTTCTAAACACAGTTTGAGCATCATTTAACGTAGGGTCGATTATCTCCTTTAATCTTTTCTCTAATATTCTCTCGTATGTCTTTACAGCCGTGCTTAACAGTGTTATGTCCCTATAATTACCACAGTTTCTCGTATCTCCTTTATTGTGTATTGGTATAATTACTCCAATTTGCCAATCTTTCGGTATTTTCTTATCTTTCCATGCTTTGTTGCATATCTCCAAGAATACCTTCGTACCTATTTCTCCCATGTTCTTAAACATTTCTGATGTAATTCTATCGTGTCCTGGTGCTTTGCCATTTTTTAGTCTATGTATGTATCCATTGCGTCTTCAACTTCCTCTAGTTTGATTGCGTTTGTTGTTGTGTCTTCTTCTTTTGCATTTCCTTGCATGTTATTGCTTGTCTCTGTTTCTGCTTCATTACTGTCCGGTGTCGTTCCTAATAGTTCTTGGAAATATTCTTTCCATCTCTCCATAATTTTCGTTTCTGCCGTAATTATTTCGTTATTCTTGTCTTTTTGTTACGTTGTGGACTTTTCTCTTTTTGTGTTCTCACTAATTGTTTGACCGTTTCTCTTTGTTGTTTATATTCATTGTATTGTGTTCTATTGTTTAAATAATTGTTCCACTTCTCTTTTTTGTGCCGTATTTGCTCTTTTATGTTTTCATTCGATCGATGATTGATTTATTATTTTCTTCTCTTCCTTGTCTTGTATATCTATGTATGCTTTTGTGTTCGTATGGTGTATTGTTCAAAATACAGTATTCTATTAGTCTATATGTCCATTATTGCTTATTTTTTCTTCTCCGTATTTTCCTATTACTTCTGTGTTTTCTTGTCTTTTCCCTACTCTTCCTTTAAAGTCTCCACTCACAAATATTTTCCCTCTGCTGTTTTCCGTTACCACACTCAAGTCTTTTCTTTTCTACTGCCTTTTCATCCTCATTTGGGCTATATGCTGTTATTATTGTCATTCTTTCCCCCTTGTTCTTGGTCATTTCTATTGAGAGTAGTCTTTCCGAGTGTGCTTTCCATCTATTAATATATTTAACTAATTTCTTGTTGATTATACACCCCACTCCTGCTGCCGCGTGTTTCTCTTTTTCTACTCCACTGTATACTAGTAGATGTCCATTCTTTAATATTTTCTCCCCTCTTCCTTTTTTTGGTTTCTGTTACTGTTAGGATGTCTATATCCAGTTTGTCGCTTTCATATGCTACCTCTTCTTATTTTCTTCTTATGCCTCCCACGTTCCATGTCACCAGTTTCCACCTTTTGTTTTGTTTCTTGTTATTCACTGTATTTTTTGTGCCTTTTCTCTTTTCCCTGTTTTTCTATGTTTTGTTGTGTTGCAGTTATTTTCTTTCTCATGTTGTCTCTCTATTTCTACTTGCATTTCATTTATCAAAATCATTTCCGTTTCCATAGCTTTTTCCGTCTTCTGTGATCCGTCCGGTCTAACTTTTGTAAATAGTTTTTTGTTTCCTTCTTGTTGAGTTTATCCGTTAATTTTTTTTGTAATTCGTCCCATCTCCACTCTTTTCTATTTATGATTAACTTTTTATATCCAATTTTTGTTTCCTTTCCTTTCTCTTTTTCTTCTTTAGCGATGTTTCTAATTTTATTTTGTATTTCAAGTTCATTCCTTATTAGATCAGATTCAATATAAATCTTTTCTTTGTGGTTCTTCAGTTTACTTTTATTTTTTAGTATATTTATTTTATCTGTTTTAATCATGCATAGTTTTTCTCCCATTTTTTCTGCACTCTTTAGATTAATATGTAATTTAAATTCTTGGCCAACAATGAAATAAATACGTGATTTAAATCAATAGTAACACCGATGCTAAACTTGCTGCATAAATCACGAACATGGAATTATTTCATAACGTCACTGTTCAACGATCATGGGAAAATAACTAATGTAAGATGCAATAAATATTTTTTGACTAATTTATTTTCAGTGAAATACTAGCTAACTAAATGGCTGAATTAGCGAGTTAACAGTTTATACAGTAATGATTTTTCGAATAATAAAATTCCGAAAAAGGTTGTATTTAAATTGTAAACATATTTTATACGAAGACCGAACATTCAGTAACCCAGATAATTATAGCAGTACGGATCATTGTGTGTTTAACTTGCCAGCATAGAGTTGTTAACAACGCTCTAATTATTATCGAAAACTAAAATACACCATCCTGAATTAACTATTAAGAGCTAGTGAACAATATCGCGTCACATTACTGCAACAACGCTGAAATTATACACTCTCGAAATTAATCTCGAGCTATTACGAGGACTTAGTTGGAGATATGTCAGAACGATGGTGCGCTCGAATTGTTTATCGCGTCTCTGGCGAATTCGCGTTACCAGCCTTAACAAATACGATGCACGCGAATGATAAAATGGATGAGACGTCATTTCGCGCAATCGTGTCTATCTGGATACCCTGGAGCTTTAAACAGACTTGAAAATGCGGGGAACTGAATGCCAATATGTTTCATGGTTACGTGATGACATTTTTAGTAAAAATATGATTGCCAATTATTGGCAGGAAATTATCTATTTTTCTAACCATTGAATAAACGTAATGGTTAATGTTTAACTAACTTAGTGCCTTTTCGTTGGCTTAGGAATAAATTATTTTGTATTTGCTGGTATCTGCCAAAAAGAACATCATTGCGTAGCAAAACCGGCGTTTGTTGCTATTATTTCCTATACATAATTCTATTAGTTGTACCTCTATGTGTGATTAGAATTACAACTTTATTTATTCAGTCGTTTAAAAAGAAGAACGCTTTGTGTTTTCCCGAAGAAGACTTTTGCAGAGTGTGCCATAACGAATTTGACATTTTACAAATGTTACGTAACTCGGCGATTTTGAGAGGAATTGAGTAGCGGTCCTGCAAGAGATGGGCTTATTGTTTCGACAAATTACAACCAGATTAAACAGGTCTGCGTCATTTATAGAAAATTGTCATAGAGCTTGTATGTACCCAAGAAGGCAGAGAACACCGCGCCAAATGCTGAAGGCGTCCTCAACAGATAACAACAGATCAGACACGCCGTCATTTATTTATGTTGACCATTTACACTTATTATATTAAAATTAATTAAATTGAACAACTGTTTCTTGAATATTCTTTTACTTTTGTCGCTCGGTATATATTGATTCGTAAATTCTCATAGGTAAAATTTGCTCTTTGTTTTCGTTTGTTGAACTCGTGAACCATAGAAGGGTTATTTCTACGTTTTTGTCATTTTAGCATCACTGTCTGTCACCGAAAAGAACAAACTGAAGTTAGGTATATATAACTTCGCCAACAGGTCGAAATAATCTGAGAACCCGGACAAAGGTGGACGTGTGTGTGTGAATTAAATTATTCAATAGAAACTATTTTTTTTCATAAGTTACGTTTTCGAAAAAAAAATATAAGGCCCAATACTTGATTCTCAATTTAAAATTACCTCACGATTGGTTTTAAATTATTATTTTACTCTTGGGTTCGTGTGGTGTTTCCAAATGGAGGGTTGTCAATTTTATTTGTAAACTTACACTTCCTTCTTTTACGTTGACATTTTCGAAAAACGCTGCACTATTTTCTTCCCTGTTGTTAAATTACATGAAATTGTACTTATTTTAGTGACATTTCACTTTGTTTAGACGTTTATACCGGTTGCTTATTCTTTCTTACTTTTTCTGATTCTGGTGGCCTACAGCATTTATGTCAGATTATGTTTTAACCAACTCAACATTTTTCTCGTCCCAAAAATCTACATTTCCCATGAGAAGTAACTTTGGAAACCATTATTATAATTTAAAACTTAAAAAAATCAGATTTTAACCAGTTAGTCTTCATGGACCTGTTTTAATTAATGTTCACTGCACCATTGAGGTGTAAGATTCGACCACCTTTCGTGTAAATTTTACATTTTGCTGTCAGATTTGACAAGACACATTTTTAATATTATATAAACAAAACTCAGTTATAATAATAATAATTGCAAAACTACACAATATGAATTGAGGCTCGATATAACGAATACAATTATTTACTCAGGGCCTTTTTCAGAACGATACACAAATAAGTCGTTCTAAATTAACAGTGGATTCAAGGCAATATAATTAAAACAATTAAATCCGACAATTTATAGTATATAATAATATATAACAAATAAATTAAAAAGCACTTACTGATTTCTACTTCTGGAGTTTCGAATATTATTGTCGCAAGCGAAGCGACGTTGAGGACTGAATGATCCAGCGTGCCGATACCGGTCGGCTTATATACACCCGATGCTATTTCACATTATTTTTTCAAATTCAATCTAAATTTTACCACAAGTCACAAATACCGAATAGCTATTGGTTCTTTGAAAGGTCCAGAAGTTGCTAAGCACTTCTACACGCGGAGGATTGGACGCAACCCAGTTGCCAAGGCGAAATTTTCGCGCGCTTTTGCACCATCAAGTCGAGTTCAACTCGACTTGGACGGACCAGGTGCTGTGAGTCACGTCTCGGAGTCCCGCCCATGGCTCTCGCGATGCGAATAAATCATGTATTTTAATATAGTTTACGATTTAAAACACATAAATGTAGTAAAACTTATTATATCGAGTTACAATTTATGATTACATTTATCCTACTACATTCTAAAACTGTTAACTAATTTAATTATACGACAAACATCTTTATTTGTTCAATTATTTACATCGAATTATTATTCGGAGCAACATTACTATGCTGGATCTCTCTATGCTGTTCGATCTAAAAGTTCTACTCTCGTCTCAGCGTCGTATTTCGTTGCTGTTAAAACTGTTATTTTATTCAAGGCTTTTACTGTTAATTTAAAACCTTTACAATATATATGTATATATTCGTAGATTCTCCTAGGTAAAATCTGTTTCTTTTTTTGTAGTAATGATGAATCGCATAGTTTACGCGGTTCATTTTCCGTTTACTCATTTAATTATCTTTTATATTATAAGCTTTAAAACGCGTCATAATAAAGCATGTGGTCTGGATGCATGATAATCATTCTCCCCAACATTTACGTAACAAAATCATTATGTACCGTAATCTTCGCGAGAAAATCCTCTTATTCTTGTTGGTCAAAATCATCACCTAATTGACCAACCACGTCGTTTGGCTCAGTGTGAGTAAATATCTTAATCATATATAGGAAATTATTAAAAGTTTAGTTTCTGTTGTTAGTGTTCTGTATTCAATGTTATATGTTATATAAGTGTCAAATTACTGGCTGCCACATGTATGAAAATTGTTTGAAATATTTATTGTAGAAAACGTATTTTCCATATGCTCACGAGAATTGCAACTTGAGACGTAACCGAGAACTACGGACAAGATGTTTTACACCTTAATAGAAAGAAATGTTTACTTATTTCTTTGGAAATTTCCAGAGCAAGAGACCTGGTCCAGTCGACACACTGATCGACACGTTGATATCGAGATACAAGAGATAGATTTTAGTTTGCTATTATATTTGACATTATTAGATACGTCGGAGCATGCATAAAATACCTGAATTCAACATTTTGTTTCATTACATTTTATGTTGATCGTTTAAATATTAATTTATTGTGTAGTAAGAGTGGTCCGTAAAAGAATTTTAAACAACTTTTTTTGAAAGTTCGTACTTCACTCTGATTTCAGATTGATACCGATACTTTGTTATGACACTTGGCACATATATTTTCCACGGAAATCAGTTAATCTGCGGTAATGAGACCGCACTAAAATGGCACTCCTGGTGTTGAGCACTATGTCTTCTTGTCAATATTAAGAGATGGTCCTTCCATGTCTCCAGTTCCAGTTTATTGTGCATTGTGAGTTCGAGGAATGTAGATATCTTAATCGATGAATGATTAATCCTGATCAGGGTAATTATATCAATATTTAGTTGATTCTATAGAATTTAATTTAGTGTTATGCCGTTGTTGATGTACTAAGTTTGTAGTTCTGTCATAGCTCATTGTGCTGTATTGATCAAATCTGATATGGTGGGTACTGGTGTCGTCAACATATATAATTATGATTTTGATAGTTGGGCGTGTAAGCGGAATGTCGTCGATCATTATTAACAAGAGGAGTAGTTCCAAGAATGGTACTCTACAGTACAGTTCTTCATTTGTCGTATTTCTGACAATTTGTTATTAACCCAAACTTGTTGTCTCCTGGCGGAAAGATAGGACCCAAGCCATTCAATGATATTTCTCCTTACTCTTCATAGATAGTTTTTCTAAAAACAGTGGGTGGTATACCGTATTGATAGCTCTTGACATACCAAACAATAATCCGATAGTTTTATATTTCCTCATTTGAGCAATGACCGTGTTCGTAGATTTTGATTTACTGTAACATTACTGTACTTTCTTATACATAAAATATATGAAAGTAAAAATGCTGTATTTTTAAACATCTGTTAGAAGTGCATTAATTATGAATATATAATCATAATTTTCTGTACATAGACACACTTCTGGATGAAACCACCACACCACACCAAACATACATTTGCTGAAGTTGCATCGAGACGTGCAATCAGTTTGTGTGTGAATATTACCGCCATCTAGACGTGAATACCATCAGAGAAACTGATTGTCATAGTTCTTGTAATTAAGAAATAGTTTACACCACAACAGTATTCGCATATTCAATTATTGTAAAACAAAGCATAGCATTACCCGTAAAACCCGGCGAGGGCCACTTACAAATAAAATCAAAAAAATAAAGTGGTCTCGGGCTGTCCCAGATATTCACAATTCTTTGAAAAAATTAGTTTAAAATGGTTGTACTAATATTTTGGCCGAAGTTCCGCGACTAATTCTAGTGGAAAGTGAGGGCATGCTATAACTAGCATTACTAACTAACTTTAAAACTAACCACAAGCGTTTATTTGAACAAAAATATACAAATGATTTATATTCGAAATAGGACGACTGTCGTTCCCACCGCACGGTGAATGCAATTAAGGAGTAAATGAAGTAACTAAATAATCACTTACCGTAAATTACAGTCCATTATTAGTTAACACCCGATGATATAGGAATTATTATGATGATTATAGGAAAAGGAGGGGGCTTCTTGCAGCAGGATAAGATGTTTATAACTTAACTTGTTAAACATTTATTAAAGACTTGATTGCAGTCAACCAAGTCGTTAAATGAATTGACACTGGTGCAGTTGTAACTGAAGGTTACCGAATAAAACTCTAATTTGAAATCAAGCGATTAGTTTGAAATCACATACTTTATTCGAAATCCGAACAACTGAGTTGAAATCAAACATCCTCGAAATATCTACGCGAAAAATGATTCTTTAGCTGTCGCAACGATTGACAATAACATAAATAAATGCCTGAAATTAGATCATCACTAACATATATGATAAAAGGGAACTGACTAAATTCTACTCCTATTTTCCGGTGAATGTGATGTTATAATTACGCCAGATATCTCCATTGCCTATAACCACTAACCACTAGCATTCTCATAAGAAGATACGACCCAACCCAACAACAAGAATTGAAAATTTTGTCGTAAATCACTATTTCCACGATCTTATCTTATATGCTAGAAATTACGTCACGATTCCCTATCAAATACACAATTCGTATAAAACAGAAACTCCGTCGATTAAAGTTTGCTATATGAAATGGTAGATAGATTTTCTCAAGTTTACACGTTGCGATATATAATTAATTCCTTATCATCGCCCTCTACAATCTCGCCAAAAGTTTCTGAATCGGAGATATGCCTCCCTGAATTATTATGGTTTATATGTATATACTGTGTCCCCGTATACTATTCTCAAGAGATTGTACGTATTTTTTTATAAACGCGCTTTATAAGAAACTTTGAAGCCCCCTGAAAAAGATTTAAATATGGCATATGTTATCATATCGCGTAATTCATTGTCTACTCGATTTACGAAACAGCTAGATTCAAATTTCATAAGCCTGCGAGATTGGTATGATGTGTGTTACCACCGAAGCATTGATAAATTGACAGATTGACGATTGATAGGCTGACAGATTGGTAGGTTGGAAAATTGATGATTGTTAGATTGATAATTGTTAGATTGATGATTATTAGATTGATGATAGATTGATAGATTGATGATTGATAGATTGATGATTGATAGATTGACGATTGGTAGATTGAATGTTGATAGTTTGATGATTAGATAGATTGATGATTGATAGATTGATGATTGACGATTGACCATTGACGATTGACGATTGACGATTGACGATTGACGATTGACGATTGACGATTGACGATTGACGATTGACGATTGACGATTGGCGATTGACGATTGACGATTGACGATTGACGAATGGCGATTGGTGATTTGTGATTGGTGATTGGTGAGTAATGATGGATGATTCATGATTGATGATTGACAGATTGATGATTTATAGGTCGATAGATCGAAAGATCGACAGATCGATAGATCGTATTTACGTACTAGAACAATACTCAAGTGGAACGTGTATGCAGTAGCAGTTGATTCAAAACTTATGAACCAATGCTCCCATTTGGGGCAGCATCAGTTACCATGTTATAACTGGTACTGTATTTTCTGCAGTGCTCGATTTTGCATGCAGTTTTGTTTTTCTGCAGATGCTGCCAGATATAAGAATGGTCCGGTTTAATAACCTCACTTCTCTTTAGAAAATTACATAAATTATATTTCATTTTTGCAAAACTGCATGATAAATGATAGATTTAATATAATTTATAGTAATATTCATTTTTGCTTGTGGGTTCCGCATTCCAATGCATACATCGTCCCTGGATCATACTGCTTTTGCTTTAACATTCAGTTTTTACGTGAAATCAATAAATGTCGAACGGCAATGCGGCCTGTTCGGTCATGTCACAGTCGATGTTTTAACGTACAGCTCTAACTGAAGCTTTAAACTTCGAGTCGCATCATTGCGTCCGTATCTCTATGCGAAATTTCCAGCGCGGCACTTAAAAACTCGTATCTCTCGTGTCGTAAAGCTCAAATGGTTTATCTTCGCGACAGTGTGCGTCATTTCGTCAATCTGAAGGTTTATGCCGTCGAGCGCTGCATTCTGCAATTGTTTGGCGGTGACGGGGGCGGTAGAGAACCCGTAGAAGCAGAAATTGAACCGTTTGCACCATATCCGGATTTACGAGAGTCGCGGCACACGCGGCTCACAATAAGTTCTCCGCGGTCGCCGTTTTAGTGGCTTTTATTATCTCGAACGCCGATAAGTACCCTTTTCGTCCAAAATGGAAACAATCCGAGCTGTGTATAAAGTCGGCAGATGATGAAACGGATACGGCGAATTGGTTCGCTTTTAGCGCAAACGATGGCACGTCTGATAATGAGAACTCGGTGCCGGCATTTTCCGACTGAATAGAGGAGAAATCGATGTCCGGTTGTGGGAAGGGGTATTCATCGCATCCGGATGTCGCTTATTTAAACAAAAATAGTAAGTGAAAACGAAGAACTACATGTTTGGATTGGGGACAATGTTCATTGGAAAGGGGACGATGGTATGACTATGCAAATGAATGCAAATCATTTAGTAAAATGTAATCAATCGTTATTTTATTCTCATATTGTATATTCCAAACGATAATTCGGTATTTTCTAGTTCTTATGACAGTAATCTAATTAATATGAGTCGGCTGTTAATTCATAGGATTTAAGATTTATAGAAATTTAATTACCAAAATATCTATCAATCAGAAATCTTATGCTGCTCATGTGTGTGTTGTAACCCCCTGTCGTGTCCAGTTTCAGAGATAGGGTGAGATTGTGATGAGATCACGGTGTATATAGTCAAGCACCACTTGCACATCAATCACGTCCAGTCCCAGTACTTTCGCACATTGCTCGGGAAAATTTAAGTTTCAATGCGCAGTGGCGTAGCTCGATTTATTTTGGTATAACGAAAAGGATATTAAAGTAAAGTACATTAACAATCTATATTACAAAAATTATATGAGATAATTAAATAAAATGTAGGAGTACTACCATCATTTTACAAATCTTCTCCTCACTAGAATCCTCATTTTCTAAATACTTCTTTTCAATATTCATTACATGCCCGCATCTTTTTTCGCCTTCGTCTTCAGTTCTAACTGCATTAAATTTATCTTCGGATAATTTCTATGCATCATTTATTTTAAATGTGGTATTTTATGTTCCCATTTTTTGTTTTCCTGTTGCCCATATTAGTTCAATATGATATACATCTGGATGGTATGGAGGATGCCTTAAAATAATCTGATTGCTGTCTTGAAAATGATATCAAATTTGTACTGCAAGCTGTCGTTTTAGAGTTGCGGATGTAAATGATATATTTTTTGAGTCAGCCCTGATATCATTTCTGCCTTTCGAGAATTGCTGTTTGGTGGGTTATTCATTTCAACATTGTGGTAAGGTGCATTGTCTATAACCATTATATATAAACCAGACTTAGGCGACAAATTTGGAATTAATATTATTAATATTAATCGCTAGACTTAAAGATTTGGAGGCACTTTAGTGAAAACGCTTGATCTCCACCTGCGTGAATAATAACACAGGTGTGCAAATTTTAACTTATATTTTCTACTTTTCTACTATTTTGACGCGCTGGAAAAGCCCTATATTTGAAATCACAAACAAAGCCAACTTTACTAAGATAAAAAATTATATCAAAATAATAGAACAATTACATGACATTAAAATGTTATAAATACATTTAAATGATGTTAATACATATATTAGAGATATTAATTATTTTCGTGGGATGTTTTTTTTTCACCGATTGTGAGATTTTCTCTTAAAATTCGGACTTGGATCATCTCGCTTCAGCACCACCAATAATAGTCTACCATAATCCTTATATTCCACCTCCCTTGATAGCGACGTTCTATCTCTTTCAAATCCTGCTGAAATCTTTAGCCTTGCTGTTCAGTTACAGCTCCCACGTTATCAGGAAAGTAAGTGCGAAGTGCGAATTAAGAAAGTGAAGTTTAATGCTCATCGAACAACCCATTTTCCAAAATTTTGATTTTCTTCACAATATCCTCATACTGAGCTTTTATGGTTTCCTAGAAAATTGTTCACCACTTCCTTAAAAGATCCCCAGTCTTCGAATTCAATTTCACTTATTTTTTTTATCGAACTTGTCTTTCTTCACTTCACTCACGACTTTAGCTTCACGTAGTGTTGGAAAAAATTGCTGTGGATATTTAAGGCAAGAATATTTTATGTAGCCAGCTTGTTGACCAAGTATCATACTTATAACTTTCAGATCTCCACAGACCATCCAACCGTGTTGTATATAGTTTATTTTTGTCATTTTTCAAATTGTCGTAGCATTCTTTCAAATGTCATGTCTTTCTTTCGCGTCATATTAGATGTTAAACATTTTCACTAAGCCAGGAATATCTTTGCAATAAACTAGATCTCGATCTTCATCAAAATGCGGTATAAAGTCTTTTTCTCTATTACGATACCAAGAAAGTGAGGTGTCAGGAGCAAGTATATTTCTTTCCGATAGTCTTGATCCGCATGTTTTGGCAGGTTTAGATCTCTCGCTGAGTCGTTTAGTCCTAACTGTAAAAATATTCAACGGCTGGCTCAAGTTCAGTATCAGATTAATACCTCTTCGACATCATGTCTTCAGCTTGCACCGATTCCAAATACGGCGGTGCAACATTCGGTAGGATATACCAAATTCATTTTTGTTTTATAATTGTAGCCAGTAGTCTTGCAACAGCAAAAATAACAGTCTTCGGTACGATTCTGAGGTTCTCTCCATAACATAGGCGATTGTATATTAAAGCCATTTGAACACTTTCAAAGTTCACAAACTTTCTGTAGGACCCACTGTTTGCATTGGTTACAAATTGTTAATACACCGTAATAATAATGTTTACGAAAAGTAATTCCAAATATAAATTTTTTAAATGAATAAATAAACACATTCTATAATAAAAACTAATCATACGATTGTTGATTCAATATGTAACAAAATAGAGGTTAAATACAAGTATTAAAAAACAAGAAAGGAAATAAAGGTGAAAAACTTTTCCGTGCGTGTCGCCAGTCACTTTCCAGTTCGGTAGTGTTAGGGAATACCAGCCCCCTAAGCAATTTTAAAGACTTCGTAGTGAAGACTATGGAAAAAATATTCAAGGTAAAGCAATATAGAATCAAACAATATTATTTATACTACATACTTTTATTCGGAAAAAGAACTACAGGCAAAAAGATTTAGAGGGTTATATAAAAAAATACCTTGGTGGCCGGTATTGTCCCCACAATTCGGGCCGCGACCATTATTACCCCAAAATAGAAAGTAAAAATAATTAATTACTGGCAAAAGTCACAACTAAAATGTTTATTGTCTTCTGCCGTGCAGGCTTCATGTGCTCTACCAAACAAAGCCACTTCTCGATTATTTCCAAATTCCCGCACATATGCAAATATCTTCGATAATTTCATTTTCTGACGTCTCTTTCTCATGGAAGTCAGTTTTCGTAGCTACTAGTCTTTGATATTTCTCACAAGGGAAAAGCTTTTCTGATCTGACTATGTCCCCTTTTGACGAATTACTACTTGTGCCAAAAACCTGCGTTTTAACTCTTTTGGCTCTTGGTTCAATTTTCATTCCGTTTATTCTTTTTTGTTTTTTATTATCTTTCTCTTCCATAATATCTATTATGCGTGTAGATGTGAAAATCTTTTTGGTTCATATGTATTCGATTTAAAGCAGTTAGTGACGTACCTCATCAAATGATATGTTTCTTCCTTGCTCGTCAATTTCGGTATCCTGTTTGTCATCTAACAAAAGAATTTTCGCATTTTGATTTGTGACATCGTTGATTCCATGCTTTCGGGTGATGGAATTGCAGGACATTTCAAATTTTCGCCTGGACCTAGAGCAGCGACAGGACTGTCAAAGCTCTACTGGACAGCTCAGTGACTTCATTTAGTGTAACAGGATATCTTTTCATATATTTAACGCAATCAGAATTTGTAAGCTGCTTTCAACGGGCCGTAAAAAGTCAAATCAAGAGGTCGAACCCTAGGTGACATATGTGGTGATATCGTAAGCATAACTATCCCTTTTCTCTACAAATTTTGTAAGCCGTCAGTGAGCAGTGACTATAATGATTGTCTATTACCAACAACACGGGATCTTCTTTAGCCGGTTTTACGCATTGTTCAAAGCATTTAAGTCATTCTACGAATAGCTGTTCTGTAATCCATCCGTTGTCAAAGAAGCACACACAGGCCGTGGTGGGCAAGTTTTTTTTTATAAGAGGCGCCATTCTTTTCCGGGCGTAAATAAACATTGGCAAATAAACATGAGGCGCTGAAACTAGCAAATTCATCATTTGAAAAAAAATATATTGCTGTTCATCGTATAAGTCTGAGCACACTGATTAATGTGCGCAGCCTAAGATCAGACGTGCATTTGATAAGATCCCGTTTCCCCACTTTCTATAGCATACATAGCAACATGTAGGGTTTCTACAATCCATGGTGCCTTTTGCGTTTTTCTATGTATTTATTAATAATTAATTAAAACACAATATTTAGAATTCACATACCAAATACTGCGTTTGGGGTAATGGCGGCCAGGCTGCCATTACGGGTAACAACGTGTCCGGAACTCCATTAAAAAGACTTATTTTAGTAATCATGTGATCATGAAATGTGTTTGAGGTTACAATAAATTTGCAATCGTGTCATTAAAACCAGGGGCTATAACGAGTCTACTAATATAGATACGGTAATTTTACTGCTTCTACTAAGCTAATACGTGCCTTTAAAATGTTGGAACTTCGTATAACAAATTTTTTTCACTAAATCGTCGTTAACTTTGCAATACGTTGACTCGGCACTGTACCTTTGAAACTGAAGGTTTGACATAATTACATGCGATAACACTCTACATATACCGCTTCGACAATGTATGCACTGCTAGGAAAATTGGCAGCCGGTATTATCTCAAGGGCCTATTTTCACCACTCTGTCCTGCGTTGCCAAAATTCAACCCTTTTTGTTTGTTTATGTTTTACGACGAACACCTCGATGGTGTGGTGATTGCCGAAATTTCTGATATTTTTTGGAAATAGCCTCGCATAGAGCAAATAACTCGATTATTTGTTACGTGCAATATTTCGAAGGCATTGTTCGGCTGACGTAATCAGCGAGATATACAAATCCTGTGCACATTCATGTTTTAGGCGGCTGGGTTAGAGCGCTTGCTACTCGTGAAACTTGGTCGTTCGACCGGCAGAGCCGTCGGAGATCGTGCATAGACCGTGATATATGAACTTTTCTAGTTCTGGATTGATCGTAGTAGACGTTTTCTGGAAGTCGAAGCGAATTTCGGTGGTAATTTAGTGAATCGTTTTGAGGTACGCCTGTATTTTCGAGTTTCGCTCCTATTGTGTGGGGACTTGCATCACAGTTCAAGATTATTTTGGATTTCGTTCGAAAACCAGCTCCTTTGTGGAGACATAATTTTGACTTTAGAGAAATCGTAGATCGTCATTTTGTACCCTGTCGTCAACGAAGATCTTTATTACTGGATTCTGATTGAATCAAGAATTTTATAGCTGTTCGTTCGAGATGCAACCGCCCACTTTTAAATTAACCTTTAATTTTGTGAATTTCATAATACATTTGTTTCCGAAGTAACGATTAATTAATAATTTTATGCTTAATTGTCAATTTAATGTCTGGTCGTCCTTGACCATTGTTTATCGTATTAGTTAGTGTCGCAAACTGTGAATGCGCATTTTTGTTTTGTTGTTCGAGCTTGGCTCCTGTATAGTCACTTCGAACGAATTATTTTAAGCTATCGCAAGACGAGCCCATTTTTATTTGGGACTAATGTTACAAGTACTTTGTTCAATTCATTTCTTCGACGTTTAGGCCTTCGACGATTTGCTAATCCTCACCGGACGAGGTGAGATTATTTTATTTTGGTGTACCATTAATATCTTTTGGCGCAAACCCGGATGTCCGAGTTCTTAAAACAATTGTTTATTTTGTACATTATAATATTTTGCTTTTGGGGAGGACTGGTTATATCCGTCGCCGACGTTTTATTAATTGTATTTCTTTTAATAAATGCTAGTGATTAGTTTAAAGCTAGAACACGCTTTATTTATGTCATCTAGCCGAGACACATTCAGCTAGATACCAGTGCAACAGCCTTGAACATGTTTCATCAAAAAATTCTCTAATAGGAAAATATCTGGGACGACCCCTTTTCATTCATTTACATTATTTAGATCAGTATCGATATGGATCAATACGCATCATGCACTTACGTATGATTATAATGAACTGTATAATCAAAGTAAGCTTGAATGGTGTCCGGTGTATTTCTTCTTTCGGGAACGAATGGAATTCTTTTAACTGAATAATGAAAATCCTGAATAGCTTTGTTCACTGTAGACAATGAAATCTGATTAATATTTGGCCACTGGGTCAAACACTTTTGTTTCAGTTCCTGAAGTGTTAAGGAGCAATCTTCATCCACCCAGTCACAAATCTGTTCTTTTTCAGCATCGGATAATTTCTGTTGTCGATGCCCAGCACTTCTTTTGGCAGTATTTTGAGTTCTTCTGTATGTGGAATAAATTTTCCTTACCATGTTTGGCAGAACATTAAATTGTTGTCCAACAGTTTTTGCTGTTGCACCATTATTCATCGAATTGATTATTAATCCACGTATTTCATTGCTGATTTTATTATTTCTTCGTCTGTGACGATTATCCATAGCAATTTATTGTAGACAATTATCACAGTGTAAAAATAAATTGACGGATAATGAAATACATTTGACACAAAAAGAATTTGTTTTATAAATCATGGCTTACTATCAAAATAAATGGGAAAATCATTTAACAAATTGTGAAAGGCAATAGACAAAAGAAGAAAACCAAACGAAAAAGACTATATAAGATACATTATTTCGATAACTAGTACCGTTTTTGAGATATTGAAAAAGGTGATAAGAATAAATAATTATTCTGATATGAGATTTTTTTCGTCGCTATATACACATCTCAAGTTTGAAACTTCAAAACTTTAGCTTTAATAGTACATGTATGTACGCACGTAAACACACACACAGACGTCATTATGAAAATAATCAGAATAGGCTTAGGGAAGGTCACAAAATTAACGTTACAATTTGGATTTTGAACATTTTCATGATTGCTACTTCCTTATACATAAAGCATAAGAAGTAAAAATAAAATCCTAAAAATTATGACTAGGAAGTAATAAAAAATATCACATTGCTGATAGTCAATGAATAGTGCAATATAAAACTCTACAGGGCATGCAGTAAGAGTTTTGGTGAATTTGGTCAGATTTTCTTCTTTATATATTAATGCTTAAAATTTTGAGCCAAGAAATATCATTTTCATAGTTCAAGATGCCATGTGACTTATACATAACTCACGCGGTGAAGAGGTTGCGCGAGTTATATATAGCTGCAGCCATAAATTAGATTTAACATTCTGTGACTTGAATGCGCTTCACAATTGCCATGCATTTTATATACAGGTACTTTCAGAATGCCGTCCGGGGCAAAGTACACAAGTTAGCTAAGTTTTTTTTGACACTGTTTCAGTTGGATATACAAATTTAAGGAAAATTTTAGAGCAGATCTCAGAAAATTGGAGCGAAGTGTTTTAGATCCATTTTTACTACCTTATACTATGTATAAAAAAGCTGCAGTGGTCCGCACTGAACTTTCTTATACTTAGTTATACTCCATTTTACGAAAAACACTTAAGAGTTAGGGAAAACGGTGATTAAAGTAAGGATTATAAAACTTAAAGCTTAAGGTTCGTATGTGGCTCGGAAGAAAATCTCCTTTTGAAAGCAATATATCAACCGGAAGTGAGGGTTTGCTCCTATCACATTTTTCCATATTTCTAAAAATATTGGAAAATGGCTGTTCTGTAGGCCTAGCAACGAACGATAAATATTCCCGTGTACCATTGCAAGGGAGGGTGCAATCACAGCTGGCCTGGCTGTCAGATGTACCCCTAACCTGTGTATTCATGAAACGTTTACGATTTCCCACCAATTTGCGGAGAATTCAGTGCCGATCAATGCAGATATTTTGACATAATTTGTTGCGTTCTCATTAGAAGATAATTTTCATTGACTTTTTAATTTTATTTTTTAGGTACAGTTAAATATATGACGTGCCAATACTATCGTAAGAAATTGGCACAAATATGTTAAAAATCGTGAAAAATTGTAAGACCATTGAAAAAAGTTATAAATTGCAACAGATGAAGAAAATAGTGTTATAAATTGTAAAAATATAGAAAGCCAAAAATAAACTGTAAACATCACACAAAGCATTGTAATTCGTAAAAAATCGAAACAAAAAAGTCTTTAAAAATTGTTAAAAACCATTGGAGAGCCTTAAAAATTCGCAACAAAAAATGTTAAAATGATAAGAAATTATAAAAAACTTAAATATATCGAAAAATAACATTATATGATCGTCAAAAGCCACAAACATCGTACAAGTACAAGTCGAGAAAAAATGTAATTCGTAAACAATCGAAATATAAAAAAATTAAAAACTTATAATACATATCAAAAAAAAAGAATAAAATCTGTTAATTACAGTCGAAAATGTAAATTTAAAAAACTCGTAAATTGAATTATTCGAATTTAAAACAAAAATGTTAAAATTACTTAAAAAAACGTTTTAAATCTTAAAAAATATGTCATTAAAAATCACGATAAATTGTTTTGTAAATCGTATATCGTAAACATATATATTTTTAAAACAAATTATAAAAATCGCTATAAATTGTAAAAAAAACGAAAAACTCAAAAATCGTTAAAAATTAATAAAAATCGAAGATTATAATTTATAAAATATTGTAAAAATTTGTTATAATTAGAGAAATCCAAAATAATGCGTAAAAAATTGTAAAGAAATAGAAACATGTTTAAAATGAAAATTATCATAAGAATATTTAAAATATGAGAAATGATTGTAACATTTAAAAATTCAGAAAATTGTTGAAATTCTTTATATCTTCAAATTCAAACACATGGAAAATTAATACGCTGTCTACATTTAACCGTTTGTTACTTTCTTATACTTAATGTTTAAGGAAATTTGTTTTAGTATAAGTAAGTCAAGTCCAGAGCAGATTTTGATGCATTACTGAAAGTTGTTACAACGTATAACTTATTTAACATATTTTGAAAAATGAATATATTGTTATAGAATTATGTAACCAAAGTCGCGTATTTTCAATTTTCCATTATATTTTTCGAAGCAAATATTTTGTTAGATACATTTGGTATTTGGTATAAAATTAATTGTTATGATGTCCCATAAATGAACTTCTTGATATTTTTTTGATTTTCCCAAGCACTTTCACATCATACATTCTTTACTTTTAATCTTTCCGTCAACGTCACTCGTTTTTAACATCGTACCATAAACATGATACCTTGATTTAGATACTTTGAGATGGGAAAGGTCTATGGCAACGTCATATACACTGCTGTTATATTTTTACTTTCTTATACATTATGTATAAGTCAGTATAGGAATTATGAAAATTTTCGAACTCGATATTTCAACGGATATACACGTTTTGAGGTGTCTGTGGGCGTTCTACGGCCCAAACGCTTAAATCTAGAGCTCTTTCAGAAGAGAAACTTAACATTTGTATGTAGCAAGGAGGAAAACGTCATATTTAGAACGCAATATCATCGGAAGTGATGGTTTACTCTTATCACCTTTTTCCGCATCTCGAAAACAGTGCATGATATCGAAAGAAATATTCTTACAAAAGTTATTGATATTGATATTTTAAACAACTTTCATTTGAAAAGTTTTTTTCGAAAAATGTAGTATAACTGAGTATAAGAAAGTTCAGTGCGGACAACTGCAGATTTTTATTTAAGTTACACGAGGCACACAGTAGTATAATTTGCATAACAAAAATTATAATTATGATTCAGAATAATCATATAGGTTAACACACCTTTTATAATAGCACTACATATTTCGTTTGCATGAAAGCAAATTACTTTAATTTTATTATTATTATTTTCGATATTTTAGCAATAAAAGCGTTAATTAAAAGAACAGATTTAACAGTAACGAAGTACGACGATGAAACGAGAGTAGAACTTTTAGATCGAACCGCGTAGAGAGATTCGGCATCGTAATGTTGCTCCGAATAATAACTCCATGTAACTAATTGAATAAATAAGGACGTTTGTGGTATAATTAAGTTAGATAAGGTATGTAGAAATGTCAATAAAATTAGGACAAATGTAATTATAAATTAGAACTCTATATTATTAGTTTTATTACATTAATATAATTAAAATTGTAAAATATTTTCAAATACACGATACAATCTCCTGGTCCGAGACGTGACTCATAACACCTGATCCACTCGATATCGATGCAAAAACGCGGGACATTTCCCCTTGGTAACAATTTGCGTCCAACCACCATTTAGAACTTGCTAGGCAACTGCGGTCCATTTCAAATATCCAATAGCTATTCGGTACTTTGGATTAAAGTTTAAAAATAATGTGAAATAGCATCGGGTATATAAGCAGACCGGCATCGGCATTGCGACCATTCAGTCCTCAACGTCGCATCGCTTGCGACAATAATATTCGAAACTCAAGAAGTAAAAATCCGTGAGTGCTTTTTAGTTTATTTGTTGTTAACAGTATACTACGAATTGTCGAGTTGAATTGTTTAATTGTATTGCCTGAGCCTACGTTTATTTTAGAACGATTTATTTTTGTATCGTTGTGTATAAATTCCCTGAGTAAATAATTGTATTATTTATATCGAGTCTCAATTTGTATAGTGTAGTTTTGTAATTTTTTAAATTGAGTTTTGTTAGTTTTACTTGCATTCATATCTTCTTTTCTTTTCACGACCGTGAAACTTTTGTATGTAGACACATTTGCGCTTAACTTTGAGATTTTTGTTTATTTTTCAGTTTAATTAAAAACTAAATACCATCACAATATACTGTTTCAATTGTTCATGATAATACAATCCTCAAATGATATTATTTCAGGGCAATGCTTTGGCTACGCAACCAAAACACAATAATTGATAATTTATTTTTTCGTTCTAGTTTATGTTTCAACATCTGTGGTTAATTCTTTATCTCACAAAGACAATGTTTTATTTGTTTCATTCCCGTTGTTCCTTAACAAGAAGTGGACAGAAAATGCACTCATTTACGCTAACTGGCCGTTATATATATAACACTTGGGATTGGGATCAGAATGTATGAACATTTTACAGATTTGTATTAACCTTACCTTTTAGCAACGAGCATAAAGTGTTGCGGTAAATATTTTATTCATCCTTTCGATTAAACTGTTTTGTTTTAATAATGAGATTTAATATAAAAAAATGAGCATTTTATTAATAGGAATTATTATTCTCTTTATTTGATAACGAAGAAGGACGAAAGTTACCAACCCTTAACTTATCTTTTAACTTTGAGTTAAATATACATTTGGAGCATTCGACATGATCGAATTCATATACATATATAAAATTGGAGTCTTTATATATATATATATATTATATATATATCAATTTTTCAACTTTTGTATATCGGATACTTATTATATTTTTGCAAACGAGACATACTCACGCCTGGGTTGCCTGCTGACGTATGGTTGACGTTCCGACGAGTGTTTTCCATCGATCCAATAGCCGAATCAGCGAGATTTAATTAAAATGCTAATTTTATTGCCGGCTGAAGAGCACTGCCAATGTTTTTAACACTTATTTATCTTGCCACATGTCGACTATTTTTGCATTTATTTGATTATATTCTAAATTAAGCAGCATCAATTTATTGTAAAACTATTCAAAAATGTTGATAATTGAATTTAAAACGACGTATTAATACTATTTGATAAAATAATCAATAGTTAGTTATATGCCGAAGTGTGGTTTATTACTTTTTATTGGTCACTTTTAATAACTAACCCCTCCTCCCCATATGCAATTCCTCATTTGTCCATTTGCTAACATTGCCCATCTTTAACCATTTTCTTCAGTATATCTTTCTGATTTTATCCCTATTGGTTTCTTTAGTTTTTCCACTTAACTTCGTCGCCACTGACCGTATGATGCTTTCTTAATTTCGTTTCTTCTGGTGGCCCATATTATGTATATGTATAGGTTTTACTTTAATGGATACTGAATATAAAACCCTTATCCGTGGACAAAGGAGCTGCGAAGTAATTTCCATCATGAAGTCGGCAACAAGACTTGCTGGCCTGAACTTATGGACAAGTAACAAACATTTGAGACACGTCAAGCCGATTCGTAATTGGGTCAGACATAAATATTAGAAGAGAAATAAACTGCATAGGCCAATGATCCATTGGTAGACAAATCGAACATTTTGTGCGTAGCAAAGATTTAGCAAAAGTTTTTTTAAAGTGTTTCTCTTATATAAATTTACTAATCCGAATCTCTTTCTTGAAAAATTCTACTGCGTGAGAGATGCATTGTCCGGCGAGTATAATGTTTTAAGAATTAACTCCAAGGGCAATTTTTTTAAATAAATGACTATTAAAAACTAGAATATCTAAAATAAAATAAAAATCTTGAAATAAAATGATGCAATAAAGTATGAGTAAAACTAACCGAATCTAGCAGTAAAATAAAGACACTGGCACAAAATAACCTCTCGATTGAAGTCACAGCGAAATGTGATTTACAATTCAAGAACATAAATTATCGTTTCAATTTTATGACTGATTTAACACATAATTGGAATCTACGTGAAGTCGTTTTAAGAACATTTGCAGCATAGTTAATAGATCCTTGCAGATGAGTTTTTTTTGTTTACAAACGAGTAGAAAGATTGAGTTACGGTGCATTTGGCATGTTATACTAAGAAAAAGTATTTTTCTCTAACTGTAATCAGAAACATACATCCAAATCAGTGTTGTTGAATATAGATTTACTTTTTATTTCAAATTAAGTTATAATAAATGATGCAGTGGTCTGCACTGACCTATCTTAGACAACTCATACTAAAGTGACCAATGGAAAACTTGCATCAACCAATAACCTGCGTAGTAATTGATAATATTTACGTCAAAATACATAACCTGATTTTGATTTGAATGTCAAATAAATTTAAATTAAAAAATTTAATTGTTACAATTAACGCCGGGACCAGGTAATGACTCTTGGATGGAATTATTTGTGTCTCATTCTGTTTATCACACCGAATGGTGTATCTGCTCCAGTTGTAGATACGCCCAAATTGATGATGCAGCGCTATGGCCTGTTATCATATCTTATCTTAATCAATTGCTGTTCCTCCACGCCACAATTAGAGAAATGTGTTACTATAGTTGACCGTGTTGAGTGGCTCGTTATTTTAAACTTTTTATGTCTTTTTGGCGCATATTGCTATTTTATTAATTCCACCACGACAACTTTTAAACCATATTATATCATAGCCATACAAAAGTACGTTCTTCGCATTTTTGATAGTAATGTGACATATTACTCTTAATGTAAATCGTACCGTACAGTTTATTTACATAGTATTATTATTATAACTGTGCATCTTGGCCGATCTCCCTATGCCAATCTCTTGTTGAAAACGGGTTTGGTATAAAAGACCTTCTTCAATTGCTTCTGGTTGTGCATGATGAAATATCTTTTTTGGCGTTTTCACCTTATTGGCAATGGGTCCCCAACGTATCCCTCAGCCACTCTTGTTGAACGCCAACCTCCATGACCTATATCTGTAGACATGTATGCTAGCCCCACTGTCAGCCAGGAAGATCGCCGAGGTTCTTTTCCAACAATGTACAGTGAAACTGGAAGCATCAGGTAGTTTCAAGTATCTGTAATCTGCTGAGGCATTTTGCGAAGGTCTGAATATCAACCGGTTGCATTTTGCATTTACCATAACAGTAAAACAGTGTGTTGTTCTACACTTATGGAACCCCCTTTAAGGACTGGCGTAATATAGCTAATTGTCCTACAGCCGGAAAATCCGATTTTTCTGGCTTGCTTTTTACTTGTACAACCTAAAGATATCTAAACGTTAAGTGTTGTTACCATTATTTTCCACAAAGAAATCCAACAGAAAAACCGTGGTACAAAAGTTGAGAACCTGGTTTTGTAATTTAATATCATATTTGGTATAAAATTCGACAAATAATAATAATAATAATAATAATAATAATAATGATAATAATTTATTAAAAACCCAACAGAAAAAAGCCAATTACAGAGAAAGCATATACAAAAAGTATATAATAATAGTGTAACATGGGAGAAAAATTAAATAAACATATATATATATAATAATTGTAAACAAACCAAAAATATACACGTATAAGAGAAACAATCGATATAAAATAATAAAAAAGTACTAAAAAGTTCTGTTCTGTTCTGTTATAAGTTGCTTCAAAAAAGCGTTTATAGAAATTTCGAAAATATCGATTGTTCCATCAACATTTATAAGGTCGAATTGTCTGCACATGTTCTGTGGTTTGGTCCCCCATTTATTCAGTCCATATCGATAGACTGGAAAGCATTCCCCCGTCGCATTTGCAAGGGTTGAGTGAAAAATTCTAATTGCAGTCATAACCACGAGGAGTATAAAAGCCATGGGTTTTAAAATACAAACATTTCAAAAACGTTCTCTGAATGCTTTCCAGTCTATCGCTATGGACTGAATAAATGAGGGACCAAACCACGGAACAATATTCAAGAACACTGCGAACATATGCAAAATATAAACTTTTGATTGCATCTATGTTTCTAATGTCACGGCTATTTCTAATGACAAATCTTTTTCGCAAATGGCATTGATATGAGCAATAAATGATAGTTTGACATCAAACATAACTCCTAAGTCTTTAAATGTATTTACATTTTCAAGAGGTATTCCACAAATGTTATAATTGCAATCAATCCTGGAAAAAATACGGCAAAATTACAACTTACATTTTTGAATATTAAATGATAAACCATTGTTATAACACCAAACAGATAACGCATCTAAATCATCTTGTAAACATATAAAATCCTCAAAAGTTAAATTTTTTTAAAAAAGCTTGAGATCGTCAGCGTATATTAAAATGTTGCTTTTTATAACGGAATTTTTATAACAAATTGAAGATACTGTAATATTTTTTTAAGCTTTGGCTTAATAAGTACACAAGGACGAAAAGCAATGTTGTGTAGTTCACGGTGAGTAAGTAAACACGTGTATTAGTATTGTTTGTTTCCACTACACTGAGAGAGGTCTTACGATATTATAAATCATGTACAGTTTTTTTTATGTTGGAAAATAACTGGGATGAATTACATCACCATGTCGAGTCGGGTCGGGTGGGGTTGGATTAGATTGAGTTGGATGTTGTTGGGTTAGATTTGCATCAAAATTCTTGCGATATTGTGAATATTTAAAAATAAAAAAAACTGCAGTGAGCCGTACTGAACTTCCTTATACTCTTATTTAGTGATACTTCATACTACTATAACTTCTGTAATAATATTTTTTTCGACAACAAAAGTAAACCGCCACTTCCGTTATATTACTTTCAAATAGGAGGTTTCTTCCTTGTTATATACCAATCTTAAGTTTGAAGCTTCATCGATCTAGCGTTTGGATGCTAGAGCGCGCACAGGCACACAGCCAGACAGACACACTCCACTCACAGTACGGGTTGTATATTTTCTCATATCGTTCCTAGAATTTTAGGTTCTCGAGCAGCCTTCAAAATACCTTGTAAAAATGTTCATCTCGAATGCGTCTTTGTTTGAATGACATGCACAAAAACAATCTCTGTCAGATGTTACGATGCTACATAATCTGCTACTATATTTTTTTGGTTTTTTGAAAGAACAAATGCTAGATATGCGTTTTCTCGATTACTTGGATTAATTAATTACCCCAATAATATTATAATATTAGTAATATTATAAAATGTAACCATTTCTGGCCTAGAGTTAAAACCAGTGTTTTCATCTATTTGATTATCATTGTGAATAGAAGGAACCAGCAATACATTTTAGATTTTTTAGGCACGTATGAAATATCGAATTTCGTGGTTAATACGGCAACCTACGCATGAAAACTGAATTTTATAGAAAATAACACCGACGCACGGGTGAGTGCCATCAGGGCACATTGCGCTTTTACACAAAAATAAAATTTCTTATTTATTTTCTAATCAGAACATGACTTTTAACATCCCTGAGGTTGAAAGCGCTACAACGATTTTTTTCAAAGTTACATTACCATATTATATATTGCTTGGACTCACAGGCCTCACCCTTGTACTGGAGGGTTAATTAAACCTTGTTTGTTAACTTGTTACACTTATTGATTACCAATAACCATGTAGTAGATTAATGGTAAATGCGGTGCCAATTCAACATCTCTAAAAATCCTTGTTTCATTTTCTTGCCAAGGCACGTAACTTCAATTTTCAAGACGATTTAGAGGACGGAAAATTAGTAATTTTAGATGGAGGCCGAAAAGAAATATTTTCACGTCGTAACCTATCAAACAACAGAATTTACTCAAATCCCGTTAAAGCAGCTATTTGTTTGTTTAGACATTGTTTCCGTCCACCCCTTGTAACCTTACCTAAGTTATTTAAACTGTGTCTTGCAATTTACAAGGTATTATTGAAAGTAAAATTCTGTAGGATCGTTTCTCAAACATCGTGTTTGTACTCGAATAACTGAAACAATGTTATAATATCTCTCGGTTATTTTTCAAGTCACCAACCGAAAACCATACAGATATTTGTACTTGTTTTGTTCATACTGCAACGGTATGTTATTTAAGGCCATTAAGAAGATTACAAAATGTGTAATACATATTATACTCGGAATTATGAGAAGGTGCGTGCACGTCATCGATGCTTCTTTTATAATGCCAACATGTAGAAATTATAAAATGCCATTTTCTTGTAATGGAATATGGAGTGAAACCAGGCCTATTTACAAGGCGATGCGAAGCAATGTTATAGATATTATTATTATCAGTTAGTTTTCTATATTTGTCATGAAAAAGACGAAATGAATTTGAATCTAGGGTATTTGATGTCGTAAAGATCGACGAACCGTTTCTGTACGTTCTAGTACGTTTACATACGTAGATCAATCGACGTAGCGTAGTATCTGGTATATCTGGTTGCATACCACCACATACATATACATACACACGCTGTCTGTTTGGTTGCATACGATCTTGAAGAGTATCTTTTGTGTGAGAAACATGTAAACATATAAAATTTGACGTCATTAAAAATTGATGACGTGCACGCACCTTCTCATAATTCCAAGTATAGCGTGTTTGTTAATGTGTGCGTTTGACGTTCGTTTGAGTATGACTTCAAGTACGGGTATCTTGAATCGTTTGATGACTTTTGCAGTTGGCAGCTTACCCCCGCGTTTCAATGCCCACTTTACACATCACGAAACGAATATATTTGTGAAAGTCATTCATGTAGCAAAACAACGTTACGGTTGTCGTATTCTGTGTTCCGAATGTACATGTCATGTTTACTGCAGTGGAATTGACGCTGTTATAAGGCGTGAGGGCTCGAAAATGCACTCTTTTACACACAACGATGGCGAATTTTATTTGAAATGAGACAAAAGCAAATTTGTGTCTGCCATCGTTTTGCACGAGCTGCGTCGTTTGATTTTGGGCGAAATTGTTTAAACGTAAAAAAATGAACAGTTCCTTTATGAAGATCCGACTGCGGAAAACGTACTTGACCCAATAACGATTTGAATAAAGTGCCGACTGGAGCCAAGTTAACGAACAACAAACGCAGCATTATGTGGCGTAGAAGTTTACATTAGTTCATATTACCATATTCAGTAGTTTTAAACGTACTACTTCGGCTGTAATAAAACTTCCAGAACTAATATATACGCCGTCATATTGAATTAAGGTAATGGCAAAGCAAAATTAACATTAATTTGAATGAGGATGCAAATACTGTTCTCACCTACAAACACTAACAAATTGATGCAAATGTGCAAGTTCTACCGTGCAAATGAGATGAGGTGCCCCACAAATTTCACAGGAATGCGTTCCATAATGAGGCATTCTTAAAGACAATTGGCTCAAATTTGTAAATGTATTTCACTACTTGCTGTTAAATGTATTATCGTTTAACTACTAAGAATTGTTATCGATGTTTTTCCCATTATTATCCCAAATATCAGTGTACACTATATTGTTGTATATTTTTGTAATCATATTTAAATTTTAAATACATGCACTATCTGCACAATATTGTGCATCATTTTAAAGTTTAAATGATTATAAATTGTTATATAATTATTATAAGTGTTAAATATAATGTTCAATGCAACCTCCAATCCCCCCTCCCCATCCTGCGCATGTTAGTGTTACTTCAAGATATTCTGTTTGCTCTACTTTCTCTATCACATATCTCCTATTTCCCACACAGTCAGTCATTAAATTCGAGAACACTCCTTTGTTACCATCTATCATTACATATACTATGTTTTACTTTCAATAATTCCAATAGCTTAAGAGTTTTTTCTATTTCTTACTTTGGTCTCACAATCAGTACTATATCATCGGCTTAGGTCAGTCACTGGTGTCTACTTCCATATATCAACCCCTCCGTGCTTATGCCTCGTTGAATTACTTCCTGTACTACGTTGAAGAGAATTGTGAATAATACCTTGTCTCAGTCCTTTTCTGCTATAAATTCTTCTGTGACACTCTATGGTCCATTAATATTTAATTTTGTATCCTACGTATAGTTTTTAATTTTTTTTCTGATTCTACCTTTCTCATTGCTTCAAATAGTTTGTTCTTATTAATAGAGTCGTGTCTATAGTCGATGAATAGTAGGTGTAAACATAGATTTTGGTCGTAAGTATTTTGTTTCTGTTTCATGATAAAAATCTGTTCACTGGTCGATTTTTCTGCTTAGAATTCTCCTTGATATTCTCCTACTAACTCGTTATGATATTTCGCTGGCCTATCTTTGATTACACTATGCACCAGGAAAAAATGCACTGGTATCACTGACAGTGCTTAATGTTAGGTATTCCCAGGAGATAAAAGAAATCCATATTTAATTTCACCGTCATGTCTCAAAACATAGATAAGTAATTTTTTATTTTTATTGTGCTCCGTGACACTTTTTTGCCCGTACTGATAAAAAAAATCAACTAGCTACGGACAACAATTGTCAAAACATTTAGATTAATTATAAATCAACAAAATGTCACGTGTTTGTGTCAATTCTACAGATTGATTTTACTATATTTGTGGTAAACTTTGTTAAAGCATTACAAAAAGATGAGCCTGGTTTTCAATTTCTCAAACAAAGGTTTCCTACGTTTAGTGATGCCAAAATTAAAGAAGGGATTTTTGAAGGGCCAGATATAAGAAAGTTAATTAACAACCCTTCTTTTTAGCCAACCTTAGTCCCACAGAAAAACAGGCTTGGCTAGCTTTTGTCGTCACAAAACGGATTTCCATGAAAAAATTAAATTAGCCTACCATGAATTAGGATGCAGGATGTCCCAAAAAAAATATTTCTTCATTCCCATTTAAGTTTCTTCCCCGAAAACATGGGCTCTGTTAGCGATGAGCATGGGGAGCGTTTTCGCAGGAAATCGCAGAGTTTGAGAAGCGTTACGAGGGCAGATAGCCACTTGCTGACTACTGTTGGTCCCTTCTGATGGAATGTTCGACGGCAGGTTACAAGATCCAAGCCAATCGTTAAAAAATTTAATATTTTCATAAAGAATAATGTTTGATGTAGGCAATTTTCAGAAAAAAAAATAAAAATTTTCACTAGGAAACTAGAAAACTAGAGGAAACTAGAAGTTTTATTTATCAAACTTAATTGAGTTTGGGGTGAACAAACGTGAAAAAAGTTTTTAATTTGCTGCATAGTGTTATCTTCGCTACAATCGTATGTCACATCGAGCAGTGTAATTCCACTGTAGTTATTGCAGTCTTCATTGGACCCTTATGGATGGGCACTACTAGTACTTTTTTTTCTTCCCAAACCTTGACTAACATATTCCATGTTCTTGATCTTATTCTTTATCGAAGTGTTTTAAAATTTCCACTATGTACAATTGCTTCGCTTTCCCTTCTAATTTTATCCACTTCTCGCTCAATATCATTTGACACTTCTGAGAAATACTGCACAAATCGCCTGTTTGTTTCTTTGTTTTTCAGGTAACAGGATCTTCTAGAGTATTGACCTTTGTTTTTTTTTCATTTCCTGATAAAAATATCTTATTACCATATTCTACTTTTTTAATTTTGTTCCTTTTTCTTCTACACATCGCTTTTTTACTTATTCATACTTTCTTTCATTTTCTGTTGTTCTATTACTTTTAGTCTAACTGTATTTCTTTGCTCCAAGATTTTTCCATACTCCTCATCAAACCACTTATTTGTTTGCCGTTTATTTGATTTTCCCACTGTTTTTATTGCCACCACCTTCGTTTCTGTTTCGATTTGTGCCCATTCCTTTTCTGCTTTATGCGATTTTGTTTCTAATTTTGCCGACTTTTCTTTCTCAAAGTACATTGTTACTTCCTCATAGTTCAATTGTACCAGGTCATACCTCTACCTCTTTCTTATTGATTTTTGTAGGTTTTCTTTGCGTTATTTCTGCAATAACTGATATATGATAACTGCCTCCATCTGCTGCCCTGTACCTTCTCAGGTTCGTTACAAATTTTGTATGTTTACTTTCCACCAAAACATTGTCAAATTTTTTTGTCTTCCCATTGAGTCATACCCATATTCCGTTATGTACGTTGTTGTAATCGCAACAGTACTTACTATCTTCATCTTGTTTTCCAATGTAAATTCTATTACTCTCTTACCACTGTATTTTACTAGCAACATGCATGCTCTTTCCTCCCGTTACCTCCTTGTGTTCTTCTCCTCTCCCTTCTTTGGCGTTCATATGCCCTCATATACTTTTTATACTGAACATCGGGGTCTTATCCAAAATACTTTCAAGGTTTTCATAAATCTTGGTTTTACCCCTCAAAGGCAATACCTTCATTTTTTACCTGTCATTAATTATGAACCCTATTCCCATTTTTCCACTGTTAAAAATTATATGGCCTTCGAATCTGTTGTCGTTCTTCCGTGTTGCTTCGTTTCTTGAAGTGCCGCGATTTCTTTTCTCACTTTTTCATTTTCATTTTCAGTCACCGAACTTTGATGGATTAACCTAGGAGCATTTTAAAGAAATTAAACGAGCAGTCATTAAATACTACATGCTTAAAGTATCAAAGTTACGATTCAATAAATCATTTGTGTGCTCAACGTTAATAAATCCATTGCGTTTTGGGTGATACCTAACGCATTCAACGTACTTTGTACGAGTTCTGACGGTAAATGAAATCGAAGCAAGCATAAAATATCAAGTGCTAATAATATTGAAACGTTTTGCAGCCTAGCGATATGAATAATCGTTGAATTGTTACAGTAATTAAGTACAAACACAAGAAACGATGGCGATGTATCACAAATGAAGATGCGGTTGCAAAATATAAAAAATAATGAACACGAAAGGTGTAGTTCATAATTTGAAATTCGTTACGTTACAATTGCTGCCACCTGCCAACACCAAGTTGATTTGGATTCGTATAACATACAACATATGCAAAATTAAAATATCTCGTGCTGCGATCGTATAGCACCGCACAACAGCATTTCTGATTGAGTTATGTTACATGATATTAATTTTTAGTGACGATTTCAAAACTTTGATCGAAATTTCTGTATCAACTTTATTTTAGCAAATATGGCACATGAGCCATTTTTCAATAACATGTTTAAAGTTAATCATATTTTATTAAGTTCTTACGTTGAAAAAAACTTTCTTTTATAACACTTCCTTGCAGAAGTTGAAGTCAGAGAGATGTTCTGAATGCTCCAGCAATAGTCAGCTGTGCGTTTCAGTAGCGTTGATAGCGTTCCTCTATCGTACGAAGGTCCTGGAGGAATCGCTCGCCCTATTCTTCACTTATATCCCCAAGATTAGCGGGAAGATAGTCTAGGTGGTTGTGAGGAAAGTGTAATGTGATGCTCATGTTCCAAGCGTATGAAAGTGACTCATTAGCTTTCAACGTGTAGAGAATAGTCAGAACTTTCCTTATTTCCCAAAAAATGTTGCTTTTATCTTTTTCGCAACAAGTTTTGGGAACTTTTTTGATAGAAAAAGGCAACAATTTTAATTTTTGTTTATTGATTCTGAAGTTACTTGTTGAAACTTCATTTTATAACAACTCAAACACTAAATGTTATAAGTTTCAACATTTTTATTTATGACACTACATATGTTTCGCAAACACTGTAGCTTTATCAGGTGACGAAATACAAAATATTCAAACAGAAAATATTACTTATATGCTAATATCGGGTTTAAAGGAGGGGGTGTAGTTACACTTTTAGATTTAATATGGGGGAATTGTTTATGTCTATGTGATCATTCAAAATAATATCTAATCTGTTAAATTTGTTAATTTCTAGTGAATTTAGTTTTTTACTTTTTCTTCAATGTGCAGAATTTCAAATTTGTTGTTAAATTTATGATTATTATCTAAACAATGTTTCGTGAAGGTCGAGTCTGTTTTCTTGAAGTTGTAGTTTCTCTCGTGTTCTTTTATTCTGGTACCAAAAGACCTCCCAGTTTGGCCTACGTACACTTTACTACAATCCTCACATCTTAACTTATATACACCCGAGTTCAACTTTTTGTTCGTTTTATCCTTTTATATGTTTTTGAATAGAGTTGTTAGTTTTGAAGGCTATTGTTTGGTTTGTTGATTTTTTAATTATCAACTGTATAATAATATACAAATATATACTAATATACAACTTCAAACCAACCACAGGAGTGTAGCAGCCACAAAAGCAGTGACAATTGGTCAAGAAACCTGGATAAAAGAAGAACGGAAGAACCTCTACAGCATCAGAGACAGTCTGTCAATACACCTTAAGCTATTACATTCACAGTTAATTTATAAACTTAATAACATCGAGTTCGACTTATTGTACGAAAGCATCCATGAGAGAATCAACACATAAAAAATGTCTAATCCAAAGGATCAAAATTAATAAACTCATTGCCAACAAAACACAAAAATCCACGAATAACAGTATTAATACCAACTATAGTTTTTTCGATCGCTTCAAAAATCTCACCAAAGTGGAATTCACTCCTACAGAAACAACCTCAAATTTAATTTAAAATCTAATGTGGATAAAAAACAACTGGAAAACTTAGGCGTGGAAGCTGATTTAGTCATAAGCAAACATAAACTCAATGCTAATTATAAAAAAATACCAAGCTAAAAACATATTAGAAACTCACATAGTCAAGCCGAACCCGAGCAAGGATGAGAAAACACTTAAAATAATTAAACAAAAAAACAAAGATAACAAAATTACTTTTACCAAAGCTGACAAAGGCAACACTGTAATCGCAACATCAGAGGTAGAATACGTACAAAAAGTTCAACATTTCCTTCATAATAATGTTTTTGTCCAAATTAAGTCAGACCCTACCGCGAAATTCCAAAAACAAGCCAAACAATCCATAAACAACTCAGAAGGCTTATTTAATAAAGCCCATGTATTTAAATTAATTACAATGAACCCATAGCCTCTTAAATTGTACGCATTAATCAAACTACACAAGGAAAATAACCCCATCCACCCTGTAGTATCATATATAAAAGCCCCTTGTAAAAACCTTTACAAACACTTAATACAAGTTATACTTGACCATACTCAATTTAAACCGAAATTCGCCATAAAAAATTCACAGGAATTAACCAACAAAATCTATAATTTAATAATACCCCGAAATAGTAAGCTCATTTCGTTTGACGTCACTAATTTGTTCCCGAGTATACCACCCAATGAGGTTATAAAATTAATAAAATTAAAACTTGAAAATAATAACACCAACCCGGTCGTAAAATCAGAAATTGTAAATTGTCTTAACACGTTAACATGTTTACAGCAAAAGTATTGTCAATTTCAAGACGCATACTACAAACAAACGAAGGGATTGGTAATGGGAAATCCCTTAAGCCCATTACTGGCCGAAATATTTATGAACAACCTCGAAAATACCATTAGGAAAGGAAAGGATATGTAGATGATATTCCTTTTGCTTCACAGGCGCCGACAGATAAGCCAAATCCCTACATAATTACATTAACACTATGCCTCCTGACATAAAATTCACGATAGAAATTGAAATAACCAATTCTATCAATTTCCTGGACCTTAGTATATCACACAAAAACAATAAGCACGAATTTTCTATATATCATAAACATACACACCCCGACACCACTATACATGCTAGTTCTTGCCATCCTATAACCCATAAATTAGCGGCTTACCATTCATTAATTCATAGACTTATTAATACCCCTATGAGTAGATAACATTTTGAAGTAGAAAAGAACAGGATATAGAATAACCATTATTTCACGTTATAGTAATAGCGTGAAATAATGGTTATTCTATAAACATGGTGAGGGGTATTCTTATGAAACATCAAAAGTCAAAAATACTTTCCTCCATTTACCCTAGAGTTCAAAAAACACCTATTTACTACAGCACCATTACCTATATACGCAAAAGCTCCGAAAAAATAGGTACTATAATTAAAAAATCAACAAACCAAACAATAGCGTTCAAAACTAACAACTCTATTCAAAAGCCTATAAAAAACAATAAGGATAAAACGGACAAAAAGTTGAACTCGGGTGTATATAAGTTAACATGTGAAGATTGTAGTAAAGTGTACGTAGGCTAAACTGAGAGGTCTTTTGATACCAGAATAAAAGGGCATGAGAGAAGCTACAACTTCAAGAAAACAGACTCGACCTTCGCGAAACATTGTTTAGATAATAATCATAAATTTAATATCAAATTTGAAATTCTGCACATAGGTATTATTTTGAATAATCAAATAGACATTAACAATTCCCCAATTCCCCCCTATTCAATCCCCCTCCTTTAAACCCGATATTAGCGTATGTTGTCACCTAATGAAGCCACAGTGTTGGCGAAACATATGTAGTGTCATAAATAAAAAATTTGAAACTTATAACATTTAGTGTTTGAGTCTTTATATTCTAATTTTTGTTAAAAACTTTAACTAATTTTTTTATAAGCCCTAATTTTATATGTAACGGAGGCAAAATTATACGATCCTTGATACTAAAGGTGGGTTTATCACGTTTTGGTGTCCTGGAACTAGTACTTCGCGAGTAGGCCAATCCCTTTTAACCCAGTGTTGATCTTCAGCTTTACTATCCCACAAGCAAAAAAAAAAAATAGGGATAATTTCTATAACTACCTTGTTACCTAAAAGAAAGTACACAATTCTTAAATCAATACATGTGAGCTAGTTGTTTTGCACATATTTAATTTTGTCCAAAACTTTTCAATTTGTTTATAGGAGCTGAACCCCCAACTTTTCGTTGAGTGTTTTAAAATTAATTTTCTCGAGCAGATGCTATATACATATGTTCGAGTTTTTAAGGAGAACTGCTATGTACTGTACTGCAAAATGAAATCTTAATTTGAATAATTTGAATATTTACAAATTATTTACTATACAGATACATCAATAAAAACCCGTCTTGTCGTCTTACGAGTAAGTTTCGGTTTTGCGCAATTACCCAGCGATTCGACGCACGAAGTGCCGCAACAAATTATGCGAGGACGACGCCGTCGAATAATTTATGAACGCGAGTCCGTGCGAATATCATGCGGTTCGATACGCCGGATACATCCAGCGATATGGTTTACAACGTCGTACGATACATGTAAAGTAATGGACGAAAAGTGTTAAAAGCTTGATAAGAATCGCGCGATTAAGTTGGCGTGAATAATTTCTACAGAGCCGAATTTGTTCGGTCGATTGTAACGCGCTCGTGTCGTTTTGTGAATTTCATATTTCCATTAGCAGCTTTTCTGCACTGAAAATTTACTGAAAATCAGTAAAAACAAGATCAATGTGAATATTTGAAAATTAACTTGAAGAAAATAAATTTCAGCTAATGTATTAAGGTGATGACAAGAAAACTTATACAACAATTTCTTACAAAACGATAATGATTCATTCGACGCTGCTTCTAATTGAATTGTAGGTAACTACCGAATGAGTTGAAATAAGTTAATCTATTAGTCACTCTGTCGTCAATGAATTTTCTAGGTATGTCCGTAAACACGTAAAAACGTCTAATAATATTAATACATCCTTCCGGATTTTTTAGACCACTAACTGCTGATACAAACATAGGAATTATTAATAATAAAACAGTAGTCTAGGATTACATACTAAAAGTCTGTGCATTTATACAGGAGTAACTTTGTGCACTTTAGGGAAATGCAGATTTTTGAGGGATGTTATTATTAATAACAAGTCTTTTTGCTATATTCGCATCAATCATATCTTCATCCAGATGTTTTCTGACAAGTGCGTTGATTCATTATATACATACTGATTATGGTAATTCATATCTACATACGTATGATCAAGCAGTTTCTCAATATGTCTACTATGTCTTTAATCTCATGATTAATATTATTAACCCAACAAAATATTTTCTTCATTTCCAAATTTAACAAGGATTGCGTTTCAAACGATTACGAATTAAATCATTGTACTTGTATCTTAGTAAATATAGTTTTCTATTATTATATGATTCCAATTTCTTCAGAAATGTTGTACCTCTACCACAACAATCTTTTATAGTTGTGAAGAAAGACATCCAAGTATTCGGCCGAAAACCAATGTAGCATAACTTAATTATGTTCTTGTCCTTAACTAAAATTGTCCGTTACTCTCCTCGGTAGAGAACAATAACAAAAAAATGATACCAACTATTCCGTATCTTTACGTTTCACATTAATAATTTAATGCTTCTTCAGAGGTATAATTAATTAAACTGTAGATATTTTAATTTAATACAATCCAGGAATCATTGTACAATAGTTTCGTATCCAATGAAAAATAATAATAACTCAAAACATATCTTTTTGTAACAAATCCAGGTGCATGAACTACGACACGACAATTTTAAAATGTCTTAAAAATAATTCATTTTATAATTTTGTTTTTTCACAGGATTTTCGGTGTAGGTTTTTTCTTGCTATCAAAATACAATCGTGGACATTTTTCTATTTAACGAACGTTTAATTTTTATTAAAACATCATCAGAAATCAAGTATAAGTACACAACGATTGTGTCGTCTTAAAGTTGGGGATTCAGTCATGGTCGCAATTAATCGCTCCCCGCTTGGAAACTAATTAATATTTCTAAACAGAATTTTGGCATGTAATTGGAAAAAGTAGCATCTAGGCCCAGTGTATGTTAATTTTTTTTTATATTACGTTCCCAATCTATTTTTTTCGCTATCTCGCGATTCTAATAATTTTATACAAAATCCTTTCATTGACTTCCTTCGTATCAATATGTATATGAGCTAAAAAAAAATCAAAAGAATTGCATCATTAGATAAGGCTACACGGCAATTAGAAAATTTCTTTGTATGCGAGCGGCTAATTTCGATCATCATATTTGCCGCCGACAATTTTTAGTTCACCGAAATTCACGGTAGGTTTCGTAAAACACGTCGAACGAATCTCATTCATAAATCTCGGCGCTTCGCGTTCGTAACCACAATAATTCGTCCCGGATTTTTTCTCCTATTCTAAAAAAATCTCGTGATAATGCTCGTCCAAATTTATCGATGTTTTGTTTGCTTACTAAAAGACAGTTACTTTTGTCAATGACGATTATGAATGCAGAGACGATAGTGACGAACTTGTTCAATTGCACGGATCGATTAGAAATGAAATTAATCACAACTTAGCGAAGGCGGCACTATTAATTTTTTTTATTTTCATATATCTGCTTGCATAACATATGTACGATATTTGCGCACGCTTACATAAATTTTATTGCGACATTACATTTTTTGCCGAATCTAACCAATCTTTAATTTGAAAGTAATCTACAGAATAAGCAGTTTGTTTTATGGTGATATCAATATTTTGTTACAATAATAAATATTCTCTGGCATGCACTTTTCGGTGTGTCGCTAAATAGCATAAGCGATCATTCTGATGATACTATAGTATTATAATAGGATGATTATGTACCATCTTAGTTACCTATTTCAAAACACTTTCTAAATGCGAATGAGTAATTCCACTTATGATACTTGTGCCAATGCATTCAAATTTCATATTGTTTCATATTCCATACTTATTAAAATAATTATACAAAAACATATTTGGAAATTGCACTTATAAAATAAGTTTGTTTATTTACCATATTATGAAAAATTGAAAATATAAAATATTATTTCCGCTTGATCCCGCCATCCACATCAGCTCTATATGGTTTAATTTTTACTTCACTTGTGCATTCGTATGTTCGTGATACAAATTGTACTGAGCAATGCAAATCCGTTTTCATGTTGAAGCTCTATGTGTTCACATTGTGGTAGGTTACACGTTCTGAATTGCTGGTGGTTCATTTTGAGCGACTCATTCGCGAATGGCCCACGTTGCTCACAGAACACATTGCAGTATTCACTTCAAGCGTCATTTCGAAAGCATCTACTTTGATTGCTACCTGTGGTTTATCTAGCCTTGCATACCTTCAAAACCATATCTTCGGTAGATTTTTAACCAATTGCAACAAATATTCCATTTAAATTTAATTTATTGTATGGGAATACCAAAGTTAAAATTAATATGTTCGGGTACCAATCGTGTCAAATACTAGGATCTATTCGAATTCAATAGAATTCTCCCTGTTTTTGATTAATCTTTGTTCGTTTTCATAGGTCGAACCACGTACCTAATCATCTTTCCTGGAAAAATGGCGTGATAAAATATAATATTTCATAACTAAACTAACCTGTTGTATCTTCATTTATCATATGTTGGCAATTTTATTTGTAATCTGGCCTATCTTTTTTGCTTTTGTGTTTGTTGCGCCTCTATGATGTGTTCAGGGTCTATACATCGAAGTCCTCTTTTTATTCTGCCGCGTACAATTTCTGGGAGTGTACAGTCTTTATAAAATAAAACTAACTTTTCCATCATATGATTGTCCCATAAATGGTCGTCTCTTTTAATTTGTTCAATAAACAGATCAACATCATCATTTACATAACAAACAAAATAGCAGACATCCCTTCGTGTTATATGCAGTTGACCCTGAATCTAAAAATGGGTTGCCAAATTATAAATAAAGAACGTTATGTAGCAAGCTTGAAACAATCAATGAAATTTTGAAGCAAGGAAATAAATATGTAATTGCTACTTGCGTAATTTCTTTACTTGGAGCATGATATTTGGTAAAGCTCGTACGAAAAGCACAGCCTATGTTATAAATATCTACTCTAGTTTCTCAAACAACTACATTTCAGTGTTCGATCATTCCCATTTACCCTCACCAATTAAAATAATAGTTTACCTGATAATAATAATTATGATTTCTCTTCAGCCTGAGCTTGCCGTTATGAAGTTCCAGGCAAAAGTTTTTTAATTTTGTAACTGCTTCATTTAAATTTATGGATAATTTAGACACATTAAATAAACACTTTACTTCCAATATATGAGTTTGGCCTATTAGACCTGTAAATATTAAATGTGAATCGTCATTTCTGTAATAATTGTCGGTGTTACCGTCAGGTGAAGCACCCAAAAAAGTGTGTATAGGATCCACATGCAATCCACTTCGGTCTACCTTTATTTTGCATGTTTCCTCAAATTTGGCGCTAGCAACGGATTCTTTAAGGAGCCCATATTCGATTGCTTCGCTTCTAATAAGTCGGGTATGTAAAATAGATTTGACCAGACTGTGACAAGAAGTGCGCGGCTGACGTCTTATTACGCTTCCAAAATGTGAAGCTGTAAGGCGATTACTTCTTTCCGACCTATATTTCGCATTATCAAATTGTCCGAGAGTATCTGCCGCCAATTGCGAAATTTCTTCATTTGTAAGCTGTAAGCAGTTTATGTAGCCATGCTAAATGAATTATTTTTTTAAATTCAAACGCAGGGTTATATTCCTATACTTTTGATGGTGTTATGAATTCGTTATTATTATGGTTCCTGTGATTACTAAACAGCAAGTATAAAGTTCATGGTGTATATTTGTAAATGCTGGTTACAACTTTTAAATACTTAATACTAAAATGAATTAAAATATGTAAAAAAAGGCGCTCTCGTAAATATCTTGCGATATGTATATCGACCGATATCCGCTGGCGTAAGTTTTTATAATATTTTTTTGTATCGTAACGTTGGGCGAAGGAACGAAATGTTGCCCAGGCAAATACTGGCATATTTTCCATTCGGTTTGTTTCCGATTGGCATGATTTACTTCACTGCTATTGAATAATACATTTCAAACTATCAGCGACATCTAAAGGGATTAGTTGGCGATCAGTTTTTGATTCCCCAGTCTTAAAATAGCTAGAATAATTAAAATACACACCGGAGATATATTACTCTATGCGAGTAATTTTTTTTTTTGGAGTGAACGTTGTATCGCCACAACTTCGAACCTGCATGAAAATGCTTCATAAAATCCGGAAATATCTATTTTCAGTCACGAGTGAGAATATTCCCTATTGCTAGGATCTGCGTTACGCGAACATCTTTCGAAGGCAACGTTCTGTGTCTTATTTGAGTTCCAGTATACGTCCAGAATAAAAAGGAGGCTAATTTCTTACGAAAACGGCACGGAAGAGTGACCCCACGGGCTCGAGAGACGAGCGCAGAATGTAATTAATTCGGAAATTAAATCAGTACACGTCTTTCCAAGAAATACTTTATACACTCGAATTACAATCTTCGTTTTTTCCTTGTTGCAACTGGAGAAACTTGAGAAATGCTGTTTTCCTTCTGCTGGGCCACGCCGTTCATTTTACGTACGCCGAGTTTCTTATTTGCTGCAAATTTTAAATATAGAACGAAATTGCTTCGTTTTCAATAAAATTATTACATTTATATATAAACACCCGGCGTGCACCCTTGAACATCGGATTGAGATAAAAGGAAGTAGTTTCACCAAGTAAGGTTCATAATTGATCAAGTTACTCATGATTTGCACAACATTACAAACGCACGAATTACGTGTAGCCAATAAAAAGTGTAGCTTTTCTTATTTAAAATCACATATTATTATGTACTTCCTCATAGTATATCTATTGTTACAACTTATTATTAATTATAGAATTATTTAATATAATTAAAGCCAATGGTAGAATTTGGTTGCTAAAAACAGAAACTAGAATTTCTATAGCAGATGTTAAACTATTATTTTATGAACTATTTTGAGTAGATAAAGGAGCACTTTACCGCAAGGGTAGATAAAATGATTTAAATGAATTACATTTATGACAAGCGACGTCGCAATGACAGTAATCCATAGTAACGGACAACACAATTGCATTTTTGTGCCAAAAATTGTAATTTTCTTGGACATTTCAATTTTCCTTTGAACTTGAAGTCATTCTATAGAAAAAAAATTGTATTACACACGACGATAAAATCGCATTATCTTCTCGAGCGTAATTAGCGTCTCGACTAACGTCCCGACGCTAAAAAACGCTCCCAAAGATAAAGTACAATTTTATCGTCTTATATAATAAATAACTATTATTCGGGTAAAATTTTCTTTGCTATTAGTAACTGCTGTAGAATTGACAGTGGGGCAAAAAGTAGTTTCTCATTTATATGGAATTTAACTCGACCATATCATATCAATCATATTTTCGTCCAGGTGTTTTCTAACAAGGTGCGTTGATTCATTATAAGTTAAGTAGTTTTTTTAATATCTATTTTTTAATTGTTTTCAAACTTGTTTCATATACTGATTATGGTAATTCATATCTATACGTATAAATGTATGTATACGTATGATCGGGCAGTTTCTCAATGTCGCTTTTTCTAGAGCGCAAAGAAGTTATTACTTATTGGTTGATAAATGTATATATAATTTACTTTGCAGTAAAATAACGTACATGTTGAAAGCACGTTAATATTTAATCAATATATGCTCCTATAAATTTGATAGTTTACACGTGTTCCATACAACTTATTCAATTTAAAGAGAAAACAGGTTAGTAATATAAGATTGCGTTCTTCGGATAGAATTGAATGATATTTGATTTTAAAGAATTGAGTAGTACATTCTTGAACTTGCAACAATTGTCCATTTTCTTGATCATGATGGAACATTTAACAAACGCATATTTGCCCTTTTTCTCACATCATCAAGGAACGTTGTAAATAAACAAGTGTTCCCAACATAGAACTTGTGTTATATTATAAAATTAGAAATCTTATTGGTGGTAGGGAAGATATATTGGAATAATTATTGGTGGGATTCATTAGTGATAAATGACATTAAATAAATCTAATCGCGGTATCAAGGCCGTCTTTCTATATACCTCAGTGTGTACTGAAAAAAAAACATCATTCTGAGACCAACATTTAATTCAGTACAATACGGCTGATAAAGAAACTACACTTTGACACGCAAATGCAAGACTATTTGTCAAAAAAATTGTAATGCTTTGTAATGAAACAAATATTGGTCACTCGGAATTTTATGAAACTTTTATATTAATTCAATATTAATATAAATCTATATTAAAAACGAACATTAAAACCACAAAACTACCACCATGGAAAGTTATTAGTAAACGCAAACAAAAAGTCTATTAAAGTGGCTAATGTTCAAATCGTAATTGCATTTTTTGAATTATCTCTTTAAGGGACGTTTCGGCAACACATACATGCGTTGTTTTGCATGCGTCCTGCGTCGTAGTGATCAACAAATACTGATTCTTTTCGCATGGATGTGCATTTGGTCGTTGTGTGTACTGCTGATCGGATCACGATTGTTTCTTTTGCACTAGTGGGGGTTTGCTTCGTGTAGAATTTTTTATGTTCGTTTTGGGTTTCTAGCAGGGATTCTATTTTTATATGCAGTTTGAATACCCGCGATGAGAGTTTCTATGACTAAGTGTAGTTCTCCTGGTCGATGGTGTGATTCAGCGTTGAGATACCGATGCGTTCAGATGTTTGATAAATATCGTAAATTCTCTTGTTCCATGTGACTATATCAATAAGTGCACTGATCGTCGTTTTGATCACTCGCAAATAAATTCGATGCTGTTTTATGTGCAATTTAAGTGGTTGACATAATTTTAGTGAATTTTCGTGTGTTTGGTACAGTAGCCTACCTATAACAAACTATTGCTAAAAACTGTAAGTAAACTTTGTGTTAATGTACTTTTATGCTTCTTCGACAAGATATCGTTCCAATAAAAAAACATGTAGGTCGCAGACTTAAGGAAACATTTAAAATACGAAAATGTTTCCCAGCACGTAAAAATTTGAACTGCAAAAACGTCTTAAAAATAAATTGCTATCAAATTATGTGGATATTAATAATATTAGTATTTCGGAAGATGAAACCGATATGGATACCTTAAACAGTAGTATAGACAGTGTGTTAACAGTAGTTGACGGCTCGTGTACAGGGCCTCCCAAACAGCGCCGTAAAAATAACATTTTACGATAATTAAATTATATTGCTCAATTAAAAAGTAAAATAAAGTTTTTGGAAGTTTCCAACATAAAACTACGCAAACAATTAAAGCCAGTTCACAATAAAGAAAACTCCGCAAACGTCGTCGAACCTGAAAGTAACAACATAAATAACGTTATGCTCGAAAAGGGGCCGAAATTCTGAAGAAGCTACTACCAACATATGAAGTCTCGTGTATTTTTAAGCCCAATTTGTATTAATATTCGGTGGAAGAAACAATGTCCTAGTAAATGCTCCTCTAGACACTAAGCTTTTAAATAATTATAGACTATCATTAAGGAAAACTAATGTTATATTGTTCGCGGCACGTTTTTGGCACCAGAGACCTGACTTGAACAACTTGGTGTAGTTCACTCTAAAGTTGTCGGTATCAAATCTAGTAAACCATCAGTTAATATTAATTTTGAGCAAAAAGATAACGTTATCGAAATGTTACCTGCTGAAGACTACGATGGCGTGTCACCTTCACATAAAAGATCAATTACATCTTGATCTTCAGCTTCTGTCTTAAATCTAGGTGTCAAACTCATAGACCTAACCGCGGAGACATCAAAACAAGATTCAGAAATATCACGCAATAACACCATAATGTTGAAAACGGTACCAACAATTGATTCACTGCATGTATATCGCTTACATCCTGATACGACTGTAGACGACATAAATCGGTTCTTGAAACCAAATTACCCCGAAGTGAAATGTGAAGCGTTGAAACCTAAGCACCCAGGTTTATACTCATCCTTTATAGTTGATCTATATAAGACAACTCTACAAAGGGCTATGAACCCTTCCGAATGGCCAACTGGTGCACGTATAAACAAGTTTTTTTACCATTGTATGGAAAAACACGTGCAATGTAAAAAGTCGCAATTGTAAAATGTTTCAGGTATTCCAGTTAAATGTTCAGTAAATAAAGAACAAGCGCCTTGAAATTGAGGCGTTTCTGTTCGACAGAGTCGCATATGATGTTTTGCGTTTATCTGAGCATTTCTTAAAGCAAAATGAAAAGAATGATTTTGTTATGAAAGATTATAATGTAATATCACACTTTTGTAGAAATAAATTGACTCATGGTGGAGTAATGATCTTATGTAAAACGGGTTTAGATTTTAGATCTTGTGATGAAATAAATAGTCACTCTATAGAGTTGCACTGTGAAATTGCGGTTGTGATATCGGGTTGACTTAACGTTATGGTGGTTGCCGTTTATAGGTCCCTAGCGGGAGACTTTAATCAGTTTATGTTGTGCATGCACGACATTTTTGATAAATTAAAGGGCACTAGTTGTGACGTAGTGATATCTGGTGATTTCAATTTCAAATTTAATTCAACTAGTCCTAGGTTTATTGATTTTAGGAATCTGATGACATATTTTTACTTTAAACCGACCGACGATACAAAACACCAGATTTAATAACTTCATTGATAATATTTTACTCAATACAAATAAACAATTTGAAACTACTACGTTTGATCCAGGTCTATCGGACCATAGAGCCGTAAATATTCAATAAATATTCCCATTAAAAAGCATATTATCACGCGGCAAATCAGTGATGAAGCCTATATGTTACTGTATCAAAGTCTGGAAAGGGTAGATTGGGTATTCGTGAACCATAATGCCTTGGACATAAATGTCAAATTTGAAATATTTGTGAATTTATTAACGATAAACATCGATTCAGCACTCCCGTATAAAACAAGATCAATTCCGAACATTGACATTAAGCCGAAAATACATGATTTACACCACAGTTGCGACTAATGCGTGAACACTTGAAACTGCTTCATGAAACATTCACTCTCTTATTCCCGAATTAAAAATGCAATTAAAAAATTTGAAAAGTAATTATAGAAATGAACTTGTCAGGGCGAAAACTAACTATTTATAATAATTATATAAAAAAATGGAAATACGCCAAAAACATACTGGAACATAATTAATAAAAACAGACTAATAAAAAAAATTGTCACAACTTTAACATGGACCCAGAATCATTAAATAAATTCTCTGTCGAGATATCGGGGAAAATCGCAGGGAAATTGTCGGCAGATAGTGTTTCATATGCTGTTGCTTTCCCTTCAAGTCGGAAATATCCCTACTTTCAATTTTAGGAAATTGGATACAACGAGATACGTAAAATTATAAATAACTTAAAAAATAAAAAAGGATCATTTTGGTATTACAACAGAGATTATAAAGCGTATAAAAAATACAATAATAATACCGTTGACAAAGCTGATAAACTGATAAACCGGAGTTCCGCCGGTGATCCTAACAACTACAGGCCAAAATTATAGAAACAATTTTAAAAAATCAAATATCGCGTCACTTTGATACAAATAGCCTTTTCTATCAAAGCCAATTCGGATTTCGCGCAAATAAATCAACTGCAATGATCGATCTGTTGTAGAAAATAATAGAAGGCCAGGAAAGTAGAAATTTTGTGGGCGTTGCCTTCTGCGACTTACAAAAGGCCTTCGATTGTGTGTGCACTGTTTGACTGTGTCATAAGCGTAAACATTTAAACTTCAGCGATCAGAGTTGCCAATTGAACAACACGTTTTTAAAAAATCGCAAACAGTAAAACTCCCCATGTGGAATATATTAAAAATGGTGTCCCCAGGGATCGGTCCTCGGCCCGATCTTGTTCTTATTATACGTAAACGACCTTGAAAGATTCATATCCAAGTGAGGCATTTCACTTTTCGCGGATGATACATCTCTTACAGTTTCCTGTGAGAATCTAATGGAAGTTTCACGACTTTTGGATATCTCACTGTCAGAAGCAACTAGGTGGTTTAATTCGAATAAACTATCGATGTATCAACAAAAAACAGTTCAGATGATTTTTAGTAATAATTAATGATTTCACATGGATCCTCACTGAACTGGGATAACCATATTGAATACTTAAGTACTGAGACATTTAACAAGACAGGTCAAACTCCAACTAAGAATAACAGCTTATCATGCTTTAATACAATCATCAATGTTGTACGGGTTAGCGTGGGGTCATGCAACGAAAATGACTCGCATATTTGGATTACAGAGAAGGGCAATAAGAGTTATCACTAATCTGGATATAGAGATGATGTAAAGAGCTTGTTCAATGACTTAAATTTGCTCACACTTCCGCCATTGTATATATACGAGTGCCTAGTTTATACCCATGTAAACTTAAACTCTTTTCTTATGCAGTCTTATTAAGTCTGCATAGTACTAACACTAGGCAGACTGCAAATATAAAAGTTAAATTTGCTCGCCTAAATAGCAACAAAACTGGTTGGCGGTACTGTGGGCCAAAGTTTTACAACCTACTACCAGCCCGAGTCAGATGTCTTCCGCATGGGTGTTATAAACGAGTATTAAAGTCTTTCCTGACCCAGCAGGCGTTTTATGGCTTTTGACTTGTACAATACATTTAATGTCAAGGTACTAATACAGTTTGATTTGATTTGATTTAATATAATACACATGAGCCATCCAGACTTCTAAGCCATACATCGGTTGCGCTGTATCTAATGCTCTGGTTTGTAGATGGACTATAAATAAATTTGCTATTACAGCTGATCTCGTTAATGCCTATAGCTCTGCTTAGAATGTTGGTCGTCACAATAATATTGATCGGCACTTCGGTAAACAGTGACACTACATCAAAACATTTTAGCTGGAAAACAACATAAAGTATGTGCGAGAGTAGCTATTTGAATTTTGTTCATTTATATAAGCAGCGTATTATTTAATTTATGTGAGTGGAATTGGCGTAGAACACACCCACTTGTTGTACAGTGGTTCTTGGTTTGGAGCGACAGTGGGAGTTGCTAGTCGATGATGAGTACTAGCAGTACAGGATGAGAACTAGTAGCTGAGTACTTCAATACTTGTACTGCACTGTACTTGTACTCTACTATTCATGTTCTGCTTGTTTGTTGTTGAAGAAAAGATTCCTTATCTCAAATTATATCCCTGGTGACAGGCGAAATGCACCAATTGTCGCCCTACTTTCATGCTAGACGGTATCAGGGGGAGAACTCGTCTTGTTATTTGATAGAAAACCGTGTCTATGGATTCCATAATTATTATGACAAGCTCTATGTATTATGTGTTAGGAAACGTCGATAGCTAACGATAATTATAACTAATAGCAACATATTGCAATAGTAGAAATATACACATAAGTTAAACAAAAATAAATTAACAGAGTACATAGGGACGACGCCAAACTTACAATTTATATATAATCAATATATAGAAATATATGTATGTTAACTTATATCGTATGTATTATAGTTAACATACAATATTTATCTCCTCGTTTCTCCGACATCGTGAATTATAAATCATGTTTTTGATTACCGGGGCAATCTAGTCGTCTATCGCAATTTAAACGAATCGATTAGTCGATCTCCATCTCTGACAGACGAAGAACGAAACTCTATTTCCACACGAAGCGCCGCCGAGCGCCTTAATTGTTTTTCTTGGGTCCAATCGTGAGAAAGTTTGTTTTTAATTGCGGTGAATGAAGTCTTCTCGCTTGTGCTCTTTGACCCTCTCGTAACAGTCGGCGTCTCCTTTCTCTTTATTGCCAGTGAAATATGCGTGTCTGAAATTTAAATGAATACTTGTCGGTATACATAATTGTGATACAATGAATTCGTTTTTTGCACTGGAAAGCATATTTCGGATTCCTGCGATTCATCGAGTTGTAATGCACTCTAGAAATTCTACCCATGTATTACCGTATTTTAAACATAATATACCGAATATCTATCGATTACTAGAAAACTACCACACATCAATTTATGGGTAGTAAAATCCATATATATATAATATAGTAATTATGAGAGTTAATTACTTGATTATTGATTATTGATTTTCTCATAATGCAATAACTTAAATGCTTAGATCAGTTACATTACCTGTGTGGATAAGTACAATCCGTTCTTTTTATTTTCTCCCCTGTCCACGAAATATGCATTTTGTATTTAGATTTCATTAAAACAAATTTTTGGGATTGAATCTGCATTAGTTTAGAAAAACGAACGTATGGATTCCCGACTGCGTAACTTCACAATCTGTTGATAGTGATTTAAGGAATCGTGAGAATGATTAAGACGTGCACACAAGTATAACAATAATAGAAGTAAAATTTCCATGAAAGATGGTCTAATCTTACACCTCAATGGTGTAGTGAACATTAATTAAAACAGGTCCATGAAGACTAACTGGTGGATCGCTAGACAATATTGTTTCTGGGATATTACCCTTCGTCAGTAGCGATTACCAAGAACCTTAGTTGTTGAAATACCTTTACATGTAGTGGCCATCAAAACTTCTTGGCGCGAGCCAATCACTCCTAACGCACCACTGACAACAGAACACTGACGAGACGATACCTTGTCTAACACCTTGCGGAGACTAAACAAGAGACGACTGTCAAACGTCCAGTGTCAACATGTAAAAGGATTGCTGCAATTAAGTTCAAAAACAATTCAAATTAAAAATGTATCTTGTCAAATCTGACAGCAAAATGTAAAATTTACACGAAAGATGGTCTAATCTTACACCTCAATGGTGTAGTGAACATTAATTAAAACAGGTCCATTAGACCATCTTTCGTGTAAATTTTACATTTTGCTGTCAGATTTGACAAGATACATTTTTAATTTGAATTGTTTTCGAACTTAATTGCAGCAATCCTTTTATATGTTGACACTGGACGTTTGACAGTCGTCTCTTGTTTAGTCTCCGCAAGGTGTTAGACAAGGTATCGTCTCGTCAGTGTTCTGTTGTCAGTGGTTCGTTAGGAGTGATTGGCTCGCGCCAAGAAGTTTTGATGGCCACTACATGTAAAGGTATTTCAACAACTAAGGTTCTTGGTAATCGCTACTGACGAAGGGTAATAACCCAGAAACAATATTGTCTAGCGATCCACCAGTTAGTCTTCATGGACCTGTTTTAATTAATGTTCACTACACCATTGAGGTGTAAGATTAGACCATCTTTCGTGTAAATTTTACATTTTGCTGTCAGATTTGACAAGATACATTTTTAATAATAGAAGTAGTAGGAAGGGCTTCCATTATTTCTATTCATGAAACGAGTTATTAATTTTAAATTATTTTATATTATTAAACGTGGAACAGTTAATGTATATATGTTCAAATTTCCCTACACTGTAAATCTCAAACATAACTTTTCTGTGTCCTGTGTTTAACACTTGTATTTTCCCAATCCTTTTGGTTAGAATCCAGCAACCCTTTTCGTTGTTTTTTTTAACTCTTCAATTATTTGGCTTGGCCGTGATAATATATTCACCTTGATTTTTCCTGTTTAAATACTTTCGTCGTTGAGAGATATGAGATATCCCCATTCTATTGTATCACCCACCTGTTTACAGTGTATAAATGCCATATACTGAGACATATGCTGGTTCATACTGTTATCCATGATTTACTTTAATACACTTAATCCATCGTTTTTATATTTTCCACGATATCACATTGGCCCCTACCGTTTATTATGTTATATCATTTATTCTATTTTACCTATGTAGCAGACAAATCAATGCTTCTTTTCATGAGTTTGGCATCTCTTTGTCAAATGTTTTTGGCAATATTTCAGTGTGTTATCCTTTTTGCGGGCATAAGCACCGGTAGCTGTACAATCGGAGAGCGGGCCTGAGTTATAATTTTATTGACTTCTAACACTGTGGGTGCTAATCACGAGTGACAAAATGTGGATTGAGGATGTTGTCAAAACCAAAAAGATAATTTAACAAATTTAATAATTAACCATAATAACAAAATAAGTACATTGAATTGAACAATAAAAGTAAAACTAATTAATCGTACAGGCAGGAAAAAAGAGCTAAATTTAACAATTTATTGTGGGAGTATGACTAGCGGAATAAAAATTCTTTTCAAAGGTTCCATTAAGCAGAATTGAAGTAAAAAAAACATTTTGTTGTTGTCATTTTCGTTACAAATTGCGGCGATAGAACCCATCGTCGAGAACACCGCCACGGAGGACGGATTCTCGGCTTGTATGAGTCCTGGAGCAAAAAAGTAAACAATTTTATAATCTACGTACATTGGGCTTTGGAAGTACGTAGGGTTTTCTTTTTTATCAATTTTTCTGGAACTTGTGTACTTTTTAAGAAATTAATCGATATTTTGCCGTAAATATGTTTGATAAATTGTTCATAAAAAAGTTTACATCCAATCAAAAAACAGTTACGTACTGAGAATACTATTGTGAAGCTACTATGAAAAATGTAAATGGATCCATGTAATAGTATCCGATAAATCTGTCCACCCAGTTTGGAAAAAGTAGTTTAGAGAAAAACACTGCGGTTGATCGATAATTAAACCCTTTAACATCTTTTTCCACTATAAATCAAATAGCATATTATTTTTATGATCCTGAAGTATCGTTAGAGCCACGAAAAAAAATTGTGTTTTTGAAAATCCTAGAGTGGTTTTACTCCTTAAAGGAAAGGCTCCACGGAGCGCACATGGTGCACCGGTCTAGCAGGTAAGTATAATCGCAACAAGCAAATGTATTAAATTATAAGAAGTACATCGTTAGGCCTTTGACAGATACCTCACCTGCTTAAATGTGCACGCACGACTCTAGGTTTCTCTGTCTCCCTCCAGATGAGGAAACGATACTTTTGAATTTAAAGCGTGTTCAGCCTCTTCAACCAAATTCATTTGCTGTACAACCATATAATACAATTTTAACGTTACAAGTGTATACGTTCACTTGTTACTCTCCTCTCCTACCTCTAATATTTCAGCATTTACTCAATGTTTCTATATCGCTTTATCTTTTTAAATTATGCAATGATGCTTTTTATTTTCTCCATATGCCCTCGTTTTTTCTTTCTGCTTGGATCATTTACCTGGTTTTTACACTTTTTGTATATTTCTTTATTATATTGTTTACTTTAATTTGGTAACTATCAATCTTTTGCTCTTATTGCTATAGGTTCTCTGCATTCCTCTAAACTATTTGTTGCCGCTTGTCTTTCTTATTTAAGTATTTCTGCCGCCTCTTCTATTATTTTTGCAAACATTATTCATATCGCTTCTTTGTTCATTCCTTCTTTTATTTCTATCTCAACGATACAAGAGATGAGTATTTTCGTGCATCAGTCCTTATACTTTTTCCCCGCTTTTAGAATGTCTGTAGTTTTATGTCCTTCATTTTCGCTTTTATCAAAATGTGATCAGTATGAGTATCAGCCTTTTTGTAACGTCTTACATCAGTTGTATAATATAGATGATTTTCCGCAATAACTTTGAGGTCTATTTGCTCTATGTTGAAAAAAGGTTACTATGCGCAATCCCCTCTCCATTGCCAAATTTACCATTGATATTACTTCACTATGTTAGGTATGGCTTCCAATTGCTAGAAAACATTTTCTCTTTTCCTATTTCTGAACTATTTACATCATACCTTTGAATATCATATAATTCTTTTCAATGTCTTTATAAAAATTATCATATTCTTAACATTCATTATCTTCTGTTGGGTAACTGATAGTGGTGTCGATTTTTATATAATTACGTTCAAATCTTACTCTAGACATTCATTCTGACTATTTTTACTTGCTTATACTTTATGTATAAGTAACTATAGGAAAAATGAAAATTTCCTAACTCGAGATTTCAACGGATATACACGTTTTGGGGTCCCCTGAATCGATCGTGGCTATTTTTGGAATGGCGTGTGTGTGCGCGCTCTACCGTCCAAACGATTAAAGCTGGAGCTCTGAAACTTTAAACTTAACATTTGTATGTAGCAAGGAGGAAAACGTCATATTTTGGGCACAATCTCAACCGAAAGTGATGGTTTACTCTTATCACTTTTTCTACATCTCGAATATGGTACATGTTATCGAAAAAATGATTCTTACAAAAGTTACAGATTGTTTTAAACAACTTACATTTGAAAAGTTTTTTCGAAAAATGTAGTATAACTAAGTATAAGAAAATTCAGTGCGGACCACTGCAGATTTTTCTATTTGTCAGATACCCAATCATTAATTTCATTTCTCTTCATCCGCTACCAAAAAATATCTTCCGTCCATATGTGTAAGGCTTAGTACTTTTATCTCTTAGCCCCGATCAATGAAACAGTGTCGCGTTTCATTATTTCTGCTAATCTGGTTGGTGCGCTTCATTAAACTTTCCACTTTGCAATATATATTTGCTGATTGTTTGTGTTTCAGTATTTCTGCCAATCAGGTTAGTGCCCTTAATTATACTTTGGTAAATATAATGGCTGACTCTCTGTGTTTGTCTTATTTTGTATAACTATCTCTTCATTTGTATTGTATTGTATTGAATGTCATTTTCAATGCCCAATAGTTCCGTATTGATTTCTTTATTTTATTTTGTATTTCTTAGTTTTCTTTTCCTATGGCTTCATTTTCCTTTTGCAGTTTTTTTCATTTCCTCTTTTTATTACAAAATATTTTTACCGCGTAGCTTCATAATATCGTTTTATTTTCGTACAACCTGGTAACGGTGCTATAAATGCACTTGGCTTTTATCTGCCTCAGTTGTTTTGTGTTGCTATATGTAAATTGGTATACCATAAATATACTTGGACAACAATTTACTCAATTTATTTTCACTGCGCTTCTCGTAATTGTGGGTTTACTGCAGGAAAAAGGATCAATCATTCAATTAGCGCCACATTGCCAAAACCGATTTGTGTTTTTTTTTACTAAATTACGTGGTACATATTATACGTACTACTACTGAACTACGAGTAGATACTTCTATCGCGACACCTAACCACGAAAGCGACACCGAGTAGAGAGCAGATACAAAGTAGATATAATTTCTGAATTTTATATTTGATTTGTTTTATTTTGTAAATAATTTGATTTCAATAAATATTTGCTTTAACTTCCAAAATAATTTCCATATTATTTCCTACATTTTGAAGTTTACTAAGGCCTTCAATACACTTTCGATAAACTAATAACTTAATAATTCCTCAACTAAAATGAAGTAAGAAATGTGTATACGTTCACATTCGACGATTACATTTCGTCCAAAATTTTCGATGCATGCGTCCGGATATTTTTACTTGACGCATCGTCCAAACTTATATCAACTAGGCTAGTCGTCATAATTCGTGTTTGCAGAGTAGATATGTTAATTAATTTAAACATTCTATTGCATTAAACTTTTTTTTAATTGTCACTAATTATATTAACCTAAGCAGATGTTGTGAGTTGTGTAGCAATGCAATTTTAATAAGAGTTATCGCATACCCAAGAGTTTTATTGTAAATATTAGTAATGTTGATTAATAACTTTTAAAACTTTATTCTAACACTTCGTCAAATAACAATAACATTATTGTTGTAGATCTGAACTACAATGCTTTAATACAGAAATAACTATTTCCGTCGATGTATAAGATATACTCCGTGGCATATAAACTGCACCACCTAGAAGGGGTGGGAATTTTTGGACCAAATTTGGCAGAAACATTGGACTAGACTAAGGTAACAATTGATTAAGAATTGATAAAAAAAACACTTCATCTTTTTGATTTTTCTTTAATAATGTGTTGGTCCGCCCCTATTTCTGATACACTCATTGACCCGCCTTGGCATTGATTCCAGTAGGTGATCAATGTCTTCTTGGGGTATGGCATCCCAAGCAGCCTGTACTTCATGCCGTAGAACTTCTATTGTCAACGGTGGGTTCGGTAGATTCCTCAATCTTCTACCCATCATGTCCCACACGTTCTCAATGGGCGACAAATCGGGAGATCTTGGCGGCCAAGGCAAAAGATTAACATTGGCCTCTTCAAAGAAGTAAGTCAAGAGAAACCCTTGCTACGTAAGGTCGTGCATTATCTTGCTGGAAAAGTGGGTCTTCGAGCCCTCGAATATATGGAAGAACATGTGGTTCTACCACTTTGTCAATGTAGCGTCGGGCGGTCATACTGCCCCGAATGAAGAGCAAGGGTGACCTACTGCCGTAAGCAATAGCACCCCACACCATCAACGCCACAGTTCGTTGAACATGCCTCGCAATCGAAAAATCAGGATTGCGCCTTTCTCCACGTGTTCATCTAACAGTCATCCGACCATCATGCATTCCTAAACAAAATCGCGATTCGTCACTAAAGATAACTCGATCCCACTCCATGTTCCATTGAAGTCTTTCCGTGCACCAGGCCAAACGTTCCTGGCGATGTTGAGCAGTGAGGGGTAGCACAAGATGTGAGCGGTAAGACAGCAAGCCAAAGGTTGTTATTCGACGATAAACTGTTCGCAAGCCTATCGGATGACCTTGTTCACCTAACCATTGATCAGCTATTGATCTAGTTGTAGGGAATCGGTCTCTCAAGGCCATTAGTCTTTAGCGGCGATCTTGACGTTCATTGGTTCATCTTTGAGCCCCAGTGCCTCTTCTCCGACGTTCAACCCCATGTTGAGACCACGCTTGATAAACAGGCACTATTGTTGAGTGGTGCCGTCCCAAACGGTTGCCGATTTCTCTAAGTGAAAAACCTGCTTCTCGTAAACCAACAATCCGCCCTCGGTCAAAGTCACTCAACTGCTGGTAAACTTGAGGTCTCCTTCCTCTAGGCATCGTTAAACACTTGAAACACTTTAAACTAAAGAACGGGATCGGAAAAAGTGGAACAAATTCAAAAAATGACTCGATAATTGCTTGTCTATCACCACGTCTAAAAAATGACACAAACGTTAAAAATCCCATGACTACTTGATGATTGGGTTTCAAATTTTAATCAACTATTTCCCTGGACTAGTCCACTATTCCTGCCAAATTTGGTCCGAAAATTCCCACCCCTTCTAGGTGGTGCAGTTTATATATCACTGAGTATATTTACTCGAACGATTGGCTATTCATTATGAAATATACTACGATAAATAACAACAAATTTATAAGAAAAGTTGTATCGCGTCTACATGTTCCCTGTTGGAGCATCGGAAAATATTCATATAAACAATTCACATCCAATTTCCATTATATTGCCAACCTGCCTCGATTGGTACTCTTATGTCAAATTTCTCTATTTATTTGCTTAATTAAGAATCTAATTAGTTTGCACACCTTAATATAACATAACTCGTTATAATTTAGTGTCAATTTCAAATTTATCGAAGACTTTGTAGGCGGCTTTAGGAAATTATTATTTTCGAACAACGTAATTTAATCATCAGATGCCACACAGACAATCAAGGCAGCTCTTTTGTAATATAATATAGTCGTCGTGGAAATATATTCCTATTTGTTACGGTTCAATCTTAATTTGTGACATGAAAGTAAATATACCGTTCGATCCGAATGCTCTATTGTATTCATGAATTTATAAACAGTGTGGGTTGGATTCTGTAACATTTTATTTATTAGGGGATGTGACGGATCTTCATTAACATAATCAGAAAGATGTTGACGTATGTCATGCTCTATAATTCTTTTAATACAGTTTTGTACAGCAAATCGATGGAAGACATAAAAATGACATTTTAACCTATTTCATCCTAAAGGTCAGCTTAGCGCCTTCTTACGAATTTAACGACTGCAATCGATACAATCTTAATTATATAAGCTATAAATTATGTGTGTACTCTACTAATGCAATAAGTAACATCAAATTAATTTTAATTACGAAATTGATATCTTCACAACCGTAATTAATACAACTCTTCACAAACCAGAAATAGTACACATATGATTTATGGAGAAAATTATACTGAAGATAAAAATGTAGCGGAACGTAAATCACCAGCTTAGTTTCTCTCATTTGGGAGCAATTCCGAGGTTAAATACGGAGCAACATTATATCGTAACAGAAATCTACACTAAGAGTACACGAGACGAAACAGAGTTGATTTTAGATATCTCACAATTGCAAAGTCCGTTTACAATTTGATATAGGTTTATGAAGTAAATCCTAAGATTTAGTTCATAAAGCTCAATTTATTTCCATTTATATACTTATATATTATCTATACTGCTAGTAAATAATTCAATTGGGTTTTACTAAACTGACCACAACTAGATAAATAAGTTACAAATCGTACCACATGCAATTTGATGCAGATTTCTTACAGTACCTTGATTTTTTGGGAAGAACTGTATCTTGCCAAATAAATACATTGCCTTTCAAACAAAATAGATCACCCAGAACCACTGCACATAGAATGATGAAATTTGGTGAAAATATCTAGTGCACGTAAAAAACAAATGATTACATTTTTAAGAAAAACTGATAACATTTAATGATAATAATGAGTTACATCCCCACGTACTCTTATGCACTCAGCAACCCTTCTGGGCATACTGGAAATTAGATTATTGATATCCGCTGAGATACCTCATCCCAGACTATCTGTAACTGTTGACGCAACTGCTGTAAGGTATGGGGAGGATGAGGTAAACACTCAATGGGCGATAAGTCTGGTGATCTCGGAGGCCAGGGCAACATATTGATGTTGTTTTCTTCTAGGAATTCTGACGTTACATGAACAGTATGAGCCCGCGCATTATCTTCCTGGAAGGCTGCTCCTGGGAGGTTTTGTAGTAATGGCACAAGAACTGGTCACCTAATCCTCGAACGTCCGTCAGAGTGCCATAAGCAAAATCTTGATTTGTCGCTGAAGAAGATCTCATTCCATTAAGGAACCCAATATTTTCTGTCCTGATACCAGTGAAGTCTCATGGCTTCTCTTGTTAGAGGAAGACGAAAATAAGGACAATAAGAACGTAGTCCAAACGTGCGTATACGGCGATAAATCGTGCTCATGGATACCATATGGCCAATTGCTTTTATCCAATTTATACGGCTCGTGATGGTTCTTCTGGGTCTCTAACTGCATTTCGCCTTAAGAGCCGATCTTCTCGCTCTTGCGTCACTCTTCGTCGTCCAGTACCTCTACGACGAACTTCTAGCTGCTCTTCTTGGCAGCCTCTACAAGCCTGTGCTATAGTGGTGTGACCGATTGACACGTCTGGATATCTCACGGAAAGTTAAACCAGTCTCATTCATCTCGACAATTCGTCCTCGTTCAAAAGGCGTAATTTGATGAAAATTTTCACGTCTTCGAACTCGTGGCATTCTAAACATTCATAACTGTTACATCAAGCAAGAAGAAACTCCTAACAAATGCGGCAAATCAACGAAACTATGTTCAAACTGTTGCTAACGAGATAATTTCTGTCAGAAGTGAGAGATTAGCTTCAAAACTTAATCATTTGTTTATACGTGCATTAGATACCACCAAGTTTCATCATTCTACGTTCAGTGGTTCGGGGTGGTCTCTTTTATTTGAAAGGCAGTGCATGTGAATTGGGATAATAAGAGATAATGAAAGGAACGATCAAAAACATTTTGTTCAAATATTTTAACAATATGTATCTAGTTGCGAACAATAAATTAACTCCAAATTAAAATAAAATATCACATTCGTAGCTAATTATCAAAAATATAAATTCTCTTGAGAATTTGTTTTGACATTAAGTGCAAAATTGGCAGAACGATATATATGCATATGCACTGCAGGTCGTGAATGTCTTTGGGGTTGTTGAACAATTTTATTCCATTCTTTTCCGTTTATCGTTTTCTCTTTTCAATTTTGGATCTTCATACTTTTGCTCTGTACTTTCCAGCCATCTTTTCCGTGCTCTACATTTTCTCCTTTTTCCAATTGGTGATCTATTAAGGACTATTTTTTGGTAATCTATTTTTGGCCTTTCTTTCTATATGCGCTAACCATCTTAGTCGTTTGCTTTTATGACGGAACTCATCTTTGCTTCGCTGTTCATGATGTCTAGTTCCTTATTTGTTCTTCTTCGTCAGCCGTCTTCTGGTGTTTATTCCACTGTATATAGCTCTTAGTATTTTCTGTTCCATATATCAAGGGCATCCTCATATGAGTACAAATGTGGTCATTATCCAATCTGTTTCTCCTGAACCGAACCTGCCCGATATTTCTCTAGGAGGCATTCTGTAACATCGCTTAATCTTTCCATAAAAAAAATTGCCAGTACCTTATAAGTTGTGTTGAGTAATACAATACCTCTATAGTTTTCGTATAAAGATTTGTCACATTTTTTATGCAAAGGGCATATTGGTTGTCCATTCTTCGGGCATTTGTTCTTTCTCCCATACTGGATTTACAAAATCATATATTCTTTCATTTAAGTGAACTTTTATTATTTTCTAGGTCTTTGATTATTTTTGTGACTTTCGTTGGTACTTTTACATCTTCCTCTTTTCCACTATCATTGTAAACTGTTTCTTCCTTATTTCCCATTTTTAGGAGTTCATCCAAGTGATCCATTCAATTATTTGCATTGTTTCCTTATGTCCTTATATTTTACTCTGCATCCTATTGTGTTTGTATTGAGTTATTCTTGTCTTCTCTTTATCCTCTGCTATCTCTACAAATTCCTCATAGAATCTTTCCTGTTCGTAGGTTTCCTTTTCTTCAGGATCGTCGTTTTATCAGTATCTTTAATGACTTCTTTTGTCTGTTTTCACACCTCCTCAACTTCTGTGGCTTGCCGTCATTTTTCCAGTTGTTTTGCCATCTCCCCCTGATATTCTGTTTTAATATCCTCATTCTGCAATTTTTCCACATCATATAGCTTTTCTATTTTTTTTTGTATTGTGTGTGTTTCTTTTACTCCACATTTTTTGCAGCTTAAGGTTACAAGGAAATGATCTGATCCTGCGTGCACTCCTCGCATACTTCCCGCGTTAGTAATTAAGTTCATGTTTTCTTTCTACCAGTACTGATCAATTAGATTGCACATCCTGCACTCTGGTGTTGTCCATGTCCTTTCATACGAGTATATTTCTTTCCGTTCCGGTTGCGTACTTCTTACCACCATGTTTGTTTTTATTGCAACATTAATTACTCTCTGTCCATTATCATTAGATATTTCGTGTTTACTGTGCATTCCTATTGTTAACCGGTACATTACTTCTTTCCCAATTTTTGCGGTATTTTCCAATCACTATTTTCATGTCATGTTTCAGTAATTTTTCATATTTTACTTCTAGTTGTTCGTAAAATATGCCGTTTTCTTCTTTTTCTTCTTAGTGGCCGTGGACATTGATTGTATTAATGTTTTTCCTCTCCCTTCGCAAACGTATAACACATAACCTCTCTGATATTGGTTAGTTCCTAGCCTTCTGTCTATTCCAATACATTAAAGAAAATGTCTTCACAATATCTATGCCTAATTTGTTTCTTGTAAGGATGTTATTTCTATCTTAAATCTTTTAATTTCCTTACTAATTCTTTAATTGCCATGGCACAAAATGCCCCTTACATTCCAGTTGCTCTTAAACATTTATCCCTCTTTAATAGTCGAGGAGTTTTGAATATTTCTTCCCGCGTCCTTTGTCCGGCTCGCCCTTAAAATATATAACCTCTGATCTATATTATTTAGTTTTTTGCTTGATCAACCTCTTCCTTACGGACGAGTTTGTTCAATTGCATGTTCCAGATCCACACCTGGTTAGCATCCTTATTATGCTTTGTATCCTGCGTTCTTTTTTATTTAGGTGGACCTATGTGGATATTTGTATTTTCCAATTTACTTCTACTCGCCATCGCCTCCATTTTCTCCTCGAAATTTGGCAAATCCACTACATTAATCACTTCCTTCCTGCCTTTCAACATTTCTATACTTGCAGTGAGTTGTTCTCCCTCCACGTCCATAGCTCTTCCCTTTATCTTATTTCGGACATCAATGTCTTATTCTCTTCCGTATTCCTCCTCGTATCCGTTTTTAATTCCTCAAGTGCCTCCAAAATTTGCTTCGTTTCCTGTTTTTGTCCTTCCTGGATAGTCCTTATTTCGCTTTTTAAATCTCTTATTGCCTTCAAAATTTCCATGTTTTCTACGTTATCGCCTTGCTGATTATAATGGGAGATCTATTTATTGTTTAAACCGTAGGATTTCAAAGTTGCCTACGTGTCTATTGGTTCTCGTTTATTTTATACGTTCGTCTGCCTATATACCTGTGTTTCCAAACACGCCAGAAATTACACTTCAACAGTTCCAAGGCGTTCAACTTCTGTGACCTTGTATAAATGATTTGAAACGTAAAGGACATAGGCATGGCTATGCGCACAAACAACTTTTTGGCTTGGAACAGTCCATTAGCAGAAAACGGGGGTGATTGTGAAAGAACACTGCGAGTTTTGCATTTGCTTCGCGTCCGTCTGGTTGTTTCTTGATTTTCGTTATTTGTCTGAGTATTTTGCTTCGGTTCAGTTAGTTGAAATCTTAAAAAAGTTCTTTTCAGGACTACACGTTTCCAACATTTGATTTTATAATAAGTATAATCTTTATTAATAATAACCTTAAATAAATAACTATTTGTACTTTTATTTTATTGCAGTTATTTACGTCGATTCATTTGTATACAAACCAAAATGCCACCGGCAAAACAAACTGTTGGGATTAAAGGAAAAATTATCCGCAGCGAAGGGCGTGAAATAATTTCTAATGTGCTAGAATTTTTGAAGCCAGAAGACAACAATTGACCAATTTCAAGGAATGCCTTCTTGCAACTACGAAAATTTCTAATAACACTTACAGAAGAATTGTAAAAGAAACTCAACACATTGAAACTGGTGCTAGCACTTCCTTTTCTTCTCCACATAAACAAAGGCCACGCACATGTTTAAAAAGCACTGTGTGTGCTGGTGAACTGGCGGTAATTCTTACACAAATCAAATTGTCAAAAATACAAATTGGACACAATATTAAATGAACAAGATGGGAAGATTTTAAGATTACCACCGTACCATCCTGAATTAGCAATAGAGAAAATTTGGGCCACCGTTAAGAAGTACGTTACTGCTAGCAATGTGACTTTCAAAGTAGACGACGTTGAAAAATTTGCACGGGAGAAGTATAGTTGAATTCTTGCCTTGGAGTGGTCTTCCATATGCAGCCATGTAGATAAAATTGTTGATGGGTATATGGCTACTGAACTTGTCTTAGATGATGCAATAGATAATCTTGTTTTCACTGTAAATACATGAGAATCTGAAGAAACTTCTTATTAGTATTGTGATTTTTAAATGGCATTTGTTGTCATTAATCCGTCCAAGTGTGATCAGCGTGTGAATTCAGAACTGCAATACACTGTGAAAGAATTCCTTAAGCAGCAGCCACAAGAATTCTATGGGCTGGGTATACATCGGTTGGTGAACCAATGGGATATGTGCCTTAATTGTGGTGGTAGTTATTCATAAAATATTTTTGACGCGTGACGCGAATTGTAAGCCCAAGTTTGGTAAAAATAACAACGAACTTTGTTGGATATGAGGCAGTAAACTAATGTTAAATCGTTGATCCTTTGATTCATTGCAGTGTATCATTGAAACATTTTTGTGACTCCTTTCATACTTATTTCGTGAGAACCCGCGTCATCACTCACCAAATAAAGAAATACCATGAGCGCTTCGTCTCATTTTATAAAGGATGCTGATGAGTATTCAAGGGAGGATCAATATTCCACGAAAATATTGTAGAAAATTAACTAGAGTTATATTTTATTATATCAATACCAACTGGCGATGCATTAATGCAATCTCATTTAATGCACCAGGTGTCGAGATTCATTAAAAAAACAATACTATCTAAACTGCACTGATTTGAGAGATTTATTTCCCATCCCATGGACACAACCACCCTCATGCTCGGCACATCGACGCTTTTTGTGAATTCACATTTTTGCATATAGCGACACTTTAAGCTACACCGAGTTTTTTATTAGCTTTTTGTCGTATCGGAAAGCAAGTTCCAATGGCACATAGACGATTTTGTATACGTTCGCTTCCAGATTCGTATTTATTCAAAAATTCTATGAAATGAGAATCTCGGCGAACGCCATTCAGAAGTTGCTTTGAATTACAGATTAAAAGCATGTCGTCATGTCGAGGAACGTCTGCATTTTGCTTTATCGTAAAAACGCTTGCATTAAATATGACTTGAATTTTTCTTTTTGGCGTCTCTTTAATACCTCGAGAACTTTTTTCTTCCCTTTTCGCAAAAAGAAAGAAAAGTTTCCCTTTAGGTCTGCGTTTGGAGAAACGAACAAAGGTGAAATTTAAATATGCATTAATGTTTGATTTAATGCTAGCAGTTGTAAATTATACATGCGGTGGACCTCGCACCGTTGTTTTGTTTGAACTCCATCATATACTTGTTTCTATCGACGGATAAAATACACCCATAATAAATTTGATCCCTGAAATGCACATAACAAAGAGTTTCCATGCAACAAAAAAATATTTCGTATACTTAATATTGCAGAGAACAATCCGGAGAATAAATAAATTTTGCATTTAATATAAAATATTGAACAACATTGAATTCAACATTGAATTTCAAATTACTTAGAAATGTTGTGTTTTATCAGTACAATTGAAAAATGTCAAATACAAATACGTGTGATATTATTGTCTAATTGAATTTTATTGTCTCTTCATGTAAGTTATAACTTGGTACAGTTGATATGATGTGTTTCTGTTGTGTTATTATTTTGTCGTACAATTCAACTGAAGACGGCCTAGAGTTGTAGAGGATGTTAAAATAAAAAAATGAAATGTTCCGCTAAACGTTCTTATACATAGATAAGACACACACATGCACACACACACAATTGTAATTACGTACAGCAGGACCTAATAATAGCATAAGCAAATAATTTTAAAGTCTCAGGTATAATATACCGGCCTTTGCGTCGCAAACGTGGAGATAAAATAATGATAAATTTATGGAGATTACCCAACGAATCTAAGGCATGTATCGGGGTCTAACTTGTCCAAGCAACACATTCACATTTTCAACGTCAAAAGCAATTACTAAATGAGCAAATTCCCATACGACAAATTTATGAAATGCAAAACTGTTTACAAGTAGCTTTCCACATTCTCACTTAAGCAATATAATCTTTCCTAATATCGTTTTAAAAAATTCAAGAACATGCCGACTTTCAAAAAAAGACATTATATAATTAACACACTGCGCAGTGTCAAGCCCTGCTAAAATTGTTTATCATATATTTATCTAATTCTCAAACACGTCACACGTTTGAGCACCGTACGCAAAAGGAGCACTAGCTAAGAAAATTACAATCAACAGCAATGGTGAACACTTACTTAATTTAGAAAATTGCACGAACGTGAAGAATGCTATAAAAATCTATAACATTGAAGAATTACTAATTAATAGACAATACTCTTTGCTATGACGTAAACATGAATTGGTTATATTCGACTCGAAGCGATTTATAAGGTCATCGAGAATTTCAAATACATCTATCGCTAACGAAAATACTGTTGTGCGCCGCTATAGTCTGAGCTTTATTCAATCGTTCGAAGTGTTGCAGAAAAGACAATTTTACATTTGCAGACTATATTATTTACACTCATATTTACAATTATGTTTACACTTTTGTGCATACTGTTTTACTCTGCTGGTTTGCACTGTTTTGCTAGAAAATCAACTGTTGTCGAAATTCGTTGAGGTTCGCTCGTTGCTTGTTTGCCACTTACTGTACTGTTGTACATGTTTTGGAGTGACGGTTGGCCGAACTTCCGACAAGTACTCACTCGATGCTGAGTAGATGAATACTGGTCTTAGAAGTGGCGAAAACTTCTTTAAATCCGAAATTTAAGAGATCTTCCTGGTAGGAATTAATTGCGCGAATTGGTGGAGGGTGAATTTGTCTAGCTATTGGTGAGGAAACCTATTCTATGGTGCTTCACGCTTGTCGCAATGATTCATTTTTGCACTACATTTGGCATGGTCAAGTCTTAGAAGCTTATACATCTGAATTGACCATTACATGCCATATAATTATTTATATTGTCAAGAGCGTTGCTTAAAATTTTTTTCAAGCTTCTCGTGATTGAATTTGACAGTGACAATTTTCGGAATGTAGGTTTATGGAATGATTGCCGAGCCATGCAAGTTTGTTACTTTGGAAAATATAAGAATTGCGTGCGACCATAAGGTCACTTGACCAGGACCAGGTGGCAAAAGCATCTGCTCTGATCGCGGCCAGTCGAAGCACACTTGAGAAATCAGTGGTGTCCCTAGGGAGATTTCTCGATTACTTGATTAATATTAATAATCAAGGTGTTGCAGCAGAAGTATTGTCAACTCACCGTTTGTCGTCGTTTCGATATCATCCCCGCTAGAAAGCATCAGTGGCGCATGGCAGTCCTGTACCCATTCATTGACAGAAAGCTCCACACGCACACACACATACATTGTAGCGTTTGTGACAATCGTACCACATGAAAATATAAATAGCACCCTACAATACAGCGGTCACGATACATAGAGTTACTTACATGGCCCCTTCCGGGGGCCGCCCGGTCCCACGATGCCTCTAGTAGCTATCCTTGAATCAGTCATGTTATCAGCTTTGGACATCTTTACCATTTGTTGAATATCTTCGCATGCTAATGTATATATACCTGGAATATTAAATACTTGCCGTACTAGGCTTTTAACAAACGCAAACGCAAACGAGTTGCAAGTGAACCAGTGGTCGTCAGACCCCGTGCCGTACCGAGGAATCGTAAGTAGGTCTTGATCGGCAGGAAACTTAGGATATTAGCATAACTTGCCTTCTGGACATACGGTTCCAGAGTCACTGTATACCCATTACACCAGGGACAGGTCGGGGCTCCTCGATAACCACGCCTGTTATGGGAGGCACAAGACTCACAGCTTGCTACTCGATTCTGACTAAATAATCAGCCGACCCCCATAGCACACAGCGGGGGCCTCACTACTCGACTCGCCACGGTCACCCCACAGGTGACTCAACCACACAGGTAACGGCCCGCCTCACCAGAAAGGTGACGGCGTCAGAACATTGCATATAGCAATAAAACAGGTACCACATAATAAATAAATAATATACAGACATCTATGTCTTACCAACGCCACTACTCTCTAGCACATGCATCCTCCTTTAACACAACTCACAAAACTATACGAAGTTACACACAACTCTTCACATCTTTATAATACACCCTTTTGTACGCCACTGCATGTTGTAACAGATATTCGTTATGGTGTGAACTACCACCCACCACTGTGTTCTTTCTTAAGCTCCCTCATCATTTAAAGGACGCCCCCTACTTAACCTCTAACTGATTGGCTACACAAATATGTGCACATTCGTATGCATTTTAGGTAATTTAAATAAAAAGTGGAAATATGTATTTCTGCAAAAATATCGGTGCTACACGTGTGATAAAATATGTTGAATTTTTATCTTTTCACAAAATTTTTGCCAACTAAAGTGACTTTTCAGAAGGCTAACATTTTGCAAGTGAGTTGGAAAGTAAATATTTATAAAATTCGTTGCCAAATGTAATGCTTTTTAATACAAGACTTGAATATTGTTCATCGAGGCACCAGCTGATGAGCAACAACGTCGACTGATATTTTATATAAGAATTCCGTAAAACGTAAATAATAAAGGTTTCGCGTTTTCCTTGCAATTAAAATGATATTTGTCATTTCGTAATTGAATTTATTATTCATATGCTACTAATAAATGACAAATGTTAACTTTTTATAATAATAATAATAATAATAAAGACATTTATTTCGAAAAGGTTTCACAAGTAAACATGATACATGATACATAGAAAAAAATCAGAAACAAGTCAAAAAAACAGGTACCAAAATTACGCTGGCTAGTTGCGGTTAAAATAGTCGTTAATGCAGTATGGCTCAAGGTCAAAAAGAAGAGCATTCAAATCCTTCTTCCTAGTTGGATGGCTTTTCGTATATTTGATTGTGTTTGGCAAACTATTAAACAATTTCATGCAGGAGTAGAAGGTACCCTTTGCGTACATATCCGACCTGTGAACTGGTAGAGCATAGTCCACTCCTTGTCTTGTGTTATACAAATTACCAAACTTGTTTGAAGTAAACTTTTCGTTATGGTTCCAAAGAAATTTAATGCATTCATATATGTAAATAGCAGGTACGTTAACATATTATGCAATCTGAAAATTCCTCTACACGAATCTCTTAGTTTCATATTATGTATAACTCTGATGGCCTTCTTTTGGATCGAGAATATCCTCTGAACTTCGATACTATTTCCCCAGAAAATTATTCCATATCTTAGGTGAGAATAGAAGTTAGCATAGTAAAATATTTTGGAAAGATTTTCATTAGTGTTTCTTGATAAAACTCTAAGTCCATAAATTGTTCTGTTAAGTTTTACACATGTGTAATCTATGTGTTCGACAAACCTTAGAGTTTCATCAAGAAACACCCCAAGGAATTTGCAGCTTTTTGTGAACGGCAATTTTAGACTGTTCAAAATCATTTGGCGTAGGAAACGATTGGTTTACTTTAAACATTACGCATTCGGTTTTTTCGTTGTTTATAACAAGTTTATTTTTCTCAAACCATTCGTTCATGGCACGCATTACAGATTCTCCTTCTCTGGCAATGTCCTCGAAGGTATGTCCTGTCAGCAGAACATTCGTGTCATCAACGTAGTTAATAATTAGATTATTCCCCATTTCCATAGCTGACAAATCATTTATAAAAATAATAAACAGAAGCGGGCCGAGAATACTCCCCTGTGGAATGCCACTGGTCACATTCACCGCATCCGAGCACAAGACCCCGCCGCCTATCATAGAGGTATGATCGAAACCACTCCAATGCAACTCCTCTAATTCCGTATTGGTGTAGCTTATCCAGAAGAATGGCGAAGTCGATGCAATCGAAAGCCTTCGACAAGTCCACTAGCACTCCACACACTGTTTGTTTATTTTCTAGTGACTTTAAAATATGTTCAGTATATTCTAAGATAGCTGTTTCTATGCTTTTCCCACACAGAAAACTGAATAAACTATGTTTGTTAAAAAAATTTACCAACCTAGTGTACATAACCATTTCGATTACCTTTGAAAATGAACTAAGCAGGCTAATAGGGCAATAGTTACTGTAGAGTTCTGGATCTCCTTTTTTATATATTGGCTTTATCAAAGCATACTTTAAACTACTCGGATATATACCTGTTTCTAAAGAATTATATATATATATATATATATATATATATATATATATATATATAATATGGCATCGTAATTGCTAGAAGGTGTTTTTTATAAAAAAATGATAAAAAGTCACAGTACAATTTATCATTCTACCAATGAATGGAAATAATAAAATCATGGCACCAATTTTATTTCGTAAAACATTAACCTGTTCCCAATTTCTGAATTTTCCTATTTAAATGCCCTATTCTGGTGCTAATTCGATTCACAGGCATATACACACATGTTACAAATGCACAAATAAATTCGCACAGCTACAGTTTCGCGCAACATAATTATCTTCGACGGGCGTGCGTATTTGTTATTTTAGTTGTTATAGTTCATCGCTTGGCTTTATCGTTTAATTTTGTCGAATTACCTCACAACGTTTCCGCTCACGAATGTACGTTAGCGTCGAATAACATTGGAAATATCATTATTATTGCAGAGTGAATTTTAAAATTTGTTTATTTGTCTTGGATGCCGACTAACGTCCGTGCTACTCGAGTTTGGAAAAGAGGTTAATGGAGTTGTTTGCCTTCCTTGCATTTTAGATAGCATAAATGCATTATAACAAAGAACCTTTGTCCCTTTGTATCTCGCGCGTAAGCAAATTGACCGTTTGTTCGATATTTCCAACTGTAAATATGTAAACGTAGTAGAAATGTAGTAAAAACTTGTAATAGAAATTTTTCTTCCGCTAAAAAATATTCCATTTAAATGTGTTGTTATGTAACATTTTATTTACACTGAACCCAACAAAATATTAAATAATAAAAATGAAAATTTTCAATTTGTTAGGCGATGTATATTTTTGTTTATGGAATGTAAACTATCGTTAGACGACCTAAATTGATGGTTGATTGAATGCGATGCATAAAATTGCATTTAAATCGTAAGTAATGTAAAATACACAATGCAAGTACAACATCTGAAAACGTCGATTAAAATACTTAATAAGTGGTGCACATAACAGTGCATCCGTGTATACAGCAAGCACAAAGTTAAACATAAATTATTGATTATGTGGATCGACGATAACTAGTATTAACTTACCGGTGCCTCCAGTACACTAGCTTCAGCACTTTCCGTATCTATACCTTGTTTGCTTCTCCATGGGTGATATTGATATTCACCTAAACATCAGTACATAACGTCAATTATAATACACAAGCGATACATTCCACCGAATTTTGTCAATGCACACCAGTGCGCCATGGTGAGAGGAATACATTGTCTCAACATTCCATGACGCAAGAATGTAACTAGGTTAATTCGTGTACAACAACATACGTTTCATAAGTACTTGCTAACCCAAACTTCAGCACAAAGCAAATACACGCTAAATATGCAATACATCAAATATAATATCATTAAATTAGTTAATAAGATAAGTGTGTAACAGTAAATAGTAATGAGAACACACTTTGCTGTTTAAATCACACTTCAATATGCAGTAAAAAATAATTTCACTATAATAATGCAAAATTTTCAAATTTGAAACAGGTTACCAATGTATGTAATATTTATTTATCGAATCATATCTAAATATTTAATTGAGTTACCAATTAATTTGATATATTTTTTCAGAATATAACGATGACAAATTTTGCAGTTGACAAATTTATTCTTGTTCCGTTTAGTTTAATTTTTAATTCCAAACTATATTTCCTGAACGTAGAAGTAAATAAAACGGTATCATCATGCATTGCTTTTTGATACTTGCATAAGGGATTATACTTGAAAATGGTCTAAGTTACTAGGAACAGTAAAATTGCATCAATCTAACAATTAAATCAGTGCCACATGCATATAAATAATAAATTTACTGCCCTGCGAAGACAAAACATCGTAACTGCAACATCTGATGTCTCTCATGGAACTAATCTGGGACTCTTGTTTGTCTCATCATCATTAATTGTATACATCTTAAATTTGAATGCAGTAAACTAATGTATGCTGATGGTGTTAAACTATTTTTTAATTCAAATGACTTTTAGTTACAGCAGCAGCAATTATATTTTTAAGAATACTGTAAACTTCAAATATCCAGGTACCTTTTTTGACGATAAACTGACTTCTTCCGATCATTTATTACTACAAATAACCGAACTTTTACATCAATGGTTCAATGCCTATACAGTGAAAGCGGACACTCATGGTCCTTACTGTTTTGTCCGGTTGAGGAAAAATGATTAATTAAATACATAATTTTGATTTTCAAGCTTTTTATTTTTATATTCCTAATACATAAGTATGTGAATACAGTTCCCCTTAGCAAACATGAGAGTCGGAAAATATGCGAACTACAAAAATTTTATTTAAAATATTTTAAGCGGGAAAATATTCAACCAATCACGCTCAAGTATACTGGTTTGGTACATTCTGAATCAGAAGTAAAGGTGATAAAATCTGCACTAGACAGTAGTTTACTGATTTTATGTTATGTATTTTTTATATGCTTATTTTGTGATAGCGTAGTTATTTCTTCATTTCGTTATTAATTTTAAATTGTGACAAAACTTTATTGCAACACACTACCTTTTAAATTTGCCGCCGAGATATTTTTTAACCTGAATGTACGTCGAAAAGCAGTGCCGCTCTCGCCACGCCCTCTCAGCTGTCATGTTTGCTAAGGCGATCTGTACACGTGTAGTACTTATTACTTTCAATATAATAACATGTGCACATTCGTGCAGTTCAGCAAATAAAGTTATGAAGTAATCATCTGAAAATAACTAAAAAATAAAATTAATGAAATATAATTAAAAAACAACCATTCACTAGTAAATTGAACAAAATTTTAAATACTCGACTGGCACAATCTTTTTGCTGCATGAGACAATTTTGGAAATGGGTCTTCAGATTTTTTACTTGTGTAAACGCTTTGAAGTCATCCCTTGCAAATTGTTTCAAATTACTAACAAGTTTTAAAGCTTCATTCTTACTCACTGTGTAACCGACAGTCGTTACAGATTTGCTATTGATCTATAAAGTATAGAGATCGCGTTAAATATTTTCAACGCGATCTGTGCGATTAATAGCAAATCTGGCGTACGTGACCGAAACGCCTGACGTCACCGCGGCCGTTTTGTTTATAAGGCGTTCGGGCGCACCGTGCAATTCATTCCGTCCGAGGCATCCGAAGCGCTCACTTCGCCCGCTGCATCCGAAGCAGTCACTTCGTCCTAGCATCCGAGCTGTAAAATCCCATCCTTTAATCCGCCACCCCGTAGCACATTGTCTGCCACTACCAACATTGGAGTGGTGGGTAGCTGCATCCCTTAATCCACCACCCCGTAGCATATTGTCTGCCACTACCAACATTGGAGTGGTGGGTAGCTGCATCCCTTAATCCGCCACCCCGTAGCACATTGTCTGCCACTACCAACATTGGAGTGGTGGGTAGCTGCAAATCCCGTAGTCCGATCCCCCAACGCGACCGTCGCGCGCAAAGACCCTCCGTCCCAACGTCCGAGCCGCACCGACGACCGCAAAATAATTATTTCGCGCCGGCAATAATATTTCATTTTCCGTTTATTTAGAGTTTCCGCTGTTTATTTTCTTCGGTTATCGGTTGTAAATATATATATTGTGTTCGTTTCGGTTATTTAGAGTTTCTTATTATTTCACGGTTATTATTTTGTTATTTATTATTATTAAATAAAAACCAATATAAACCCGAGTGCGATCTTTAAATCGGAAACGAAAAACCTAGCCGTTTACCTGGAATCTTCACTGCAAGCTACCAAGGAACAAAAAAAAGGGTCACTGGCCGAGCCGGCCAGTGACGTTATAGTAACGCGAATAAAACCCACCCGCCGTCCGTCCGTCCGAAAGGGAAGCGCGTTACAACTGTCGTTTTCACTTCCAACGTTCAAGCTTTGATTGTCGTCTTCCGTTGTTATATATTTCTCTCGATGGCTATGAAACCATCTAGACTTCGATCTGTTGGTTTTAACTCTTTTACACCTCCCAACAAACCAAAAAGATTTGGCAATGGTAAATCTTCTGAGGCAAATTCTGTTGAGTTTTTCTGAATCCAGTTGTTCGGAAACAATACTTGATGATTGCGGATGTTACTTTACTCCTCGATGCTTTTATCATATATAATGCCTCTAACACGTCAATTATTGTTGAAATGTTTGATGAAGATTTGACGGGTCCCACATTGGACAAAATAAACTTAAAATGCGATCTCGATAATAAAGTTTGAAGTTCTGTATGATCCCTTGGGCCACAGGCTGGCATACCGAAGTTGTCGATGGTGGTGAGCAAACTCTTCTTATGATTTATATTGATCTCAGATTGCCATTTAGATCAGATATCTCCTTTATGTTTCGCTATTTGTGCAACTTGCGTTTTTCCTATATACAACCTTAATGTACGTTAAACACTTAATGCACAGCGCCGTGTCAAATGTTATGTTACTGCATCAATTTTGATGTCTGTAAAATGTATAACTTTACTGATTGTATTTTGCGTACCAAGTGCAAAAACAATAACCATGTGTTCGCATCACGTTCGCAATACTTTTCAGCGTCACGTTTTTTTTTTTATTTATTGATACATAAATTTGTTAATATTGCATTAAATAAAATAAGAATAGTAACCTCATGACAAGAACGAAGTAACGAAAGCAAGAAGCAAATTATAGGAAAGCAAAATTGTTATAAAAGGGCGCCTTTCTCAATCGTGGTGGGGAAGTTATCGGATGAATGTGGTAACACTGTGAGCAGAAAGATATGGTATAACAAGGAAGTCGTCACGAAAATCTTGTTCCATGTAATGCTAGTTTCTAGTTACCTACATACCGAGCCTTTAATCTGTTAGATGTTACGTATCTCAATTAACTCAGTCGATTGATTGTTGGAGGATTCCTATTCTATCAATCAGCGCGCTCCCCTGCAATCCCGCCCGGGAATATTTATCGTACGTTGCTAGGACTACAAAGAATTGTTCAACAGCGATTTTTCATTAGAAACGTTGCAAAAAATAGATCACAATCCTAGCTACAGCGATCTTAAAATTCTTGCAAGTGGATCCTATCTGTCAAGAAGGATCTTTTTTGAAATGTGATTCATTCAACACACCACTATGCACTCAAACAAGTACATTGATTGCTTCAACTTTCCGCTTTGCTACTGGCCTGGTCATCAAACTGAAATAGTTGTTAAATTAACTCTTTTCTAAATTTACTTATAGTTTTGTAACTTACTTTCAGTAAAACTGTTTGTTATTAACTTTTAAAATTTTATTAATTTAATTTATGAACTTTTCGAAACGTTATGTCAATTGTGGCCTTGAATTTGTTCAATGTAAAATGTTTTCTTCATAAATTTAATTTGTGTTTAGATTTAATGATTGTGAAGTAGTTGGTGTGTTACTGATTCAGACGTTTTTGTCATCTTCAATTATGTTACTAATATTTTCATAACTTTCTTTAGTATTTCAAAAATTTTACGACAAAATTCGTGTTTTAATTTTAATTTTAGGTCTTGAAAAATATTTAAATTTAATAAACGAAACGTCGATGAACGTCGAAAGTTTAACTTTGATAAGTGTGATCGTACGACCTTCGTCGTAAAAAATCATATTTTGATTTAAAAATTTTAAACCATTAGTGATTTATGACCATAAGTAATATCTAATTGGCAATAAAAGCAAAAGGAAAATAAATTGTCAAATTGCAAAACAGGCCAAATATTTTAAAAAACTTTTTGGGCCCTAAGTTAGTGCGTTAATTGTTCGTTTTACATTTTATTAAGAAAACGTTGTAAATCAAAGTCAACCCAACTAAAATCTGTATTATTTATTATATATTGATTTGAAAACTTGTGATTTATGACCACCATAAGTAATGTACAGAATGCAAGGTAATTTAAATGAGAACAAATAGTATAATTGCAAAAACTTTATTATTATAATATTTATAAAAATTTTCAATTTTCTAAAAATACTCAAATGTCAAAGAAGATGTTCTAGACATGCTGTGAAATTTATGAAAACACACAAATTATAAAAGATTACAAAATGGCAAGTATTTTCTAAAATATGAAATTAGGAAAAATGTCAAAATTGTCAAAATTACATTCTTCAGAATGATATGCATGCAAAATAACTTAAAAGGATAACATTTTTTAAAATGTAAAAATTAACCAGGAAAATACAACATCGCCAACGTTACAAAATTTCCAAAAATTAAATGTAATTTAAATATTTGATTGCACATTGCGATTTGTGCTTCATAATTGGCTGTAGTAAAAAACAAATGGACAAATTTCAAACAAGGAACAGATTACAAAAAATGTCCAAAATACAGAAAAATATAAAACAGAAAATATGGCGAATTTCAAATACCACCATAATCACAAATTCTAAATTCTAAATTAAATAGAATAATCAGAAAACGCGATCAAGAAGATCAATTTCGACGCCGACCAACTCTTACATGAAATTTATCAACAAAGCGGCCAACGGCTGCGGAGTACTTACAAGTCTGGACAGTACTAGTAGTAGATGGTATTAATACTATCACACGATTTTTTTTATAACGGTAGTTGTTTATAATTTAAATTAATTCGTGCCGTTTGTGCGGAAGAGCTCTTGGAAAACTTACTTTGGGTTGGATCATTATTACAATAAATTTTAAAATCAAATACACTTAAATAGCTCAAGGCAGTAGCAATGGAAGCATCAGGATGTAAGTTACACTAAAAAGATGGAGTATTTCACAGATTTTCTTACGGAAAATAGAGTGTAGTTTATATTGTTGAAATAAATTAGACAAATAGACACACTCAGACGTGATTCCAAAAATAGTCAGAATCGATTCACCGGACCTCAAAACGTGTATAACCGTTTCAATCATGAGTTCGAGGATAAATATTTTCTATTATCAGATATGCCTAAGTAACATAGTAAAATTAACAACTTTTACTAAAACATCGTTGCTTTATCATACGGCTTCATTTTTATTATCTTAATGCCGTTCTGTAAAAGTGACGCAGTGAGTTTCATTGCATTAAAAATGAGAGGAAGGAAAATCGTCCAATAACTTTTGACATCAATGCCAGATACACGATGGAAAACGATATAGCATTTCATTTTATGAATTATCGCACGCAACAAGAATAAATTTCTACTGTCTGTCAACTGCCAAATGCACCCACATCGTTGTTTTAATATCATAGGTGAATATATGAAAATAACGATGGAAACCATGAGTAATGCGCGCATTTAATATTTCGAATAGAAGTCGTATGATAAAACATTTTAGATTAAATCGTCCTTGAATTAAATATTGAGACGTGACTATTTACCATTTGAACATTTTAATTTCAACATCTTTAGTAGAAATTACAAATACACCAGATTCAGTACAATACTAATTTCATATTATCTAACAATTTGTTAACTTATGTTTTACAAATTTATTAGTACCGTTCTATGGCTTGTATATGTATACAACGCAATTAGCAAAGTAAGGTCAAATATTGTTATATTATAATTAAATTTATATATTATAATTAATTAATTATTTTTTTCACCTTTGGTCACTTTAGGTAGCTAATATTTCATGTAAGTAATAATTTAGTAAATTGTTTAAACAGTAAAACAGTTTTACATGTTGTAAATATTTTAGGCTTTGAAAATGTATCCATACTTAGTGGTTTTTTATGTTTCCTAATCGTTGAAACCCAAATACTGATTTTGCAGTAAATTTTCGATTCAATATTTAACTATAACGATTGTTACATACAAAGATTTATAGTAAATGGGATTTTATTACCACAACTAAACTCCTTTATGGGACCAATTTAATTTAAAAAATGTGGACTACTTCAGTTAAAAATAAAGTCTATTCAGAAATATGTCCAAAAAATGGACGTTATATAAATTGACTTTATTTTTAATTGAATGCAGAAGGCAGTTCGTCATACTAGCTCACATTGCACACAGGATCGGTATTACTAGTCGGTCTGGATAAGAAAACCACGAGAGAGGCGGAAGTAACGAATTGCAGGTTAGAGATTAAATTAATAACTTTCGAAATATCAAACAAATACTACTTTAGTCAGCTGAGCAGATCTTTACACTATACTTCAAGCAAAGCATAGTTCTTGCTGCCTCTAGAGGTAATTCACGATTTCAATACACATCAAATAAAAATATATAACTTTTTATTAACAAAATTAAAAATTCCTATATCAAAAAACTTAATGCGATCAGAAATAGTTTAACTAGATCTAATAACAAGCAAAACGAAATTTTTGAATAGATGGTTTAACAATTTGCACTATCGGTTCGGCACATTTCTATGTATAAACTCTTAGCAGAGCTTAAAGACCTCCACAGCGGAGTTGAGCTTCATAAAAGAGATTTGTGTGTTCAGGTTTGAAATTACATAACTATTAACCGACTTTGTACACAAAGGGTCCGATAACCTAAGGGATCTTGGAAGAACTCGGAAGCTTTGTAGCAAATTCCTCAAGAACAACCCAAACATTTTAATTGTTAAATCTGATAAAGGCAATATTATCATCAATAAATCCATATCCATTAATGAGTAGCTCCAGGAACTGCTCACGTACAGGCCTATCAGAAAGGATCCCATACTGGCATTTGAAAAAATTAATAACGACTTAGTTTCCTCACTTAAAAGTACATCACTTATTGATAACCGTACCTACTGCAAATTAGTATTTCAAATTAGTTATTCATAATTCGATAGCTCGCACGCTTGATTGGCTTTCCCAAAGTTCCCCGCAAACATATTGTTTGCTCAGTACCAGGACCAACTAACTATTTGTTAAAATCATCGCAGACATTCTTTTTATAGCTTTCCAAGTTTATGATAACACCTTCATGTACTTCTTGAGACAAGTCGAGTTTCGGCGTCCTTTCAATTTTAAAGCTTTGTGGAAGTATTTATTGGATTGTTTAAGTGGTATTTTGAAGAACCTGACATTTCGAGATTATTTCCGTGTAAAATTTTCGCATTCAGCCTATTAATATTTAATCCAGGAAAAACTGTTGACCGCCTCTTTTATTTACCGGCGACACATCCAGAATTTAGAGTATCTGAAATTAAATGAATTCATGTTTAATTGACATATGTCGCCATGTTTACTCATATCAAGTATTTTTTCAAGCTTCTCATTTTCATACGGTCTTTTGTTCATGTCTGCATAATATTTGTTAATGTTGTGTTTACGAGTTGATCTCCTTTTTTTTAATTCTTAATTTTATTTTTATTATTTTTTAGTTGAAAGTTTTGAGATAGAATTAGTTTCGGTTTTTTGTTGTACTAATCATAAACTGTTTATTATTTATTATTTTTTATTCTACAATAAACTTTCTAGGTGTATACTAACTAAGAGTTAATTGCAAGACCAAAACTGTAGGTATTTTCATAATCAGTTTAGTGGTGTTGTTGTTGGAGCGTCGTACATCTAGCAAAATATGGTAGCATTGCTTTACTAACGTATCTGTATTAATTAATAATTATATATCAAATCATAAAAAATTACAAAAGACGCTCTATATAGCGAGTTCCTTACATTGACCATAAGCAGTGAAATGCTAGAACATTAATGCACTTTACTGGTAAAATATACGGTTAAATAAGAAGAAAACTTCGAAGTGCGTAAGTCAAGAAAACACCATCGTAAACGTTAATAAACCAAACATCGCATTGACGAATCATACAGCGTCGTTCATATGATATTATATATTTATTTGGAGAAATAAGGTGTAAGCTACAGTTCGATCAACATAAAATTCGTCTATTTGGTTCAATATTTCAGTGACCATTAAAGGCAAGAAGCCAACTGTTCCAAAGTCGTGAGGCATTAACCGGGGTCGTGAGCACGATCGGAACGACCTCGAAGCACGATTTCTACATTACCGACCGACCCCGGCGTGAACCCTGCTCTTCGATCGCATTTCGGACCCTACTTTTAAACGAAGTCCGGAGATGGCTAGTCGGAAATAATGCATGTTGGAACACTTTCATTTCTGCACACATTAAATAACAAAAACAAAATTAGTCGTTAATAATATATACAAATAATGGTATAAATAATAGAAATTGGTAGAAAGTCAATTTCTATTCGCAAACGTGTTATTTGTTTATTTGGGTTACAAACAGGACTAACCTAAAAGAGTAACCACTAATATCTACTAACTAACTAACTAAAGCAACATATTAATATACAATTGAACAAGAAGACATAATCTATATTGAGTAATTGATGAAAAAGAAGAACTACAAATATAAGAAAGAAAGAATATAAAATTAACTTTCTTTAAATTTAAATTTAAACAGGTGAATCGTGTCCTGCAGCCTTCAAAGATTTTTTGAATCTTAATTTATTTACGTGAAAAAATGTTAATTTCGCATATAAGATTATGAATAACAATACACCTGAAAATTGGAGAATTCATACCACTTCACCGTTCAACGGTTGTAAAAACAAATCGAAGCATTGTGACGGTACATGTATCGGTATTAAGCGTAACAGTCCAGGAGAAGCAATAACACCGTTCAAAATCTTAAAAAGCATCAAAACGTCAACTACCATCCTTACAGCCTCCAAAGTCATCATGTTGTATTCAGTACACAATTGGATGTAGGTATAGTTTTCTATATCGGGATTTATTTTCCCAACAGATACCTTAAAATTTTCTTAGGTAAATGCTCGATCCTAGCGACATGTGTTTTATAATTTAAATTGATATATACGTAAAAATAAGAAAGAGTGGTTATGGCTTGACTGGAAGAGTATGTTCTTAAAATAAATCCGAGCATTTTGTACGCCTTTTTAACTATATATTCAATATGATTATGAAAGCTTAGTTTAGAATCAAAATGTACTCCCAGGTCTACAACTTCGATCGAAAATTTAATTTCATTATTTATACAAAACTTGAATTGATAACGGTTCTGTTCTCAGTACAATATTTTCCCAATATAATTATATCATTTTGAATGAGCGCACAATCAGCAGGACGGTAAATTTTTAAATCATCTGCATACAGTAGATAATGAACAGGGGTCTCCTTGGTCTCCTTGGCCCGCAGGAGACCCCTGAGGAACCCCAGATGCTACATTATAATAATCAGATCGAAAACCTTTGATCGTAACTGCAAAGAATATCTCAGAAACCACCAACCTCAGAAAGCTGTCCCAATAATATGTGATCATTAATTCGGCCGAAAGTCTCGCTGAAGTCGATATACACTGCATCCGCCTGAATTTGTTGGTCGAGAGCAATGAATAAATATTCGGAATAGAGTATGTGGCTCGTCTCAACCGATCTGCCACTAAAAATAAAAGCAGTTCAGTTAATATGTTATTCGGAACTACAAAGGAGAGTTGTTTAAATACGATGGATTTGAATATTTTAGCTAAAATAGATAGTTTAGAAATTGGCCTGAATTTATACTGTCGAATCTATTACCTGATTCCGCTTACATACAGATAGAAAACGTCTCTCTTGAAAAGACTTGTTAAATATTATTTCCAAGGATCGGATTAATGATTGCAAGAAGTGATGTGACATGCCATCGGGCCCAGCGCCCATTTTCAAATCCAATTGTTCTAAATTGATTTCGGACATGGCAACGGATGTTACGTAACAAAAGTAGAGCTAAAAGTTGATGTAAATTGAGCTGAAATCTGAGACTCAATATTCGCCGAAACTTCGCGTAATTCATAACTGAAGAAATTCCTTTGCCTCCATTTCTACCAGATACAAAATTGCAAAATATTCTTGAATTATTGCTGATACTATTTTCAGAGTACTTTATATAATCTTTATAGTTATTTTCCACAAGATACTTAGCGCGGCATCTGAGTATTTAAAATGTTAAATAATCTATTTGGTTACTATATCGTTCCCATTTAGTGTGCATTTTTTGTTTTTCTCTACCATTGTGGTAGAATTTGCTAACCATATCGGAAATTGCGTTTGTGCAATGTACGCTTTTGACAATTTACTTTCGTAAAATCTATTTAGTGTTGTCGGTATTCAACTTACAGATCTCTCGTTCCCAGTTTACTCGGTTGATATTATTTAATATAGAATAATCACAACTTTTGAAAAGGAATGAGCATATTTCATTATCATTTAATGATTTTATAATCGATAAATAAAAAGTGAATTCAACTGATTTATGATGAATCTGCTCAGGAAGAAGAGGGGCCGAACATATATTAACGATACTCACAAACTCGCCGTTACATAAAATTAAATCAGTGATATCATTGTTGCTATTCCCAATTAACACAATACAATTAAACTCCATCTGACCACAAAACGACAATCGATGAACTTCGAATATCTTAAATCGGTGTAATTATAAGGTTTTAGGAACTTCGAATAATTATCCTAAATCCATTTAGTATTTGATAAATTAAAATCACCACATACAAACACAGCTTCGTCGTCATTGATAATTAATTCTAATTTGGATAAAAATGAAAATAAATTGGCTTCACCATTCGGGGGTAGGTATACAGCAAATGTTAATTTTTACTGACCCCTCGCAATGTACAGACACCCAGACTTCTGCCTCGGTGTACCATTCGGTTCGTTTTTCTACCGCTAGATGAGTTTTAACTACTGTAAGGGCTCCGCCACCATCCATCGTCGTTGAACCAGTGGTTTCACGATTACGTCTGAATGTAGAATATGAAGAACAATAAAAAAATTCATTACTATACACGTCCTCTTTAAACAAACGACAACAATAATAACAGACGATTTAACTTTGTTTAACTTAATATAACTTGATAAGTCAAAACACATAATTCAATCAGTTGCATTATATTCAGAAATGCATGGAATTAAATACACTGCGCGTATAAATCATAGCACAGCATAGCTGCATTGTTAGTTCAAACAATCAGATGCTAGAAACATAGACCTGACGTGGCCAATGAAAACACTTGAGAAGCATTTCGTAGGAAGTTAACTGCCTTGGCGCGTGGACTGGCGACTATAACGACATTAAATAAGCATGAGCATGAGTCTGAACAGCTTGAACAGTTATTGTTTCAATTCGTAACGGCCAAACTCATAGATATGTTGCAATCAACGGGAAATATATCTTCAGAGGTCGTAAACTAGATAAACAGCAGTTTTAAAAGAATTCGAAAATGCTTAGCTAATTGAGACTACCGAGACATAAAAAAATCTACAGTGGTTCGCACTGAACTTCCTTATACTCGGTAAACTGGTGCAGTCTCAATGATAGGTGCATTTTTCGAAAGAACTTTTCAGACAAAAGTTGTTTAAAATCTCAATGTCTTTTATAGGAACTATAACTAGAACCGGTTTCGAGATATAGAAAAGGGCGAATTCGACATATACACATACATACGTCGTTCTGAAAATAGTCAGAGTAGGTCCAAGAAAAGTCAAACAGTGTCAGTTTTCAAAATTGCTATACTTCCACATAAAGTTTATGAAAGTAAAAATGCATTGATGCCACATTTGTACAGCTTTGACAAGACCATATATATTGATGGTCTAAATGTATGTGTGATCCTAAAATTAGTACTTAAACTTCACGATTAGCACGTGCTGTTAAAATGTCTAGCATTAAGTGCTATTTAATACAAGCTGTACGGACGGCGAGTTTGTGACTATCTGTATTTCTATAATCTTGCACTAAGATTAATATTGGATACAACTTCCTCGTATTACTGATGATTTAACTTCGACTTACTGAAACCGGGCCAACCCAAAATTTTTTCATTGTAACTTGATAAATATTTTTTTTAGTTTTTTTCCTTTTGTGTATTCTCCTAAAATACTGTATTGAAATATAAGCAATAATAACACAGTTCAAGAATAATTTGCATTTTGTTACTATGGGCTAGTTGCGATCTAATATTGGTATATTGTGTTTTAATAATATTTTTCCAACAAACTTATTTGCGTACAAGTTGAGACGTGTTCATTCCTGCTCAGGACCGGAATTACGGTGTTTGTCAATTCAGTTTACTTTGGTATGTGTTTAGTGTAATTTATTAGCTTTGGTTCATCGTTGTTAAAAAGTTACAATGGCATGTGACAGGGCGTTATCTGACTCGTTAACTTTTCTCAATTCTTACACATGATTCGAGACAGAAGAAAATGAAAGGAATCATTGAATGATAGTTCCGAAGATGTTTTATCTAGTGAGGAAAACAATAAAAGCCGTGAATTTGAGGAAAAATTAGACCGTAATATTGAAGTTGATGGTCGCACATGGAAATAGTTTGCTCCTAAAAAAGGTAAAACAAGAGCATGAGATTTTATTCGTAAAGAAAAAGGGTTGACAGAGAAAAGCGTGGATATCGAATCGATTCCGGATTGTTTCTCTTTATTCATATCCATCAAGATTTTTGAAATTATATGCAGCGCATGGAACAATAAATGAGCAACAAGCCCGGCAAATAGGGGATTAAAATAATGCGACATTTTGCTGCTGTAACTTTTGAAGTTTACCTAGGAGAAATAGCAGAAAAAAACCAAGGACCACGCGTACGTGGTAATGACTTTATAAAATCGTTAGTATTGAACGCAACACAATCGGCTGATAATATCTTTACTGATTTAACTCTCGCGCAAAATCTTCTAACAGAAAAACAAATATTAATTGGAAATATGAACAAAAATAAAAAGAACTTACCCGAGAATCTTTTCTATATGCAATCACGTGTGGTAATTCGTCTAATTCTAAAATCTGTTTACCAGAGACTTAACAACATTAGCGCCTTATCTTCACGAACATGTCATTGCTGATGAAAACATTCTGACATATAATAAAACAAAATTGTGCGTAAGGATTGCTGCAAAAGAAATACAAGAAGGTGGACAGTATTTTTTAATATGATTAACATATAGTACAATGCGTTTGTTTTATGAACCAGAATGGTACGGGGACCCATCCATAACATATCGAAGAAAAATATTTCAAAATAGAACAAAGAAAATTGAAAAGGATGGCCGGAGATTTCAAAGGCGACTGCAGCTATAGAAAGTACTGGAAGAGAAACTTGGAAAAGATGATACAGCTACTTAAGGTACTAAAAGAAGACGTTGTCACATATGTCGTGGAAATAACAATAAACATTCTAAACTATGTGACAAATGCAATAAATTTTTATACGCTTAACAGAGAGGCGATATTCACTCTTTGCATAATATATTTATTATTATTATCATTAGTATTATTATATCATATTTAGTTTTTCGTACGTAAAATAACATTAGGCATATTAGGTACGTTTCTTATCCTCTACTAAGGTTCGCTAAGAAAACATACAGTGTCTTCACTTGTCCAAGATAACAAACACAGCTATCGAGGCAATGCAAGGATGAATTATTTCTTAAATTTATTAAAATGTATGTGAAAAAATTATTTTCTAAAATAGTATAGAGTTGCAAATGCTAAATTGAATAATAGTAATAAATTAATAATCAAGTTAAATGTATTCATATGTTCTAATATTAAATATTGCTTACACTGAACTTTTCATTTCAAGCAGTCGAAATAAAACTGCTACTGTCGTTCATTATTGATCAACATATTCACTGTTTCAGATTCAAGTATCTTAAAACCTATTTCATTTTCATACGAACTGGTATATAATCTCAGAGTTGATATTCATTCTTATGATATTCAAGATAAAGATAAAAACGTAACAACATATTAAATTTCAAAATAGGACTGCAGTTTACTAGATAAACTTCAGCCTAAAGTTTATTTGTTTTTTTACTACACAACATGTAACTGAGACAAAATCTTCTGCCTTGAACCAGAAGTTTTTTACGAATATATTATGATATAACCGTACATTTGATAGTTTATTTGACGAGTCAAGGGACATGTGCATGTTTCACTGTTCTGCTAAAAAGGAAAATTATAAGACATGAATTTAAAGCAACGTTGACGTCACCGAGATAAAATACCGGTTCTTTAGCGACTTTGATGTTTACCAACTCGCCGTTCAAGATATAATTTCTGTTTGTAACTTAAAACTTCTGCGTTCGTAACTACGAACGACCTTCTTAATAAATTTCAGAAACTTGTTTATTATGACAACGTATTTTCGGGATTAATCTTTGATAAGAAGAGAAATATCTATAAAGTTAGGCACATGGAGAGGAGAACTGGGTTAGCTACTGATCAAAATATGCATAAACTCGTAAAATAGGACTAGGATAAAACTAAAATATACATTGTTTTTTAATCATTTGACTTATAACTTTGTTCCACCGTGCTGTTTGTTCTTTCTGCTTGGTAGGTCAATATTCTTCTGTTATTTCTTTTCTAAACTTTTCGCAATTTTTCTTCAATTATTTCATTCCCCTTTTGATTTCAGGTGATGATCTATGAGTTGTTCCATGTTCTCTATTTATTTATGTACCACGTTCACTTTGTGTTGATGATATCAATAAGTAATGATCGCTATTGATTTCAGGTCTTCTCGCTACTGTTATTATCATTTTGCAAGTACTAGTTCCACAAGTTCTGTTTATCCGAACTCTTGTACGCGTATTTACTTCGCTGTTCTCGAAGATAATATTTGCTGTAATCAAATTGTTTACTAAGCAGTAGTTTAATAATCTAATGCTGTTATTGTTTTCCATATGTCGGCATATTGCTGATCTGTATACGTCATCTTTCTTTCCTACTCCACTCTTGAATTCCCGGTGTATGAATAAATCCTTTAGCCATCCAGTAGCCTTTAGGAGGTCTTCTTAAAAGTTATGTTTTATTTCTGCTCTTTCTTTTTAATTTGGTCCATATAGTGATATAATTGCGCTTAACTTTCCTACCTTATTTTCATTCCACCAGTAATTTTGTTTCAAATCAAGCCTTCCATTCGTAATTCTGCCATATCAAGTTTTCAAATTAATTTATGTTCTCTTCCGTTTATGCTCTTAATTTCTAAACGCGCCGTTTGCCCTCATTTTGTTTATTGCCTTACACGTACTTTTCCTTTCATTTTGTCCCTCATTGTTCTTTTCCACAACCGTTACCATTCTAGACTCTAGTGGCTGGATATGTTGTTTTTTCTTGAATATTCCGCGTAGTTCTTAAAATATCTATCTGCCCGACATTTCGATGGAACGCTGTCAATCGGGGTGTACTTGCTCTGAAGTCAGCTTTTTGGTTTTATTTAGTTACTTCTCGTTGTGGATTATATATATTGATATAGTTGTTTACTTCTTTCCGTTTGCCTTCATCCTTATTCTGTGTGGTGGATAATTCGATACAACGTTATGGTTATCGTTTTCTGGCAATGGATCATTATTGCAAGTCGTCAGGGTATTTGCTTTGGTCGTAAATGTGTTTGCTGGCCTTTTACCTTATTTTTTTAGGGACTAACGCTTGTTTCCCAGAATAATCTTCGGGAATCATTTCCTGCTGTATTCTCGTTTTTCAATTTCGATTGCTTTTCTTGGTGCACTGAGAACATAGTAATATCGATCTGGTCGACATACAATTTTAGATTTGTATACACTGCCCCCGCAAAATTATCGCATCACCTTGAAATCAAATCAAAATGTGTATATGGTTTTCAAACTGTCACCGATTTGTATTGTATAAACAAGAAATATTTAAATGCTGTTATCTGAAAACTTTTTTGCTCCCATAGTATGTTTTATTTAATAAAAAAACTAACAGACATCCTTACTTTCGATAGGAAGCTTAATAATTTTTCGGGTTTAGTTAAAGATAAATCAAGAACAGTGCTACCATTTTAAATTTATATTGGTAAAAACAATAAAATGAATCATCAGTTGAATGTTGGAAGGTTCACAAGTGTAGAAGAGGCTGTCGAAATTGTGACACTCGAGAGGGGAGAGTTTTCTCATCCAAATATCGCCAATCGTCTTGGTATCAGCCAATCAACAGTGTCCCGGATTATGCAAAGGTATCAAGAGACTGGGAGATACACAAGACGCCCAGCACAGGGAAGAAAACGAATAACAACACGCCAGCAGGATAGATTTTTGATGATACAGTCTCTGCGGAATCCAACACTAACTGCTCCTGCCTTAGAAAGAATATTCGAAGAAAGGTACAGCAATCGAATAAGTGACGATACAGTTAGACAAAGATTAGCAGAACACGAATTAGTACCTAGAATTTCAGCAAGGGGGCCATTACTGACTGCAGAGCACCGCAGAAATAGACTTGAGTGTGCCCGAAACCATATAAATTGGTTAGTTGAGGATTGGGAACGCGTTTTATTTTTCGATGAGTCCGGATTTTGTCTGCATTCCAGTGATAGACGAGTGAGAGTATATCGACGGCCTAGGGAACGATACCCCCAGTGCAAAATCATTCCTGACATACGTTTCGGTGGCGGATCAGTTATGGTTTGGGCAGGTTTGGTTTCGTTGGAAGTTCGTACTGAACTAGTCGTACTTCCTCGTGGCAACATAAATGCAGATTCGTATATAAGGAGCTGTTTGGAACCTCATGTTGTTCCATACGAATTTATTGGGGACAATTTCCTCTTTATACAGGATAATGCGCGTCCGCACATTGCCAGAATCGTACGACAGTACCTAGACACCGTCGGAATTCAGACATTACAGTAGCCAGCACGAAGTCCTGACCTTAATCCCATTGGGATCAGATGGGAAAACGTTTAAGGACCAGCCCTAATCGACCTGCTGATGTAAATGCGCTCTCCATCCGCCTCAACCAGATATGGGAAGAATTTAATCAAGAGGTCATTCGAGGCTTAATTTCAAGTATGCCACGCCGTTACGAGGCTCGTGGGGGAAACACGCGTTAATAAATCATTTTTTTGTGTAAGAATTACAACCCTTTAATTTTTAGTTTTTAATTCTTGTAATTTTCAATTAACTTATGATTTGTAAGAGAATAATTAGAATTGTGCACTAGTTTTGAGTAGTCTAGAATTATTTCTAATAAAATACTTCAGTTAAACCATTAGCAACGCAGTTTATTGAAATATTTAATAGTGATGCGATAATTTTGCGGGCCAGTGTATTTATTTAACGGGTTGATGTAGTAATTTGTTGTGTTTGACAGCTGAACTTAATTCACGATTATCAAAGCGCCTGTGTGGAGCTCCAGATAAACAACTTAATCTAATCAAGTATCGCATCACCCATATGTGACAGCAAACATAGCAATAAATAATTACCCTAATTATTGCCCTAATGCCATAAATTTATTTTCAAGTAGTTACTTCGTGGAGATTTAGCAGAGCAAACTAACGTGTGAGCAACGGAATTGTGATTCAGGGAGGGCTATGGAAGTTTTCGCGTATGTCTTAGATTAATTTTGAGTAATAGAACTACTCGGTACTCGCCGTTACTAACAGGTGTACCAACCCTTTTACCGGTAACTTAAATTTAGATTAAATCAAACTGCAGGCAAAGCTGTAAAAACTGAGGTTATGTTGGCAATAAAATTTTAAATAATACATTTTAATCATGACAACCAATAGCAATTATCAAATAAGATGAGTTATATGGCCACCACCGACATCACAATGTAACTCTTCCTTTGACGTCGTGCAACATGTTCACAAATGGTGTTAAAATTTCATTAAAAACTGTTTTACAATACTTCAAAAAGTGACAGTTTAAATGAACTATTTCATTGGATTAAAATTACACATTCATGGTATGTCTATCTCCCTCTTCCAGGGCCAACTCTAAAACATAATTCCGTTGCTCTCACGTTATTAGAGTTGTTTATTATATATAGTCGCGGCCTTTTTTAATGCGGTTGTAACGGATAAACGAACCACCCTGCAGCGACCAAGCCAAGCGAAAATGTACTGCGACACACGAAAGCATCTATACCCTCAAGATCTTAGGTTAGATTCTAACGAAACGTGGTACTGAAAGTTCTCATGAGCAATACTCAGCATACGGGAAATTCTAGAAACAACATATCAGGTAATTCATATGCATGGATTTACTTTTTTAAATGCACTTATGTGTTACATGAATAAAGTTATGTTCTTAGCCTTCACGATCAAATTCGCCCTCACTGTTGCAGTCACCATCACCTACAGCGGCTGAACCAGGCCGGTACATTGTACATTACACCTTAAATAAAAATTGGCGGAGCCTGTGGTTTTACTATAAAGAAAAAAGAGAAAACTTATAATAACAATTATAAGATAAAAACCCCTTACCACACTTGACTTTTACAAATCTAAATACGTATTTCGGCAACTACGTTGCCATCTTCAGTAGAATCTGAAAGGATGAGTGTTAAACATAGTATTTCTAGTTAAGGTAAAAACCTTTGATAACCTAGTGATAACCCGTTATCCCACTGGTGATCTAGTGAAGAGAATATCTTCAAAGGTTTTTACCTTAACTAGAAATACCATGTTTAACGGGTTATCCCACTGGTGATCTAGTGAAGAGAATATCTTCAAAGGTTTTTACCTTAACTAGAAATACTATGTTTAACACTCATCCTTTCAGATTCTACTGAAGATGGCAACGTAGTTGCCGAAATACGTATTTAGATTTGTAAAAATCAAGTGTGGTAAGGGGTTTTTATCTTATAATTGTAAGTTATAATTATTCATTCACCTACTCGTGATGCTACGAATATATCCAGCACCGCAAGTCTTGTACTAAACTATCCAGATCGAACGAAGACAGTAAAACTTGGATATGTTTGATCTGAAAGTGTTTAGTCATTATTGCTGGGCGAGTTTCAGCTATTAATAAGTCGATATTTAGATCGGAGAACCACATGCACGAGCAATCACCCACCATCTATGTAAATGTCAGTCTAATACTCGCTGCAGTTTTAAAGACGGTAGTAACATTTTACAAAAAGACTTTGACGATCATATTATTAAGAAGAATCTCGACAAGTAAAAAAGATTGTATAGATTCGGCGAACGATAAGGTTGTAGTAATTATGGTAAATGTGCAGTTCTGGGTGTCTTGCTTGCACCTACGGTTCTTTACCTACTGTAATCTCAAACTGCAATGTCTATGACTGCAGAACAAAAGTATGAGTATGCTTCTTGTTTGATTGACTACATTATGAAGCTGCAACCGGATACTAATCAATTTATTGTTATTACTGACGAATGTGACCACCAAAAAGACTAGGTTATCTAGTGTTTTAAGCAATCTGTCTCAAAGAAGTAAATTTAATATTGACCAATTGTACTTAGAAGAGGGCCACACCGTAATGGAAGGGATAGTCATTGAACAATATATCACTTTATACACATGGGTGATCTTAAATTTGCAACGAAATCTATAATTTAATAAATATTATTTAAACAATTATTTTAAACATGTATATAAAATGTATCTAAATTCTCGTTAAATCGTATACAGCGATAATATAAATACTATTTCAATAAATTTATATTGATGATTGTACTGAAATAATTAGCCCTTACTTAACGAGAATATTTTAGTCAAATTCTCGGCATGCTTCTCTCCTCGACATCTTTTTAATTTTTCTGTTTTTCTATTACATTCTATATATATTCAATTACAAATTTTCTCCGTTTCAATATTTAGCATGGTATAGCTTCATAATTTATTGGTTTTTAGTTACATAAACATTAAGTTAAACATTGTTTTAATTATTTCTGATATAGGAACTGTCGTTACTACTTATGTTTGATCACAATAAACTTATATATACATATGATTTGTATATTTTCGTGTTTTTATGTTAACTATCCCATTATATTGGGGTTTTTGCATATTACTTACGTATTTATTATTTCAAATTATATTAACGTACTAGATGACCCGGTGAACTTTGTGTCACCTACATATATTTGTGAAATGTATGGTCAAAACTTAATACAAAATTTTTATCTACATTAAGTGCAATACAGGTATACACTTAATCGATTTAAAGCATTCTGATGTACTAAGCTTTTTGTCTTTTTTGCGGTACGTAAGTATATAAAGATGATGGTTTTCCGACTCGCGAACACGACATGTGTATCTCCTTTGTATTTTCCCTTGATGATCTTGGCCTCGATGACGTTATTCATTAGCTTTTTCACAGCCAGTCTCGTTCCATTGCACAGTCGAGGTTGATTAATGTTACGCAGCATAATCACAACTGATCGTACTTTTAATTGTAAATTGTGAGGTGGTAGTCCAGGCAAATCCATAGAATTTAAAAACTCTGCAGGATAGTTCACTACGTCATCCTGGTTTGTAACTGTGGCAACTGATCCGTAAGAAAACAACTCTCTCCTCAACTGGAAGAAAATTCTGAATGGGCGCATTGAGATTATCGACATCCTTGTTTTTGGCCGCCAATATTGGCTGTTCACTCAGCCAATTATGGTTTCTCTTGTTCTATGTCCGTAAAAATACACTGAATAAGCTCTTTGCTCACTCTTTTGAGTCAACGAAGTGACAAAACTCCATGGGTAGTGTAACTAATCCGGTCCAGGTGTCAACTGCGACCTTACCATTTTCAAAACTTCAAAAACATATTCGCAGTTTGATCTTGTTGCAAAAACATTCGCATGTTTGTTGTTAATTGGAGTATCTTTACATGCCGCCACAAATTAGATGATTTTAAGCATGCGTTTAGTTCGTCAGCAACAGTTGACCGGGGAATAATTGGAAGAGTCTGACGGAAATCACCCGACAACAGAATCATGGCTCCACCAAAAATGTTTTGGTTGTCACGAAGATTTTTTAAAGTTCTGTCCAATACCTCCAGTGACCTCTGGGGTCATCGTACATTCATCCCAAACAATCAATTTGCATATCTGTAGAATCTTCGCCATTGCGCTGTTTTTGGTGATGTTGCAAACTGGTGCTTCGTTGATTTGCATGTTTAGTGGTAATTTCAAGGCAGAATGTGCAGTTCGTACACCTTCTGACAATGTTGCAACTATTCCAGATGAAGCTAACGCTAGAGCTACTTCATTTCGCGATCTGATCTGTGGCAATAACAATGAAATTAGGAACGTTTTTCCAGTCACCCGGAAGCATCAAAGAAGTAAATTCCACCAAATCCACTGTTCACAGCTTCCATCAAAGTATCTTACGCAATTCTTTGTTGTTCATTCAATTGCGGAACATTTGAACGAATTGTTTCGGCCAATACTTCAGTATAGTATTGTTGTTCTCGTTGCAACTCGTGGTTAAATGCTTCGCGCATAGGACGATTGGGTGCTGTCATGCCCAAACACGACAATACTTTATTTACCATCGATAAACACATATCTTCTATCACGATCAACGTCTTGTTGTAAATTTCTGCAGTAATTTGTAATGTAGGAGTCAAAGTTTGACAACGCACACGATGCAACACGTCCTCAGACAAGTCATCCCTAAATTTCATCCACAAATCTTCCGGATTCAAGGGGAAACATGTAGATATTATAATCGCAAACAATGTGCGAATTTGATGTGACGATGAAGATATGACGGAATCCGTATTATCCCAATATGCAACTGTAGTAAGTGCAACTGTAGTAGCTGACATGCCTCACGGTAAGTCGCACACAAATATCTATCAACTGTTCTTAGTTGTTGAAACGATGTTAGACAACGAACATTCACCAACAACAATCGAAGATTTGGATGTACTGTGTAGATGCGACCTAGATCGTCTGAGGCAAATACATTTGGGTGTCCTTCAACTGGTGTTCCTTGTTACCGACGCTGAAAAGATTTCGATAATGCGTTCCACGTGTAATAGTGTGGCATATCAGCATACAGCAAAGTGCGAGCAAAAACATCTGTTTGACAAATTGAGAAGAAACTTGTTAATGTGGTCGATGGTGGGCGTGCCGCTCTATCCGCCACGTTCTCTTGAAACAGACCAATTTCTGAACGCACCTATAAATATTTGAAAACCAAGTGACAATTTTTTATTTCTAAAAATACAAAAGACATCAAATGTTTCACAGCTAGGAACATGTTGCATTCGTCTTTTTTAGTATTTTCCGTTACTTATTATTTAAGTTTCTCACCGTTTAAACCTTCCCTGAACTTCTACAAATATTTCAAGATCAAAATTAGCCAAATCGGTCCAGCCATTCTTGAGTTTTAGCGAGACAAACGAACAGCAATTGATTTTTTATAGATATAGATAATTAGTTTGACTCTAGACATCGTTTAATAAACACAAATATTACTAAGAATTAGCAAGTGAAAAATTACCATAGAGTTGGCCACACACCCACTAATATTTGCAAGTAGTAAAGTACAAGACAATAACATGGAGAGTAGGTTCACCGACCGAACGTACATCATGACCGGGGCACCAACGCAGCAACACGAACATAATTGTGTGTTACCTTGCGCACATTAGAGCATGCGGTATCATTCTAGAATTACGGATCGTTATCGCACTTCACTCATCGGAGTCAATTTGACTCGTGATTTGTTAGCCGGAGGAAAGGGGAGATTCGGTTGAAAACGCGTAAATATTTCATACCTCACCGGTACCTTTTTTGCACCACATGCGATGGTAAGATATTCCATGAATTTTTCATACTTCGTTCAATAATTGTTATCAAGTGCCATGCACGATCCACGGGATACAAGACGTCGCTTTTTCTGATATCCGTACGTAATAATTTACAATACGTTTACTTATATTTATTCAGTACTTCCTTTGCATGTAGCATGCGCCATTTCAAACTGCACACAGGGTTATTGTATGCAAACATGTTCTAGTTTCGCAATGCGCGACGCGAACGCTTCTACAAATATTTGCGCATTTTCTCGTAATAGTTTATGTTTTCCTCCCGTCATAATATTTACTCGCGTCAATTCGCTTATAACACAACCCTTTCGCAAACACGTACCTAGTTTAATCATTTTGACGCAAATGGTGTTATACGTACGTCGATAATTATAATGAATTTCGAATAGTAGTCGATGCAAAGATTAGATTTTGGATTAAGGAAAGAATCATTCATAAATCATTAACCCGTAAATACATATCGAAGAGAGCATGACTACAAATATTCTGTACTAATTTAGTCTACAGTGCGTCTCTACAAGACTCACTAGCCAATCCTGATCACAAATCAATCTGAAGTGGCTAACCAATACAATCTAATCAATATTCGGTTACAAGCCACGTGATTGCACGGCAACGAAAGGAGTTCCAAAGAATAAAAGAACAAAACCAAATCAAGGGCAATCTCAACGACTAATAACTCTTTAACCTGCAAAACAAATAAATGTTGTATATTGTTTATAAAAGATATAAATATGGGATTTAATAATTGTAAAAAAACGATCCGTTTTGACAAATGAAAGTGGAGAATCGGTATAAAGGAATTAGTGTTGAAATGAAATTAACGAAAGTTAAATTTCTGCATCGAAAGGCACGTATCAAAATTTTATCAATAGTGGATTGCTTAGGAAACTTCTAGGGAAACATCTTCCCGTGTTCTAACCCAAGCTCTTCCCCAAACTTTTCCCCAAAACAGTACGAAAATTCCGAATATATCATTATTATAATCAGAACAGCATGACAAGATTAAAAGAAGATATAAATTCTTATACTAGTATAATATAAAATTCATCCACTTCCATAACACGCGACACATCACCTTTGAATAGTGTGTATAGTTATATTATAAATCAATGTGTAAAATGCAGGATCTTAAAATATGCAATAGTTTGAACTATGGAATAATAAAATGAAAGTAGGCTAGCATTAAGAGTTATAAAATTACGGGAATTCCAAATCTGTTATCAAAGTCAAGTGTATTGAATAATAATTTAGCAAATTGTAATTTAATGCATGTAAAATCCTTTGAGAGATTATTTGTTGTGCGTCCATCATAGCATGCATTGGACGACTATTCTGGTAGCACCGCTTTAAATGTGAACATTATCCTAATAAATCATTTAAACGTTGAAAGTGATGTGAGATGTAAATAACTTTATCTAAGGCTTCAATTGTCAACGGAATTAATCAAAATCTTTTAAAACGTGGCGAGTTGCAACTAGTGATGGGTATAATCGAGATATTTCAATAATCGATATAATTTATTAATCGACTAATATTAGTAGTTAAAATTAGTAGTAGTAGTGCTAATACTAATTAATGCAACGTACAACGTAAACGTTCTAATACAACTAACAGTGTGTTTTTCTAAAGCCGGGCTTACAAATTTACGTCGAAACAGACTATCGTCTAAAAATTTAGATCAAATTATATTCCTTAATAAAACAGTGGAGTTGTTATGAATAGTTTGCATTTTATTCTGTTAATTATTTTGACTAATAAGTTGGTATCCTATAAATTTGTTTTTATTAATTTTTATTATTATTGTTTAATCGACAGTTATTAATTTATTATATTGGTACCTTTGTTTTTATTGAGAATTATACTTTTATTGTTATTTGCTCATATTTTTTATATATTATTGCGGCAGTTTATAAATATTATTGTAAATTTTGAAACGTTGTATTTACTAATGCAATAGTATCAACATTGTACTTATTTACGAGGAGTAATATAATAGTTATTTTCATAACAAGTGTCGAAAGTAAGTTATATCGTGCGAGTGAGAATGTTGATTCATGTTGTTCACGAGCAGACGATATAACACTTTCGAGCGAGTTATGAACACTATTTTTTACACGACCTCAAATGTATTTTTTAAAAAACCTGCGAAAGTGACGTTAGAATGCTCAAGTCTGTTGGTCGGTAAAACAGACAAACATTTTAATATATTAAGGTCATTTCACACAGCAGCTGACTAATATTCGACGGATCTTCAACCAACAAGCCCTAATGGCAGATAGTTACGAAACTGTGTAAAGGCCCGGTGAATATTTAGTAGAATCAATCTTTTTTCTGTGTCATTTGTACAAAATATGCCAGATGGTGTGCGTTGAGCTGTAGTTGGTCGTACTTGTCAAAAATATCATCACTAGTGTGATATAATATCACACGCCATGTGTTATTGACAGTTTTCTGAAGTAGGTTACTACGACGATATTCATTAGTTTCGGTAGAGGTCGTGTAAAAAATATATAAAATCAAACTATTAGTTAATCACCTATAATCAAAATTTTGCTCCGTTGATCCGTAGCCGTTATCGTTCGCTGATCCGTACCTGGTACGTCTCCTGGATTCACCCTTGATGGTCCTGGCTGCGTCGTCGATGGTTCTTCCTGTGTCTTCCATGGTCCTTGCTGCGTCTTCGATCGTCCTTTCAATGCCAAACTTTACTCAGTCTATTGTCTGTTGAAGTTTTTCGGGTTCTTCATTATTTCCAACGATTCTCTCACTATCCACGGGTAGTAATGACTGTTTTTAGCGAGGATCTTGACATCGTTGTAATCGATTATGTGGTTGCTTCCCGGGTGGTAGTGTTCAGCTACCGCGGATTTTCCTGTGTTTCCATGCTCAACATCTCTGCGATGCTCGTTGACTCTGCAGTGTATACTGCGCCCAGTTTGTCCAATATACGATTTCCCGCACTGGCATTGAAGCTCGTATATTCCTTTAACTAGTAGTCTTGGTATCGAGTCCTTGTTTGCAGGGCAACGTCAGATTCAGCACTGTTAAGAAAATAAATGAACTGCATCCGACGCAGCCAGGACCACCAAGGGTGAATCCAGGACACGCATCAACGAAGCGAAGCAAAGTCCGGCTATATAACGCGAAGAAACAGATACCACCATCAATCTTTGGAAACCTTCTGAAGAAGCTGACAGTATGATCAGCGAAACGTCAAGTTTATTTCAAGAAACACGGCAACATCCAGAAGACACATCTCTTTGGAACGATGGCCGTGAAAGCCTACATTCGATTACTAATGAATATGTTCACAATTTCGAAATATATACAGGAAACATAATCAATATTATCCAGAGTTAGGTGCATGCGGAAATATTGTTTTGCAACTAGTTCAAAATCTGAGTAAAGATGTAAATCACCTAATAGTTTGTGAAATGACTTTCTCCGAGGATAAACTTATGAAGAAGAAAGGCAAATGAACAATATATAACAGATCGGCCCATGTAGCAAGCACATTTTCTAGTGCTTATCCACTAACTAATGTGAAAAGATATGACAGGATTTCAAAGGCTTCCAATGTTGAATGTTGAATGTTCACAAATGGTAAAAACCAATAATAAATGTATGGAAGCTGTGGACTTGCTAGATGCTCTAAAAGCATACAACAAAATCAGTATTAGATCAACAAAATGGTATCACTCTTTCGTCAAATATAGCTTTCGGAATTTCGCGCCCAGAGAGCGGAATTCTTACATAAAGAAGGAAAAGCAACTAGTACTAAGAAAATAATACGATCTTCATCATCATTTCTTCAAGAATTGTTTCAGACAAAAAAAATGGCCCAATAGTTGAAATGCATCATTTGCTACTTATCCAAGAAAGATGACAGCGTTGATAAAACCAGGTTGTAAAGGGCAAACAAATGTATTTCGTCACAAATATAAAGTAAAAACAACAAAAAAAATATTTTCGGGAATTTTATATGAACTATGAATTAATTAAATAAAAATGTTGTTTAAATGACGATTGCTGCGGGCAGTAAAAAATAAAGTTGTCTATTTACATAATTATATGTTTTTATGAAAGAAAATATATTTTTTAATTTAAATAATTAATTCAGATGTCAAGAGGTTAAAATTCTCGTGTAATTTGCTTCCATTCATCCTCTTTCTCTGGCGCTAGAACATCCCACAATATTTGTCATGTTTCGGTAACTATCTTGTGGACAGTTGACTTCCCCATATTATAAGACCAAGCTGCGCCCTGTTATGATATACCTTGCGGCAGATAACTGTACTTCCTCAAAACTTATAATGGTTGTTGCTTCTTTCTGTTATGAGTGGATGCGCCCAATCAAACAAAACAGACTACTATAAACAATTAAAAATAGTTTAGTAAGTGAATTTCGGCAAAACCGGAAGTGCAATACATTTTAAACGCCTATTATAACGGGATTTATTGTTTATTGTGTTAAATAACAAAAAAAAAAGTTGGGCTTATTATATATACTTATATGAAAATTAATGTTAATTTGTTTAACAGAAATTGGAAATGAACTTCATAATGATTTTGCATTTGGGTAATACTTTTTTGAAACACCTCATTATAAAAAAATATTATTATTAAATATTATCCCACATATAACTGCATGTTGTATGGCAAGTGTTTTTTATCGCAAAATATAGTTTCGCTAATGTGCGATAGAGAAAAATGTCTTGGAAGTTGTGACGCTTAGGATGTCGCGGGTTGTTAGCTCTGCCAGGACTTTTTACCAAATCTCGAATTTGGACCCCGTCCAAGTTGTTCTAAACTGCATTGTTAATGCAATTTCGATTCGGTCGCACGAATCCAACGTTTTCTCGCTCTCGGTCGGTCCTCTGCGCGCGCGCGCCAATCCAGATGTTGCATAATTTAATGCGACCGCCGAATGCGTATGCACCCACTGCACGGTAGCGTAAAAATGGGTATGTGCAATACGATCGCAAAAAGCGACAAATAATAAAATCAATAACCCATCGCGTGCATGCAAGTTGTGCCGTTTAGTGCTATGGGAATTAATTTGCTGTGGATTCATTAATGTTTCATATATTCATACTTGTCGTAAGTCGTTTTCCGCTCGTCTACTGGCTTGTGTAATATAATACCATACTTTGTCGGTAATTCGCAAGAGTTAGTTTTGTGACAGTATTATGACTGCTCGTTAATTTATCGTCGGATAATAGGTTAGACTTTAGAGGGTTCGGTATTAGCTCACCGTATTGGAATATATCTATAGCGGTACTCATAGGTAAGGGCGTTCCCAAGTTATGCATATTCATGATAATTGTAATCAAACGCAAACTTTTCTGAAATGATTGACGGTAATTTTATATCAATATTGAATCATTTATTGATCAACCTGAAATTTACGATTCCGGTTATAGTTAGGTTCGGGTTTCGAAATTTAATCAAATTTAAGTAATGTTGATTTCATTCATATTTTTTGGGTCTTTGGTGATGTTAGTTTCGTTTGTTATGCTTTATTTGTATTTTTCTCGATTCTTGTGTTTTATTTTTTGTTGCCTTTTCTAAATTAGGTTTTCTACAAGTTTATTTTAATGTCGTTTGTTTCAAATACAATTTAGTTGGTTTTGTTTTTGTTAACATGATTTGTTATATTTAATTTCTTTAGTTCAGTGTTCCTAAAATATTATATTATATACAATGTATTATTCTTTGTTCTGTTCTTTTATCTTCTTATTAAATATGCGTTATTGGCAGGAGAGAACAAGCCAAAATGTGATTACCTGCCATCAATTGTATTGGTTGTTTCATCTTACTGCTGATTATCTATCTGTATTAACACCTTTTTTAATTAATTTTGAAAAAGTTGTTGTAGACAAAAGTGTCTGAATGATATTTATATTCATGTTCAACTTTAATGATTCCTTTAAATAAGTAAAGAAAAAATTACATTGCACATAAAAACCTATAATGATTTTCCTGCCCAAGAAGCAGACTACATTTATATGTGGTAACACAGAGGATACACTATGGATATGAGAAATATTACATACGTCAGTCGATGAACAATAAATAAAGTGATTGTCGCATGGCGAAAAGTTAATATTATTTGTTCACGTTTTAAAATATTTAATATAACCATTGACAATGAATGCGTATGGCAAATTCAATGAAACTTCTTAGTTTCATTATTTATCGTGTACAAATGATTTGAAAATATTTAATCGAATGTTTCACAAGACTTCATGTTGACCAACCAAACATCTTTGCGGGATAAACGAATAAATTTTAAATTATTAATTAGATTAATTTTGTACCTGGTGAAAGGAATAAAAGTTGATTCTGGATGATACTGATAGATCAGTACTGGTGCACATATGTTTCTAGTGCCCTGCTACGTTTGTTGATAATACAAGTTTACAAATTCGGATTAAGTTTTGGACCCGAGCAGATGAGAACGATTCTTAATGTTATTTGATGTCATCAACTCAGATCTTCAATCTATGTGCCAAGATTGGTTCTAGTTTTCGACGTTGCAGTAACATAATTTGGAACTTGTTTTTGTACTGTGATTGTGCTTCAGAACGTGTGAGCTGCCATGGGTACCGAAATTGTTTTGTAACGTGTGCAGAACAAAGCTGTGCAAGTGGTCAGTTGGTGAATGTGATGTATACTTTCCATTTTCTGTGCCAACATTATGGAGAGAACAGAAAAATCATGTAGATGATTGCTACTGTTGCTTGTTGAACGTCGATATAAATGCAAAAAAACTAATACAGTATAAATATCCTGACGTATCATCAGTGTCGAAGCCAGTTCCAAGTACGGACAATGATCCATTGCCAATTTGTCCACAGGCGAGCAATGAAAGCGATTTTGTCGTGGAAGAAAAGCATTTAATTTCGCAAAGTGAACTGAGTGATTTGATTAACGGTGGAATATTTGTCGGGCCTGATATTCGCAAACTAATGGCTGATGCAAAGTTTACAAAATGTTTAACGCCTGATGAACCAGCAGCATGGGCATCGTTAAAAAGTGTTGTTCACTACTCGGTAACCAAATTATCATAAGATTAGAGCTCGAATGTCTCTCAAGATACATTTTATGCATGCACATCAAGTCGTGGATATAGCGCCTAGTGATATAACGACGTAATTGTCGAAATAGCTATATATTACCCATTATGGTGGATATGAACTTACATAACTTGTATGTGGGGTACTTAAAGAAGCTAAAAATAGGTCGAAATCAACATTGTGTATTTTGCTAAAAAGTGCAAGTAGGAATGGCCACATTCAACTTGCTTTGCAGAGTATTTTTTTTTAATTATTCATACTTAACTAGACATTTTCCTCCATTGGTTTATAACAGATGCTTACCACCACAAGATTTATATTAGAAATCTTAGAACCAGGCTAATACAAAAATAATCCCTTATCCTTAAGCGGTTCATGGATAACCGTTAAATGTTAAATGCAAACTTAAAAATCCAGTGCCGGTACAATTTCCTAACGTACACTTTACAACTATATTTCAAAGCTAACGATAATTCACCGCACGAAAGGGCCGACATTAAAAATCAAAATTGTTTATCGACGACATCAAACCTTTAGTGGCTGAAACTTACAGACGGCAGTGGCTTATGCAGAAAAAATTATGAATAAAATAAAGTACACAAAATTACGTTATTTTATATTTATAGGTATATTAAATTCTACAATTTACTGGAAAATCACTGTTTAAATCGCCGCTGGTTTCCTTGCAACGTACGCCAGTTGCCGTGGCTGTCAGATATTACTAACATGTATTCACGAAACGAGTCACCTGTCATCATAATCGCATCATCTTGCGAGAAATCTATCTGAGGTTATAGGTTTACCAATTGATAATTATTTTTTTTGCAGATATATTCCTATAGAAAGCGACTATAAATATAAATATAAATATAAGCCAAACTGTGTTTCAGTCTTCGTAGGCTACCAAAACCAGGAAGTTTTACTTTTCATATTTTTTATTGTGTGGAATATCCTCCTCAACTATTGGCTGAAGGAATGATCCCTAGTTGTCAAAGCACAGGTAGTACACTCTTCAAATATTGTACTGCATCGTTATCAAATGAAATTTGCATAAAATTTTGTATGTTTACAAAATAAGTTTTAAATGTATTCGCTGTCACCTGTTGATTATCGTGATTGTTTATTTGAATATTAACACATTATGAGCGGGTAGCCTAGCATGAGCGGGTAGCCTAGCATATAAAACTATGCTGCGTAGCGGGAAACTAAAATAATTGTACGAGATAACTCTTTTAATTTCATATGTAAACCCATCCGGTAAAAATACCCTGTCCCGCTTTTAAAATACCTACATTCAAAAGGTAAAAATACCCGCCCTGCTAATGGCCAGCAGTTCTCGCGGCGGGTAATTTTACCCGGCCCGCTTATAATGTGTTAATACAATCTTGATGAAGTGGTTATTATCTTATTAGTTGCATGTAAAATTTGGTTTTGCACATAGGTTTGTCTAGAATATTTTGGACATAACCAATAAAGGATTGGTAACCACTTTTATTAAAAATAATTGGCGTTTATTTTGGTATGATAGACAATATTTAATTCGCATAGTATTTAAAGGAAAAAAGGATCAAAACTAGACAAGAATTTATCATCAATGGTATTCAGTGCTGAGTATGCGTCTCAAGAAGAACTCTGGACCAGTCGGTGGCAGCTAACAAACCACTTTAACAACTTTAGTCTATTTTTTATTCAAGCACAGTAGTTTCTCGAAGCAAATAGTATCATTGACTCTATTGAAATTATTAACTTTGATTATTTGTGCGCTATGATCAAACAATCCAGTCTCAATGGTATCGGTGAGATAATGAAAGTGAATATTTGTTAGAATACTATCCAGTGCTTACTCCCAATGATTCGTAATAAATGTGGGATCCTTTATAGTTATATTAAGGTTGGACATTTCTATGATTGTTTCTTAGATAGAATATTATTTGCCTCGGAACATCATGAGAAGATGAACTGCATAGTCGATATAGAAGAAATTTACGAAACACTAATAACAGCAAACAAGACAGCCTAAGAGTTAGCAACCACATCGTGAACAAGATAGAGAGACGAATTCCGAAGCCTTGGGTCACGCGAGATATAAAGGAAAAAATAAAACATAGGGACAAGCTTTTTCAAACATGGAAAAAATACCGCGAAAATGACGAACACAAGAGGAATCTTAGATTAAGTTATAACAAAGCGAGAAATTTGATTACAAATTGTATAAACATAGTGAAAAATTACCTCTTTTTCGCTATGTTTATACAATTTGTAATCAAATTTCTCGCTTTGTTATAACTTAACCTAAGATTCCTCTTGTGTTCGTCATTTTCGCGGTATTTTTTCCATGTTTGAAAAAGCTTGTCCCTATGTTTTATTTTTTCCCTTATATTGCATTGATGGAAGGGTCAAAAAAGGACATGAGAAGGGCATGGGTGAATATAAATAAAATATTTGGAAGAACAAAGGAATAAGATGGGGATGGTGAAATGAAGAAGCAATTTAATATGACAGAGGAACAAATTGCAAACATGTTTGCAGATGTCTTCAGCAGACAGATAGAAGGCATTGTTCATACTTGTGGAGACAAATTATTCAAGAATAGAACGAAAACCCAGAATCAATCCGTGGTTATGGAAGAAATAACAATTGAAAAAGTACAAGAGATAATTCGGGGACTAGACGGAAATAAATCGGCAGGTTCAGACGGAATAAGAGTACGAGAGATAAAAGAATTTGAAGACCTTTTTGACACTCCGATACAAAATATAATAAACATTTCCATACGATTAAGACGAATTCCGACAGGCATGAAAAGGGCATTGGTGAAGCCAATGTATAAATGCGGGAAACACAAAGAATTTACAAACTACAGGCCGATTTCACTGCTGCCTTTTATCGAAATGATAATGGAAATGTGCATCGCACAAAAAACATGGGATTATCTTCTAATATTTAATATAGTGGATAAAAAGCAATTTGGGTATCAGAAAGGAAAAGGGACTATTTTGCTACTAGAGAAATTTGCACATGCCCTAAATGAAGCACTTAATAATAGAATGCACGTACTCTGCATGTTTGTGGACTTTTCAAAAGCCATTGACATTATAAATCATGGAAAATTATTAGAAATAATGGAAAGGGCTGGAATAAGAGGAGTTGTGAAGGAATGGTTTGAAAACTATCTAAAAGACCCCACTTTCGCAGTAAAAATAGGAGAAAAGGTAGGGGATTACGTCCAGGTGTTGAGGGGAGTTCCACAAGGAAGCATCTTGGGTCCAATGTTATACTTGCATACGTAAACGATGTCGGCCAGTGCTTTAACAAGTGCAAGCATTGGCTTTATGCGGACGATACTGTAATTGTATCGATCCATAAAGACTTGGGCATGGCTGAGAAAAATTTACAAGAACAGTTCAGGAAATTTTAATGCTAGGCACACGACAAGGAACTGGTAATAAACGGCAACAAAACGAAGCTCCTACACGTTTCTCCCCCAAAATTAGGGGAGAAAAGGCCTGTACAGATAGTATACCATTCATGGGTATGTGCGTGTGTACAACGCTGTTTGAAGGGGTACAACAGCACAAATACTTGGGGGTCATCATTGACAGAAACTTTAAGTGGGATGTCCAGATAAACAGCCTGGCTAAAAGATTGTCCCACTTCGCTGGAAGCTTCTACTACTTAAATGAAGTAATTCCACAATATACTCTGAGGACCATATATCATGCTTTGATCGAATCAGTGTTAAGTTATGGAATCTCAATTTGGGGAACAGCGTCGAAGTACCACATGGACAGGCTCCAATCGTTACAAGACAGAATCTGCAAATTTATGATGCTAAAAGAGGGTGGCGTGCAACTATACATTAATGCATATCCTGAATGTTCGCAATTTATACAAATACAGAGTGTTACTGAACAACTTTTACGCAAGCACTTTCAAAGATAAATTAGACCATACTTATGGAACAAGGGCCAGGGAAGGAGGAATGTATAAGATACCTAAAGTTAGGAACAATTACGGAGTTGGTGAAGTGAAGTTGTTGACTTGTCTATTTCATACGGCAGATTCCAAAATAATTCCAAAAACCATCAACACTACCCAAAGAAGATCTATATAGTGGCAATAACAAGTTTGAGTTTCTTATAGCTTACAGAATCGTACTCAAGATCCTTTTCCTTAATGTGCAAGTTTTCTTGTTGCTTACAAGCCTGTCATAGATTGCGAAAGCTAGCCGTCCTTGGTTTTTTTGCATCTTTGACGAAGAGTTTTAACACATTTCTTTCTTCCACAATCTTTTACCTTGATTAATACCCCAGAATTTTTCAACTTGCTAGCATTCTTAATGACATCTATTTTCTTTATATAATTTGATAATGTTACAATAATAGGACGAATGTTGTTTTAATTTTAAATTCCATGGAACACTACGTTACTACAGCCATTCAGTTGCAAGAGCATTTTCACAACACAGTTTCCCAGATAACACGGCTGATACTCCATTCACAATAGCTTAACAGTTCACACTAAAAAAATGTTGAGTTAAATGCACACCGACTACATACCATGTCCACTTAATCAATCAGTTATATCTTTTTATTGATTTGTACGCATTTGAATAACTCGGTAATCATGAACAGAATGACAGATAAATAGAACACCTTTGCAATACGAGAACTAATTGATAATTAATTAATTTTTGGAAACAACGATCACCTGTGCTGCGTCACCGTTGCGCCGTATTTTCTACTTTTATTTTCAGCGACCAGAAATCGTTATTTTGGCGAACTAAAGTAGATGCAAATTGCGAATTTCTCCGCGTCATCAACCCTTGCAAGCCGCGCCTGAAAGCCATCGCTAATGAACCAGTTTCAAAACGAAATAATGAAACTTCCCAATTAAAATTTATAATGTTTGAGGAAGACGCCGCGAAAGCGAGCCAGAAAATTTTTAATGACGACACTTTGTTTTTGCGCTCACCTCTCGAAGCGGAAGTTCGCCCGAGAAAAGAAAAGGGAATGACTAATGGTCCCTTCTGCATTCCCTTTGCGCACACAGTGGCGTGGCATCGTTATCCGGATGAGTCCATTTGTCAATACGTGCACGTGAGCGAAACTCTGCATACCATTGTTTCCAAATGTAGTTGTATTGCAACCTAAATTGTATGTGTGTCTGTAGTAAAAGAAGAAAATATTTTGTGACATTGCCCTAATTTTCTAAACAAATCCCATCAGTATATGCATAAGTATTTGAAATGAAAATACTTTGTGACATCGCTATATAAAAAAAACACTACGTTACGTTGAAATAATGATTCAGTCGTCCTCAATTGATTAACTCAATGGTAGTGAGGATACTGTGAAGTGTCTCTTGGCACTTCTCGAGGTGTAAGGTAGTTTGGTAAGAATCAAACTCAACACTTCTTTGATTCTTACCAAACTACTCAACACTTCTTAATTATTACTATATTCAACAACTAGACATGATTTACATCGTGTACGTCTGAGCGAATACTGCCCATAATAGTGCGATCTTCCGCTGATCTAATATTGATATATCAGCGAAATATATGCAATATTATATCTAGCATCCGCTCGACGATTCATTGGCGTATCGAGTGCAATAGACGGTATTTTTCGATTATGAAATGAATGAAATGGTCCCTGCACATCACACAATCAAGCTATATAAACAACAACAACCAAAAATAAACAATAAATGTTTCTAGTTTCGATTAATTAGGTCCTCTACATTGCCATAATCATGCATACTGGTTTTCTGGTTAAATTTGAGCTTCCGAAGTATTCCGTTGTTTTCGTTTTGCTAGAAGCTACACATAATTTATGAGCTTCATTTATATACCATTACTTTACAATATGATCAGGTCGATTTTGTTCCTCATGGCGAAAATGGAGATCGTAAATTTCAAAAGCGCGATCCCATCAGATTATTCAGCGTACGGGCGACGTGTAATTTTCCTAATTCCTGGCAGGCTTTTACAGCACGTCGACGTATATGCCGACCTAAATGTGAATTAATGAATATAATTTGCTGAATTTATGTTCGACAAATTGCCGTAATTTTAGCCTCATTAGTTGGTTTCGTATCTTTTAACACAATTTCGCCGATACGATCGTGTGTTATGTGCAGTATTTTTTCGTATAATACGTCCGAGATTTTATCGAGTACCACATACTTAACCCGGCGGAAAGATTTATTTGAGTTTAATAATATATGTTTACTTTAACCTTATACTCTCAGCGAAAGTAACTTATGACTCACGTATACTTAACACATCAAACAATGGCATTACTACACTCGAATTAAATCGCTCTAGAAAACCTTGTGTGATTGGGCACATAAATTGGCTTGTATGAGACGACTCGGGATCCTCATCTTAATCCTATTAGGATCTATTTACATATCAAATTTCATTTTGCTTCTGCTGAAACTTTCACAGCAATAATACCATCATTCTAGTTCAGTATACGAAGTGATTTTAATATACTTTTTTGTTTCAGGTATGATGCATTGAGAGACGTTTACAATTTCAAAGGTTTGTCCCTTTATTTATGATATAGAATATTTAGATGGACTAATTATTCAACGTCCTTTGCGGAACATATATATTTTGTTTATAGGTATTAATTCTTAACAAATGGAATAAAGTGGGTTACGATCAAAATTGCACAACTGCCAACTAGATATATACTTATATATTTTTATAACAGTTTATACAGATATCGTAACACATTTTTTTCATAAAGATATAAACGATCATAAATAACATCGATATCATCGACACCTAGGGCAATTAGTAAGAACATAAGTTTTGAAACAAAATCAACTTGGAATATATAAACATATCAAAATGATATCTAAACGAATTTGGAAATTATTCTGCAGTCATTTGAACTAAACTAGGATAATATTAAGAGTAACACTAACGATAGATAAAAATGATTTGCTACAAAGTGTAAAAAACTCTGCAGTGTCCTGGACTTTCTTATACATATATAAATAAAGTACACATTCGATATTTAATGATTTTATAATGATTATTACGATAATTTTAACACCTGTTTTCGAATCTTCACAATTTATAATTAGTTTTCAAATTTTAACAGGCTTTTGCAATTACTTATCGTTTTTAACATTTTTGAATTTGATTTTTGCGAATTACAATATTTTTCCAGACTTTTTTGAAATTTGAAAACATTTTAATGTGTATTCTCGACTTTTTCAATTTTCAATGATTTACGCTTTATGGCGACTTTTTCGATTTTTAATATATATTTCGATTTTTGAAACACAATGATTTTTGTCTATTTTAAAGAGTTTTAAATTGGATTTAGTTCGAAAATCGAATATTCCATATTTATAGTCATTTGTTTTCTAGTAGTTTTTCATTTGCAAAGTTTAAATATTACTAAATTTTATTTTATTGTTCAAATGGGGGGGGAATCAAAATTCTAATGTCAACATCTTCTAAATTCCAAACATTTTCAAATATTCAAAAATACGGGAAATGATATCAATCAAATATTGAATTAATTTAAACATTTACAATAATCTTAGAATATTTAAAAAATTGATATTCCTACTTTTTACTAAAATAATTCTTTGTAAATTTTCGTTGGAAATTTAATTTTAATAAACAATTTTTTTGTTTTATTTAATTTTAAAGAATTGCATACATAATTAAATAAAAATATTACATGTTTTGAGAAAATATTAAATGCACATTGGCAACATTTTTTACTAGGTGGTGGTGGCGCGGGAGTTTAAAAAATTGCAAAATGTTAAATTTATTCCAGTTATTCATTTTAGTCATTTAGTCAATAATTCAGCATTTGGCAATTGCAATTGACATTTTTTGAAGTTCATTAATATTTTGGGAATTTTTTTATAGCCACATATTAACCCTTGTGTTACCACCCAAAAAACTCACAGCATCTGCCACCCGGGTACCCGGGTACCCCGCCCACGAAATTCTTAATAAAAGCCCATTGTAACTAGAATAATTATATGCATTCGATTAATATTTAATTATTCATATTCTAGGAAGGCATTCATACCTCAATATATCAATTAAATTATGTGATCAACACAAAATATTTCCATTGTAATCATTGATTTCTAATATATCTTTGTAAAATTTTTAAATTGAATTATTTTTTTGTAATTTTTGATACAGTATTTGTATATTACAGTACAAAAAACGAAAATTATCATTTTTGTAGAAAATATTTCAAAATATTCAATAAATAAACAATTTGAAATAAACAAATATTGTTATTATTTATATATTAATCCATATTTACTTATTATATTTTTACAACAAACTTTTTTTGTATGATATACTATACCAAAATTATGCTTTTTCTATCGGGGTACCCGATAACCGGTAGTTAATTTTTTTTTAATGTGTTAAACGCAAATATTGATAGGTAATCGGTAATCGCATGGGGATACGAGAAGGTTTTGGCCAAACTTTTTTGGAAAAAAAATTATTCAACAAAACATACGCCGATGGGTACCCGGGTACCCGTGTGGCAACACAAGGGTTAAATTAAATATTTTCCCCCAATTTAATTTTATTTATATATAACTCAGAATTTAGCCCTTCATGACGGGGCAGAAATAAAACATAAATTAGCAAAAAAATCGAATTTTCATTTTTTTCTCCTTTACATTGAATTTTAGAAACTTTTATTTGCATTTTTATTTAATTACATGCAGAAAATTTAAGCAAGTTTATATATGCTCGGTGGTAAATTTCAAAAATCTTCAATCGTGCTGATTTTAGCTGTATGGGTCGACTAGTTGTAACTACTGGGTAGAACGTCTTTATTGGACAGACTTGTACTTTCTGTTACTCAACTGAAAAATTCAAGATCATATCACAATATACGGCAATACAATAAAAATATAATTTTTATTGTAAGCGTGGTTGGTACAAACTACAAGGAGCCAAATTAATACCACTGCGCGACACATAATTCAAAAGGCTCATTTTTCAACCTTCTAACAGGGCAATGTAGGACACAACTTGAGTATAACTCAATGAAGAATGGATGAAATTTGGTTCTTATACATTCATTGAAGTATTTTACTTGTCGTCGGATGCATGTAGAATAAATCTCTTAATTAATAATTTGTAATATGTGTTTTTTATGAAATGTTTTCAAAATTTCATTGGCATATATCTTTCGGTGTTCATTTTCACTGACATTTCTGAAATACTAACCCACCTAAATAAGAACGTACCAAAATACCAACATTTAGGTGATAGGTTAAGAAGTGTATTATTTCTTCCGTAACAATGCACGGGGTATATGTGACATGGACTTGCACTCTCATCTGTTGATTAATTTTCTTATGTGAATCCAATCGTTATTTTATATGCACGGTCAGTGTATCAATTAAAGGAAGAATTTTTCTTTGGTATTAGGTTTGACAGATAACGGTGGTGCCATCAAGGGCATATTGTACCTGAACTTATAGCTCTTGTTCTTTGTTCGTTTTATATTTCTATGTTTTGAATTGTATGAGTGCGTTTTATATTTATAATTCACGGATTAACTACGCACGTCTTTATTTCTTTATAGTACGTGAACTAGAACTGTATATGCGATAGCGGATGTACAAAATGGTATGATGTGACAGACGACATTTTTATGTCAAGTGCTACCACATTATTGAACATTGAATTATTGAATTATTGAATTATTGACAAACATTGGTTATATTATAAATTTTCCTCGTGATATCTAATTGACTTAGTTAATATAATTCATAAATAACAATTTTGAGAAAATTTCTGCTTAATCTGTGATGGTTAGTTATTTTCGAACATAATCTTATACAATATGTTGGCCTGTTGTGTATTTTGTTGGATCTACGAACCAAATATACTGGGCTAGGCCGAATAATGCCCATCTGAATTTTGCATCTGCGACTGTCAAGAAACTGTGACCTTGAAGAGGCCTGAGTAATCTGCGAGTATGTGCATACGTTCCCAGATCTCATCTGTTTCGTCCCATTCGTACAATGTGGCTTTTGCAGGTTTATTTTGGACTTGAACATATGCTTTACACGATTTTACTATTCTTTCAATATTATGGTCGAAGCCTTTCCAAAAATAGTATCATCTGGTGAGGTGTTCCATCTTTGTGATATCCGGATGAGTATGGTATAATTCTTGAACTATTTACGACTGGGGTTTTTTTTTAATAAGAACACTTTGGCCCTGGAAGATAATTCGATTGTCGATCGTGTAGGTCTCATTTCTTAATTGATGAACAAATTTGACAAAATGTTGGATAGTTCTCGATCGCATACTTCGTTTGTATCTTCGTTAATGAGTATATCTTTAGATGATTTTTCCTGGATTAATGTAGCCCGAGATGGGTAATCAACATTGCTCTATTCAGAACCTGTTTTATATACTATTTCATAATCGACGCTTGAAAGAAATTCAGCGTACAAATTTGGCTAATGTTATACCTGCATTTTTTTGCTGATGGGAAACGCGAGTGAGTGTTTGATTGTTAGTTACAAGTTGAAATTGTAATGCTTTGCTATATGGCTATAATTTCGTTCAGGTACTCTCAATGACCTGGATGCGAATGCGACTGGGTATGTTGTTGACTATGCGCGAGAGTGCCATGATATGCCTCTAGAACTAGCATCAAATGCGGCGAGGACTAGGATACCGATCGAAATGTATAAGGACCTGATCGCTACTGGCGAAATTTTTGAGACCAATACCATTTTGTTTTCTAGAACAATTCTCGTAATGGATACGTAATGGAGCACAAGTAGACAAATTGAGAATGAATCTCGAGTAGTATGTTATCATGCCCAAGAATCGTCTGACATCATGTGCTGTAGGTGAGCGACGCATGTTCACAATTGCCTGAATTTTTAAGGTGATCTGAAATCGTTTTGTTTTGGTTAATATAAGTAAAATTTATTCAATTATGCGATTGAATTCTGATGGAGCAGTTTTATCTCAAATGAAAGTCGATTTACCCTGTAGGTTCCCTTGTTGGTTGCTATTGCTGGATTCTGGACGCACTGTAGATAAGTTTTGTAGAGATCAAAGTGACAACAATATTTTGAGATTATTCAAAGTTTCATCGATTCGACATAGTGAATAATTTTAATATACCAATTGTGGCTTCATTTATTCACAGAGTCAAACTGCACCGTCTGATTTTGGAATAATCACAGGAGATCGACACTTCACTTCTTTCTTCTAAATCGTTAAGTTCCTTTCCGACGCGTTCCTTGTAAAACATTGATTTAGCTGCTTTTCGAAATTGTAGTATGACCTCAACCGTTGGAACACAACCTATTATACTCCTGAAAACCTGATGGAATTGATTAATAATACATTGAATAGTTTTTATCTCTGTTGTAATAATTTGTTGAAGCGCTGGCTGTCGGCTTGCTGCAGTTTGATTTTGATGTCATGTCGTATCTAAGTTCAGCATAAGACGGCACCAATTGGTCAGGACCAATACATATTTCTTCGTTTCACGTTGGCTTATTGTATTGTATTGTACGTTGACTTGCCCATCAGGAATTTAGTTTTTCGTGTGTGAACGAAATGCGATAGTTGAAAGCTTCAGTTGTGTATTTTAAAAAAGGTCCAAATATTTCATGAAAATAACCACCAGGATCGCGTGAAAAGTTATATGAGGCTGAATACCATTTAATACTAATGAAGTTGTCGGTAAAGACGACGTATTTTTATCGCTTTCTTAACAATGTGATTCATTAATTTCTTTTTCTGACTTGGAAGAAGTTGTTTTAGAACAGGTGGGTATTGAATTTATTGTCGGGGTTGACTCGTGTGGAACATTAATTTGATTACTACTACTTTTCGAGAAAAAAACAATTTGATTTGCAGGAACACTGTTATTATCTTCCTTTCAGAGACGTACGAATCTTTTTTTCTAGTGGATCAGACGATTCCTAGTTTTTTTTACTTAATTTACATTGTTCTCCCGGTCTTTCCGGTGAATCGCTGACAATCACTCAAAACTTTCAGAGTTTCTTTCAAACAATATTTGTTGTTGATTAAGCTACCACCAGTTTGAAAGTATTATTAGTGGAAAAGTTAGATTCGAAGTTAAAATATACTTCTAGATCAAATAAAACAAAAAGGTAAAGTCTAATTTAAGTTTATTACAAAATTAGAATTGAATCAGTTACACTTAAATAATTATTATAAGATACTATAAATACTATAAAGGTTACAAAACGAGCATGAGTATTTTTGCAGAAGTTAAATCATCATTATTGAATTTACACTGTTGCCAATAAAACGAAAATGGGAAGAAGAAAAGAAAAAAACTACAATTGATTTCTTTTTTTATACCTGCTGCCTGAACTTGTCCACAAAAAGTAAACGTACAGAACCAGCATAACTGCAATATTATAAAAACGCACGTTAATTTAACACACGTCTTGCGAATGTGTAAAAAATAAAATAAAAACTATTGCCTATATAAACTATATCACTATATATCAATAGCCTGATTAGCAGAGCGCAGTAATAGTTGTTGAAACAATAAATTTTGCTTTGACTATTCAAAATTCCATCGTGAAGCATGCAGTTTACTTTGCAAATACTACAGCAGTATAAAGGTAGTACACGAATCTATAAAATCGCATGCTGATAGTTCATCTTTTAAATTCATAGTTACTTAATTTTTTGCGAGCTCATTCGAGCTGTTTTGCTTGAGATTTGGAGAACATTTTGTTTTATATGTTTCGTAAGTTATTTTAATGTAATACACATTTTATTTGACGGTAATATAGTTTTACGAACATTTGGTACGTACGTTTGTATAATCTGTGGATTGTTTTTAAAAGTCTGGGTTACGGTTAGTTGGATTGTAATTTGTGATCTTGCATCGAAATTCATTTATTTTTCTTTTGAACTTGAGAATATTATATTTCGAGCTTTCTTCCATAAGTATTTTTACATTTGTGATTTTATAACTTAACAATAACGTACAATGTACAAATCCAGATATCATCTGCGTCTAATGACGCATTCTTATAAAAAAATATACGAGGTTTTTTATTGCCATTGGCAGCAACTTATATAACATAACATATATAAAAGTTAAAAAAATAAACTAAATAAAAACAACGTATAAAACATATTTTTAACTTAGTAATTGTTGGATTGATTTTCTTAAAAAAACACATTACCCATATCAACAAGTGGGAAGATATAGATGTCAAAATGACCGAACAAATTGATATATTAAACAATCCCCACAAAAAAGAACATACAATATTGAAAATAGAATACAAACCAAATAATAATACCTACTGTATCGCAGATATGAAATGCATATTTTCAATATTTAATTACATTCCCTAAAATGCATATGAATACAGTATTATTGTCTGAGGGTTGAGTGGAGGGGCGTTGTCTGAACGATAACTAAGATATTGCATGAGATCTAGAGAGGAGTGTTAGTTTTTGGGACAATTGCTAATAGCATGTGGACTTAACTAGTCGATGCACGTGTAGACAATGGTAGTCTAGAGTGCAGTGGCGTAGTTTGTGAGTACGAAGTGATGAGTTGTACAAAACGGTAGTGAGGCAAATCTTGGCGAAGCATATATGGCAAATGCAGCGTGGGTAAACTAGAGTTGTATATATCTTAACGATTTATTATGTGATATCCATTGTATTGTTATGGATATATATATGCATGTGGATGTTGTGTTGCCAGTCACCTTTGTGGTGTGGATAGTTGGGTATTGAGGGCCCCCTGACGTGACGGGGGGTCGACGCTTAGTCAAAATCGAATGACATGTTATTGAACCGATAACAGTCGTGGTTATTGGCAAACCTCGACCTGTCCCCGAAGTAGCGGGTGAACAGTGATTCTGGAACCGTATGTCCAGAAGGCAATGTATGCTAATATCAAAAGTTACCTATGCGATTCCTTGGGCGCGACATGGTGGCTGACGCACATTGGTTCTCCCGTAACTACGTGGGAGCGACGAGCACGTCTCGTGCAATCTTGCAGGTAGAATATATCCAGAAAATGCTAAAGGTGTCCAAGCTGATAACATGACCGATTCGAGGATGGCTACTAGAGGCAACGTGGGACCGGGCGGGCCGAAAAGAGCCCTGTAAGTAACTCTGTGTATCGTATTAGCTGTAAAGGATGCTATTTATATTTTCATGTGGTGCCATTATTGCCATTGCTTTTGCCACGTGTGTGTATTGCTTTTGGTGCGGGCTGCCGTTGAATGGATGTAAGAACGCCTCTCTAGCACTTCATTTGACGAGACTGATTACACTGTGCTAGCCGAAAAGTTCAACATCGATGGGTCGTGGGTAGAAAACATAATTTGAGTACGCTGAATATAACGCCGTCAACCGTTTTGTTGTTGACTATAGTTTTCGAGATATTCACGTTTGAAGACCCAAGAAACACGTTTTTCCGTATATTCGAACCATTCGTTCATCACATATCGTTTCACATCGACAAAATTTCTTCGTTTCATGAAATTTTTTTCACTTTTTCTAACTTATCGAGTATTGAAGGTCGCATGAAGTGCAGAAGCGTGTGAAGGAACGATGAATCTGAAATATTTTCACGACAAGAACCCGATTCTTCCGTACATTTAAACCGTTTATCCATCAGATATCGTTTCAGTTCGTCAAAATTTCTTCAAAAAATTGTTTACTTTCCACATAAAAATATTTTTCTCTCAAACATCTTATATTTCTGATGCTTCTTCTTGTAAACTCCAACAAATATCTGCTAAAAGAGCATTTCATTTTTTCCCACTATACCAATGTTTGAGTCTTGACGTTACTTGGTGGAAACGCTCGCCGTGCTCATCTGATTCAGTTGGTGATTCTTCAGCGAATTTTTCAATATGTGCATGTAGAAAATAATTTTAACATTGATACGATGGAAAGCAATGAGCATGTCTCGAACATAAAAGCGCCAGTTATCGGATCGATGAATCCCGAGAACATTCTCCATGACCGCTTTAACGTAATCCCATGCCACGAGCTCTGAATCACTTAGGGCATTTTCGAATGGCATGTCTCAAATGTCATCAAACGTCGAATATCAGGCCCATTAAATATTCCTGTAATAAAAGCATTATAGAATGAAATTGAAATTGATCAAAACTTAGACTGGAATAGATTTAGATATAAACCTTTAATTTTCATGCCGCTTAATCGTGAAAAAATTCGACGCAATTCATTGAATGCATTCCCTTCCGGATTCAACGCTTTTATGAAATTCTTGACGATCCCAAGCTTGATATGCAACGGCTGTAGCAAAAATTTTTCGATTGGCACGAGTGGAATATCAACAATATTGTGTGTAGCAATCGAAATTCTTCTCGTAAAGGCCAGTTTGGTTCGGTGTACTGATCACCAGCAAAACGAGTGGCCCACAAGCACATAAAGCTCATATTTTTTGTCCCGTTTGCTTCCCTATCAGATGAGCTATCACTTTAAGGCAGGCACAAAGTTTCTATTGATGGTCATCGTATTTGATAGCATCCAAGATTTTCTTCAATGATGAATAAGTTTCTTTGGTATTAGTGCTGAGTGCTTCCGGAATGGAATTTTTCGAGTTGGTAACGTGAAGAAGAACTGCCTTCAGACTGCTTTTCGAGGAATCCATGAACAATCTTCAATCTTCAAATTCATATTCTTCGTTGTGCATTGCCAAAACTCAAATTCGCGCTGACGACCGTATGCTCCATACGTACGAAAATCCGGTTCTAGAACGTTCACTTGTCTCAAACGATATCTGATGGATAAATGGTTGAAATGAACAGGTTCTTGTGGTGCAAATGACTCAGATTCATCGTTCCTTCACATTCTTCTGCACTTCCTGCGACCTTCAATAGTCGATAAGTTAGAAAAAAATGTCATGAAAGGAAGAAATGTTGTCGAACTGAAACGATATTTGATGAACGAATGGTTGAAATATACGGAAAAAGTGTTTCTTGGGTCTTTTTTTGTATAATCTTCAAACGTGAATATATCGAAAACTATAGTCAACTTCGCAAAATGGCTAACGTCGTTGGATTTAGCGTACTCGAATTATGTTTTCTACCCAGGACCCATCGACGTTGAAAAAAATAAGTTCCCGATTCGAGCACAGTGTTATTAATAATAATCAAGTAATCGAAATAACGCCTATCTAACACTACTTGTTTATTACTCTTATTCAGTTTACTCAAGAATTAAAATTTTATAGCTTTAATTTGTTGTTGTTAGCGTATAGTAAATCGGAAAAAGTAGCATTTTTCTATATAATTTTTAAAAGTACTAAAAAAATGTTACGACGAATGTGGTTGATATTGTAAATTCAAACAGTGGTAATAAAAATATTACACCAATTTGAAAAATCAAACTTGGTTGGCCCATCCTGCATAAAAAATGATGTATGTTGCCAAACAATGCGTTATATCAAACAAAGCAATTTGTATATAGAGAGGCATGTTGTGTACCCTCTGCATATATTAGTCATTTCATTTGACCTAATACAATGTGCATTCGGTTGCGATTATTCAAAGTTTTTAATGCATCAAATATACAGCAGCGTTAAAAAAAAATTATTCTCGCCGATTTGATTTAATGCTCGGTCACCCGGTGCATTAAACGGTATTTTCATTTAATTATGACTTCTGTTCGTGCAGCAAAACGCAGTGGCAAACCGGTTCAATACCACGCATATATTTTGCGTAAACACACGCGGGGTCACCGAACTGCATTAACGACCTCCAATAATGCGTTTTAGTTTAGCACCATTACGCGAACGTTTATGTAAACGCAAATGTAACATTTAAACCAATGGATTCCGCGACGGCGTCCAACAATGTTAGTGTCGATTTTTTTATATATATCCAGCGGAGAAATATATATTTTGCCATCTCGGTGGAGAAATTCAAAGCAGGCGGTGGAGTGTAACTGTGATAAAAAAATATACAAAATTCGACGCACGCTCGCGAGTAATTTAATTATCTCTACAAAATCGCCGCAACGAGATACCTGGCCGTAAATAACAGGTTGTAAACAAGATCGGTTTATTCCGGAAACTGTTCCAAATTGAACCAGTTTATAATGATCCCGGCTACCGTACATGAGTGAAAGTGACGAACTGACACGACGTATTAATAGCTTTTAATTCGTCTTGTTGATTTTCGGATGGGGCGTCACTTGACATATTTTTTTCAGCGACCTCAATTTATAATGGCTTTTTCCGCTAATAACATGTTATGTCATCGAAAGGTTTGTTCAATAATTTCACTTGACAGTTGCACACTTCTACGTATATTTTGTAAAGTGGCGCACGAAATAATAAATAACAAAAATATTATTATGCAAGTTTTCACTCACTTGGTGGTTAGGTAACTCTATTAATGTATTTGATGCGTTGAACAACATTCTCATCTTCATTATAATTCTGTGTCACGTGAACAATTTTTTGAAGTACCAAATTATTCGCAAAGAAATGTTCTTTAACCCTTTGATGACCATTCCGAGAATAGATACTATACTTTTAGGTTTATATTTATTCTAGAAAAACTGTGCACCCGATTTTCTTTTCCAATGCGTAATCTAATGGATATGTTAATTAGATTTTAAAAAATATTTGTTTATTTGTAGTTATCCCATCCATATCCTCAAATCACTTCCCCAAAATCGAAACATCTTACCTTTTCTCCGACAGTTTCTAAAAGCTTCACGATGTGTAAATTTATTGATGTAAAGGTTGACACACAAATTCAAAAACAAATTTTGAATACTTACCATTTCGCCTATTACTGGTATAAAGCTGTGGAGGAGTCGCTCTCCCTGGGGTGTGTTCTCCAAAACTGCTTTTTCTATTTTTTCACCATGTTTCTGTATAACTTTTCATATTTTGTTTTGTCATGTTTTTCTTGGTCTCCCTCTAACGGTCTAGGGGTCTAAATTTAAAACAATAAAACAAATTGACAACTAAAGCGGGTTCACTAACACTAAAATAATCGATCATCGTCCGCAAAAGAACTCTTTAGTAGATACAAAATATTTTGCACCGCTAACCTATTTTAGGAAACAAGCGAAGAAAAATATGTTCATATTTCAAATCTAATAATAAAATAAGCAATATTTTCTATAATGCAACCACAAAATGAATCCAATAAGAAAATCAGGTGTATATAAATTAGTGTGGCACGATTGTAATGTTGTCTATATCGCTTAAAAGAGAACTTTCAACATACGTGAAGACGAAGATTTAATCTCAAAAAATCAGGTTCAACACTTTCCAGACCATTTGCTTGAACACAAGCCTACCGCAATAGAAAATAATATACATTACATTTTACTTGGTATATAGTGTCATTACCATTCGATACAATCCTTCTAATTCAGCATGAGTCCACTTTATTGATCCGAATTTGATGTAGCTACAGATAATGAGCATGTACTGTTTACCTTGAAAATGTTTCGAGCAGATAGTTTGGTCTTTAGACTGATTTGTTTCTTAATTTTCATTTCCATTACCCTTTCTTTTACTTGGATATTGTAGATTGTTCTACACTTAAGTACTTTCATTCATTATCATTCAATTGATTTGCTGTTCGTTACTCTTCTTTGTTACGTATCGTTCTTATTTTGTCCATTTTCATTTTTCGTGAATTTGATATTACACCGGTCAATGACATTTGGCATTTTAATATCTTCGCTAATGCAAATTGTTGATTTTAGCAGTTGTTGCCGATCTTTTCTGACTACACTTTGAAGTCGTCCATATTAAACAGATGTGTTACGCTTTGGCTTGTTGGAGTTACCCCCTTTAATACTGTACCATAGTCAGTTGGACGGGCTACTCTTTGGTAGCTGTAGTTTTAGTTGGGTTTCCATTTTCCCATTACGCGTTGAAGGAAGGATATCACGTCTGGATCTACTAGTTAGATGATAAATTGTAAAAGCATTTATAATAATCATTGTATATTCAATAGCCAACTTGTTCCTTTCAATTTAAGGTATTTTTCATGCCTTTTTCAATCCATGAGTCCTTCTGATTGTGACTTACTGGGTCTGACTTAAGTCTTCCCAGTACATTCCTATACATTTTCTTTGGGTGGATGTTTCTGTATTTTGCTTTTGAAACAGTATATTGTCGATTTCCCTATTGTATTCTACAAAAGTTTTCGGTGTTGTGTTGTTCTCTTAAGGATTGTGCTTATGCTATTGCACGACGCTTCCTGTATTTTTTCTTGCAGTTAGCTTTCGAAGCTTAGGTTTAAAGAATATGTACCCCTTCTTAGAATAGTAAGTAATTGTAATTACTGAAGCCACCATAATGGCGACTGCCCATCAAAAACACATATACCAATACAATAGATACCATATATTGACAACAGATAGTCAATGATGAGTCTACCTTTGCCAAAATATTGTTCGCAAAGATTTGCCTTCTTTCCAGTTAGGAACAACTAACAACATCACACAAATTAATTACAGTAGACAGTACCCTATTATTTGCTACACGTGCATCGATATGCTAAGTTCGCGCGCCATCAACATGCATCATGTTTACGTTTAGACTCGACTACACCCTCAGACGATAGGCCACTCAAATTGAGTAAGTATATTCGTATGAATTTTAGGGAATATCTTGAATATTGCAAATATATATTTCTATAAATCTGCGCGGATAGCTACAAATTTTCGAATTGCTGATTTAAGTAATTGATAAAACTTTTACTTCCAATTAATAAATGCGGCCGGGCACTGAAATACTATATTTAGACGAATATTCTTTTCCTGCTAACATTATTAATTTACTAAAGTCACGTTCAAATTAATGTTAATATTAACAGATACTTTTACTATAAAGGCGAGTCCGAGCGTTGACTGCACGTGCTCGAATTTCCAGATTTAAACCGACCACATACGGTGAAATAAACAAGTGTATGTGTGTGCCAAACGTTCATATTTTATGAATTACCGGTTCGCTGCGCAAACCGACCGTTCAGCTGGGGGCTCGTTCGCGATACAAATTTATTACGCCGTCCGAATATTCCTTTTATAATGTGTCACGTTCGTATTCAGAAATGAAATCGGTTACGATTGTGCTGTCAAAAATACGATTTGTTTAATACAATGGCATTATGCGCATTGTGCGGTTATTTATTGTCGTGTTGTTGTACCGTAACTCGCTAACGATCCTGTAAGATTCACGTCACACACTCGATTTGCCATCACGGTCGATATAAATATTACATTCGCACAAACGTTTATAATACATGCGATGGCTGTTTAAAGAATGATGCAAATAGCATAGTGCGAAAATTCAAAGTTCAAATCATTTTTGTAAAACAGAATAATAAACAAAAAATTTTCAAAATGTGCCAAAACACGCATAGCAATACATATATGTGCATTACTATAGTAATGGGTAGGGTTATAACTCAGATCGATTGGCTTGTCAACTTTAGTTTATATTCCATGCTAATTATCAAAGTTTTGCACAGAAAAATACTAGAAACAGTCTTCAACAGTCAGAGGGCGTTGCCGGCTCCACAGTCTGGAGGGATCTGTATAATATAAATAAGGCGCCATCGGAACAAAAGTAAAAGTCCTAATTAATCTAATCTACCATAGCTCTGACTATTACTACGAGCTAGGCAAGTTGCGGATCCCAGTTGCGTACTTGTCGGAACACGACTAAAGAGAGAAGGTCAACAAATAAATGGATTTCGAACAATAGCATCTTAGAATTTGTTTATTAAATTTAAATAACAGCTATGATAGCACAAAAAGTTCATCTGCAACAAAAGAAAATACGAAAATACTTACACATATGCGAACTTATGGTACTACGATAAACGGGTATTAAATATTCCAAAATTGGTTATGTTATCGCCGCAAATGCCACACATAAAAGTACAAGTGAAATATAAATATAAAATATAACAATTAAGCAATAAATTAAGCAATTGAAAACCGTATGTATACAAAATACATTGTCACCAGCAAGATTAAGTTACATCAGCAAATCCTGGCAGCAAGTGTGTGTGAAGCTGGCGTATCATTTCGTGGAAACTCATTAATTATTGATAGTTCTGGCTTCCTTTTTAATAGTTCTAGAGTTCCTGATAGTTAACACACATAGTTCTGGTCATTAAAGCGAAAAAATCGCTTAGTGCAAAGTGAGACGCCAACTTCACGCTGCGTCTCACTTTGTCCTACACGATTTTCGACTAACGTATCTTGTCAGATTTTACGAGATCTATAGTTCTACAATAGTTCTATAAAGAGTTCTGCCTTGTAAAGCCAAAGAAATTAGTTATAACTAAATAAACAATAATTAACACAAATACGTCAACTAAGAGTTGAGACGCAGATCGAAATTTCGGAGTTCTGGCTCTTCTAAAATAATTCTCGTGTAGTGTCGAACATATTGAAGCGTTTCCCATATTCCAAAGAGTTCTGACTCTAGATATTATTAATTATTCCTTAAAAAAAATTATCACCCGAGAAAGACGCATTTACGGACATATGGGTGAGACGCTGGCCGATTTTGAAGAGTTCTGTGCATTAAAAAATATTTCTCGTGTAGTTCTGAATGTATTGAATCATATTCTAAAGAGTTCTGACTCTAGATATTATTAATTATTCCTTAAAAAAAATTATCACCCGAGAAAGTCGGATTTACGGACATATGGGTGAGACGCTGGCCGATTTTAAAGAGTTCTGTGAATTAAAAAATATTTCTCGTGTAGTTCTGGACGTATTTAATCACTTTCCAAAGAGTTCTGATTGCAAACATTATCAATTATTTTTTAGCAAAATTTATCACCCGAGGCAGACACTTTTACGGACATATGTGTGAGACGCTGGCCGATTCTCAAGAGTTCTGTGAATTAAAAAATATTTCTCGTGTAGTACTGAATGTATTGAGTCATATTCCAAAGAGCTCTGACCCTAGATATTATAATTATTCCTTAAAAAAAATTATCACCCGAGAAAGACGCATTTACGGACATATGGATGAGACGCTGGCCGGTTTTCAAGAGTTCTGTGCATTAAGAAATATTTCTCGTGTACTTCTGGACGTATTTAATCATTTTCCAAAGAGTTCTGATTGCAAACATTATTAATTATTTCTTTAGCAAAAGTTATCACCCGAGGAAGACGCATTTACGGACATATGTGTGAGACGCTGGCCGATTCTCAAGAGTTCTCTGAATTAAAAAATATTTCTCGTGTAGTTCTGGACGTATTTAATCACATTCCAAAGAGTCCTGACTAGATATTATTAATATTTCCTTAAAAAAATTGTCACCCGATAGAGACGTATTTACAGACATATGGTGAGATGCTGGTTGATTTTCGATATTTCTCGATAGTAATCGATTGTAAATGAGATTTCGTGTCAGTCTATAATCCCTTTAAATTTCTAGAGTGAATTCTGTTTGCAAAAATTATTCGTATTATTTTTACACATATTTAAACAAGTACTGTTGTGGGACGCTGATCATTTTTCCACAACTTTATATTTGCACTTTAAATATTTTATATCACTATCAAAGCGTGTTGGTTTAAAAGTATTTTTAGGCGACCGACACGAAAAATTGAAATTTCAGTCGTCAAACGCGGACGAAAAGTAATCGTTTTTCGTCCGCTTTTTATTTTTCGTCCGCAATAGGGTGGCGCCATCTACCGACAGTTACCGAAATTGTATAAAAATAACCACATTGCCGTCAATATCAAACTGTACATCTTGTTTATATTAGTAAATACGTGTTGGTGATAGATTTTAAACTGATTATTGGGTAATTATTGTTTATAAAGCCGAAATAACTTCGAATGTAGACAAAGAAAACATAAACATGTCTGAAGGTGTCACAAATATGTACAATTGTTCAGTTGTCATAAATGTCAATAAATTATAAGTTAATGTTGCAATAAATTTGAAAATTTTATGAGGGTCGCCTAAAAAATTGTGTGTGCACCACGGCCAAAAAGTGTTTTTTCGTCCTCGTTTGCTTTCCGACCTCGGCTACGCCTCGGTCGTAAAGAAAACTCGGACGAAAAAACAGTACTTTTTGGCCTAGATACACAAAATACTATTATCTCGTACTTAGCGTAACCCAGAACCACAGCGTGGACGTGACGAGAATCTGGTTCCTTTTTCGTTTTTTGTTTGTTTTTTTGGTTTTAGTTTGTTTTTTCAAATTTTTTATAAATTTTTTAACATATTTTTTAAACATTTTGTAAGTGTGTTATACTTAATACTTAACTAAAGCGTATAGTAACACATGCGGCGTGATCGTGTATTTAGTGGATGATATTTCAATACGTTTGGATTTTAAGTCATCGTATTCATACCAAGAAGCTCCTGTAAATATCAAAGCGATATAATGACGCATATTATGTAAATAATTGATGACTCCTCTAAGTGCATATTTATTGTTTTTTATTATAATAGTTTTGGCAATATTATCTAATGTATATATGTTTAATTTTATTTTTGCAGTTTTGGTATAATTAGTATCTGTTAAAATACTTGTGTCAATCATAATCTGTTGTCCGTAATTTTCATTCATATCGCATGAATTATTACATTTGACACATGTTTGTTTTAATGTTAATTAATTAATGTGTCATTAAGAGCTTCATGAATACTTTGCAGGCCTTTATTCAATATTATATCTACATTAATACTAAGAGCTGTAAATTTTCTCTCATTTGAAAAATCACATACTTTGCATGTTTTGGTTCTTACAAAACTGGGTAGAGACACAAAAGTATATTCAGCTAAATGAGCTGCGTTGCACATTGCATCTAAAGTGTTAAAACGCCTAGTATATTTTGATGTTTGAAATAATTGTGTTTCAATTAGAAAAGAGACCCTTTCTGCCTATTCGTTCTTACTAATTTTACCTCCAGATGCAATTTTTAATGATAATTGTAAAAAACGATCATCACTCTTTTGTAAGATATTTTTGTAATCAGTATGCATACCTATCATGTGTACCGTAATGTGAAGGAGAGCATCGAAAGCGCATGTGTTGCGTACCATTATATTTTCTCCTCGTAATTTTACAGGTTGACATAAATTACCATTTTTCATAATAGGTATGACAATTGTATGGCTAGATTCAACGCTGTCCCATTCTGGACATTTATCTAAATACGTGTTTTTTTTATGTTGCCATACTTTTTGGTAGCTTTATTTATTAAGCCCATCCAGTTTTCTTTATAATTGAACGAATTGTCAGATGAATCTGATATTATACAGACATTGTCATCGGATGTATTTGTATTTATAGAGTTATCATTTTCTGTATGTGTAGCTGTATTTTCATAAATCGTTGTTGAATTTAACAACGATGCATCAAAAAAATCAGATCGTGCAGATTTCTCTACATTCGGTTTCGCAAAATTTTTATCTTTTTCTATAGCTGTATCTCTATTGTCATAAATCGTTGTTGAATTTAACATCGGCACATCGTTAGAAGAATCAGATTGTACAGATTTCTGTAATACATTCGGTTCCGGAAAAATTTTACATTTTTGTTGTGCATTATTTGCAAAATCTAAACGCATTCTGCCGTCGATATAACTCAAATGATTGAGAATAAATTTATCCACTCTCATTGGTATGGAGCCTTTAAAGAGTCTACTTTTGTATTCAGCGAGAATTGATTCCACTGAGGAGGACGTAGCTATTTCCGTTCCTGCCTTAAAATATGGACGCATAATACCCGTCCATAATGGTAAATTTTTGATTAAACCCTGAATTTTTTCGGCAGCTTTTGGATTATAGAAAGCATTGACAACGTTTCCGACATTGTGCGATTCTAATGCTAAAGTGTTAGCTTTCGCATACATTTCATGGCTCCACTCTTGCCAAGATAACGGAACTTCCTCGTAATCGAAGTCATCTGATATCGATATTTCATGTTCCATATCAGATTCCTCGACGCATATACCTGTAATGCAATCATTAATAGATTGCAAGCACACCTGAGCTGGAACAGACATGTCATCCACGTAACCTATGTCTTCGCTTAGAGCTACAACGAGTAAAGATGTTAAAAAAGAATGTAATTCTTCTATGGATTGCATTTTATATGCTTGAGATACGCATCTTAAATAAAATTGACGTACTTTTCGAGGCTGATGTCGCAAACATTCCCAATTAGCTATTATTTTGACGACATGGCTAACGTCTAGCCTTAAATATGAAGCAGGTAGAAATGCTTCTTTATTTTTTACAGCTATGTCATAACAGCACTGCAGATAATGCTTTAGGTCAGCGCAATCGGCAAATGCGCGAGCTAATGCGGCTAACAATGCTCGACTATGATCAGTTATTGCTACGGATGGTATAGTAGCGCCGGTTCTACGAATCTCAAGTAAAAAATACGTCAAAAGTGCTGCATCTTGTTTCGTAGAAATCATTTGAAACACTGGAATACCTCGTTTGTCTTTTGGAACAATCATACATTGGTACAAAAAAAGATGAGGAGATTTTGTTCCATCAGGTAAAATTAATGCATTTGCTATGCCACCTGTAGCATCCATGGTGAAATAAGCGCTTCTGTTACGATTAATTAATTTGTACATCGTCATTTGTTCTTTTGACCAATACATAACGTAGAAAGGATCCAAACCTATTGCATGAATCGAACCGGGCACTTTCGTATATTTAAAAATTTGTATATTTTGAATGGCGTCATGATTATTGTCGAGGCCTAAACGACTATCTAATTCGCCTTGCTTAGCCTTGCGCAAAACTTCTGCCGAATATAAAATTGACGGATTGTTATCGCCAAAGTCCATAATTTTGTTACCTTCCTCAATGCGCCAAATAGTCGCTTGTTTTTTCGCATCCACTAAATGACTAGCAATCTTTCGACGGAGAGACCCTTTTAATTGTCTTTTCTTAATGTGGATAATTTGATTATCGAAACCATATAAATTACATTCGAATATTGCATCCTGTCCAGATTTAGCATTGAGGCTTGGAAAAACAGTAGCATTTTTAAATGTGAAGGCACAAGGAATTTTTGATTGTTCCCATATTTTCGCAGCCAACATATTTGACCATTCTCCGGGTTTTAGTTTAAAATACCGCCGATTGTTATTCTGTTTTGCGACAGGCTTTATATTGTTCCAATTTTTTTCCGAAATAATGAGCCGAAAGACATTCTTATCTTCTTCTGTCTGCTCAAACGAACTTACAGTGGCAGATGTATCTATATTTTTTTCTGGAGATTTCTCGATAATTTTTTTTAAATTGAATTCTTCTACTACAGCAAAATATATACCTCGTCTATTTGTATGTAATATAGTGTATATATGCTTCGGACTCATATCAGAATTTAAGGTTTTTATTTTCGCGCTTACTTTGTCATACATAGGGTGTGAAGGTATGAAACATTTTCCAGAATTTACATCTATACATCTAAATTCTGAGGTTTTTAATACTACGAGCAATTTGCTATGATCATACATTTTAGTGAGTAAAGAGCAAAGAGACGTGTGTCTACTATCAGTTGCTCTCTTATCGATTTTTTAAAAATGTGCTCATTCGAAAGTACTATTCTTAGAGTGTCTACCCTGAAAAGTTCATAAGGAAATTCGCAGTAATGACGAAGTTACAGCGTTTCGTAACTGACCGTATAGCAAGGTCATGTTTCGAGAAGTTGGTGGGGCTTAGGTATATGCATTTTACGACGCTTAGTGCCCACTCGTTCGCTGATCGTCGAGACGAACTGTTGTATTAGAATCCATCGGTGTTAGTGTGGAAATATTACAAAAATGGAACGACGAAAGAGAAAAGATGTCAGAACGAAGAGGAAGCAACCATCAAATCAACATCAAGCGGAAAAACAGGAAATGAGTACGAGTTCATCTGCTAAAAAATTGAGGAAAGAAATATTTTTTTCTTATCAGATAAGAAATGGCAGAGGCACGTCTGGTACCACGAACGCTGTCTACAAAAATACACCCAGGAAAACGACTGTAATTTTTTTACCGCTCGAAATTTTCGAACCCGAAATTCAGTTTTACACAACAAATAAAAATCTGCGGTGGTCCACCCTAAACTTTCTTATACTTAAACTTAAACATATTTCGAAAGAATGTTTCAAATAAAAATTGCTTAAAATTTGAATATTTGTAGCTTTTATAAGAACACACTACACGAGAAATATTTTTTAATTAACAGAACTCTTGAGAATCGGCCAGCGTCTCACCTATATATCCGCAAATGCGTTGTTCTCGGGTGATAATTTTTTTTAATGAATAATTAGTAATATCTAGAGTCAGAACTTTTTGGAATATGATTCAATACATTCAGAACTACACGAGAAATATTTTTTAATGCACAGAACTCTTCAAAATCGACCAGCGTCTCAGACATATGTCCGTAAAAGTGTCTGCCTCGGGTGATAAATTTTGCTAAAGAAATAATTAATAATGTTTGCAATCAGAACTCTTTGGAAAGTGATTCAATACGTCCAGAACTACACGAGAAATATTTTTTAATTCACAGAACTCTTGAGAATCGGCCAGCGTCTCACACATATGTCCGTAAATGCGTCTTCCTCGGGCGATATTTTTTTAAGGAATAATTAATGTTTGCAAACAGCACTCTTTGGAAAATGATTAAATACGTTCAGAAGTACACGAGAAATATTTCTTAATGCACAGAACTCTTGAAAATCGCCCAGCGTCTCATCCATATGTCCGTAAATGCGTCTTTCTCGGGTGATAATTTTTTTAAGGAATAATTAATAATATCTAGAGTCAGAACTCATTGGAATATGATTAAATACATTCAGTACTACACGAGAAATATTTTTTGACGCGCAGAACTCTTTAAAATCGGCCAGCGTCTCACCCATATGTCCGTAAATGCGTCTTTCTGGGGTGATAATTTTTTTTAAGGAATAATTAATAATATCTAGAGTCAGAACTCTTTGGAATATGATTAAATACATTCAGTACTACACGAGAAATATTTTTTAATGCACAGAACTCTTCAAAATCGACCAGCGTCTCAGACATATGTCCGTAAAAGTGTCTGCCTCGGGTGATAAGTTTTGCTAAAGAAATAATTAATAATGTTTGCAATCAGAACTCTTTGGCAAGTGATTAAATACGTCCAGAACTACACGAGAAATATTTTTTAATTCACAGAACTCTTGAGAATCGGCCAGCGTCTCACACATATGTCCGTAAATGCGTCTTTCTCGGGTGATAATTTTTTTTAACGAATAATTAATAATATCTAGAGTCAGAACTCTTTGGAATATGATTAAATACATTCAGGACTACACGAGAAATATTTTTTAATGCACAGAACTCCTGAAAATCGGCCAGCGTCTCATCCATATATCCGTAAATGTGTCTTTCGCGGGTGATAAAGGTTTTTTAAGGAATAATTAGTAATATCTAGAGTCAGAATTGTTTGGAAAATGATTAAGTACGTTCAGAACTACGCGAGAAATATTGTTTATTGCACAGAACTCTCTAAAACCGCACAGCGTCCTGTATCTGTCTTGAAGCGGGTTTACGGGTAGTTTTGATTTTTTTAATTAATTACCGATTATCGTTGCTGTATAGAACTCTTCGGGAAACGCTTCAATATGTTCGACACTACACGAGAATTATTTTAGAAGAGCCAGAACTCCGAAATTTCGATCTGCGTCTCAACTCTTAGTTGACGTATTTGTGTTAATTATTGTTTATTTAGTTATAACTAATTTCTTTGGCTTTACAAGGCAGAACTCTTTATAGAACTATTGTAGAACTATAGATCTCGTAAAATCTGACAAGATACGTTAGTCGAAAATCGTATAGGACAAAGTGAGACGCAGCGTGAAGTTGGCGTCTCACTTTGCACTAAGCGATTTTTTCGCTTTGATGACCAGAACTATGTGTGTAAACTATCAGGAACTCTAGAACTATTAAAAAGGAAGCCAGAACTATCAATAATTAATGAGTTTCCAAGAAATGATACGCCAGCTTCACACACACTGGCAGCAAACGTCGCTGGATGGGGCTTCAAATTTTGCGGAGGGTTCTTTGCATGTCGACGGTCTACGTGTCAATCAACTTGGTTTTGGGCGGCTCTTGCTTGAATTTGCACTCCAAAGTTCAAGTTGAGTCAATCCAATGCAAACATTTTCTAAATATGATGAACTGTTGATGTTGCAAAAATGTTAAAAGGGATTTTGTCAATAGCAAATAAGCCACAAAAGATCCATGTGACTCACGTAAACAAACATTTATTTTAATAATGACGCCGTTTTGATGTAAATTCTATCTGCTATAAATCTGTTTACAGCACTCCATTCCGAGATATTGAACAAAAAAGTCCATCGCTGACGACCACGTAAATCTTAGCACATGAACACAGTCGTAAAAACTCAATAGGTTAATGACAGACTCAGCTTCAAAGATGCGATGCGTGCCATATCAAAGTCACTTGGCAAATTTGTTCTAATATCAATGCACAGTACTGCGCAGGACCGAGCTGTGACTCGCAAGTTCCACATAAATGACGACACGTTGTTGTGGGCTGCTGAACCCAAGTGTTTGTTACGTTCATTTGTTGCTGCACCCGCGGACAACGTTGCATCCGTAAATTTATTTTATATGATTGGGCCGCTCGCTTAGGTGGATCGCGTTGCGATAAGTTTCGAATCTACCCGGGAGGCGTTCTTGTTTCGACGATATGTAAGTTCATTCTTTTCCGGTTACTTTTGATGAGTGAAGTTTCAGTGGTTGTAGTGCGGCGATTTTTTTTTTTTAGATTTTTGCGGTTGTCGATTTATCGCCAATTGTCGACGGTAGAGCCTGTAGGGGATATTTAATTTACTTCAAGCGTCTTGCTAGACGCACGCAGTAATCAGTATGTTGTAATCTCGCTGAAACAAGGTTTTTGTGCGAGATCCCCCTGACCTGTTGCACCAATCGCTCGATCGTTAGGCAATCGTCCACCAGGTGACTCCATCATCAACCACAGTGAGGTTGCATCACAGCTTTACTTCGAGATGAAACTCATAATGGAACTTTAATGGGAGCGGTGGGAACTCGACCATCGTGATTTTTCTTGTAATGTTTCGGGTGACGTTTTGTATCAAAATTGCGCTTGGTTTGATAACATTTATTGGATAGTTACATCAATGTCAATTTCTTTTACCGCCTTGAAGTTTTTGAAATATTTATATTAATCTATGTATAATTCAATTTTCTGCTGCACACTCCGTGTTCACTTCTTTCCGATAGTTTTGTACTTTGTTTTTATTTCATTATCTAACTACGGGCTGAAATTCACGGTAAGTGAATTTTTATTATAGGGCCGCATTTGAAATACGTTTATATCTGTTTTGTGTCCTTTTCTCTAAATAAACCAACTCTAATCCGACACAAAGCGCACTATATATATATAGCTAGTGTTGTAATTTATTTCGATGGCACTCTGGATTATAACCTGTCCCCACCAAACTGCAAATCCCCAATCAGCAGTGATACGTTCCTACATGACACCTTTGATTACGGAATGGATCGCGATGCCAACAATATGCGAGAAGATATAGGTTCTGAAATGATCGAAGCTCGTCATGTTCATTTGGTTTTGTGATATTATTCGTTCCAGAAGAAATAACGCAAACCTAATTTAAGTACTTGCGAGAAATGTTCAGGGAGAATTTGAGAAAAACTCCTCGAGCTAAATCCAAAGCTAAAGAATGTAATTTACCATAATTTATGCAGTTTCCAATATCCATTCACCAGAATACCAAATTATTAACTTTATTAAAATTTTCCCGACCTTATCTTAACCAGTGGTTATATTTTCAATATTAAAATTTGTGTAAAAGTTAATAATAACTATTCCGAAATATTTTTATCACCTGATACTGTGAATATGTATAAAGTATCATCTATTCAATAACCACAAGCCTTTCGTCGGTAGTATTTCCGTAACAATTGTTTGAGAAATAATAAAGAATATGTAAATGCTGAATTTCAAACTTACATTTATGCTGCCAACGATCGCAAGTTTTCCTTAGATCGCCTTTAAAAATCGTTCGCCAGCCAAACTATAAATAGAAAAATCGACGTCCGGTCGTCGGAACTTGGAGATGAAAATTTTAATTTCAATTTTGTTCCACTGCGTTTGCTTCCTCTTTGAAGCGCCTTTTTCGGTTAATCCGAAATTGCAGTCTATGGGCATAATAAGTGGGGATTTTAAAAGGCAATTTACGCTCGCCGCCGTACAGACTGATTTCATTCGTAAAATGATTTTAATGCATCGACGGAATAGAAAAGTGCGGATATTTTCGAATTCAGAATTTAATTTTATATTCGACGAAATGGAATAGTGTCACATTTTTAACGTTAATAATGTGGTCGTCCCCTTAGTGCCCATGAGTGTGACTCGTTATTTTTAATCATCTACTTTCACTGTCACCCGTTATGGTTAAAATGTTCTGTTGCAATCTGAAACTCAAAAGTATTTAATGCTAAAATAATATAGCAGTGCTTATAATGTACATGACTACGACTTCGACTTCGATTAAGCTGTGATAAACTCTAAATACTGATAGTATAGTGGAACTCATCCAAACAATACTTTATTTGAGGATAGCTCAAATAGCTCAAAAATGTTAGATCATAGCGTATGCACATGAATCTTCTACAATACTATCTATCTCTCATTTTCATCTGGAGTCGATTAATCTTCAAGTGCATATATAACCAAAGTGAAGGAATAAATATAATCATAAGAATTGCATTCGTAAAGGCAGTACAATGTAAATACGCAATAAAGCTGCAAGGCCTCTAAAATTTGAACATTCTTGATTAGGCTATCTCCATTAATGTCTGAGAGAGCAACACACAAACTGAAAGGTTTAATTTGTTTCCTGTCAACCATTTAATACCGACCACAAATACTGTCGTACAATCGTTGTCGTTCTTTTGAATGACAATGATTGGTGGTAAGTCATGGAACCATGTGGTATCCCCAAGTTCCGTAAAATGAAAATATTGCCACCGTTCATTGTTTTTTCTGGTGCAAACGAAATTCAAAGTGGTACCCCTAAAACCCATGCCCTTTCATAAAAAGGGCCTCGTGATGCACGTTGTGAACGCCTTGACCAAACCAAAAATATCGTAAACTCTTTTTCATTTATGGCGCCTGTTATTTTCGATAGCACCTGATAAATGGTGTTTACTATAAATTTCCCCTTCTAATGCCCACTTTGATTTTCACTTAGTAAATTGTGTACTTTTTGGTGACAATTTGAGATTGAATAAGACAATGAATGATAACAAATTCAATAAAATCTCTATTTAAGAACAATGTTAAAAAAATTTATAATGTGTGGTATCTCCTCCAAAACGAATACTTCAAATTAAATGATCAATTTACGCATGTCCCATACATGTTCAATCGGCGATAAATCTGGGGACCTTCCAGACCATGGGAGTAAATTGACATTATTATCATTAAAAACTCTCTGCGTTATTCTTGCAATGTGTGGCCTAGCGTTGTCTTGATTTCGCGAAAGGGTAATCCGGCCTCATGCATTCCCACAATTCGTCCCCTTTCAAAAGGAGTTAATTCAAAGTAATGTTGATTCCGACGAACATGGGGCATGATAACGACACAAGTAAGGGAAATTAACATCTGTCACTACACATTAAGTTTGCCTTACACACGAGAACAAATATGTATGTTAAAAAATTTAATCATTTATTCTTTCATTTGAAGTGTATATACCCTCAAAATTTCTAGATCGTACTATCGTCCCTCCTGGGTGCTCTGCATTTTTTGGCGATCATGTAAAAGCATATGCTCTTTAACATAGTCAGTGGAACCTCGTACCCTACTGGTGTAGTGTTCTTTAGTGCTTTTATAAGTCTCTCAATTTCCCTTTGATATGTTGATTACAACACGCATGGATTTTTTTTTCTTATGCACTTGCTTTACCCTTCTCCTTAATGAGTCCAAGTCTTCGAATTGATTATATATTCAGATTTCTTTTTAAACTTTGGCTCTGCTTACTATGTTTTATAAACCTATTATTCTATTATTAATGATAGAATTGTCTTTTTTTATCCACTTGTTATTAAGTAATAATAATACATGTTTTGAAATGCAATGCTTCGTTCTTTTGAAGATGCTGAACAGTATGTTTTGAAATTGATTGGAACATAACCTATGTTAAGAAATCAGACCAATCTGACCCTCTCATTATTTCGGAGATTTTATCTAATTTTGTTATACAACATAATCTTTTTTGGATTATCATCGCTCCCTTTTACTAAATTCGGTATTAAGTGCTATGTTTTGAGCTAAGCGATCAGACAGAGCATAATACATCACACTACTTTCGATGTTCACGAATATATTGTCAATTTCTGTTGAGCTTTGAAGAATTATCCTAGTTGGCGTTGTTGTATTAGATGTTCTTTACATGTTTGCCATTCGTTAAAAAATATATATGCTATAAGTCTCCTGACACCAGTAGTTTTTGATTTTTTAATTTACATTGGAAGAGGAAAACGTCTTATTTGGAAGCAATATATCAACCGGAAGTGATGACTTACTCTTATCACCATTTTCTGTATCTCGAAAACTGTACGAGCTGTCGAAAAATTATTCTTATGAAATAAGATATTGAAATTCTAAACAACTTTCATTTGAAAAGTTTTTTTCGAAAAATGGAGTATAACTAAGTACTTTCATATTCAATGTGAACCAGTGCAGTTTTTTATTATAACTTTTAGCTTTCTCAATTTTATGGTTCAAAATTCTATTATTACTTTAATTTTTACATATTATAGTTCTTCAAATTTTAAATTTCGCTGCTGAAGATTCAAATAATCACATTATTAACGTAGATAATAATCCTCAAACATTTTCATTTTAAACTCCTTCGATTTCAGGAATTATTTTTATAATGCGTCAAGATGTACAGTGCCACCAAGCTTACAAAAGCCCCGGAAAATATGTGAACTACTTTCGTAAACAAACGATGCGGACCAATCACCTGCGATATTTCCTTAATGTACATTCACAAACAAAACAGTGGTTTGTTTTCGTTTTGACATGTATGTGTTAAAATTTTCCAAGTATTATTCTTATTGTTTAAAGTTTAATTGTGATCATCTGCGTTATTAAAAATCGTCTTTTTCACGACGTAAGGTACTCATCGTCGAATATTTATGCAGCTGATACAGACTGTTGTTAGGTTATGTTCGTGAATTGTCGCGTGAATCGCCGAAATACCTTTGGACCTGAATGTACTTTCTGAACATGCAGCTCCCCCATAGACGCCCTCTCAGAGCTCTTGTCAGCTTGGTACTACAGTACGTTCACGTTTAATATAACAAATAATAAGTAGATTTGTTTTGTATTCGCTATTATTTCTGTGTTTACTTTATCATAATAAAATTGGATAAGCTATATCTCCATTTTCTTAAATTGTTTTTTTTACGGTTTGCGATAAAAGTTTGTATGCACCACGTCAGTAAAGTGTCTTTATCGAATTCGCTTGTTACTCGCCTCGCTCGCTTAGCTCCCTCAACTCGTAATCTGAGACTCATTCGATAAGGAATCACTTTACTGAACGTGCACATGAGCAATGGGTTTAAATTTAGAGAGATTTTGTTTAGGAAAAATATTTCAAGGTCTCACTCCCAACCCAATTTATTGGTCGTCTGAACGAAGTAAAATTCCAATCGTATAATGGCATATTTTACATTAAACATAACCTGGATTTATCGTCTAACCATACATCACTTCTTTTAACAAAAACATTGTACACTCACGAATTATATAACAGGTTGGATGTTATTGGAATTAATGTGCCACTAAAAACGAAAAAAAAGCAAGTAATCAGCAGTAACAAATTCGGTACAAAGTTCTGTCTGGGAGAAATGCTGCTATGCTGCCACCTGCGTGCCGATGACATTGGCATATTATGTTGACGTTGAGTGGCCTAGAACAAACGCCCCAGTTAGAACTATCTTTTATTTTTGATCCATTCGTTTAAATGCGATAGGCCGATTTTTTGACCTCTTGGGCTGGTGGTCGTACAGCGACTTTATATGGTTTGTCAAAAGCAAACATAAGGAACAAAAATAGGAGTGGGACCTGCTTACATGCCTCCCTCAAGAGATGGCATCTCACCTTCCCATGACCGTTATCCTTCCACACTCCCGTGCTTCGGAAGCGAGGCACAGCCGGTGTGGCCAGCATCTCAGCATCTGATATGTAAGTCGTGACGAGGGATACTTACATACAGCACTTGTGAATCTATATGACTCTATGATATATATAGAAAATCGTATTGCTATCGTTAATCGTTATTGACTAACTTCCTAACTATAAATACTTCCTAACTATAAATGTGAATAAAATTACTTAATCCGCGACGGCCCAAATCTATCGCGTGCTGAGATTGACAACAATTAACATGTTAAACCTAAACAATTGAATTGTTTGCATATATAACTTGTCCTTATTACTTCTCTTCTTTAATCTACGGAACGCAATGTTGACTGTTGTTCCTTAAAGGTCGATTCGGTTGCCAAATATTGCTTTTATATCGTTTTTTCTTCGAAATTTATCTTTCCACCTTAAATGTTTTATATCGTGTGTTCGGTGTCGATGTGGTTGGTCGTTTATAGATAGGAAAGCTGGTCATTTCCACCACGTCTACCTCACCTTTTACGACATCTATTCTCGGTACAATCGATGATTCGACAAACGGCGAAGATCTGGTGATCTTCACGTTTCCGTCCTATAAGGAATATCTTCTTGGAGTTTGTGGTAGTCATCGTTGTTCCGTGCCCTCGATCAGGTTGGAATTTCGATGGAACATCCTCACCAATGAACCTCATAAATACTAATGAGATAGTTCTCTACATCCATCGCTGGTTTCAATGCCAAATTCGACCAGCGTCAAAGGCCATGAAGCAGACTTTCCTCATTCGAGTCACGCCCAAACAGCTCTAGGAATTTAAGGTTGAAATTGTTACTAAATGGTTCACCTGTGGCGTGCTTTTGTAATGTCCACTTGTTTTCTTTCTCGTAAAAGTTACAAACACATTAAAATTTACATTAATATCATTTATTTATTTATTTAGCATGCCACTAGTGGTTCTCTTAGATCCGTTTTTAAATCAGAATCGATAAATTAATAATCAGGAGCAGTTTCACACACTTGTCAAAATATATTTTTCGTCGACAACTACGTAATATGACAATGGCGAATGCACACCTACCTATTTTGTGTTAAAAATTTCATTGCGAGTCAAACATAAAGCTATGTGTGCAACTCGTACATAATCTGGCTTTTTGGACTCGCCCTATTTATCAGGCTCGCTCGCAAGCTCGTCCGTCCATAACTCATAGGGCTCGTCCAATAAAAACCTATATTATGTACTTGTTACATAAATAGCCATTATGTTTGCAGAATGTAATCGTACATGATACTCCCTCTATCCCAAATTATGGTATACATTTCTCTGATTTTGTTTGTCCCAAATTATGGTATATAAAACTTTGAAAATTTATTTTATATAACAAAAATTAGTGAAACAGAACTTTAACTTTATGTGAACTTACATTAATAGAAAACTTATAAATTTAAAATTAATTGAGTGGTTTCAACAGCATCTTGGTTACACAAGATAGAAACCGGTAACCGTCCTTTACGACGCAACAGGTGTATTTTTGATTTTCTGATACTTTCTAGGCTGTTAGTTGACCGTCTGTCACAACTAAATAATTTTTAAGAATAGTCACCTAAGACTCTATTAGAAACAAAACAAAACTGAAAACATGACAAATTTTAGCTGCATCATCGTAGTATCTATTGTCTTGTATAATTTCTAATATCCAACTGTTTTTTGCTCGTTTAGTTATTATATTACCATTTATAATTTTCCATACAGCTTTTGACTTGTTGCCTGCTCTGCAATATTCGTTGTTGTAGTGGAGTTTCTTTGCGGTATATATAACTTTTCGATATACTCGTGTATAGTTTTTATAATACCAGAAGTGTAAAAGATCCTTAGATATCATTACAGTAGAATACAGCAGCCATAGGTTTTCGAATATATTCTGATGCCTGGAGTCAACCACTCGCATTTTTTTTCGAATGTGTTTTGGTTGCATTTTATTCTCTAACTGGAACACCATCAACTGAACCATCATTATATATGTCACATCACTGTTCCCTAGTCTTTTTCTTCTTCTTCTTAATGTAGGACTTTGTTCTGTATTTACCGCAAATGTTCTATTTTTGAATCTAGTTCTGTGATGTCGATGTCCAGCTCTCGTGCCATCGTTATTTTTGCTAATCGATCATCTGACATTCTTTCTACATGGTTCTTCAACTATTTTCTCCTCATTCAGGACCATCGTACTATGTCTTCGATTTTACATTTGTTCCTGATCTCTTCACTTTTTGTCAGTCTCTTAATGTATGTCCTGTTATTGATCGTAAGGTTCTCATTTCTGTTGTTCGGAGCAAATGTTTCGTGGCTGCTCTTGTTTCGACAGCCTAGGACAAGATGGGCCTCACACACGACTTATATATTCTCACTTTTCTGTTAATGCTCATGTGTATGTTTCACCATATTACATCCCGTAGGAAGCCTGATATTAGGGATGCTTTAACAGTGTGTTCTTTCACCTCTGATTTAAGATTACGGTTGCTGATTATGTTGGCCCCGAAGTATTTGAAACTCATCACGTGTTCTACACTTCGGTCGAATATGGTTAGTTTGCTACGTCTGGGTTCTTTGGAGATCGTGGGTGATTGTGTGTTTTCTGTTGAGAGAACCATATTGAAGTGCGCTGCCGCTTTTTCGAATCTATACAGGAGTCTCCGGAGGTTATCTTTGTCTTCGGATATTATAACCGCATCATCTGCATAACAGACTATTTTGATCTCCTTATTTCCTAATCTGTATTCTCTACCGGAAGTTTTTACGTCCTTAATGACTTCGTCCATGATGGTATTAAACGAGATTATGCTAAGGCTGTCGCCCTGTCTTATGCCAGATAGCACTGGTATTGTTTTGGATAGTGTGTTATTTGTTTTTATGATTGCTGTGTTTCCGGTGTTAAGTTCTTTGACAATTTTTATAATCATAGGGTCCACATTTCTTACATTGTCGAAGTCTTGTTTGAGGTCTATGAAGCACATAAAAGCTGTTTTGTTGAATTCAATGCTTTTTTCGGTAATATGACGTAAGATGAATTTGGCGTCTATCCTCGATCTGTTTTGTCTGAATCCCTGTTTTTGGGTTCAGCTTTGGATCAATTTTTAAAGATAGGGATTGTTATGCTTTTCCCTCACTCTTCTGGAATTTTTTTTCAGTGTAGCGATTTTGTTGTAAAATGTATGCAGTTCTTCAAGAAGCTCTTCTCCTCCATATTTTATCAGTTCATTATGTATGTTGTCAAGTTCATTATGTATGGTGCCTTTCGATTTTTTAGTTTAGTGGTTGTATCCTTTATTTTTCTCTTGTGATCGACCATAGTCATATTTATTTCTAATATTTCCTGTTCTTCTGTCTCTTCCGGCGTTGAGTTACCGTAAAGTTTATGAAAATGTTTCTCCCACTCTTCGGTTGTTATTTTACTTATTTGTATGTATTCGTTTACAGTTTTTTACAACTCCTTAGCATTTTCTATATTTTTTTCTGACTTCCGTATATATCAGGTTCCATATCTGTAAAGAATTTTTCCCAGTATATTATTTTGGTTTCTTGTATTTTTGTGTTTACCCTGTTTCTCACTGTTTTGCACTGCTCATATGTGATTGCTTTGTTTCGATGCTGAATATATGCTTTTACATTTTCTGCTGCTAGATCTTTGACTTCGATTGTGAACCATTGTTTAGTGTTCCTTTTTTCGCTCTTGTAGATTTTTCTTTTCCCCATCGCTTTCAATATTCTTAATTTGTTCCATGATGTTTCCACATTATCTTCTTCTGTAATTTTGTTCTTATTAATTTTTTGTGCTAATCGGCACTGGTAAAGGTGTTTTGTTGAGTCATCGTCAAGGGATTCTATTTTTAGCCTTTCGTTTTTTTTACATGTATTCTTCTTCTTGTAGTAGTGTGTGCTGCTCTTTATTTTTCCTAATAGTAAGTTGTGGTCGGTTCCGGTATTTGCTGAGCTTAGTACTCTTACATCTAATATTTTTGAGGGGTGGATGTTTCTATTTGTAATGATGTAGTCTATTGTCGACCTGTGTTCTCTTGTATTTTGAAATGTATATTTATGTTGTGGTTTGTGGGGATAAAATGTGTTATTGATACGTAGCTCATATTGAGTACATGCGTGTATCAGTTGTTCTCCGTTTTCATTAATTACCTCTTCATTGAAGCGGTTTTTGATTCTGGGGATAACGTTATTACCTACCCTTGCGTTAAAGTCTCCTAGTATAATAATTTTGTCGTGTTTCCGTATTTTATCCAGCGTATTCTGTAACTCGTAATGAAAAAGGTCCTTTCCTTCTCGTGATTTGTTAATAGCAGGAGCATACATGCTTATGAGATGGGTTGTAGTAGTCTCTTGGAGCTTGAACGTCGTTAGTAACAGTCCATCTCTAATATATATTATATCTGTTATATGTTCCTCAAATTTTTCATGTACTAGCAGCCCCAAACCAGATGCAGCTCTTTAGTTTTTGTTCTTGCCGCTATTTATTAGAATGTATTCTCCGTATTTGGTGTTTCCTTTTCATTTCTTTTTTGTTTCTGAGAGAGCACACATGTCTATATTATGTTTCCTTATTTCGATTAATATTTCTTGATCTTTGTTGTTAAATGTCGTTACGTCCCAACAGGCTATTCGTAGTGGTTTGTTTTTGTGTTCTCGTTTGTTCCTTTTACATGCCGTGTCGTTATCATTATAATCCATCCTATCATCCTAAACTATTTTTGTGGTTCTAGAAGCATTGTGAATTTTTCCCTTAGGTAGGCTGCTACCCTCCTCTTTATCCGGGCTTGGGACCGGCATTCGTAGTTATTTGGCTACTCAATCCACCTAATACTTTCCAATTGCAGAATTCCCTAATTAAATAACATTATGTATTATAGTTATTTTGTTATTTTTGCTATAAATTCGTTTGAAAACATAGATAGATAGATGTTTATTTATCATTGAATGTAAATTCATGTGTAGTACATTGTAAGATTTCGTCATGTGTGCATGTCAAAAGTGAACAATGCTAATTACTGAAATAATTCATAGTTACGAATCTAAATAGTATTTAATCGTGTAATATTCATTCTCAATAAAAAAAATCTGAACTCATCTTCTTGAACACTCACACATTGGTTTCGTCTCTGATTGCTGATGGCAACTTGTTGAAACATTTGATGCACCGAATGTTGTGATACAGTGAGTCTACAAAAATCCGCTCGAATTAAGTTGCCGAACCTGGACCTGTATTGTTGAAAGTTGGTATTTATGTATGTTTTTTGTTCGAAACAGTATAGCACAAGTTTAAACAAGTATAATGAGTTGTTCTTCCTGAAGACTTTAACGCAACTTGTTCCTGGTTTAGCCACTTCCATTATTCGTAACATCGTTTTCTGCACTGTAAACACGCCAGCAGTAAACCTTGAACTGCCCCAGAAAACAAGTCCGTAAACGATAAGCGATTGAGCAAGTCCGAAATAGATTTGTTTTAGCACTACGTTAGTCACTGTTGGACGTAGTTTTCTCAATAGAAACGTCACCGCACTAAGTTTATCTATGAGCTAAATGTTCTTCCCATGTTAATTTATTATCTAGAGTCAGTCCCAGAAACTTTGCACTACTTTTTTGCTTCACAGATATGTAGTCAACTTTTATTAAAGTTGACTTGTCTATTTTAGTGTTGATCGTGTAAAATTGTACACTTTGAGTTTTGTTTAGGTTTAATAAGATGCCGTTATTAGTGCACCATCTTTGTAGTTCAACAATTGCCTCTACAGCAGTGGAGATCGTACCTTGTATAGTGGGTTTCGAAATGGTCATGCTGGTATCGTCCGCATATAAAACTTTTAGAGTATCCGGGCAAATCGTTGAGAGATCGTCTTACCATTATAACGAATAGGAGCGGCCCAAGTATGGTGCCCTGTGGCACACCCCTATTCATCAGCCGAATTTCCGGTAATATATCGTTCACCAATACCTGCTGCGATCTTCCAGATAAATAAGAATTGATCCATTTATTTGCATTCCATCTAATGTCTTTATTGGCAAGTTTTTCCAACAAAAGTGGATGGCGAACTTTATCGAACGCCCTGGTCATGTCAAATAATAATGCAATGACTTTATCCTTGTTTTCAATGGCAGTACAAATTGATTTGATCATTTGGTCTATGGTGGTGATAGTCGATCTGGATTTCCTATATCCGTATTGTGCTGGACTTAATTGTTCATATTTTTCCAGAAACGAATATAATCTAGTCTGGAAACATGATTCGAAGATTTCGAGGTATGGTTTTGTAACGCTATAGGCCTATAATTCGTTACATCTTTCGGACTACCTTTATTTCTATATATCGGAATCGTTTTCGAAATCTTCAGTTTATCGGGATAGATTCCACTGTCGAACGATCTAGTGATCATCGCGCTTAGAGGTCCACTAATGATATTCTTTGCCGATAACAGCACTTTGCCAGGTATGTTGTCAATGCCAGAGGAGTTCTTTTTACAGCATTTACTGATTACTTCTTCGACCTCAATTGGATTTACTGGTTTAAGAAATATGCTGTTTAATAGTCCTATTGAGTCAACATGAAGCTTTTGTGGTGGTGGACAACATTCTGCAATGTCTGCATAATAATTGTTAAAAATATCGGGAACGTCATGGGTCGGAACTGCAATATCTTCGTTTACAATTTTTATTTTCTTCAAACTTCTCTCAACTCTTTCCTCATTTATGATGTCCCAACATGTTTTATTAACATTGGTCGACTGCTGGATTCGACCGTCGTTATAGCTACTTTTCGTGTTCTTGACGAGTTTTCTATAAAAAGTGCGTAAAGAGATGTATCTTTCGTTGTACATAACGCTTTTTATCCTTTTGTTAATAGCCGCCATTTGACACAGTAAATTGGAAATTGATCTAATATGAGGTGTGATCCATTTTCTCAAATTAGACGGTTTCATTGTCTCCAATGGAAACGCTTCATTGAAATTGTTTTTTAGAAAATTTTCAAACTTCTCGCACAGTGAATTCACATCGTCCTCGGGATTCCCAGGGACACCCTCATAATCTCGTTTCATCTTATCTAGAAATTTCTTCATGTTGCTTTCCTTGTAGTACCTCTATTTGATAGTTTCATTATTTTTAACTGCATTATTTAGCAGTATTTCCGCTATTTGGTGAGTGTGGTCTGAAAGTTGATTATGCAGGACCATTACTTTGCAGTCTTGAATGTTTGTGAAAAATACATCAGTGCTGGTTTCGGTACATATTCATCATATTGGTCAATTGCAGCATTAAATTGGAGAACCTGGGCAGAATGGTCTTACATCACGTTGTGAAGCACTTCACAAACAATATTATCATTTATGTTATTGGCCATATATAATCAATACTAGTTGGTGAATGAAAAGAGATGCGTTCATTTACCAAACACTTAAAATTATAAGTTTGCAAAATATCAATTATGTAAACATAACTTTTTTTGCGGTAAACGCAAAACAGCACCGCGTATTTCTATAATTTTCTCTTGACAATAAGTCTCTAGATTTACAATTTCGTTTATATACAAATTGTAATAATAAATATTACTAGTACAAAAATAGCTACTCCAGCATTTATAATGATTTGTATAATACGCACTACACAGCCTGTATCCGTCGATATTACCGGTTGAAATTTCACATTGCCTTAACCAATGTTCCGTAATACAAAGTACATGTACGATATTTTTACTCAATTTTAATTCTAACATATTAATTTTGTTTTGTAAACTTTGAACATTTTGGTGAAATATTGAGAAGCGATTTTTCACTACTAATACGGTCTGTTAATTCATATATATTATCCAACATGTATTTTATTTTCTGTTTTCTCACATCATATATTGAATGATTTTCATCAAGCTCTAAAGTAAATTGACTACTTGCAAATATACAATTTTCACATTTAATTTTTGATTTATCACATTTTTCAGTAACATGATATGTAGACTTACAGTTTTCAAACGTAACTTCAGTTTTGCAGTCAGTTGCTCTATGATTGAATCGTACAAAAGAAATAATACGTATTGAATGGTGACTGCTTTCACCGATTCTTGGAATATTGTACTACTGGGAATAACCATATGATAACCTATCATAATCGGTATCAGCTGTTCATAATCGAAATGATATTAATGGTGGTAGTACCAACTACGCAATGTCATGATTTACAATGTTTGCAGACATAAGTTTGTTCTTACATACAATTCTCTTAAATCAAACACTATCAATAATTTAAGATACGTGTTATGTTATGGTTGTACGATTAAATTATTTTCTATTTCCGTTGTAGATTTTCAAATGATTGCTATTAAAAGTTTACCCACGTTTGTATTAATCATCAAAAATAATTATTAAGCTATTTCGAAGCCGACATCATAATGTCACTTTACGTTACTGTACGTACATTGAAATAAAGTAATCCGCAGAGATACGAAATTAAAGTAGTAAGTGGGAAAAAATACGCATCGTCACATTCCATGGAAACGTGAAAATATTGGAATTGAATCGCGGCACGTACTCGTGTATATAATACAAAATTAACTAAATGCATAATTGAGACATTCGTGTTACGAAAACGCATTTTATTCGGCCATTCGCAGCGTTTCAATTCGAGTTCATCGACTCGACGAATACGACTCGACGTAACTCGGCAACTGAAGCGATTTCAGGTCGCATTATTTCGTCCGGGTTAGTCGAGCGCACTCGCGTCCACAATGGAAAATGGCAGTAGCAGGCGCAAGTAGGAAATTACGCCCGTAGCTTTCTATTATTTCCAAATGGCGTCACGGCTGCGCCACTTATGCATATCTGGAATTTAATTATATTCCGCCACTTTTATTTTTCACATGCATGCATGTAATAACAGAGTAAGTAAGCGTTACGATCTCCTTACGGACGCCGCCGAAAAAGGCAATCGCGAATAGCAAGACGTGCAGCAGCGGTCGCGATTAGAACCGATAGATAGCATTTCTGGTTTCCGCAATGTACGTTTTCGGACGTGACGACCATATGGCGAAGGAGATTTATTCGCTTTTTTTAACTCGAGTTACAACTTTCTTCCTAAATCCATATTGGTTGTTGGTTAAGCATTTATAATCGCGCAAGTTCTGCAGGCAATTATAAATTCTCTTATTTTCGATAAATGGAGTAAAATAGACATAGGTTCGTAATATCCTCAAAATTCCTTCGAAATCAGAGTTTTCATGCCATCTGGAAAAGTTTCTATTAGGAGACACATTTACAATATACGAAAGTTTGACGCATAGATAACTCGCATTTTAATGATATATAGAAATATTTTATGGAGCACCTTATGAGTGTCTCCAGAGATGATTCGTTTGTGAGATTTAATATGAACTGTGTGTGTATTATTGTGTATTTGTTTTAATGTCGGCTATTTTGATGTTAGCTTTTTTTCGTTGAGCGCCACAAATTTATCATAAAATTTCAGAGTAATATCTTGTAATATCTTACCTTTGCATAGAGGTTGTTACGAAGGAACATTTCCTTTTTATACAGAAACAGATTTTCTTTGGACACAGGAAATAATGCAGACGTGGAAACGTTAACATATTTATTTTCAAATATATTTTACAGAATAAATTGTTACCTGCAATACGGCCCTGTACGGCCCTGTTTACCAATCTGGATTCAACGTCAGGTTCGTATTATCAAGGACTGTACTCGGTCGCTCCGCTGAAATATTGTGCGTAATATTACGAATTGTTAATAAACGCAATAATTGATTGCTTGTGTTCAAGTTAAATAAAACTACAATCGTTTGTTTTTCAATAATAATAATACCTTCCCCTTCTCACATATTTATTAAACACTTTTAATTTGTACATATTTCAACAACTATGTTGTCATCTTCAGAAAAATTAGGTATCTAAGATAAACAAAACAAACATAAAAATAGCAACCAACACTATCGCTATAAAATAGTAAATAAATATGAACCTTACAAGTTAAAAATTGTATCTAATAGCAATTCATAAAGTGCCGATCTCGGAATCTGTCCATAATCTGAATTAATTAAATTTAATCTGTTCTTAAAAATAAAAATACTTTCAAGAATCTAACTGATTGTTATAAGATACATTTCTTAACAATTTTAAATTATTCAAACTTATAACATGTCCAAATTCGAATATATTTTGGGCAACACTAGATTTTTCCATTCTATAGTCGTTTATTATTCGACCGCTGAATAAATTCTAAGTAAGTTTTCTTAGATGTGATTTTAATGTAATGTTTGTACAATTTGTAATTCGGAGCAACCAAACAAAATGACAAGAGGAAAATATAGATAATATAGGTAGAAATATCGAACGATCGAAACAGCAATTTAGCAATGGAAATGAACATCAATTAAAGTCAAATCCACGAAACAAATAAACAAAAATGAAGGAGCGCAACGACATAAGCAAATTTAGGTTGAGGTGAGTTTGGTTGGGTTGGATTAGGCTTCATCATCAGAAGAATCAGATCAGATCAGAAGAAGTCGCATTATTCTCATTATTTGCAATTCACAATCGAATTCGAAACGAAAACGCCGTTTGAGGAATTTCGTTAAGTCTACTTCCTGTAAAATCCAAGCAACGGTATGAGAAATTATATACCATGCAGTAATGATTGTTATGCTGTAAAGTGGACCATTACTTTACGATTTGGATAAGAGTTATGCCATATTACTGCAAAAAATGCGAAAAAATAACACACTTACACATACACAGTGTGCCCAGGAAAGTGGTGGTTTTTGAATTGATTCCACCAGATGGCAATAGCAATGTGAAATGTGAATTTTGATCGATAAAAATATTATAACGTTTAAAGTATTAAATAATAAATAAATTTAGTTAAAATGTTCAAACCATTATGCCCGAATCTTGCTGCAACATTTCACAAATGTATGTGCGCAATTCGAGTGTAAACGTGTGCGATGTAAACTAATCTCTACTAATCTCCAAACAGAGCAATCTGGATGAGTAAAATCACAGGACATCTGGCTAGGCCCATCTACCAATTCAATTGTGGAAATATTTCGTTCGAAAATTCTTCATCTTACCTGGCATAGTCAGGTAATGGTCCCGTTATATTATATATGGAGGGATAACTGTTTTGTAGCTGCAGTCTCTTGCCAGTTTTAAATATATTTTTGAATGAAACACAGTAAAATTATTCCACCTGACCAAATGAATATCCACTCAGTGGCTTTTTAAATATTTTTTGTAATTCTATATTGTTATTTTGATTTAGGGGAACTCAATTGACAAAAGAAAAGTAATTTATAACAGCCTTCGGTCGTGAACAGGTTGAGCGCCATGTCTGTCATTTTGTTCGCCGGTGTTACCGGCGCCACAGGCCACGGCTGTCATTGCGTCTGCCAACCCACTCACATTTTACCCAACGATCCTTCAAGATGTCCGCTCTTTCATTGCATTTTAAGTTATGACGTGACCGCTATGGTCTCACAGATTGTCAATTCACCATTGGGTTGCAAAAATTCATTTTACGAAAATGGACAATCAACATGAAGACAAACTTTGTGGAGAATAAGATACTCATAGTTTTAGTAGATTTATTGTATATCTCTTTTGGAAAAAGTTAATATAAATAAACAAATTATTTGTTTATGATGTGTCAGTCATGCCACATATAAGGATAGTTAACACAGTCCACACAATAAATGCTTTCGTAATATGGTTTTTCAAATTTCATTGCATACTTTTTAACGATATTTTAGCGATGTAATTCTTCTGCTTCTGTATATAATACTCCTCCTATCAATACGGTCGTGTTTCGTTGATGATTCCCCCTTTTTGCAATCTACAATTCCTCATTAATCGACTACATAAATTATCTTCGTTGTTTATTTCTATACTGTCTTCTTCTACTACATTTTCCCTAAATTCAGTCATACTAATTTGTGTGTGTAACTAAATGCTCTCATAATTATTTTTGATATAGTTGTTCCTAACGGGAGTTCAATCGCTACGTTTCTATGCCACTTTAACTATACATCTCGTCGGCATTATTTATAGAAAACATGAGAACATATCTTTTGTCGCTCCATTTCAGCACACGTCATATTCCTTGCCCGCTATCCCTAGCAACTATTTCACCTCTCCGTAATTTATATAAATCTTCAAGTTCTATGTGTATTCATTTTCATTTTCGCAACATAAATTATATATATTTATGAAATACATTGTTGCCTTATAATCTTCCTTGCAACGACACTACACTTTCATCAATGCAAAAACCATTTCCTTATATATCTCTATAGTCTTTAACCAATTTATCTTCTGCAATCTATAGTTCTCAGTGCAGTCATCATTGTTAGAAGGACGCAATAAAACTATCATTGTGTTGGGTCCAACTTTAAGACATTAAACATCCAACTGTTAGATATAAGAATGAAACGTCCCTGTGAAGTTATACAAATATATTAATCATAATTACTAAAGGCCGATATATAGCAATTAAGGGATTTTATTTTTTATCAACCAAATCATTTCTTTGCATACCGGCGTCATTGCGTTCAACCTTTTCGTAATTCCATTTCCAAATCCTCTTTTGACAACTAAACATATGTTGTAAATAAAATCACGGATAGCATGAAGGCAAGTGACCATGGAATTGTATATTGCGTGGTTCTAAACGGCTGGCAATCTTTCAGGTAATCTTTCAGGTACGGTGGCTGAATATTATTATTATATTACGAAAATACGATATTTGCCCTCAATGTTCAAAAGGATTCGATCAAGTAAATTATCGCGACGGTGAATAAATTTATAAACAACAAAATCCCAAATCACCAATATTCGTTATCCAAGACAGTATGTACGCCAGTCACACTTGTTTCAATATGGAAAACTCAATACAAGCCATAGAAATCAAAGAAGGAAGAGGATAAAGGAAAGGAGTATATTAATTAAACTAGAAAGCCAACTAACGCTAGCATTTATAGAGGAAAGGCTGCTTAGCTGGTGTGGATTCTTGCAAATGATGAAGGGACAAGTACAATTAGGGATTATGGGCAGCTAAAATCCAGAAAAACTGGGAAATATGTAGACCTAGGCAAGACGGTAAAGTCATAGCGGAAATCCTTGAGAGACATTGAAAAACAGGAAAAAATGACAGAAGTTCGTATACGGATAAACATAAACACAAAATTAACACCATTATATGGTAATGGGGTAATAAATTATATAATGTATTTGCCAGAATCTGGATCGTTTTCATGTATGGCATGAATTATTCTCCGATTATTTCTGCCCCGAACAAATATCGATATTTTAATAGAATCTGGGTATTGGTGGTGAATCCCAAAGCACGTACCTGCGAAATTCGACATTAGTCATTGCGTTCTCTGGTTTTATTAATTTGTATGTGGCGTGTGAAACTGGCTCTTGACAACTCCCACAAATTCGAGAGGCGTGGCTTCTCGATACCTGTTCGCCGAATATGATATAAAAAATGTTAAGCCCAACTTTTTGACGCAGATATTTATTGATCCTTTGGAACACACTGACTTTGCGAAATGGTTATTACCTGACAACCAAGGACACAAAAATAAATAAAATAATTTGTAAAGCTAGCGCCATGAAGGTAGCGATCATAGCGCGGCAGAATACACAAACAACAATTATTCCAAAATAGTTATAGGCTTGATTCAAATAGGAGGCGCAGCTTCGGAGATTCTGGCACAAAACGCTACCTTTAAACATTACATAAACGATTATTGAATGTAACACTCCAACATTAATTTGAAAACAAATCATAAATTAAAGCTCAAAACTTGTAAACAATTATTAATGTTATACTCATTTGCAAGCGGCTATCAACGCGAGGAAAAAGATTTTCTTTCGTCGTGGATCGGAGCCACGAAAACGTCCCTAGCCAGGCGGTAACCTCACTAAGCCGATGAAATCGCCGAAGGTGCTTCTGTTCTTCAAGGACGCCAAAACGTGTTATATGGCAAGATAACCACTAAACGTGAACATAATGAGGGCCACTTCGCCAATATATATATATATATATATATATATATACTTATCTTGTATCATGAGCAGTCAGTCGTTGAATAAAACACTTTTAGCAATATTAAAGTTTATTGCGACACCTTTTTTTGCAATAAGGTGTTTCGGAAACCCTTGTCAAGCAATATTGCTTGACAAGGGTTTCCGAAACACCTTATTGCAAAAAAAGGTGTCGCAATAAACTTTAATATTGCTAAAAGTGTTTTATTCAACGACTGACTGCTCATGATACAAGATAAGTACCATTTTAAGTGATTTACAGTCGAGAATTTGTACAATAATTATATATATATATATATTATACGTGGGACTTTCCATTGTATATATATATATATATATATATATATATATATATATATATATATATATATATATATATATATATTGAAAATGTGTCTTGTCAAATATGACAGAAAAATGTAAAATTTACACGAAAGATGGTCTAATCTTACACCTCAATGGTGTAGTGAACATTAATTAAAACAGGTCCATGAAGACTAACTGGTGGATCGCTAGACAATATTGTTTCTGGGTTATTACCCTTCGTCAGTAGCGATTACCAAGAACCTTAGTTGTTGAAATACCTTTACATGTAGTGGCCATCAAAACTTCTTGGCGCGAGCCAATCACTCCTAATGACACTGGACATTTGACAGTCGTCTTGTTTACTCGCCGCGAGGTGTTAGACAAGGTATCGTCTTGTCAGTGTTCTGTTGTCAGTGGTTCATTTGGACATTATTCTCAAAGTTGTTTTGATTCTAGCCTTAGCCATTTTGAAGTCATAGGATCATTCCTAACCCAAAGTATTTATGCCATAATAAGCTCGCAACGAGTAAAATTCATTTTTCATATAATTCTAAACATCGTGATTCTTGTAACACAAGTATTTATTAATTATTGCCTTTTATGTTATATACATAACTATATAGCGGTTTTTGTATACATACCACCTATGTATACTTTCATAGAAAACTCGTAAATGCGTTACATCCTAGAAACAACCGAGTATGCACTAAATTGCAAAGTTTCAATTTAAGAAATCAATATGCTTGTGGAATCAGTACTCAAATTATTTAATGTCAAATTAATGGTAATTAATTGTTTTTATTTTTTCAGTTTACCAGAAAACAATTTTGATTATTTAACTCATTAACAGCAAAGAAAAAAAAATTGACGTTTTAATGTGGTATTAGACTGGTAGCAACTGCAAGAGATTTATTTTCGACAAAACACCCAAAAAGTTGTATTTCTTATATTAGATCCAATCAAAACATTGTTTGGAAATTTACTTCAGAAGAATGCATAATAAATTTCCACGAGAAGAACTTAGACCTTGTTGTTGACAGACATGAAATTAAATATTTTATGCTGTGCTGAGGAAGACCCGATAATATCACTGCAAGAAATAGCGATAGTTTTAATGTACCATAGTGGCAAAAAACTAGGGCATGCGAAATTATGTTATTATAGATCAAGCTATTAGACTGGTAATGGAAATTACAAATTGCAGTGCTAAACAGTTGTCAGTTCACTTTGCTTATGATTATTAAGTTCATAAGTCATCCTCTTGTCGTAAATAAAATTTTTACACAACACAAATTTATGATTTTTCATTTTATATGCTTTTTCAACTTTGTCCTAGTTTTTTCGAACCGATTGTTACTACAATTTAAGTATTTTAAACGTAAAGTACACGCCATTCAAATTTTCACCAACAATCACCAACATTTATTTGAGGAGCAAAAATCAAAAAGAACAATTTTTGTGAGTGTGTGAAAGTGATTTAAGAAAACAAAGTTTCCACTGATGTAGCGAGGAAATCAAAATTACTCCTATTAATTGCATCCCGCTAACCTATTTCTTTTTTTTCCTCAGATATTCCCCCACATGCAACCAATATTATATTTTCACAATTTAACTCGAACTTGGGTGTATTGGTTCATTCCAAAAGTGGGAATATTAGGCTTTCCGTTTCATACCTTATTGATGAAAACCTCAATTCAGCTACATTTTGAGAGCTGCTAGGATACAGTATTATTCCATCAATAGAAAATTTGATTATCAATGAACCGTGGATTCATATGGATGATTCTCCTCCACATACAACAAACGCAATAAAAACCTATGTATCAGAAAGGTTTCCAAGACGGTGAATTGCCCCATACTACGTTTATCATGATCTGCAGACTAATTCTAGATTTGGGGGTACCTAAATTAAAAAATTATGACAATATTCACATGCACAACCTAAATAAATTGAAAAATCGTGTCCAATGCAATGAATTGAATCCAGACTTTCTCTAGAATGTTGTTCGAAATAATTTATGCTCAATTTAATTAATTTAATTTAATTAATACGCAATTGAATCATAAATGACACAATTCAACAAATATGTTTTACAGTGGTTATGCGCGCGAAACTCGGTTGTATACATGAACGACATCGTTTAAGTTTTCTTTGAGATTGTCAACAAGGAATATAAAGAATCTCAAATGAGGTTCGTTTTGAAAATACCCGCGAATAAAAAATATGACATATACAAACCACCAATAAATAAAAAACGCAAAAGTTAAGAAATGTGTACAACAACAAATCGTGGGTTCCATCGTATGAGCAATCACTAGTTATTGGCTCAAAATTTCCTTTTTTAATTTTATTTTGAGGGATTGTGTAACCGACCGGATGATGTCACTATGACGTAGATAATTGCATTGTTTTATCTGTTGGTATCCCAAAACATTAGTATAAAATATTTGCATTTATTTCATAACTAACTAGTTATTCTTTAAACTAAAGTTCGCAGGTTCGTGGCACAAAGTAAAGATATAAGTATATACTGAAAAATGCCAAATAAAATGTATACTGGAATACCAAAAACTATTTGTGTATAAAGACATAAACGAAGGTAGTAAACGTGCCATAATAAAGTATAGTTTTGCTTTAATGTTTAACTACACAAAATCATAACTAAAAAAGGGAAAATTATTGAAAACAATGTATAACATAACAAACTCACTCATCATAGTAATTCTCTTATATTTCAGCAATTCAATCGGCCTGGATTTATATAAAATCTGTTCTCCCGGCCTTCAATAACCACTCCTATTCTCTATCACATAATCTGCACTATCTCTTTTCAAAGCCACCTGTTCCTTCCTCTCAACGCTTCGATTAGCTAATAGAGTGGTGCTATTTACTATTCCAAATTAATGATAATGAGTTAGTCAATATTTTATGCTGCATAAGTTCATTGTCTGTAATCGCTTCTATTACTGATTTCGTTCTCTCATTGCCGTGTCTACTTAAAAGGGAGTACATAAACTCTACGTTGCTACTAATGTATTGTCCATTCAGAAGTAAAATATCCATTATCATTTCAGCATTTCTGGAGAAAATTCCTAAGCTGCGGCGCTTGAAAAGTTGGACGTCATTACCTGCTGAAATAACAACAACAATAAGAGCTACAATTAACTTCTGAACAAACTTCGAATTCGCCGCCGTTGTTTCGATTAGAAACTTTCATGACCGAAAGTCGTAAAGCTTTTCCTTTATTTGCAGTCGTACGATTTCGAGCTCCATTAAACTCCGCGAAAGATTTTAAAGTCGCATTTGCATTTTAGCAAAGTTTAGCGTTGAAAAACTCTATAAATGCACGTTAAATGCTGCACGTTGCTATGCTTAGTTTAAACTAAAACTGTGTATCTTGCGCACGTGCACAAAGAAACCTGTACACGGTGTTCAGGCTAGTTTGACAAGCTAGTTGCACAAGTAGCCAAGTATGCAAATAAAGATATTTCCTTTGATTGATTTAGTCGTGAGCCTGGGATACGGCTCGTGCTCCTCTGGTATGTCATGGTAACTATTTCTTAATTCGAATATTTGTTGAACGATGTTGTGTCCAAGCCTCGCAGCTTTATTCTATATATCAAAAACTAGGCCTGCTCTTCAATTCGTTCTGATGAATTATTTCTAACTGTCTTTTAAAAGCGACACGACGCAATCTTCAATATGTACTAAACTAAACCGTTGGATGAAAATAAAATTACGCAACGGAAACTAATTACAGCAGCGATACGCATCAAGCAGTACTGTTGAATGCTGCCATAATAAAGCAAATAATTCAGCGTAAAGATCCATTTGTATTCAAATAGCCCATAGTCATAATTGGTAGCCTGCTTGTTCTCCGAACGCATCATATAACTCGACAACATTAATCGGTTAGTGGGAGGGGTTAATATTTGGAGCGCCACTGTGTTTCTGAACGAAAGAACACACAGCACCTGGGCCGTTATTCGCCAACGAGATCAACAATAAAAAGTACCGATTAACTTAACATATTATAAAAAAACATGTTTGGCGTTCTTCACAAAATATGTACATTTATGCCTTAGGGCAAGGAATACAAATAAATTCGCCGTCTAGGTTGTATCCCAATTCGACCACGCCGGAGTAGTACGCTTCTAGCAAATTACACAATTGACCAAATATTCTGAGTATATCATGAAACAACAAAGCCATATGTTAGAAGGAAATAAAGCTTAGTACACATTTAACAAATATTCACAAACTTCTATGACACATTATAATGAAATATAACATCTTCAGTAAAATATCAATCAAGAAAATATTAATATGGAATGACATACAATCGACGGGCGAAATTAAAAATAACTATTGCCGGTAAAATTAAGCAATCAAATCAATTGATCCTCTGGTAGATCGACTAAGTACATATCGTCGGTTCAAGGAAGGATCACTTACTGGCCGACGTGTCACTTTCCTGGATGTGGGCGTGGCTACTCAATGTCGCCTTCGGCCGCTCGTGCCTGACGTTGGTCTCCAAATTGCCACTAACCAATTTCCTGGATATGGGCGTAGTCGTTGCTCAATGCCGCTTTCGTCTGCTCGTTGCTGACGTGGGGCGCTAAGGTGACACCAACCAAGGGTTTGAGGCTGCAATAACACATAAAGCTTATCCCAAGCCTGTCTGCCTAGTCCTGAGTCGAGTTGGGGTTCGGACGTCTCAGGCTTCAATCTCCCTACTACTGAGTCAGGGTGGTTTTCGAACAGCTCGGGCTTTAATCTTGCTACTCCTGTGGTTTGGGGCAGCTCAGGCATCAATTCGCATACTCCTGAGCCGGGGCTTTTGAGACGACTCAGGCCTCAATCTGTCTACTTCTATGCTGGGGTGGTTGGGTTAAGTAAGAAGGTAGAGTCTCGGAATCAGACTGCTGAGTGTGGAAATCGGTAATATATTTATACCAAGTCGATCGCAGTCCACGCATGGTACTCGGTTGTGATTGGTCAGCGCTTGCAAGCTGTTGAACTAATGGCGTGTGTATTTCGCTTAGCATTTTCACAATGAATAATATATAACCCGATCATAAGCGAGGTAAGCGATCGCCATATGAGTAGAGGACTTGTTAAAAAGGTATCACCATTTGGTTTTTCGAGTATATTTCTTGAGTTAACCAATCTACCTGATTTTTTCTCAGCTGATACTTGCTATGACATGCATGTCTGGTGATATTTAAAAAACTGGAACCCTATTCTCGAAAATATCATTGATTTTTCGAAAATGGATTTCTTCAATTACTTTCATTTATATTCTTCTTTCTTGTGTTATTTTTAGTTTTAGAATCGATATCAATTGTTTCCATGATTACAGTCATGACTAGAACCCAAGAGGCACGTAATCTTAATGAGTGGATCCAGCGGGCGAGGAGCTCGGACGCCAGTTCGGCCTCTTCAAATTGAAGACTACCAAGCTGCTTAGAAGCTCCCATGTGGCTATTTGGAGAAGAAGAACAAACTCTCGAACGGATTGTATCATCCCTACCCTCACAGTAATGAGGTCTTCTGTGAAATTTCGAATCCGAACCTCAACCGTCTATATGCACTATTTGACGTCGCCTGCAGACTTTCGGACTACCAGTGAAGAAGCCGATGATCAATGTGAAGAACTGCAAGGCTCGGGGGTATAGGCGGTGGAGCATCTTCACAGGGCGAGACAGCAGTGGTGCGATGTGGTCGAGAGTGATTAATCTAAGTACCTTCTATTTTGAACAGATGATGTAAAGTGGATTTGGCGTCCAACTGGCAATGCTTCGCTCCTCGTTACCAGCAGTTACCGACGATAAAGCACGGCGGGAGTTCAGTCATTATGTGGGGATGCTTCAGTGCTCGCGGTATCACCATGTATCTGTTCAAGTACCTTGACATCCTTGTCATGCATCCGTTCTCACATTGTTATCTTGATCGTAGCTATATATATCTGACAGCAAGATAACACCCAAACACCGTTCTCGTGATGTTGAGGCTTGGTTTGCCCGGCGCGGTGTGGGCCTCGTCGACTGGCCCTCTATGTTCCCTGGCCTCAACGTCATAATCCGGGGTGGGAGGTACTCAAGCGATATTTGGCAGGTTCCAACATTCGCTCAGTTTCAGTTGGAATGGAAGAAGAAAAAATAAAATAAGATAAAGTCGACCATCGACAACTCGATGGATTCCATGTTCCGCCTGTGCTAGGTAGTCATCGATGCCTTTGGCTATGTAACCAAGTATTGATCCTGCCCAATGCTTCGAATGAGATTATCATATGTTGTCGTTCCGATGTTGTGTCCAATATTTTAAGTTAACATGTTTGAAGAACAGCTATTACCCACGATCATAAATATCCGAGTTTCAGACTGACACGGCAAATTTTGTTGAAGAACATTAAAAAACCAAAAGGTGTTTAGCGGAGGTTAACTAATTTACGAGCAGGCGAGAACATTTAAAGATGGAGAAAAATATTAAAGGATGGCTACAATACCTTAAGATGGTTATCCACCAAACGTAAATCTGTTATGGTCAACGTGAGTCTATTAACGGGCAAAATAATGCCGCAATCGGACACATTCAATCGCGAAATAACAAATCTTTATTGTAAAACGCAGGAAAGTCGTAAGCAAAAATTAGCTAAAAAGTTACAACGCACACATCGACGACTTACCGATACTTACCGGATCGGATGGCTCATTCCATATTTCAGCGTAACGTAAAATGGACATTAAATTACCGTTGATCAAAAATTCTATTAGAGATTTTCAGAAATTATAGCGACGTAGAAGTCGACTAGTACTTACACCTAAATTTTTACTTACTAATCCTAAGCCCACTTCTACCAAAGGTGTAGAGGTTATTACGTCTCGCCATGTTTTTGGCACAGGATCGCAATATCGTCGCTTCTTCCCTTACCTGCCAGTATTCAGCTAATTCCTGGATTCCATGTAGTTCTCGGTGTACCTCTCCGCGTTCTTCCATCAGTTTTCATTTCTCACGCTGTTTTCATTTGTCGATCATATCTCATCGTCGTCATATGTCCATACCACCTGAGTTGTCGTGTTTCGATTTTCTCAATTACACTCTTTACTTCCAACTTGCTTCTGATTACTTCGTTTCGTACTTTATCTCTTATTGTTACGTCACTTTAATTTTCGTTCCGTATTGATTTCTTTTTATTCGTTTCTTGTATTGTGTCTACAATTGTGCCTACACTCATTACCTCTGTTTTACTAATATATATTTTATTACTGTCCTTTTTGAATATTTCTAACCATGCTTTTAATTTATTTTTTAAACTTTCATGTTGTGTTGGCTATCAGTATCAGCCAGTGTATAAAAGTTCACTAGGTTTCGGTATCCTAATTGTGTGTATTTATATTCCTCTATGCTTCGCATGCAATATTTCGATTAATTGTCGAAATACGGAAATCCAATCCTGCTTCCTCTAAATCCTGATTGTATGTCGAAAAACGTGGGCTCTAATTGTTTTCTTAATCTATTATTCTTTCCAACATTTTACAAGGTATACATAATAAGAGATATACTCCTGTAGTTACTGCATATCATTGTATCTCCTTTTTTTTATAAATATGTGTTACTATTGTTCTTCTCCAATCGTAAGAGATCTGTTTTGGATCATCTTGTGTATGAGTTTTATTACTTCTTTTCCCAAATATTTTATCCGAGCTTAAGCAGTCTATCCCTTGTGCGTTTCCTATTTTTAATTTTTTGATTGCGTCTTCTACTTCTCTGATTCTTATTTATACTCATATGTCTTTTTCTTCCTGGTCTCGGTTTTTTTTTTATTGTTACTTCTCGTGTTACAGCTCCTCGTCGCAGTATTCTATTTTTGTTATCATTCAACAAAAATAAAATGCAACACAAAGATCTATTTAGTTTTGGATTGCAGTAACATTTATTGCGTCTATAATAAGGTTCATGTGTAAAATGGCTTCGAGTATGTGACGGATAAGGGGATTTTCAGATTTCAATATAAATATATAATAATAACAACTAAAGAGCAACATCGATGTGAAATTCATAAATGAATTCACACATTGTAACCGAATAACATACAATTTATGCGCATTTAAATAATTATTTAAACATGAAAACATGCGACAAGTCTAGTAAATTTACTGACCTACAAGTGACTGTAAGAAAGTTTAATCACCGCAGTGCAATGGTTTCCAGGCAATAATTCATCCATTTAGATATTAGATATGAATGTGAATTTACCGACACGTAACGAAATGCAAATGCCGCCGCCTTGCAAACTTCATAATTGTCATGCGTATGTGCAACATGAAAATGTTTATGTGCGTTCGTATCTGTGTAGAAAGTTCATCGCATAGTTGCCGGCGCCGCAGCCTATGCTTACGATTTACAAAACGAGCACAAGAAGAAAACGGGACGAGACGAAACTTATTGCCAACGTGTTCGTTGTCTGCTTATATGATTTAGTGGCCGTCTATTTTTACGTTTTCCGAAGGTAACGGGATACCTACGTGTAAATGAGTTGGCTCTGAAACATTAATAGTTAGAGACGTCCAAATTACTCACACCGGTGTACTGGAATAATGTCAAAGATTGGGTCAATTTAAATTGCCAGCAGCGTAATTTTGAAAAACACCATAGGAAATTACCTGTATGCGAAATATGAAATTGTGCCAATTTAGTTTATGAGAGTAATCTAACTATCTTGACATCACATCACATTCACGCATTTTTTCCAAGTGTTGAAATAAAAACACAAACTAATATTCATATACTAGAAATTTACAGCAAAATTAAACCTTCATTTAATTTAATTTTCTACTTACGAATCGCGTGCTCGGATTCGCGCAACGAATTGTTAATGTTAACCATGGATGTATATGTATGATTATATATATGTTCCAGAAAATGTTCGGAGATACTTTGCAATAAAAGTACTGTTTTCGCGATATGTTACAAGTGATACTGGTAAACTATTACTTCTGGTTAAGATAACGGTAGTGTACAAAATATAAGACTTCTCCTTCATTTTCCATCTAGTCTTCATTTCTTTCATCCCGATTTGCTATATTCATTTGTGTATACATTTCACACATACCTCACCACCTTCTTTACCACTTAAACTGCCAATCTTACTATTTTCCTCTATCGCGTACGAAGTACCCAAGTTTTTACGTTCTCTACAATCTCGCTTTCACTCTCCATATTTCCACACCCTACACCAAAATACTTTATCCGCAGCAATTCCACACTGACGCACACTCCTCTCATGCCGAGAACACTACCGCTATGTTTCGTCGGTCTTTCTGGCCTTTTCACATACACACTTATGTGCCTCTTAACATTCCCTGTTTATTTATAATTACTCATCCCTTTCCCTATTGGCTCACTTCCATACCATGTTATTTTCTTTCTCGATCAAAAGAAGATCTGCTCTTCTAAGTCAGTGCGATTAAGAAGAACTACGTAAAGATAATGCACACGTATTCACATAAACTAGCAGCTTACCAATCTATGATAATCATGGCGTCGAACATACCTTTATTCGAATGCGATTTTAATGAAAAAATCAACATAATTAAACAAATAGCCTCCGTAAAGGGTATGCAAAAGAAATGATAGATTCCGTACTAAAAGAAACAAAGTATCAAAAATTGCTACAGTCATTGTACACAAAAACACACGATACACAAAATAACAAACAATATGTCCGTATATATCGGAAAACCAACACTAGAAATTACGAAACCACTTCAACAATTTGATAAACACATAACACCCTAAAAGGCATTATCAATAGCAACAAAACTAAAACTAGTATAAACAGAAAATCAAGAGTTTACAAGTTAGACTGTTAAGATTGCAATGACACATACATAGGCCAGGCAGGAAGAGAATTTAATTGAAGAGTATTTCGTTATTTGTTCCAAAGCAGAAATAACCCCCCCATAGTTGAACCTCTATAAAACGAAAATTAGCGTGTCACGTCTATTAACTGCAATAAAACCTCATGTTGTTGTTGCGGGAACAGATCGTTAATATGGAACTCGGGGAAATAAATCTGATTGAAATAGCCGTACGCTCGAAGATCGAGATTTCAAAGTAATATTATAAATTACGCGGATAATAGCGGTATAAACTGTGGTCAAACATGCGATAGCCTTAAATTTACCGGGACCAATTTTACAGTGATTTTACGTGCTCTTTACCATATAATTCCACGTAATTTATCCGCGTACTTTACGGGCGCGCACACACTCGCCAAAAGAGAGAAAACGATGTTGCACGAATACTTCGAGGGAAACAAAACTGTATTTTTATTACATCACACGTTATAAATTGCTACTCCCACTGGAAAAGATGGGATTTTTAATAGGATTTTAACCTCTACGCGAAGCGAATATAATTGTTTAAGTGAAACATGGCTATATAATAAAGCGAAATAAATCTACTCGACTTCAATTTATTTGTTAGCTATTACACGAAACAGACATATTAGGTTCTTGCACACACATATATATTGTACAAATAATAATTTTTAAATAAGACACAAACACTAAACTATCAAACACAACAAGAATAAATAGTACGAACTTAAAGTACATTGCAATATTAAACACAACTGTACGGGAACAATCCACGAGGTGTGGCTATCTTAATACAAATGGTGAACGGAAAAATTCGTACCAATTTAAAGTATTCAGCCGAAAATCAAAAACATAATAACGCTCAAAACAAAACTGAATTAACCAACTAAATTACTTTTATAAACAGAATCACGGAATTAACACTAATCAACATCTAAAAATACATTCAAAACAATTATAAAACATTTATTAAACGAAAGCTAGGGAACCCCCTAAACAAGTGAACCAAACGTATTATCAGTTCGACTAAAAAACTTTTTGTTAAAGGTTAACAGAATTGAATAGATTACCAGTATCCGATTTAAAGTTAATAGATTTAGGTTTGATTTTATTGATTTCAACCATCTCGATTTTTTACCCCGAGAGGATCTTAAAATATTGGTATTATTCATGTCCACAGAATGTTGTTTCAAATTAATGTGTTGTGAAAGAGCACATCTACTTTTTTTAGTTTTCATATCACTGCTGTGAAGTGTTAATCTTCGTCTTAAGCCAATTTGATATTACTATTTATATTTTATCACATTGATGGCAGGGTATCGCTTATATCACATTGGAGTTCATTAACTTAACATTCTTATCTTTGATATTACTAAAGTACCTCTGAATAGTACTAGCATTATAGAAAGCGAACTAACATTACTATGATTTAAAATCTGTGAAACTTTAGGCGTAAGATCAATAATGAAGGGTAATCCGAAATATTTAAATTGTAAATTGGTAACAGAATGTAATTGGACAGTACTCTTGTTGAAATACGAAATTACGAAAATTGTGTACGCCGAAGGTAAAAATACATCATGCAAAATGTTAATGTAAGAATTTGCCTGTTCCATGCATTGAGATCCAGCCCCAAAAATTAACTCGTGGATTTAAATGATCAATAAAGTTTTCATCAAATCTTTACCCCCTGGCACGGTATACATGAATCGGTCCATTTTCTTTTAACTTTGAAATAATTTTTCATCCGAAAAAATCAGTTTCCCAAAAATCCATGTTAAGCGTTGAAGTGCGTACCCTACCCGATTTTCCTTGTGGGTAGAAATATTTTTAACTGGTTTATGACACCTCAAATTAGATTCTCTAATTCTACGACGAGCGGTGAACACTGATCCAGGAAAGTTACTAATATTAGCCACATCTACAGCTGAAGAAAATGGATTTTCTCTTACTAAATTTATGAAGTGCCGGCTTGCTCAGCTGTCGATATTCTTCGTCGACCTGAACCTGCGATTCTGGAAAGCCTATGTTGTTCTCGCCATTTTTTGATGATCTTATAAACAGTACTTTTGTTGACGTTATTTCTGGCAGCTGTTTGCGATATTGAGTTATTTGAGTCTGCGATAATTCTGACTTTGGTATTCTCATCTATAAGAGTAATTTTAACAAACTTTCATAAAGGTTTTAAAATGAATATCAACTTTGAAAGATTGTCAAATTTTGAAGGAAAATGGGATTTTAAAAAGCCACATTTATACAACAACAATTTGAGGAAAATCAATTACAGGAAACTGTTTTTGTCTACTTTTTGCATTGGACTGTACCACCGCATTAAAAAAATGTCAATTGTCATTTTTTAATGCGGTTGAACTTTGCTTTAAGCATTCGCTGCGATAAATTCTTTCCGTAAAAGTGACAGTTGTAACGTCAAAAGTAAAGCCGCAATTAATCGTAACCTAACCTAACCTGTTTGTCTTATTTAAAGATTTGAAAGCCAAATCTAAATCTAAATTTAGTGACGTAAATATTTGTACAATATTGTTATTACTAAATTGCCATTAATTTATTTATGTTTTCCTTCTAATAATAACACTACTTTACACGATTTATATACCTTAGCTGAAAGTTATAATTTCTTATAGATTTGGAGGCACTGAATTTCTCTTAAAACAGACCAGCAGTAATCCCCTAACATATTTTCATCCCAAAAATCTTTGTGCCTATCTTCGAAAACCTTCAGATCTTGATGAAACCGCTCGCCCTGTTCATCACTCATGTTGCCCAAGTTTTCAGGAAAGAAGTGCAAATGCGAGTTAAGGGGTAAGGCGCGCACTATGCGCACCATGCGCGTCAAAATGAAAGGACAATTTTAGGATTTCTTTTTTTACAGAAGTACGGTGTCATTTTCACAGCTTCCTTTAGTCTTTTTTAGGCGTAATTAATAATTAGTTACAACGTTAATGTAATATTTATTGTAGGAAATAATTATAATGGAGGCACACGTGCATAATAAAAAATTTGACGAATGGTAATAAAGAGGATAACGAGTATCCTTCACTCTATCTCTCTATCGGATATCTTATGTATGTTGGAAAATGCATGGAAAAGTCTGAACTTGTGCTTTGTATATTATGCCAATTTAAGTGATTGGATGTCCTTATATTACAATAGTATAATAAAAGTAATAAATCTATTTTTCATATATTTATTTTATGTATAATAATTACAGATTATATAGTTTTTTCATACAACTGGTGGGGTGGTGAGTATGAGTATATTATTGTAATTGTAAGTTGTAGATAGTCTTCTTGCAAATTGCACATTTTATTATATTGTATTGTTATTTATGTTTTTTTTATATTAAATTTATTATCACTGTGTACCTCAATGTATATATATATATATATATTCAATATATGCATTTGCGCGGATGTAAAATTAAAATATGGTACTTGAATATCACAATCATCTAATCAAGTATAATGAACAATAATAGTCTGATGAATTGATCACACGTGCATCCTGATGGAGTCCAGTATATGAACGAAGGAATTGTGCATAAATCGGCATATTTATAATGTTATTAATAGGCATATTATTTCGAACAGTATCTGAACGAAGACGTTGTTTGGATTGGCTCTGGTCATATTAAGTATATATTAAATATATTACTGTTTTTCTGCAAACCTTCGAATCTGTTACCCATGTATTGAAGACTTGTTTTGTGGCAGACAATTTAGCCGCATCGGAATAGCCGGCAATACGTAGGAAGACGAGCATTCTCAGTATCAATTTCATTATCGCATAGTTCACAATCATAACTGTTAGCTTGACTCGTTCGACAATTCATCATCATCGTCATCTCAGCTAATTATAAATGGTTCCATAATGTAGTCTATAAAGTATTGTGTTTCTATGTATATCTCAATCTTCTTATAATGTTCAGCACAATTCTTCCATATCTCCGTTGAAATATCGTTCAAAGCTTTCCGGCATAAATTCAATACGTTCTTAATTTTAAAAGTATTATTAATTGTCACAGTTTTATTTTTCACGCATGCCCAAATTAATTCAATAACATCAAATTCGCAATGTGCTACAGGTAACCATAGGAATTCCACATCGTCTCCTCTTACTTGCTTTGCAATAGTTTCTAACCTTTTGACAACGATGCGGTTTAGATAATAGCAACACCGTAATTTCAAAGAATTAATAATTTCCTTCGGAAGTGTCATCTTATTTTCCAACAACCAGGCAATCATGGCATCTTTCCTCCAAAATAATGTAGTATTCCTATAATCAAGAGGAGTGTATGATACTGTGCTTAATCTATCATAATAATTAATTTTGCTGGTATTACTAACTGGTGATGATCGGCATATGTTTTCGCCTATAAAATATTTACGACACCCTTTATTACTTCCATCCTGCCCTTGCTTGAGTGTGACAAAATTAATAGCAAAAAGTAAAGGGGTGCAGAAATTCTGGCTGTTCCAGATATTTTCCTGTTAGAAAATACTTATGGTATATGTTCAAATTTGTTATCATACTGAATGTGCCTCGGTTAATTTTAGTGGAAATTTAGAGCGTCATCTGATACCGCCCTAACCAGATAATGTCAGCGTACGCCGTATCGGAACGAGTTGACATAAATAAAGCGCGTTCTAGCTTTAAACAAATCAACAACATTTATTAAATGAAATACATTAATTATAAAGTCGGCGTCGGATACAACTAGTCCTTATTATAGTACTTATTATTAAATACAAAATAAACAAACTATGTCCGGCCAAAGGAAATTAATGTTACATTAACACCTAAACGTAAAAGGAATGAAATAAATAAAGTACGTGTAACATTATTCCCTAGTAAATATAAAAAATTCGTCCGAACTGACTATATAGGAGCCAAACTCGAACCACCAAAGGAAAGTTGCACATCCATAGTTTGCGACACCAACTAATACTGAAAGAATGGTAGAAGATGAGCAGACATTAAATTGACATTCAAGCAAGAAAGTATGATTTATTAATCGTTACCACAAAAGCAAATTTAAACAGAAAATACACCCACACTAAAGGTTAATTTACAACAACAGCTAGGTTAAATATGCACTACATCAATGTGAAAATCTCAATCTCTTTCAATCTCAACTTGAAAACACTGGTTGAATTAAAGTTTGGCTGCTGGGTCGAAATAACATCGCGTTCGCAAACAACACACGAGGTTCGTTGGTTCGAGGCTGTTGTTTTCGTTCGACGCGTAGACCGTTTGCTCTCGATCGCAATCGAACTTCGCTCGATAAACTCCCTAATGGGTGGTGACGTCAATGGCTTGCTGAACAATCTGAGACGCAGCTGAAAAATTCCAACCATATAATCTGAGATTTAACTATGAAATCCAGCAGTATGAATCCAATCCAGTGTTACGAAATCCAGCGTAAACATCTAGAATTTAACAATCCAGAACTTATGAAACGAAATGTGTAACTTAATGTCGAATTTTCCAGAAAAAAGAACACAAACTCGGCAATTTAATGAAAAGGGAAAAAATAACTCATTACCTTGTTTCTCGACGGCGTGTGGCGATGTATAAAATGGCGATCTTCTACAAAACCGAAATTATAACCATATAAGGAATTGGCTTTCCATGGGAATATAATGTAATATCGAACGATGTTGCAAATCTCCACACAACGGGAGCGAAACTTACAAATACAGCTCTACAATTACTCCAAAATGCCTCGCTAGATCAATATGGAACAAATCTTCGGTTTGTAGAGAACGTCTATTTCCCTCAAGTCACCAATGGTAAAAGGATCGACGTGGTTGAAACTACAACGCAACTGAGATATTCGCCCGTTCTGATGGCCGAATGCCCAAGCTTGACGATTAGCGATTAACCCAGCCGTCAACTGAACCGCTGCTTTCGTCGGCGCAATAATGCTTTTGCAATATTGCACATAACACTTTCTCAAAAATCCATTCCCTTCCAATATGTAAAATAATTATCGTTTCACCTGCACCTGGTGCCTGTGTGGAAGGTTTCCCATCCATGATTTCCGTACCTTTGAGAATATGTCAAGAAATTGGCTCTCGGAGCAGCTCTGTGAGAGGGTGTTCTATTAATAATGATTTATTGTTTAATTTTATAAATTAATATTTCATCTTTTTAACCGTCCAAAAACAATGTTCCTTGGAAAAATTCTAGTAAATATGGATCTTCGATTGTAATTTCAAAGTACAATTCTTTTACAGTTGGAAATTTCATCTCCATATAAAAGTTAAAAATCTTTCTCCTTTTGCGAATATTTATCATTAATTTAATAAAAATTAATATAAATTTAATCGTGCACTGTCTTAGCAACATAACACTTGTTAAATATCTTGTGATAAATCGTTCCATTACTTTATGTATTTTATTCATTTCATCATTTTCCTTTGCATCATACAGCTATTATGTTAAATTTAATGTAATCCATAGCTCAACATTAAAAGGTAACTCGCTATAATCGATATAAACGGTAAATTATTTCCTGTCGCGTCATTAAAATTACCAAAACGAAACCAAACAGCTATGGCTTCAGTCTAGACGATGTCTGCAACTTGTCAAATTTAAGCTTGTGTTTCAATATTAACTCTTAGCAGTTTTTGTGTTATGCAAATCTGACCAACCCACTTGTACGTTCGAGCGCAAAGGGTTAATACTCCCCTCGGTAACGAACTACCGATAGAAATTGTCACACCGCTTCGTTCCACCTAATGCATTTAAATTTATTCGTATCTTTTATGTCGTTCAAGTTTCATTCTTCGATGGCGACGACCCGACAATTAAAAGTTGGGCTTGTCGTTGTTCGAAGTCCGTTCCTTTCAATTCTTCGTAATTTAATGACACGCTCATCAGTATTTTCGGCGACTGTTTCCACATGAGCGCGTGAATTCTCGCGATTTGAGCGATTTTCGCGCGAACGTTTGCGAAAATATGAGACAATGATATGTAAATATATTTGCGACACGGTTAGTTTGTTTTCAGGGATTTTTCACCGCGACGTTTCGCATTTGCATATGTTTGCCTTTGTTTATAATGATTTACGAGTATTTTGCATACAAAAAATGTGGAAAAATTCATTCCGGTACCATTCGTGTTTATTTCGCATTATCCGTCGACGATATATTTCTCCCCATGAAAAAAAATCTTGCACAATAAAGCAAGTGAGTGAATGTTCAATCTCACATTTATGGGTCGCATGGATAAATATACAAATTAAATATGTAAAGGATTGAACGGATCAAATAAATCAGTTTTTGTTGATTTTCAACATTCAATTTGTCCAATTGAATTGCTTCTATACCCCTGTTTAAATAATCGCTTGACAGACACGTTCGAACGAAAAGTTCAATAACAGAATTAAAATGGATTTTTGAATAAAACAATTTCGGCGCGCTGATATGTAATAGGATTCTATTTTCAAGGGAAAATCCATCGAGAAAAACTAAAATATGCGAACATTGAAAATGAAATTCAAGAATTTGAATTTCATTTTTCAATAGAAAAGTAGACGCATGCACCCATTTGCTATATTTTATAGGAACCCGATAATATTCCCTTTAAGGGGGGATCCTGCTTTAGAAGGCTCAAAAAATCGATTTGTTTTTTATTGCTCAAATCTATGCCTAATATATCTAAGAATATGTATAAAAAGTTATAGCGGCTAATTCGCAATATTTTGAAAGATACAGCACTAAACACAATGAGGTGTCGAGCAAAAAATATACGAACGCATGAACGGTCGGACAAACGAAACGCGGGCCCCTCCCCGCAGTAACATAACACCGAACTATGTACTGAAAAAAGTTCAATCGGTCGTTCGAAACAATAATATTTTGAGTTCGTAAGAGCTATAGTAGGATTATAACGAGATATTCCGTAAGTAATCGAAAATTAACATTTTTCCTGATCGTAAACTTTAGAGCGCGTTTTCTCGAGTTTTCGTTTTCACGATTTTTCTAAACTGGTGGGCGTGATTGCGAGAAAACTAGACAAGCAATCAAAACGAAACAAAACTTTTGTTGGCTTCAGTAGCATTCTATTCTATTTGAACTAAAAAGATTAATGAAAAAAAAATTCTAAACAACTTTTTTAGCAAGTTGAAATGATTTTCTCTTCCTGCAAAGAGCACATTTATTTTCAAACCTGAGAAAAATCTTGAATTTCAAAATTTTAGGTTTTTTTAGTTCACATAGAAGAAAATATATGAGAATTACCATTTTCTTTGGTTTTTTTTGTTTCAGACAAAAATTACGGGCTACATCTTTCCCCCGATTGTAAATTGCAATTGAAAGGTGTTGCACAAATGTGCATAAAAATCGGTTCCGTTTAAATATTTTTCTCGACATATTTTTTTTAATGCTCAAATATGCAATAAAATGCTCTAAAAAGTTCACTAGACTTGCTCATTTTTTTTCTGCCCTAAAAAAATTCCTCCAAAAACGCTATTTTAAGGCCTCCTAAAGCAGGATCCCCCTTAAGGAAATAGACGTCATTAATAATAATATTGGTGGAGACACTAGCGACACCGAAAAAAGAAAAAACTCTACAATGATGCGTCCTGTAACAGATGTGAAGAAAAAAGGTATGATCTCATTACTTGCTTTCATACCAGGTAATGAGGAATCCTATTCACCATAGCTTTTATAAAACATTCAGGTGCAAATAAACAGTGTAGTGAAGTGCCAAACCAGTAATGCAAGGACTCTGAAGAATACAAATATCGATATGTAAATAGTATATGACAAGTTCGATAGTAACATTTTGGTCTCCTATATAAGTTGAACAGTTATTGTAAGCTGCTAAAACTTGTGAAATAAAATGGCATTTTGAAACTAAATTAAAAATTTCTCTAAAATAATCAAAATTTCTGAAAAAGAAGAACTGAAAACAAAATCCTCGATATTTTTACTTTCTTATATTTTTGTATAAGTAAGTATAGGAATCATGAAAAATTTCGACCTCTTAATTTTAACGCAATCAACCGGATCACTTTTTCCATATCTCGAAAACGGTACATGTTATCGAAAAAAATATTGATATTGATATTTTAAACAAGTTGCATTTGAAAAGTTTTTTCGAAAAATTTAGTGTAACTAATATAAGAAAGTTCATGCGGACAACTGCAGATTTTTTTACTAATAGTACTGACAGTTATTATTTCAATTCATATGACTCAAACAAACGAAAGTAGGCTTGGTTCAGTTACCTTCTGACGCATTCATACTTTTTTATAATTTATACAAATACTGACGCCGAAATATGCAAAGGAAGACGCATTATAATATTGTAACCACCCTTACCCCTTACCCATAAGGTACCCTAAAGAAAATCCGTTTCATTGACAAATTTTCAAACGACCTCCGGCTAGAAAATCAAACTTGCCATAGGTGCCCAGTGAGCTCAAGGACGCTTCAGGAAGTACAATAAACTATTTCAACTAAAAACCGGAAATCCTCCCCTTTAAATTAGACACAGTACAAATGCAAATAAAATCCAAAAGCTATACATTGCCTACATCCGATTCGTAAGTACGACATTACTTCGACAATTCATGTCACAGACACAGTAACTTTTGTAACTTCGAATCAGACAATTTTGATAATTGATGATTAATCTGAACAAAACTTTTTCAATAAATTCATCAAATGCCTCTGTCTGTTGTATCAGCGTCCGTCAAGTAAAGAGAAGTTGTTAAGTCTAGAGTTTATTGAATACGATACGATTCGTTTCCGAGATTGTGGGAAACTCAACCCAACAGAACCTGGCTCAACCCAACCTAACGTTTTCAAATCCATTGTTCGTTTCAAAATTTCCCCAAATACGTTTTATAATTGTTTACGTATAAACTTGGACAAGGTACTATTGCAAATGAGGGAAACTTTTATTTAAGCAATTACATATCACATAGCCAGGAAGTAATAACTTATGGCTTCCCGAAATAAACTCAGAATTGATTCGAGTCGGCTTAAATTTGCAAGATGACGAACATTTCTTGTACCAACGTAATAATTTTAAGGTGTGCTATAAATGAAACTTGTTATTAGAAGTATTATATAAGATCCAGAAAAAAAAATCATTGAGTCACATTGCATATTCGAATATTAATATAGTAAGAACTAATCTTTTACTAACCCAATTATGTGGACGTGCAATATAACTTACCTGGCATCGCTTTAACAGTTCCCCGCCATCGCGCTGGGAAACCCTTTTCATTTTCATTCTTTTTTTTCCTGTAAGTTATATAATCGCGGACCACCCGACGAACTTTATGTAGTTGGGAGAGTCGCCGATTCGACGAGCGATATACCCGTTTCGATTGTGCTTATTGTATTTCAGTTTTGTTGTATTGTAAAGGGAATTGTATTGTTAAGGAAATTAACTCCAATATACGATTTTACTTTCCGGTGGGTTTCTTTTTTTAATTCTTTTTTTTCTCATTTAGATATCTTTGTAGATATAGATATAATTGTATCCGTTATATTTTCGGTCAAGCCACTATTACATAATATACTTTTTTGTGTTTGTTTTAAGTTTCTTTCTTAGCTTCTTAGTTGACCTTCGGTGGCTTGTCGTGCAACTATCTAAAGCCAGTGGCGCCCGGACCCCTTTTTTTGAACGTTTGAGCCTACGACATCCTCCTCCCTCTAGCTAGCGTGGTTGCGCTGTTCTTTATAAGCAGTGGAAACAACGAGAAAATTCCCCCGCCCCCTAACCGATATCAGCGTCGCGATCACTGTCATCTGTCTCCCGAAAGACGGTGCACAGGTCGCAACGCGCCCGGAAAACAGCGTCGCAAGTGCAATTACTGAGCGACATTGAGAACGCGGCCGCATTCGCCAGAATTCGAACGGAATGCGAAAATTAGACGAATTAGGTAGAATCTTAACACGTTAAAGACCGCATGCCCACCGGTGGGTCACTCCGCAACAACATTACCGGTTTACATGTTGGGATTGGGTGACCACCCGTGGGCATTTTAATTGAAATAAATCTAGGGGTTAAATAATGTGTACCTCTAATTATTGTACACTAAAAAATATTTAAAAAATAATATACGTAATTAATAATAAAAATAAAATGCCGGTCCATGTGAGAAATACGATTTTGCAAAGCGCTCTTCAACGTGTTAAAATATAAAATCAATGACATTTTTTAGATATTTATAGATATTATGAAAGATGCTTATCGCATGTCTTTCAGTTGAATAAGCGCTGTTAAAGTGTATTAAGGGGGCTTGCCATTTATGCAATCTCTTGCATGCAATTTTTTTAAGTGCAGTATATTGCATATTCAATACAAAAGTGATGATTTGACACTAATGCAATTTTAATGGATGCAATGCAAGGAAGCGCTCTAAAACATCAGTGCCACCAACCAAAAAGTCACCGGAAATTGAGGTTATGTATAATATTGAAACGCGGCTTTCTGTGAGAGTATCAGTTGGCAGTACCGAAAATCACCAAAGAAATAACCAGAATTACGTCCGTCTTGCCAGAAAAATAGAACATGCTCTAAACCGATGCAACACACAAAATAATTGCATGCAATACTTACTTTTAACAAATCGCTCATGCGCTTTCATCAATATTGCTTATTGCATGGAAAAATTGCATAATGGCAAGCGGCCTTTACTATCAATGTAAAGTCATATTCAAAATAGAAAATACTATGTGAACGATATTGTTTTCGTACTTTATTCTTTTATTATCGTCATGTGTCCATCCTCGCCTAAGGTCTCATGACAATAGTTCAACTGCTCCGATTAAAATGTGACATGAATGAAAGAAAACATACTCTTAAATGTCATAATCTCATTGGGCAACAAGATAATTCTAAATTATTCTTGCATTGGTATTTTATAATTGAATAACACGAGTACCGTTTTATTTAGATAAAACGCATGCATTTCTAACGCTTATAAAGGTTTTAAAACATTGCTTAATGAATTTTCATATAAATCATTAGATAGCTTAACTTAAGAAATTAGACCATCAATACTACTTCCATTGGCATTAGTACGAGAGCAGTGTTTATTATGAAAATAACGTGCTATCGCGACGATTTTCTTACGTGAAATTACTGTGATATTTTATAACGTCATCTTCAAGTTTGGTTCCAAACGGTCAACAGTCAATTTTGTATCTGTTTCTATAGGCTGAAATGCGTGTTTTGCAACTTGAATACAGAAATGTCGTGAAAGTTTTATTGAAAGAAGGTTGTAGCCCAAAGAATATCCATGAGAGAACGGTGGCAATGCATTGTGAAAATATCCCTTCATATTTCCAAGTTAAATATTAGTACAAACAGTTCAAGCTGGGCATGAAGTCCACCACGAAACCTAACATGTGGAAGCACGAACTGATTAAATAATCAAGAGAGTGGAAGACTTGTTGTTGATTGACCTACGACTAAAAGTTTCATTGCCAGAGAAATAGTAGTACCAAGTGTTTTAAAAATTCTACATGAAGATTTGGGAACGAGCAAAGTGTCGGTATGGCAGATTTCTATGATGCTCAGTCCAGAACAACAACTGTGCAGGCGACATATCTACGAGGAAAAGTGACTGCTTCATCACAAGAT